>MCGT01000003.1:0-637551 GCA_002104935.1 Hesseltinella vesiculosa | reverse complement strand
GACCCCTTTGCCAATTCAATCAGCAAATAGATCAGGCTCTCCATGTCGTCGCGTCGAGCGGGTATCTTGCCATGATGGACGTTGAGCGAGGCATAGCGTGCGGTGCCAATACGGGACCGGAGGGGCTTTTTTGTTTCTGGGAAAGGTTGTTTGGTTTCAAGATTTCGCCAGTACGTGGCCAGGCCAAAGTCGACCACAAACAGCTTTGGTCGGAACTCGCCCCATCGATCAAAAACATCTTGACAGGTCACATGCTTATCATCCAGCTCATCGTCGTCAAAGGAGCATGTCTCGGCAAATAAAAAATTGTTGGGCTTGATATCGCGATATACCAAGCCACGATCATGGATATGCTCCAGCATATCCACCTATGAAAGAAAAAAGAGGAGTCATCAGTTTTATTTTCCCGAAAGAAAAATTCCTTTTTTTTCTCTTACCATTTGGCAGCCAAGATCTACGACTATGGGCAACGGTACAGCTTGGACATGATCTTGTAGTTGTTTCAAGTCAGCACCCAGAAGATCCATGACCATGCAATCATAGTTGTCGTGAATTCCATACCAATGGCATTGGGGGATCCCAGCTGAAAGCGGAAGAGGGCGTCAATGAGACGTGGAAAAAAAGCCAGGTTTTTTTTTTTTTTTTTTTTTTTTTGGCACTTACGACCACCAGCAAGAATGTCATAAATGATGGATTCATGGCGGATTTGTGAAAAGGGAGAACGAGGTTCACGCTTGACTGCATAGAGACGTCCGGTGCGTTTGTCCTTGACTAAGAAATAGAAAACGTGAATTGGCCATCAAGAAAAAAAAAGTTGTCAGGTTCGTGTTACCTTGAAAAACCTCACCCCAGCAACCTTCGCCAATCTTGGCTGATACCACCCATTGTTCACCGATAACAACATCTTGACGGCCAATAGAACGATCACTTTCCAACGATGAATCTGTCAAACTATAAGCCACTGGCAAAGGATCGACAGCAAGGATATTCTTGAAGGTTGTCATGGCCGCAAGAAGAACGAGAGTCAGAAAGCGTAAAAAAAAAAAAAAGAAATGTAGAATATAGAGAATAGTAGCGCGAAAGCTAAATACAAAAGAGAGCTATAAACAAGATATATACCAAGAGGGGTAAAACAGGGAGGAACAGGGGAAACTATACAAGAGAGAGAGAGAGAGAGAGAGAGAGAGAAAGAGAGGGAGAGAGAGAGTCTGTGTGTGTGTGTGTGTGTTACAAAATAAAAAGATCAATGGAGGGTTGCTAATGTTCTTCGTGCCAAGTCAATCTTCAACTTTTTTTTTCTTTTGATAAGACTCAACCGTGTCGTAATAAACTACAATGTATGAAGACAGGGAAGGTGAGCTTTTCAAAAGAAAAAAAGGCTGGATTTTCCCGTTGAGAAATAGGTTTGGGGGAAATCAAGTCAGCAAAAGTAATGAAAATAAAAAAAAATAGGTATAATAATAAGCTAAAGATAACAAAGAAAGAAGTAAAAAGGCAGTTACTAAAAAACGAGGAAGAAAGAGATAGGGTCGTGTTGGATGCTAAACAATAAGAATGTGCAATAAACAGTGGGAAAAAAGGAAAAAGAACAAAAAAAAAAAAACGACGGTTTTTCCATGCATCCACGTGACGGATTCAGTTTCCTCTTTCAGAAGCTTAAAACTCAGCAGGGACGCTCTTTTTTTCCTTTCTTTGCTTCTCTTTTTCAATCTTTCTTTTTGAAAGATCATTTGTTCATCAACAGCATGTCTACTCGATCCGACCGAGTTTTGGAACAGTTACAGGATACTTGGGAATCCCTACAGAAGGATTTAGATGCCGCACAGGCTCAGGTAACCTCGTTCAGTTTGATGAAAATGAAGCTGACATTTTTTTTTTCTCCCGTGGATGTTTTAGCTTACCACCGTCAAAGATGCCAAAGCGAAAAGCGACCAACAAGGAAAAGATTATGTAGAATCTAATCAAGATTGTCGCAGCCATATCCAACAACTGATGAAAGTATTGGAAACCAAGGAGCTGGCCCTGGAGCACACTCGGCAGCAATCGTCCCATCTTGAAGACAAGGTGAAAGAGTTAAAGGAAGAAGCCATGGCATCACGAAAGCAAATGGAAGCCTTGAAAAAGCAAGAACAGCAGCTCGCCCGCGATCGCGATCAAGCTGTCTCGGCAAGGAATCTCGTCGCTCAACAAAAGCAAGCCCTGCAACAAGCTATCGATCATATGGACAGCCGCTCTAACCTCGAACGCACGGCCTTGATGAGCGAGCTCAAGAAACTACAGCATCTTGTTCAACAGACGTACCAGCAGTATCAATGGTCTCTGGATTTGCTTGCCCAACCTCCTCAACAGCAGCAGGACCAACAGGACGATCCGGAGCAGCAAAAATATTTGGATCAAGTGAAGAGCCTTCAACAAAAGCAGCATGATCTGACACAATCATTGGTCCAGGATATCGAATTGCAAGTGGGGTCGCTGTTGGATAACCTGAATCAGTCCACTACCCTTCAAGACGACGTCCAAGATTGCCGTAACCAAGCTGCCCAGTTGATACAAAAGATCCAAACCTTTGCCAAGCTCAATTTGTCTGCTTAGATTTTTTTTTTTTGACCATCCATACCCCCTCCTCTCCCGCTTTTTTTTTATCGCCACATGGCATGTTTCCATTCTTGTTTATTGTTCCTTGTAATTTTAATTCCATAAAGATAACATACACATTTTCTAGTCAAGCATCTTTTTGAAAAAAAAATGGATAAGCGATGAACTCTTTTTTTAGAAAAAAAAAACGATGCATGAACAGGGGGGCTTTTTAATTTTTTTTTTTAATATAACGACGACTGTCGAGAACATGCCCCAATCTACACCTGCTCGCCCAAAGGTCGAGGCACAAAAAAAAAAAAAATAAGAAAACCAATCAAAATCGCGGGTGGCAAATTCAGAAGCTGGCGCTGCTCTGGCTGGTGGGTGGAAAAAGTTTTTTTTTCTTACACCTTTTTTTTTTTTTTTCGCTTGTTGTTGATCCATTTACGTTTATACCCTCACCTGTTTCGCACCATAACATCGACGTCTTTTCTTATATCAACTTATACTGAACAACATGGGTTTAGCCGGACAAAAAGAACGACAACGGATCTCGTCGGATCCAAACAATCTCAACTGGAGCAACGACACTTCCAAGTTTGGGTTTCGCATGATGGCCAAGATGGGCTGGGCTCCCGGCAAAGGCCTCGGGGCTAATGAAGACGGTTCACAAGATCATGTCAAGATTCGATTAAAGGATGACAATCTTGGCCTGGGTGCCAAGAAAAACCAAAGTGACAACTGGCTGGGCAACACCGATGCCTTCAGTCGCCTCCTGGCCGATCTCAACAGCAACAACAATAGCGACAATGACAGCAACAATGACCAAGACAGCAAGAAACGCAAGGCTGAATCGGACAGCGACGACGACGACGAAAAGAAGAAGAAGAAAAAGGCGAAGAAGGACAAAAAGGACAAGAAAGAAAAGAAGGCCAAAAAGGATAAGAAGGATAAGAAAGAAAAGAAAGCCAAAAAGGACAAGAAGAAGGACAAGCAAGATCCTGCGCCTGTTGTTGTGCCTATCCGAAATGCGTAAGTCAAAGCCATTCTCGTCGTCAAAATTCAGGAACTGACCTTTTTTTTTTTTTTTTTTTTCAGTGCCCGTGCCAAATTCCTCAAGGCGAAGCGCATGGCCACCCAGCACGATCCAGCCCGTTTGAACGAAATCCTCGGTATCAAAGCCTAGTGCCGTATAGACCTCTCATATCCGCATCTTCAATTGCATCCTGCATTTCAATAAACAAAATAATATAACATAAGCCAAAGGGAGTGTCGACTTGGAGGCAACAAAAATATATTTTAATTTTCAAATAAAAAAAATGGTCAAAAGTGTCTATGCAAGCTGCATCAAATAATAAATGAAACGCTGCTTCAGCTTTTCTGCTATCAAATCTGGAGCCAATTCCTTGCCGTTGTGATGGCATGCATAGTAATTGGTGGCGAAGCTGGGCCATGCTTCATCTTTAACGGCGATGTCCAGTTGGTGCAATAGCTGAAGGGTATCGGTTCGGGTGGCAGCTTTGGCACTCAGGTACACATCAAAGGCATCAATAAGTAGCACCAGCGAATACTCGGCGTTGACAAACCCTAGACTGCCCATAAGCATCCAGAGCTTGTCGTAAGCTTGATCAAGCTGCTCCGCCTACGTTTTTTTTTTTTTTTAAAAAAAAAAAAAGTGAGCTGAACCGTGGATTTCTTAACTCTTTCCCTTGCACGTACCTGGATGAAATCTCGGAGGATCTTGTAGTTGTAGAGAAAGGAATAGGCTGGCGAGGTTTCTAGAGCTAGAGTGTATTCCTTGTCAGTGACTACTTGATCCAAGCTGCCATCTTTCAAGTATTGGTCAAGCAGAATCTTGGCTATCATGTCGAGGGCAGTTGAGTTTTCGGCATAGGCGTACGGAGACACACACTCCAAATATTTTTTTTGTTCAAACAGTCGATCACCAAGCGTCTGCAGATTACAATATAATGTTCCTTGTTAGCGACCGGCCGAGCACCGCCTTTACTTATTTGCAAATAGTCATCTTACCGTGTAAATAAACTGGTCCACAAAGATCAACTGGTTGTTGCGGCAAAATAGAGCAATGCTCTTCAGCGCCTTTTCCCCAAGGGAGGTGATGCCATGTCTGGTAAGCAACTGGAAAGAAAGAAGAAATGATGAGAGACGAGCAGACTCACACATAAAAAAAAATCACACGCTTACTTGCTTGTTCCAAGCATTGGCATTGACAGGGCAAGCCATATTGTACTCCATGGCTTCCTTGAGCATATTGAATTCAAGCACCAGCTGGTCAGCATAGGCGCGGTACTGGTAGCAGATCGGCTCGGTGATGCGTTCTTCGTTTGTAGGTTCAGGGGCAATCGAAAGACCACCAGGCAATTGGTCGGCGAGAACCATCAGATAGCCGAGATGCACCGACATCCAAAGATCACCTTCCATATCCAAGGCGCCAAAGAAGCCATCGAGATCTTTTAGCCATATGTCACAGTACATTTTTTCCTGGGAGCTCTCGTTACTGCCCATGCCTACCAACAGCGACGTCCATTCAGAGTCATGCACCTCGGCGAAAATCAAAGAGCCCATCCAGTAATCGCAAAAGGTCATGTCGAGGCCATCCAGGTCGCCCATCAACATCATCACTGTCGTTTCCAAGCCGGCTGCGTCCCTGTCCTCAGCATCGTCGAGCCCTTCATTCCAGAACGCATAAACCAGTTCGCGCCATTCGCTTTGCTTTGTGACCCAAGCTGTCGTTTCCTCTTGGGTGTAGGGCAACTCGGGGATCGCTCGGAGGATATCGATAAGCTGAGACAGCGCCTTCTTGTTAGTACATATTTCAGTGGCAACATACATTTCCAGCTCGTCGATGGCAAATCCAAATCTTCCTTGAAGGATATGCCTATCAAAAAATACAAGGGCAGGTCAACGCGACAGGACAGGAAACAGAAGGAGGCTTGCTTACATTTGGATAAAAGGCCAACCCAGTCTGTTTGCAACACCCAGCTCAACGGGAGGTGCATCTACAACCCCGAACAATTGTTAGTTCCAGCATTCCTCTCATCACCTTCTTCCCCCGCTGCTTACCAAGGTTCTCAGAATCAGCCAGCCAGTCCCTTAGTTGGCCCAGGCAGATGGTGCCTGCATTTTCAATATACATTTTCACACAAAGGATCGCTGCTGGGAGGTGCTTTTTCAACGTTTCTGCACGCTCATCCTCTTCCACCTATGAACAAAACGGGGGTATGGTGAGTATCAGTTGATGGGTGAACCTGTCTTGCGCAATGGTCTCTCCTGGCATACTTTGTTCGACAAATACAATTCGATCAACTCGATGTAGTCTTTCGCAAACTCGGTTAACTCGTCTTGTCTAAAAAAAAAAAAAAGAAGCGAAAAAAGGCGGGAAGTTGGCATGTAGTCTGACGTACAATGAGTGGCATTACCTCCAAGCAAGATTTCCCAAGATCGCGCCTTGTTCAAGCTTCCATGTACGAATCCTATGATAAATGTCAAAGGAAGCGCGGCAAAACTAAAATCAAAACATATTGGTAAATGACCCGAATATCTTGGAAACGTATAGCCTCCTATTTGTCGCAAGGGCTTGCCATCTTTACCTCTTCCCACGTTTTTGGTGCCTTTTCGGCCTGCTTTTTCAACAGCCCAGAAAGGAGATCAGGAACCTATTCGGCAGCGTCAAGAACAAAAACAAAAAAAAAAGTTCGGTTAAATTAAACCCTCTGCACTGATAATATCGCAGGTACCTGTTGATCATTGTAGGATGGGTCGTTGTAATTGTTGTTCAATGCACTTTCGTCGGCAACCATTTCAGTTGAGGATTGGACCACAGATTCAATCGATGGCTCAGCTATGACTTCTTCTGTGGTATTGTCTATGGCTTCTGGCGATGCATCGGCTTGAACTTTTGATGAAGGAACGGTGGCAACGTCTGGTGAGGGAGATCTGGGCTATGACGATTTTAAAAGAAGAAACGGACGGTCAAAGATTGAAAGCACAGAAATAAAAATTTAGCAAGTACCTGATCATCAGTATCGGCAGCCGGTACAACGGCTTCGACAGAAGAAGATGCATGCTTTTTTGTCTTCTTTTTATGTTTGGTCATGCTTTAATGAAGTGGCGAAAAAGGCGAAGGAAAAAAAAATGCCATTGTTTTTTTTTCCTCTCATTTTCTGAGCCAGTTGAATCGCGTCGATTTCCTTTTTGAGAACTTTGGTCGACTCGTTTTAGGAAACCACAGCTTTCAGCTGTGTATTTTGTTGCTGTTCATTTTTGTAGCCATATGACTCTTTGGGGATACTCATTCTATGCGCTGGTAGGCTGCCGAAAAAGCGAGCTGTTGATAAATTCGATAACGTTCGTTTTTATCACCTTACCTTTTTCCTTCCCTGCCCCTTTCTTCTTTTTCTTTGCTCTCTTCCCTTTTTTTCTTCACTTCCCCTTGTCAACCTTTTATTCATTCACGTTTCCATCAACTCAACCCAACCATCATGACATCGCACAACGTTAGACGACTATCTAACGCCAAATTCAGCGTGATTGATAAGATAGAAGCAAAAACTTGCTTTCCTTGTTTTTTTTAGTCCGCCAGTTTTTTTTTTTTTTTTTACTCTTTTCCAGTTTGTTTTTTTTTGCAACGTTTTTAAAAATGTGTAAATCGTGCCATAGGCCTTCGTGTCAAATCTTGTTGCGAGGATCGGCTCTTTTTCCAATGGATCCAAAACGAATTTTGGAAGTTGTTGGCCGATGGACACCATGTAAACCGTTGCACATTGTCAAATGTTCTGGGGACGCCTGCTTTGTACACTTGAAAAGTGAAGGCCATGCAGCATGCTTCTAATCTACTATGCTGTCCAGAAACGAGCAATTTGCCGATCGCTTGGATCAATTATTGTAAGGCCTGCCTGCAAAAATGGGCAGCCAGTGACCTACGTATTATGCTTCCATTTTTTGAAAAGAGCGTATTGTGACTAATACATCTATTCATATTCCTTTTGATTAGAATTTCTATGGCTTGCAAGCCACCCTTGATGACAGGACATTCTGCAAATGTTCACTACCACCCCAAGATGCCGCCCTGCCACCCCAGGAAGTCGCCTTGCCACTCAAAGATGCCTTGCCACCCCAGGGACTGGCTCATACAACAAGGTAATTATGCTTTTTTTTTTCTCTCAGTTATAAAAATCCTCGAACGAAACGGCATTTTTCATTCTCTGTTTTGAACTTTTGATATAGGGAAAACAGTTGCACTACGCATCTGAAGCGGGCCCGAGAACAGCTTGACCTGCAAATCGATGCCAAGCGATATGAACTCTTGCAATTGAGAAAGAAGAGGAAAGCATTGAATCGACTTCTGAATGAATTCAACTGATTTCTCCCCCCAATTCCCCCTCTCTCTACCCCTGTTTTTCCCCTTCTACCCCCCCTCCATCCACTACGTCCACCCTCTTTGCTTTTCTTGTTTTAATAAAACAATGGGCGGCGTAAATGATCATGGAGCGAGTGACGCGCTCTTTTTTTTTTATTTATCGCGACGTTAGGCAGGTTCAAGGTCTGTGACTTGGGTTGCCATTCGGAATCTCCATAAGCGTAACCATCATCTTCACCATTGACAAGTTGAATACTTTTGGGTGCTCGAAAGTAACTTTGTTTTGGAATCTTTGTGGGTCCGGAAAAAAATTTTATTGCGAAAAAATTGGATGTTCTTGCCGGTGTCGAGGACATGGACGACAGTAAAAAGGGATTCGTCCTACATGTGGCGCCAGTGGGTCGCCCAGACGGCCGCAATAACGTTGCCGAGGGCGAGAGGCGCGGAAGACCATGCAGTGAGAGAGGTTATAACTTCCTGAATAGAATCGAAAGGTGTAGGAAAATGCGGCTGTCATCTTCAGCCTAAGCAAAATCTTTTAGATTCCAGGTCCAACCTCCTCAAAGCCATCCTAAAATACCTACAAGTTGGAAGGCATTTGCAGTTAAATTGAAATGGCTCTCTGACACTATTATGGCGAGCTAGCGACATGCAAACATGCAAAGTCTGGCCAAACCTGGGCTTGGACACAGGCGAAAAAAAAAAAAGCAGCCATGCTGAATCTTCCTTTCGGCCCATCCTATTGGACAGACGCATAAAAGTAGCCTGTACACCACATGGCCCGTGGGTTTGCTATTTTTTTGGGCATGAAGAGCTATGATGGAAGTCATTCACAACAAAGATAAATTTCAGTAACCGCGGGCAAGCAAGTCTTGGCGAGAAGTAGCCGGAACGGCTGCCGGGCTGCACCAACAAGAAAGGAAAGGACGAGCCTTTGGCCATTTTTGGAAAAGACGTCATTCCGGATTTCATCCAATGCCTTTTTCATTCTTTATTGTTGTTGCTGACATGAGCAAGCTGTGGCGTGCATTAAAAAATGCCATGCTTTGCCCACCACTGACGACTGACTGTGGCACAGGGCAAAGCTATTTTTGTTTTTTGCTTGTGTGAGGGTCTTGGCGTGCAGTTTGGAACAGAAGCCATTGCGATCAAGTGTCATCTGAATCGTAACCAATAGGATCGCAACAAAAGCAGCTTTTTAGCGTTTTAAAAAGAGTTTGTTCCCATCCTTCTTTTTTTTTCTCTTCACTTTTCTAGTTTCTTTTAAAAAAAAATCGAATGGGTTTATTCTCAAAGTCAAGCCGTCCTACCAGTCAAGTGAATATGTCGTCTCCCCCTCCTCCCTATTCACAGCAAGCCACTCCTCCTCAACGTGCACCCTCAGGCAACCCTGATGCTCGAGGACTGCCACAAGGCTGGATTACTCAACTGGACCCCAACTCTAACCGATGGTTCTACGTCTACACCCCCACAGCACTTCGTCAATGGGAGCATCCTGCGGATAAACCATTGAATAATGATAACCGAGGCTATGCCCCTCCTCCTCCTCAACAACAGCCTTATTATCCCCAGCAACAGCCCTACTATCCTCAACAGCAACCTGTCTATGTCCAACAGCAGCAACAACCTGGCCGAGCTGGCTTATTTGGCGCTGGCCGAGGTGGTGGTATGGGTGCTGGTACAGGCCTTGCTCTTGGCGCTGGTACCGGTCTTTTGGGTAGGTCATTCAAAAAAAAAAAAACGCATCACGCTGACTTTTTCTTTGCAGGTGGTCTCCTTCTTGGTGAAGCCCTTCAACCTCACACAACCATTGTAGAAAACAACTACTACGATGATGGATATGGTGGTGGTGGTTTTGACGGTGGCTATGATGGCGGGTTTGACGGCGGGTTTGACGGCGGCTTTTTCTAAACGCCTGCAGCCATTGGCCATTTTTTCACACCTTCTCAATTGTATTTAGTTAGACTCGTGATTCCCCCCAAATGTGTATAATAAAATCTCTAATCACAATTTTATGGCATTTTGTATTTCTAGGAAGGAGGAGGGATCAGGCGAAGGACTTGTTCGTACACTAAGAAGTTGAGCGAGTGGATGGGGAAGGCGCGGACCAGCGTGACAGACAGGCCACGGTACAGTCCAAGAACCCCTTGACGACGGACGATTTCACGAGCGCAATCACGAGCGTTTTTGTATTTTCGTTCGGGCATCATCAAGTCCTTTTGGATCACCGACTTGACCAGGTCGACAGGGAAGACCAAGAGCCAGCTGGCCATGCCACAGAGCCCACCCGAAAGAAAGTGTGTCAGCGGGCCAGTATCTTTCCCATCGCCGTTTTTGGACAGAAGTCGTTTAGAGGTTTCGTAGCTACCAAAGTAAAATGCGGTGCCAAAGGTATCACGTGCCGACTGGCATCCCAACCCGTTCCACAGGCCAAACATCCCGTGGCGTTTGACAATCTGTGTGGCTGCACGGAGACTCGACGATTCGACAGTCTGTACACCATTGGCTTGCTGCATCAGCACTTCCAATTGTCGCTGGATCTTGACCAGTTCCAAGGGGCAGCTGAAGACGCTGGTCCATGCGCCAGCACAGGCACCACCCAGCGTGGCCAGCGGCATCAATGTCGACAGCGACTGGCCATCTAAACTGGTTTGCGATCGAAGGAATGCTTTGCTGTTTTCATAGACTGTAAACGAGAGTGATTTGATAGCGCTGACAGTGATCAGAGGTGGAATCATTCCTAATCAAATGAAAAACTGGGATGGTCAGGGTCGACGGCGGGATTTTCGTTGTGTCAGGACTCGCCTCGGAAGAAGCCCCGGGTGCCTTCCTGTTGAAAAGTGATCTTGAAGCAGTCGAGCATGGAGTTATAATGGTGAGTTTGCATTCTTGTCTTGACAGAGTCAAACTATGGCACCGGAAGCACGGTGAGTATGATATAGAGTGAGCGATAAGGGGACACCTACAGGCCCAGACACCAGTACGCTAGCAGTAGCAGCGCTGGAGGCTGCAATCACCGTTCGATTGGCTACAATCGAAGAATGTATGAATGGCATGTTGTCATTTTTGTAGGTTTACCTTGCAGATAGTGTTGTAGAGCACTGGGCTGTGGGTACAAACCAGGCAGAGGATCCGATCTATCAAGGCATCCCAGGGGATTCATTAGTATCCAATGCCGACAGGGCTACTTTACATTCTGTGCTGCCTACCTAATACTTTCAGTAGTCATGATCGTTTATATTAGCATTAGATGGAGGAGGAGGAGGGGGGGTATCAATGATTCCAAAAAAAATAAGACAGAAAGAAAATAAAAAAACGGCCAGGGGCAACCTGCTTTTCTGGCTCATTTTGCTGCATTTCAATTTTTTTTTTTTTTTGTTTCTTTGTGTCTCTCCTTTTTTTTTATTAAAATCATCGTGTCATTGAATGAGTGCAAAAGCATTGCGTCGAGAAACGATCGATGCCATTCAAAAAGCGCTACAGCATCCTGAAGAACAAGGCGGGTTAATTTTGAAAACAGTCGTCACCAATGCCACCGCCGGTTTTGTCAGCTTGAAGTTGATCCAAGGCATTATCGATACCTTGTACGAACTGCCGCTGTCTTACATTCGACATTGTGTCCAGTACGAACAAAAGGTAGACAAGAATACCTCACTGGAATACGATGAAGAAACTGAAATGGTGCGAATGCGCCCAGCAAAGATATTGATCGATCCTTCCAATCTTGATCCACGCTCGGAAAATCCTGAACAAAGCTGTGACATTGTGTTTGATGGCGAAGACTTTTATGATGGCCAAGGGCAAGAACCACCAGACGCACCATCCTATCAACCGAATTTGGGAACGCCTTTTGGTACAAACGACAACAGCTTGGACCGAAAATCGTAGGGACCAAAAAAACAAAAACTGCAGGGCAAAGACCGAGCTCAATCTTCTCCCATTAGCTTGCCACAGTGCTGGAACTGTGAAACATTTGGCCACGAAATATCAAAATGCCCCAAGAAACGTGACAATAACCGTATACGACGCAATCGTGAACTTGTCACTCAGCATTCGAACGACGGACGGTTCTATGAGGTGGTCAGGGACAAGATGGGCTACATTACGAAAAAGATCGAGCCTGAGCCTGGAAAACTGTCGCTGCTGATGATCGACGCGCTTGGTCTGACAACGCGGTATCCGTATCCGGAATACTATGGGAAGATGCGACGCTTTGGCTATCCCCCTGGCTATTACGGCACAGCGCAGGATCAAGGTAAGTCAGTGACCAGGCAGAAGTGGGCGATGAGTCACACCCTTTTTCTTCAGAACAAATCATGGCCTTGATCAAAACACCCGAAGAACCTGAGCTCAAGGTATATGACCATCCGCAAGACGACGAGGACTTGGCGACGGACGAGCCTGTGGCCAGCAATGACGTCAATGACACTAAATTCCACATGGCTTACTTTCCTGGTCTCTTTGATAAAGCCATGCCAGTGCCTGTTGACCAATTGCCCCAAGAGGATGCCTATGACAATTTTAGCCACCAGCTCCCACCCTCTTTGCGAAGTAGCCGCGGCCGCCGAAGAGATTCATTTGATGACGACCTAGACGATTACCAACATCGTCACCGACGCCGGCGTGATCGATCCAACGACCGTGGCCGCCGAGACGATGACAGATATCACCGCCGACGGTATTCCAGATCTCGCTCGCCTCCCAGATATAGATACGCACGATCGCCTCCTCGTCGACGTCGCTCTTCTAGATCTCGCTCTCGCTCCAGACATCGATCGCCTCGTCGTCGCCGAGGCCGATCTCGCTCTAGAAACTCAAGGTCACCACCTCGGCCTTCCAGATCTCGCCCGTCACCCTCTCATAGAAGATTCCAAAGTTCCCCTTCACCAGCTCGCCGCTCCTCCAACCAGAATCAAGACTAATACCCTTCTATAAAACTTTGCCACAAAAAAATATGTTTTTTTAATGGGTCAATGCGGTGATGGCGACTAGCAAAGTTGTATGTGTACAGGAAAAAGGAGGTCGAGGGGTGTAAAATAAGAAAAGAAAAGAAAAAAGGAAATAAAAGAAATCTACTTGGACAAAGCGTTTTGGAGAGCTTCATACACTTCCACTTCGATCTTGGCTTGGGCCTTTTCCAATTCGGAGCCGGAGCCGTTGGCGGTTTGTTGGGCTTGGGCAAGAGCAGCTTGGATACGTTCAGCAGACAAGTCTTCCAAAGGAGTGGCTTCAACAGCGTTGATGTTCAAGCTGGAGTCAGGGTTGACAATGGCGAAACCACCAGAGACTGAGAAAGCAGGAGGTGAGCCTTCCTATGGGGTTTTTCGTTGACACTTACCGAAGAACTTCTTAGTAGCTTCAGTGGATTCAATGACTTCAATAACACCAGGGTTCAATTGTTCAATGGTGGGAACGTGGTTAGCAAGGATACCCATGTCACCAGAGGTGGCAGCCAAGTTGACTTGTTGCACATCTTGAGCAGTGTACAAAGCCTATGAAAAAAAAAAAAACTCGGTTGAGTTATCGTTCCAATGTCCATGGATGATGTTTAACACATGGTATCGTAATGTACCTTGTGGGGCAAGACAAAGGTCAAACGAAGCTTGTCGGTGGTGGCAGGGGCTTCCGAGGCGTAGAAACGGGCTACATGAAGAAAAAACAATCACAAAAAAATAAAAATAAAAAAACCGATGGTCAGTCACAGTCATGGAAAATGAAGATCATGCTTCTTTGCATGTTTTCGATTGTTTTACCCAAACGGACAGTCTTGGTGGCAACGCGAGCAGATCGGGTAAGGGCGTTCATGGTGAAGAAGTTGAATGTAAAAAAAAAAGGGAAAGAAAAAAAAAAAAACAGAGGAGGCTTGATAGGCTTGCCCAAGCTGAGAGAAAGTCGCACAGAGTCCGACTGGCCTTCTTTTTTGAAATCGCAGCTTTTTGGCAAACAAGTCACACTCCCTTGTTCCCCATGCTTCTGGCCTTGCTGTCTAACTGAAAATCGACCAAATGGTGTGTGGTGGTCCACATGGAGATCGACATCATTGTGACAAACTGTCATTGTTAAAAAAGGTTGTGATACGGGCCAGCTATGGCCATGACGGAGCCGTGCCTATAGGCTGACCCTGGTTGACCTGTTCAGGCTGGACTTTCTTTTTTGCCCCTTTTGCCGGCGAAAGCCCACTCCGGCCCAGCAAAGAAAAAAAAAATTTTCAGAGTCAGAAAATAAACATTCGTTTTGGTTTTTTTCAGGCTTTTTTTTTTTCTTTTTTTTCTTTACCTCACACAACTTTCGACATGTACATTTCTCGTGCACTTGGCCGTGTGGCTGTGAACGCTTTCCGCGCTCAATCCAGCATGGCTGTTCGTCCTCTTGGTGCTCAAGCCGCCACCCACGGTACGACATTAAACGATCTGCTCAGGCGTTGATTGACGTCCTTTTTTTTTCTTCACCATCTCTCTAGTTCGTAGCTATGCCACTGAAACCTCCCAACCTGGTCAAATCCGGTAAGACGTCTTGTCCACTGTATTGTCGGTTGTTGACCTTTTATTTGATAATAACAGATCGGTTATTGGTGCCGTTGTGGATGTCCAATTCGAACAAGACAACTTGCCTGCCATTTTGAACGCTTTGGAAGTCCAAGATCATGCCGGTGGTCGTCTTGTCCTCGAAGTGTCCCAACACTTGGGTGAAAACACTGTCCGTACCATTGCCATGGACGGTACTGAAGGTATAGTGACAGAAAAACTCTTGTTGGTTTGCTTGGACATCTGACTGAGTTTTTTTTTTTTTTTTACAGGTCTTGTCCGTGGCCAAAAGGTGGTTGACACTGGTGCTCCCATCACCATTCCCGTCGGTAAGGAAGTCCTTGGTCGTATCATCAACGTGATTGGTGAACCCATTGATGAACGTGGTCCCATCAACGCCAAGTCTGAACGTGCTATCCACGCTGACGCTCCTGAATTCGTCGACCAATCGCCCACTCCCGAAATCTTGGAAACTGGTATCAAGGTGGTCGACTTGTTGGCTCCCTATGCCCGTGGTGGTAAGATTGGTTTGTTCGGTGGTGCTGGTGTCGGCAAGACCGTGTTGATTCAAGAATTGATCAACAACATCGCCAAGGCCCACGGTGGTTACTCCATTTTCTGTGGTGTCGGTGAACGTACCCGTGAAGGTAACGATCTTTACCACGAAATGATCGAAACCGGTGTCATCCAATTGGAAGGCGAATCCAAGTGTGCTCTCGTCTTTGGTCAAATGAACGAACCCCCTGGTGCCCGTGCCCGTGTTGCCTTGACCGGTCTGACCATTGCCGAATACTTCCGTGACGAAGAAGGCCAAGATGTGTTGCTCTTCATTGACAACATTTTCCGTTTCACCCAAGCCGGTTCCGAAGTGTCTGCCTTGTTGGGTCGTATCCCCTCTGCTGTCGGTTACCAACCCACTCTCTCCACCGACATGGGTGGTATGCAAGAACGTATTACCACCACCAAGAACGGTTCCATCACCTCCGTCCAAGCCGTCTACGTGCCCGCTGATGATTTGACCGATCCTGCCCCCGCCACCACCTTTGCTCACTTGGATGCCACCACTGTGTTGTCTCGTTCCATTGCTGAATTGGGTATCTACCCCGCCGTCGATCCCTTGGATTCCAAGTCCCGTATCTTGGATCCCCGTATCGTTGGTGATGAACACTACAAGGTCGCCACCGATGTCCAACAAATCCTCCAAAACTACAAGTCTCTCCAAGACATCATCGCCATTTTGGGTATGGATGAATTGTCCGAAGAAGACAAGTTGGTCGTCGAACGTGCCCGTAAGATCCAACGTTTCTTGTCCCAACCCTTCGCCGTCGCCCAAGTCTTCACTGGTTATGAAGGTCGTCTCGTCAAGCTCCAAGACACCATTCGCTCCTTCCAAGAAATCCTTGCCGGCAAGCACGACGCTCTCCCCGAATCTGCTTTCTACATGCAAGGTGACATCAACGATGTCATCAAGCGTGCCGAAGAACTCGCCAAGGAAATGGGTGGTCAATAGATCTAGCTAAAAAAAAATTTCATGCCCTTTCCCCTCCATCCATTTTTATTTCATGCCCCCACCCTCTTTCTCTCTATCTCATCTCTTTTATGATTTGATGTTGTACCAACGTAATTAAAAAATTGTGTGTTTGTTTCAAAAAAAACAGTCGGCCTTTTCTTGTCAAAAAAACGAATGATCACCTGTGTCACGCCCGCTTCATGCCCCACATCTCGTTTCAGAGCACTTTTTTTAAATGGAAATGAACGTATTTACAAAAAAGCAAACAAACTAAAATGACTAACTAGAGCACACGGTTCTTGCGAAGAGCTTGTTCGACAGCGCCAGCAGCCCATTCTTCGGCATGATGGAATCCTTCTTCGGTGCTGGAACGGGCAATGGCTTGTTCGTCATTGTAGCAGGTCAACACACCAAACATGACAGGCACGCCAGTATCCAATTGCACACGCATGATACCGTGCGTCACAGCGTCACAGATGTATTCAAAGTGGGCAGTGCCACCCTTGATCACGATCCCGATACAGATCACCGCATCAAAAGGACCGGTGTTCTTGGTGCCCAGGGTTTTGCTTTGCAACGCAGGCGAGCCCAGCAAGTCGCTGGCAGTAGCAGTAGCTTGGGCCTTTGACAAATCGATCAGTTGCTTGGCAGCCATAGGCAATTCGTACGAGCCAGACACAGTGTCCTAGAGCGAGTGCCATCCCACGATCAGTAACATGCTTTTCTACTTTTTTTTTTCTTTTGCTTTTCCCATTCCCGCCAAGGCTTACCGTGACAATGTTCTCGGCCAACACGCCATATTTCTTGGTCAAAGTTTCATACACACAGTCGTAAAGCTTCCCAACCAACGTATAGTTCCAACGGGTATGGACAATGGCAATGCGCAGACCCGAGCCATCGAGCTTCTTGGGAGGGGCTGACACTCCTTTTTCAAATGTTTTTTCAGACATGGTTCTAGTAAAGACAAAAAACAAAAAATATAAAAAGTCTGAGGGAATAAAAACAAAAAAAAAAAAAACAAAAAAAACGTGCTTGACAAACTCATTACCAAGCTTACCAAGCTGGATCTCCGAAAACGGAAAAGCCGTTGCGAATGATTGGTCAGTCAGAGCACCCCCAGGCAAACTGATAGGGATCTGGCTTACAGCTCGCAATGTGCCTGTGGTAGCCTCTTGTATTCCATGACGAGGTGGCCAAACGAAACCTGGAACAAGCCCATTGTCCGGCTTGTCCCCAGCAAGAAAGAAGAACAGGTAGATTTGACTTGTCCCCTATGAAAACGCCCACAAAGTAAAACGCGGTAAAAAAAAAAAAAAAAAAACCATGCACTGACGTGCCCCTCTCAGGTATGCCTCCTTGGCACCAGGATTTAGCTTGCTGAATGACGACCTCCACATATTGGCTCCTTTCCAAAGCCATAATTTGTCGTCAATCACTCATCCGGCGCGTCCTTTGTTGTCCACGCTTTATAATTGTATGTCCCCACCGTGACAGGCACTGACGACGAACAGCTACTAATATAAAATGACTAGTATGCCCACCACCCTCGGGTCAATGACAAGGATACTCGAGCCACCTCGACGCCGGATGATGATGGACACCAATGAAAACGTTCCTGTTCCAATTTGTGTTGCGCAGCTTGTTTTTTTTTCTTTTTCTTTTTATTTTCATGATATCAGCTCAGACATTGGCTTGGTATGGCCAGGAGGAGGATCCATACCTCTGCTTGGATAGATGGCAGGCGGACTTCGCCGAGGGATTTTGGATGGGCTCAGGGATGATCGAGGAGACAAAGGTGGCGACAATGCCGAGTAGGACGTGGAAGGTCGCAGGCGGGCAATTTTGCTAGGCTTGGGTCGTTTGGTCTTGGAAGCACAGAGCCCTCGTTTATGACAAGGCAAGGGCGAAGCGGGAGGCGATGGGGGTGATTGTAATTTCTCGGCTGTCTTCACTGGGGTATCCGCTGGCTGCTCATCTTCGGTTTCCTGAGCAGAGGCTACAATGAGCCATTTGGTCGGGCGGTGTTTGCGTGGATGTCGAGGCCGTTCCCATTTCAAGCGAGGGGCCCATTGTCTGTTCTGCACAACGATTGAAGGTGTGGGTGTGGCATCCATTGAGTCCTCGCCCCTTTTGATGACTGGACCTTCATTTGTCGTCAAGATACATGCAGACGACAGTGATTGGTTCAGGCTAGGCGCAAGAAAAAAAAAAAAAAAAGTTAGTTGCCACCATCTTTTTTCATGCAAACCATTTCTGACTCTCCCTCTTTTTTCTTTCTTGCCCCGTCTCCCTTTGTTTCATTTTCTCCTTTTGAAACCATCCCCTTACGAATTGTCAGATGATGCTCTGCATATCACCGCTGCTGCTGTGATGTTGTTCGTGTCCACCAGCGTTCCTCGGCGCTGATCGTTCAAATGTGTCGCTGGCATCCACCCTGCTCGTGAACTGGAGCAAGCCGAGTCAAACCCCATCAACTGCGGCTGCGTCGGACTCGATCCATCGGATGGCATGGTCGTCAGGCCGCTAAGCATTTGACTCGCATTTTTTTCAAGCATGGGATCTCGGCTTTGCTTCTTTTTTAGCTTTTTGAAAAGGAACATGTTGAACGAAAAAGAAATAAAAAGCGTTCCATTTTCTTCTTCCATTTTTATAAGGAAAAAAAAAACCTGAAGCACATTTCAGGAGAAACATGTCAGGGCGCATTCGAAACTGTGACATGCATGCACACACTCAAAATTGGCTCCCAAGAGCTTCCAAAAATGGATGGTCGGCGATTGAAAAGGCATCAAGGCTACTTGTGGTCGTCAATTAGGAAGATGGGTCCAGCACCGTTTTAATTAAAGTTTGACTAAAAAAAATTCATGGAAGGATGGTGGTGTTATGGATGAATTTGAGACCAAAATAATCAAGAGTGATCTGGTTGGATTTGACGGGGCCCAGGCAGAGCGAAGAGCCGATCATGAGAGGCTGATCCATTTCTTCAGGATAGGCCTGTTCCAAAGTAGCCAGACGTTGGACACTGTGCTCAAAGTAGCGCACCAGATTGCGCAGAGATATCTTATTCATCAGCGAGAACATGACGCCGCTTTCACATGGCAAGGGTGAGATGGTTGGGTCGATGATGGGCGTGAGCACTGGCGCGATGGTGTCGGCAATGCGCATAAGCTTGCTTGGTGACTGGAGGTAATCAAGGTAGTTTGCCACGGCTTCCCCATATTGGCTTCCATCCGTCACTGGGTTTGTGTAGGCAATCTCGGCATTCCAGATCATCACGCCTCCAAAGTGATGCTTATCATGGATGTCATCCAGAATCGAGGTCAGGGTATCAAACTCTACGTAGCCCGTGTCGTAGTGGGTGTCTTTGCCGATCAACCCCAGGTATACCTTTGTGTTTGGCGTGCCAGCAGCCCAGTTTTCCCATTCATCAAAGTTGAATGAGCCCTCATCAGAGGCATCCCATCGACTTTTTTTTGAAAAGGCCGCAGCTGAGCACTTGTTGTTGTAAAATTGAACAAACACCATGTCAGGATAGGCATCCAGATCCTTTTTAGGGTGCAAAATATTGTAGACTGCATTGCCGTCGTAGTCTTTTAGATCAGCACATTGAGGCGCAGCAGATATCATATACTTTTTGTTGTGATCCAGATGGTACAGCGTGCGCAAACGATGGATTAATTTGTCGTAGCCCTTGGGGCTTGTGGCTATCACAAAAAAAAAAAAAATGGAGCTGAGCTGCCTCGCTCTCTCTTTTTTTTTTTAATAGCCCAAGAGGCTATTTTCTTACCTTCAGGATCCAAATCAATGCCATCCAGCTTCACCCCCTTACCAAAAGGTCGGTTGAAGGATTTGTCAGTCCCACCCAAAAACATGTTCCACAGGTTCCAAGCCAGGTCGTCGGGTTTCCAATCCTGATCATGGTAAGGCCCTCCCGCTCCACCCAAAGACAATGTCACCTTGATGCCTTTGTCTTGGCAGTAGGCAATATCCTTGCCAATGTCGGGGCAGTGGCTCGTGTCCATGCAGTGGCTTGCTAAATCCATTTGAGGTGTACCATTGGGTCCGCCAGTGTAGTCATGCACAAAGCCCACCACAATGATCGACACGCCTTTTTTGTCACAATACTTGGCCATCGGTTTCTCATCCCCACCTTGACCCCAATACAACACCAGGTTATTAAATTGGTCAGGCTACCATCAAGGAAAAAAAAATAAACGTCAGTGACTGCCTGTGTGATTTGACATTCGGGGTACGTGGTATTTTCTAGGTTGAATCGAGTTTGCGTGCAACTGCAGGGCTTGGAGTGCCAGCAAAAAGAGTGCGCTAGCCAACATGGTGAATCGAGTGGAAGTTGTCAATCGGGAAAAAGAGATTGCGAATAAAAATCATGATGAGAAACCGTCAAAGAAAAAGAAATAGGTGGTTAGGTTTGCAATGTCTGTTCGAGCTATGCAGACGAACACCCTGTTTTTTTTTTCTTCCGTCCTCTCTCTCTCTCATCCCGGGTAATTTTTCTTCATTTTATCAATGTATCAAGCATCTCATTTTGATCCAAGAAACCAATTCTTCGGTTGTCATGAAAACATCCTCGACATATTTCCTTCCCAAAAAAGTATAAGCGCCGACCCCGCGTTTCTAACTTCTGTAGTTCTATCTATTGTTTTACAGTATTCAAAGTATATGAATGACGGAGAGGGTGGCAAAGTTGCTGGAGGAAAGTTGGAGGATACTTTTGCAAGCAAGATGGTTGGAGAACTGCTAACTGCTTTGACAGAGTGAAGCCTATGCTCGCAAAGAGAAAAAAAAAACGGCCAAACTGGCTGCAATGCGACGTTCTCTCTCTGGCTTTATTGTGTGTTGACAGCGTTGTTCCAATTTACGCCAGCATAAAAAGGTGTACGTGGCAGATCATGGCAGCCTGCTGCGCCATTGCTTGCCTTTCCTATTTTGTTCTGGTGTTTACCTACGGATGAACGAAGGGTTTGCAACATGCTGTGTGGACACTGAGGGTAATATAAGTGCCGACATCTATGACGACGTAACCCCTCCCCTCCAAGTTGCAAGTAACGTGGACGAACGAGCCATGTTGCAAGCTCCGAATTCGGAAGCTACGCATCCAGTTTGACAAACGGCAACGGCTAGCATGTAGGATTGCCCTGCGATTGATCTTTCCAATGTCACTGACCTACTACACGGGATGAGATTTTGGAGCCAGGCGGATCGCTCTATTGGTAATGACGGTCAATGGGTGTGGCCAATTATGAAAGAAAACAAGAGAAGGAACGAGAGAAAAATAATTGGTCAGATGACAGGTCCCCCTTTTTTAAGCAAAAAAAAAAAAAGCTGACATTTTTTTTTTTTTTTCCTGCATTTGCTTCTTCCAACTTTTTTTTTGTACGTTGCATGAGCAAACTCAATTTAGAAAGGCTACGGTCCAATGTATTGGATAGTGGTGGCCGTGAAGAAAAAGTAGAAGGTAACAGCAAACGAGCAGTGCTTAGCCTTGGACGACATCGCCATTGTTGGTGGCTAACCGTGCTTCCCCCCCTTTTTTTTTTCCAATGCTTTCCATTCTCTTCTACTGCTAGTCAATCAACGTCACTTGATCGATAAGATCCTGGCTCGTTACTCTGCTGAATATGTCTTGTACCGTGAACTGATGCAAAATGCAGGCAAGTTGACTATCATAGCGAGATATGCAGCCAAGATTGCTGACGCTCCCCTTTTTATTTCACCACAGACGATGCTTTATCAACCAAAATAGAAATCCACTTTCATTCAACTGAAACTGAAAAGTCTAAAAGGTACCCTGATCTTTCTACCACCTGCAACAAGATCACCTTTAAAAACAATGGCATTGCTTTTCGTCCTGAAGACTGGGAACGATTGAAACGCATTGCTGAAGGCAATCCAGGTAACGTAAAAAAAAAAAGCGGAAAGCTGCTCATCACCCATTCCCTGCGTCTTGTAGATGAGCAAAAAATTGGTGCCTTTGGGGTTGGCTTTTACTCGTTGTTCTCTGTGTGCGAAAATCCATTGTAAGTCGACCCATTGACTTTACACCCCTCTCCCCTCCAAGCAAGCTGACCACTTTATTATTTTTTATTTTTTTGCTTGCTGACAGCGTGTTTTCTGGTGCCGAATGCATGGCCTTTTACTTCAAGGGTGATCAACTGTTTGCTCGTCGTGCACCTGTGCCTGAAGACGAACGGGATGACTGGACTGTCTTCTTGATGGATATGCGCGAGCCTCTTGAAATGCCAGCTCTTGACCACTTTGCAAAATTCCTTACGACAAGTATGGTAAGTGCTCGGTTTTTTACTCCTGCCCCTCCCAGCCAACCAGCGATATCCATCGCTCATCACGCTTGTTGTTTCTCTAGGGCTTCACTGCCAATTTGCGTGAAATATCGGTTTACTTTGACCAACACCGGATCTTCAGCGTACGCAAGCAAACCGAAGATCCACGCCCGATGCCTGTTGACAGCCGAAAAGTGCAGACAACGTCACCATCGAAAATGTTCACCATCGCTGGCGCCGACATGCGCAAGATCCAACTCAACGCCGAGATTTTCCAGCCACCCTCCATCTTTGCTCCCTTGGCTGGCCTGCTGTCGTCGCGTCCCAAGCCAACCATCACCGGCGACAATGATCTCCCCATGGAGCGCGGAAGCATGTTCCTGCGTGTCGTCAGTGCCGATCTGAATGTCCAGGTGTCAGCCAACATCGTGCGTGAAATGGAACGCTCGACCAAGAAAAAACCACCCAAGCAAACCAAATTCCAGCTCGTCTACACGAACAAGGAAGAGCTCGATGCATCGGAAAACACCATGGATGTCTTCAGGGACCTTGTACCGTTCCCCAAGCAAGGCCGCGTCTTCATTGGCTTTCCAACCCATCAGACCACCGGCTGCTGTTGTCACATGGCTGCCCGCTTTATCCCCACCGTCGAGCGTGAAAGCATCGACTTTGCCGACCGGTACCTGAGTATCTGGAACAAGGATCTCCTATCCGTTGGTGGCCTACTGTGTCGCATCGTGTACAATGACGACATGGATCAGGTCGAGTCGCTCTATCAGGGCCTTGTGGGTGACGAGCAACTTGTCGACAAGACCAAGCCGCTCAGCGAAGCCAAGGAAATGCTCGAACAGCGGGCTGCCCACACTCTCCTGTCCTTCACCTTCCACCCGTCCACACCTAGCCCCATTGTCAGCGCCGTTCAGCAAGAACGCTTCTTCCAGTCGAGTCGCATACCTCTACGTATCATGACGTCCCACGGGGTCCAGCCTGCCACCGTGACCCGCACCCTGCCTGACGACGGCTTCACCCTGGCTAGTCCTCGCCTCTCCGAGTTGATCAATACGTTTGTCAAGTCCATTCCCACCCTGAGCGCAGTGATCGAGCTCAAATGCAAAGACTCCATTCGCAAATTGCAAACTGCCGGCTTGCTCGAACCTCTGGGCATGGCCGATGTGCTCAAGGAGCTTGACACACGCTCCCTCACCAGTGCTGAAATGGTCGCTTGTCTAAAATGGTGGATTGAATGCAACAGGCAGAACCCTCTGATCCCTCAGTCCACGCTGCAGCAGCTTGGCTCCACCCGTTCTAAATTCTTCAGTGCCGCCGTCATGACCTGCTCCGATGACCGCCTCCTCCAGCTCTCCAGTGCACAGTGGTGGGTCAATCCCAAAGTCATCGCCTTGGACATGGCTGTTCCCGACACCACCTTGCCCTTTGCCGTCAGCAAAGCTTTTCTCCCCCAAGACTTGGCCCAATTCTTTGGGTAAGACGATCACACGTCAACGCGGCTCTTCTCACTCTTTTTTTTTTTTTTTTTTTTCGTTCTTCAGGCTGTCGGAATTATCCATCTTGACCTGGAGCAAGTTTATAGCGAACGACTCGCAATTGCAAATATCACCAGGATTCGCCGAAAAGGTGCTCAGCATCGTCTCACGTGGTTACCAGCATCTGTCATTGTCTGCTCAGCAAGAGCTGGTCACGGTGTTCAGCTCCAAGACCTGCATCCCAACCCGCTACGGCATGAAACTCCCAGGCGAGGCATACTTTGCCTCCGTCAACCTCTTTGATGACTTGCCCACCACCCACTTCCAACAACCAAAACATATCCATGAGTCCATGTTGACTGCTCTTGGTGTGCGCAAGGTAGAGAGAAAGTAGAGAAACCCAGCAGCCACTCACTCTTTCTATTCCGTGCCCAACCGTAGCATGTGGATTTGCAGATGATCTTTGACCGACTGCTGTCAGATGGCAGCTGGTCGCATGTGGAGCTGATCAAATACTTGACAACCGTAAAAGACACCCTCAGCAAATTGGAAGTTCGCCGGCTCCAGCAGACAGCCATCTTCACCAAGGAAGGCGAGGAGCCAAAGACAAAGACCGGCAAGCGCCCAAGTGGCAAGCTCGACGATCAAGGCAAGCCCATCATGGAATCCGTCACCAAACAGGTGTATGTGCGTTACAAGGCTAGCGATTTGTATATACCCACCGATACCCTCCGTCAATTGCAACTCCCCCTACTGGATTGGAAGTCCCTCCGATGGCGTGCTTCCAGCGACGAGGCTCAGTTCATGAGAAGTCTCGGACTAAAATCGCACCCTGCCTTTGAAGATCTGCTCGTTATTGCCACGCCTGCCTCCAATCAGAACACTGCCCTGCGCCAGCGGGCCCTCACCTATTTGATTGACCAGCATGAGCATTACCACTCTGCCTACAGCGCCAGTCTGTCCAGCATTCAGCATGCCTTCTTGCCGTGCCGCGACGGCAAGACGTTTGTCGCCCCCAAAGATTGCTTCACCAACCGCGACGTCGCTCTTCTCGGCTTCCAAGTGCTACACGACGACTTGCTGGGGATCAAGGATCGCCTTTGTGTCGCTGAAAACCCAAGCACCGAGCGGCTGCTGATCGCTTTCCAGCAGCATCTTTCAACGGATGCTACGGCCATGCGTCCGATTTTTGAATTCATGGCCACCCAGATGGGCCGGTTCGATCAGGCCATTTGGAACCGTCTTCGTGAACTCAAGTGTATTCCTGCTGCAGCAAAATCCCAAGGCAGCAAGTCGGCATCGTCCATGACTCTGGTCACCCCCTCAGACTGCTACTTTGAATCCTCCACCGAGTCCACTCTGCACAAGGAGCTCTTTTTGTACGTCGATTTTGGTCAAGTGGCCAATGCCTTTTTGCGCTCATGTGGTGTGAAGAATGAGCCGACAACCCTGGAATTGGCCTCCATGCTTGTGAAAGACCCTCAGCGGTTTTGGGATCTATGTGGCGGCGGCGAAGGCTATCTATCTATCCTACGACAAATGGCAGCACAGCTGCATCAACTGAAGAGTAATGCGGCACTCTTCCGGGCACTTCGCACGACTGCCTGTCTTGTAGGGACCAAGCGAAGTCACCCGTCCAATATCAACCACCCAGACGATGCCGATGGGAAGGATCATGCACCCGGGGCCTCAGAAGACCGCCAAGACGACGAGTTTGTCCAATATCAGCTTGCCGTTGCGTCGGATATTTTTATCAACGACGACACCATGGGCCAGCACATCTTTTCCCCCTTTTCCGCTCCTATGGAACCCCTCCTTGAAGAATTCTATGCTGCCCTCGGTAGCGACCGCCTGTCCAAGTATGTGATTTTCAAAAAAAAAAAAAAAAAAAGTGGAAATGTTGTGCTCACCACTTCCTCTCTCCGCCCTTCCAGCCAAATCAAGGAGTCATACAGCTACCGTGGCGTGGTGGAT
The DNA here is from genome assembly GCA_002104935.1 of Hesseltinella vesiculosa. Taxonomy (NCBI): domain Eukaryota; kingdom Fungi; phylum Mucoromycota; class Mucoromycetes; order Mucorales; family Cunninghamellaceae; genus Hesseltinella; species Hesseltinella vesiculosa. The sequence continues at coordinate 611,806 of MCGT01000003.1, read as the reverse complement.
GCAACCGACCGATCGAAAAATATCATGAACATGATATTGCAACGCACGCCCATTATCCTGTACCAGATGAAACATGACTATCCCCAACGATCCCATGAGCAGCGCTACGACGCCACCTACGTACGGCGCAATCTCAAAGTGATCCAGGCCCAAGACCTTCGCATCAACCGCGTATTCAAGCACACGGGCGAATCCAATGTCCAGCCGGTCACAGCCTGCGCCGAGAAGAGCAAATTCATCATCTACGTGTCGCATGCAGGCGATATCGACTACTACGACGTGGCCAATGCTCTCTGCTATCTGTTGTTCTCCCGAGTGCGGTTCAACGATGCCATCATTGCCGAGCGCTACCTGACCGCTTCCCTGACCAACCTGCGCCGAAAGGGTGTGCCTGTCGATCGCATCCTCAGCATCAAGAAGCAGGTCGATCCAACTGCCACCGCCGCCCCTCCTTCCCTCACGGCTTCGGGTCAGTCGACACCAGCTCCGTCCAGCGGCACCGCCACCCCAGCCACGCCGCCACCTTTGCCGAAGGATGCTCTGTCGTCATCGCAGATGGATGCTTTGGCAAAGCGAGTCCAGGACGTGTTTGGTGATTGTGACCGGGGCTACATTCGACAGCTTCTTGCCCAGCAGCCCGACAACCATGCCGAGCGTGTGATCGAGCGCCTGCTACACGAGGACTTTCCCAAGCAGCAGCAAGTCCAGCAAAAATCGCAGAGCGACCCTCAGCCCGAAGCTAACGCGTCAGACTCTGGTCGATTGCTGGACCGCCTCTGGTCGTGGGGCAAGGCCAAGCAGCCGACCCTGCCACTTCCTGAGCCAGTAGCTACCCAGGACGACCGCAGTGGCACCTCTGCGCCAGCCGGCCAGCCGTCACCCACTGCCACCATCACACCAAACTATACCTCTAGCATCAAGCAAAACCTCAAGCGTGCCATTCATTCGTGCAAGCCTTACACTGGCCAGCAAATGTTCTCGCCACCGACGATCAACAATGTGGTCGAATCAACACAATACTGTGACGCCACCCCTGGCCAGAACCTGCGACACATCGGCAAAGTCAAGGACATTGAGTGCTATGCCCATCGTGATGTCCACCCTGACATGGTTGTGGTGCAGTATCGACAGGGCCTGTGTGACTTTGCTTCGCTGGTGACGACCCTGGCTCAGGTGTTTGACCTCAAGCTGAACACACTGCACCTGTTCTATGATGCTGAAGGCTCGACAATCGCCTTTAACCGAAGCGGCAGTTTGTTCCTGAATCTGCGATTCTACCTCGCCCTGCATACCCAAGGCAGCCAAGGTGCCCAAGACCCTGCCAAGGTGGCTGATGCGCTGATCTACTGGTTCATGACCGTCTGCCATGAACTGGCCCATAACTTTGTGGCCGAGCACAGCTCTGAGCATGAATTTTACTTTTCCTCCTTTGCGGAAGTCTACATGCTTCGACTTTTGCCCCACCTCTCGCCTTCCTCCACCCCACTTGCCACCAAACCCGACCTCCTGTCTTAGAGTGATCTCTCCTCCCTTTTTCTTGTCCAGATCCCCCTCACCCTCTCCTCGACACAGTTTTCAAATAAATAAACTAAAAAAAAAAGCAATTGTGATGTGATGATCCATGATGCCATGTTTTGTTGATGGTGTTGCGAGTTTTGATTTATTTATTTTTTTCATAGCGAGTACAACGGAAAGGGTGGATATGTGTTGGTTGTCAAAGATAAACAACGATATTGAGGAGGTAGTTGGTGGAGGTGAGAATCTATTCGTCTTGTTCCTTCTTGGCAGCAGCACGTCGCTTGAAGCTGAGAATGGGCAGAAAGGAGGTGAGTTTTCCTTTGTGGATGGCATCTAGGGTGACCAGCACTTACTCGTCATATTGGCACTTTTCATAAGCGTGACGTTCGTTTTCGCACTTCCAGGGAAGATAGTATGTTTCGCCACGGCACTTGTTGAGAGAGATCAACATTTTGGAGCAGATATCTCGGTATTCAATGGGCTACAGCACACACACATACACACAAAAAAAAAAAAAGAGGGAGTGGATAAGATCATGATAAGTTCTCTTAAATGTTGTTCTTTACCAAGCGAGCGCTGGCCATTTCACTTTCGGTAGCTTGAGTGGCTATGTCGCAATAAATAATGGCAGCGTGAGTAGGAGTTGCCGTTACAAACGTTCTGAAAAGAAACCCGGTGATGGCTTGGACCAAGGCAGGGCATCATGATGGGGATCATGAGCGCCATGCCTGTCGGTACAACGGGATCGTGTGGTTTATCAGTGTTACTACTTACCAGGAATAGACATGATATATACACAACAAACTAAATCTATGAAAAGAAGAAGAAAAAAAAAAGCTGGCGAGGGCAACAAACAAAAACAAAAACCTTTGAATTTGGCGGGGGCTGCCATGGCCAATCAGCTGCCGGCTATTGGGGCAGTCAATCCACCAGCAATTCCTGCATCGCATTTTTTTTCTCAGCTTAAATTTGTTTTTTCCTCCTTCTTTTTTGTTTCTCTTCTTTTTTGAAAAACTTTTTTTTATCGTCTAGAAATGAATCGTGCTTTACAACCTTTGCGTACTGTTGCTGTCCGTCGAGTGGGACTCCGTCATGAATCGGCTGCTGTTGCTAAATACAAGACTCGTATGGAGCATGACCGTGAGCATGCTGGTAGTAAGTTTTGCTATAGCCGTTCTTACGTTGAAACCTCAAACTGACACACTTCATCTTGGTGTCATCTTCTCTAACAGAGGCTGCTGCTACCTGGAAAAACATTTGCATCTTTGTAGCTACTCCTTGGTAAGGCTTTTATTTTTATTTCCTTGCCCTCCCTTTGTCTTGGTTCCCACGCGCAGGTTGTACGACGACGACGACACTCACGCCATTATTTTTTTTTTTTAGTTTGCTTGCTGCTGGTGTAAACGCATACAACCTTTACAAAAAGCATTTGGAGCATTTGGAACATCACCCTCCACACTGGGTTCATTATGAATACATGAACTGGAGAGCTAGAGTAAGCTGAAGAGAACGGGGGACGACACCTTTGCAGGGGTGTGGAAGTCTATCGCTGACGTTAGACTTTTTTTAATGTAGCCATTCTTCTGGGGCAACAACTCGCTCTTCTTCAACCCAAAGGTCAACCATGACGCGAATGAAGACGAATAGTTCATGTATGTATAGGAGAAATAAAGAAAAAGCAACAAGCTGGCATGCGTATGCCCTGCTTCTGGCTTTGTTCAATTGATGACAGACTATCCTCCATCCAGAAAAGAATCATCCGGAGCGGTGGGTGCGTGTGTTAGCTGCCCATCAGCGTACCAGCCCCAATTTTCCTCTATGATAGCATAGCTTGAAGTGACGGGCTCTCGTTAATCATAGGCGGGGCCGATGTCGAAAACAATCGAACTGTTATTGGAATTCTTCTTGCAAAATAAAGAGGGGAGACTCTTCCTTTTCTTTTTGCTTTATTAATGATACTGGATATCCGCCATCATTTGGCGGGTGAATCCAGCGGACGAGATGCTAAATCATTTTCTGCATGCTTGCCAGCCTTCGAGCTCCTCCCTGGGTGTCTAGAGAGCTGTAATTCTAATCAAAGTCATGCCTCCTCATTTTCTACTGGTATGCAAAATTGGAAGCAACTGCGATATTGATCAGTCACTCCCTGGCGAAAATAGTCGATTTTCATTTTTCTAAGCTGGACAATCAGAGGTGTCCAAACGAAACTGATCAAACGTTGGCTGAGCAACCTCCAGCAATCGACCTTGTTTTTTCAGCATCATCATCCTTCATGCATTGGTATGCTCGTTAAAAATCTCACATCGATCGAATCACCCAAACGTGCCGTTCAGTGTGAGCATTTTTTTTTTCAAAATGTAGAAAAGCAAAATTGGACTGCCATGCCCAGCCTGGCTTGTGAACGCAGGCAATTTCAAATAAATTCAAAGGTCCAATGTTCAACCTTATCCATAGCAATCCAAAAATACAAAGTCCCTTGATCGTGTCGCACTTGACTGTTACTGACTGTTGTGCGCAGTGGCCAGGAATCGAAGGCTTCTGAGCGGAGGCTGGGTATGGCCATCCCTTTTTTTTTCATTTGAAAAAAAAAAAACCAATGCTGCACAGCATGTTTGAGTGATAGGATCGATGTGAAACTATGGATGGATGGACAAATGCATAAGTGATGGTTGTGCTGAAAAAATCAGGACGATTGGTAAACGCCGCCCAGCCAACTTTTGATCAGTTTCATTATGGCACCTCTGATTCTCCAGCTTAAAAATCGGTCATTTTCACCAGAGGACCCCCAGACGATCTGATCGAAACCCACAGTGTAAAATTGCTCTAAATAAATTCACCCCATAATTGCATACATACTAGTACAATATGATGAGACTTGACCTGCTTAAAAATTACAGCTCTCATAGACACCAGAGGGAGCTAGAACGCTGGCAAACAGGCGCTAAAAATGATTTTGCATGCACTTGCTATTTTTCTCGCGCGCTTGAGAATGATTTAATGATTTAGGAAGAGTCTCCCTTCTTTATTATGCATCTGGGTAAGAGTCGGTCACGCACAAAGCATGGAAGGGGCTGTTTAAAAGTTTGGCTCAAGGAAACTATGGGCGCGAGTGGAAGCCTGCCTTCCACTTTCTTTTTTTCTATCCAGTGCTTTTCCCTTCTCCGTTTCTGGACCGGTGGGTCCGTTTGGTAGATTCTTATTCAAGTTTAACCGAGAAACATGTTCAATAAACTAGCTTCTAACCTAAACCAATATAAACCGTTTTTTTTTTTTTTGAGCAATGGCCATCGTTGGTAAATTAAGCTTTGGTGAAGAGGCAAGGCCCTTTTTTTTTACTTCTTTTCTCGGGTGACTCTGCATTTAGACAGGCTATTTTTCATGACTCACTTGTTAATGAATGTCTTTTGCATGGATTTGATTTGCCATCTCTTTAAATTTTACCCGATGATGAGGCTTCTATTTTTTTTACTTTCCCACGGCTATCCAATGGCAGCGGAGCAAGCCGAAGTTTTTTGTTTTGCGGTATGCTGACCCTGGAACCTGACCTGATTTGGCAGAGAAAGCTGGGGAAAGCTGAGAATGATGCCAGGCCTTCCATGGCCATGGTGGCTTGTGCTCTGGAAAAAAAGGAACGTTGTATGTGGTTTTGCTCTTGAACACGCCTGTGATTCAGACCAAACACCTCGCAGGTTTTTTCTGGCTGTTTTAGTTTCTTGTCATTGAAGTGCTTGCAGCTTGTTTGCCCTTGAACCTTAATGTCCTAGAAATAGCCCATGTTGCATATTCTACAAGATTAGGTTTTTGGATCTGAGCTCATTGGGATCATTTATGGAAAGCATTCGCCAGGTTAAGGTGATTTGACGCCCAAATTTGAAAAATGAAGGAAAGGGTGCCGAGAGTTTTAAATCATGAATTTATTTTTAAATCTTGATTCTTCTCTCTTTTCTTTCACTGTCCATCTTTTCTTATGAGCAAAGAAAGCAAGACGGATATCGACCCCACCAATGTCGAAGTCACCACTGTGATCAATGATGAATCCTCTGTGAACGTCAACGACGTCACTTCCCTGCGTAGAGTGACCGAATCCATTCCAGTGGCTGCTTGGTTTATTTTGATCAATGAGCTTTGGTAATTGCCTCACAAGCCTCTCTCATGTCTGTTCATTATGCTTACGGCCTCTTTTTTCTCTCTTTTAACAGTGAAAGGTAGTCATCCCGCCAAGAGTCAATTGGTCTAATCGACCCTTCAAATTCACCCCCCTTTCTCATTTCCTGCCATTCTATTTAGACTGTCTTATTATGGTGGCTCTGCCCTGTTTCAGAACTATGTCCAAGTAAGCATTTGGGAGAACAACTGTAACAATAGATCAGATCACTAAGACCAATTTTTTTTATTAGTTCAGCATGAGCGATGACCCCCAAGGCAAATTGGCCCGTGGCCAATCCATGGCTACTGCCCTGCAAAACTTCTTCACCTTTTTTTGGTAATCATAGACCGCTCTGCAGTAACACATATATACAGCCAACATATTCACCCCCCCCCCATAGTTATGTGACACCTATGCTGGGTGCCATTGTTGCTGATCAATACCTCGGCCGTTACTGGACCATCATCTTCTTCTCCATCATTTACTTGGTCGGCTGGGTGGTCCTGACTACCACTTCCTTGGACTCTGTGCCTGTCTCGTCTGCCTTCCCTGGCTACATCGTGTCATTGATCATTCTCGGTTGTAAGTGGAGAGCAAGCTGCCGGACGTGCCAGAAAACAAAATAATGGTATGCTCACGTCCTTTTTTTTTTTTTTTTTTTTTTCAATAGTGGGAACTGGTGGTATCAAGGGCATTGTGTCCCCTATGTGCGCTGACCAATACAAGCATGATCGTGATTATGTCAAGGAGCTTCCCAACGGTGAACTGGTCTTGGTTGACTATACCTTGTCCATCCAAAGTCTTTACAACTGGTTTTATTTTGCCATCAACGGTAACAATCTTAGTCTTGGCGGTCGGAACCTAAAGTCTCACTTTTCTTTCTCCGACAGTTGGCAGCATCATTGGTGGCCTTGCTTGTCCTGTAAGCCCTCTTCCCCCCTAATTGGCCAATATGACTCACCCTGAGTTTTTTCTTCCAGTATCTCCAACTCTATGTTGGATTCTGGGCTGCCTACCTTTTGCCTACATGTTTCTTCGTCGCTGCCATCCTCGCTTTCCTTGCCGGCAGTCCCTTCTACGTCAAGCCCAAGCCAAATGGCTCGATTATTGTGACTGCTTGGAAGGTGTTCGTGTTTGCCTGGAAGCAAGCTCGTGTCAGTGGTAACGAGATGGCTCGGAAGAAGTGCCGAGACTTTTTGGAATTCGCCAAGCGTGACACCTCTGACATTGGCGAGGCGGTTGTGCCTTGGACGGCCGAGCAAGAAGAGCACGCTGCCCTTTGGACCGACACCTTTGTGGATGAACTCAAGCAAGCTGTCATGGCCTGCCGCATTTTCCTTCCCCTTTCCATTTACTGGCTGTGTTACAACAACTTGAACAGTAAGCCTGTCACCCAGCGCCACCGCTCCCGATCGACTAATGTTTTTTTCGCTCTCTCCAAAAGATAACTTGATCTCTCAAGCCGCTCAAATGAACCGCCCCAACGGCCTTCCTAACAATGTGCTTTTGGTGTTTGACCCTATCTTATTGGTGATTTTCATGTAAGTTCTGGCTGGGATGCACAGGTGTCAATGGAAGCGATGGAAGCCTTCCAGGAAAAGGAAGCTAGGAAAAAAAAAGCTCACCGTTGATCTCCATGATGATAGCCCCATTGTCGATTTGTTCTTTTACCCTGCCTTGCGCAAGATGAAGATCAACTTCTTCCCTCAACAACGCATCACTGTGGGCTTCTTCCTCGGCAGTCTTTCCATGGTCTATGCCGCCGTTCTCCAATACTACATTTACAAGGACGCTGCCTATATTGAAACCGGTGTTGCCAGCATCTCTGTCTTTTTGCAAGTTCCTGCCTACTGTCTCATTGCCTTTAGTGAAGTAAGCTTTTTTCTACTTTGACCAAGGCGTGTACTAACATTTTTTTTTCAGATCTTCGCTAGTATCACCAGTATCGAATACGCTTATACTCACGCTCCCAAATCTTGCAAAAGTTTGGTGTCTGCATGCAGCCTGTTCCCCAACTGTGTTGCTGCCTTGCTGGGCATGGCTTTGGCTCCTGTCAGTGAAGACCCCAAGATGGTTTGGACCTACAGTGGCATCGCTATCGCAGCCTTTGTGTTTGGTATCCTGTATTACCTGACCTTCCGCCACTACGATGATCTCGACGAAGAATTCCGCTTGAAGCAGCTTCTCAAGAACTCGGAAGAAATCCATATTGACCGCCATGTGGAGATGGATGTGAAGGAGAAGTTCTAATGCACGTCATCACTTGTACAATATCAAATAAATTCATAGATTTAGAACTCAATGGTGATGCCAAAAAAAAAAAAAAAAAAAAAAAAACTAGATTGCCGGTTTGACGCCGGGCGACTACCAGCAAAGGCAGGCATGAGTCGGGGGCAACTGGTGGCCATCCGCCTCTGCCACATCCATGACATCTCATCTGCGAAGCTTTCGAGATACTCTACGAGAAACGGGGACTGCTGAACACCAAGAACCATAAATATGATTTGTCTGTTTATTTTCCAGGATCAACACCTTGGGCAGATATTTATAAGCATTACTGAGCACTAGGAGGAGGAGTGTAGGCAGAGGACGTGCGGATATGACTCATGGCAGGAGAGGTGATGGTGGCAGGCATGGTAGACGAGGTAGCAGCCATGGAGCGAGGAGTGGATGGTCCATTGGTAGAGAGGGCTGGTTGCGAATGCATTTGGGTTGGAGACATGATGGATGCAGAAGAGTGGTCGACTAGGCTAGAGAGCGGTGCGGCCGATGAAGAGGTGGGAGGCAGAGGGCTTTCAGGGAAGGCACCTTGCCGACGGATTTTCTCCATGAAGCCAATGACACGCGCAAGGTCAAGATCGGGAGGGTCGCTCTCGATGGCAAGGGTCAGAGGCTCAACCAGGTCGTCGATCTTATCGATACTGAGGTTGCAACAGGCGGCAATGAGGCGTTTGCATTGTAGTTCTTTTTCTGCTGTTTCGGCGCGCAACTCATTCAGGTATTTCTTGAGGGAGTCATTATTGACAGAGTAGGCGAGAACGCGGGCTTTGAGGTCCGTCAGGTACTTGCCGTTGGCATCGGTGTCGTCGGTTGTAGGGGGCAGGACGTCCAGAGCTGCGTCAATATCCTTGTCCACATCAAAGTCAAGCACAGCTTGCTTATCAAACGAGTCGTTGTTCTTGGTCACCAGTTGCTCCAAATCGACCCAGCCAGCCTCAATGGCCTGGTGCAAGTTGCGCACTTTTTGTTGGCCTTCAGCAAGCAGCTGGGATTCTTCTTGACGTTTTTCGAGATCCTTTCGTGTGCTCTCAAGTTCGGCGTTGGTCTTGTTCAGGGTTTCTTGTACTTCTTTCAGCTGCTTCTCTCGGTCCTGCAGCTGGCCACCGTACTCTTGATCTAGGGCGTCCACAATCTTCTGAACGGCTAAGAAGGGAAAGATAAAAGGGTGATCAGGGAGAGACAGAGAGAGAGAGAGAGAGAGAGAGAGAGAGAGAGAGAGGATCACTTACTGGCGACAATCTCTTTCCCTCGCTGACTTGGGCTGGTGAGTGGGATGTGTTTGTTGAGCTGTGTGGTCGTATCGTTTGCCGTAGAGGATGATGAGACATCCGGTTTGACATCAACGTCCATAGGCGTTTGTGAGCCATCCTAAGAAAAAAAAAAAAAGCGCGAGGGGTCAGCCACCCAGCAGTTGAGGCAGTGGAGGAAGCCAACTTGCCTCATTTTCAGACACGTATGACTTTGAATTGAGACCAAGGTTGTTGTCCAGATTGGGATCGGCACCGGCCTCCACCAAGAGTTCCGTCATTCGATCGCAATTCAGGCGAGCAGCGATATTTAATGCAGTGTCTCCCTGCACATCCTGAGCGTCCAGCAGGGCCTTGGTATTGATGGAAGGAGAGGCAGTTTGGACAGCGTGAAGCAGATTGTGCATGTAATAGAGGGCGGCATTGATACGGCCTTGAATACCGGCGGTTAAGCTGGTATGATGCAGGACCGAGCGCTGGTTCTTATCTTTGACACAGAGAGAGGGTTCCAGCAGCTTTGCAATCTTGCGGAAGCAGTCGCGATCAAAACTGTTGGTGGCCGCGACAGTGCGCATCAGCGGTGTTTCGCCTGCATAGTTGCATTGCGAGACATTCGCACCATGGAGGATCAGCTGCTCGATTGTGTCAATACGAGCCAAGGACGCTGCCCAGTGCAGGGCTGTGTTGCCTTGTTCGTCAAGGATCATGTCCAGATTTAGATTGCTGCCTTGACGCAGGATGTCATTTAGATTGCTGGTGTCGTCCGATAAAAAGATGGACATCAGCAGCGTACGGTTGGGGCCTTCCGTGGGGTGGTCGTTGGGGGACGGGCCCAAGTAGGGCTGTTGCGCCAAATGTGGAGATTGCTGCTGTGTTGACGAAGAGGCGGATGATGAGGAGAGACGCTGTTTTTTCATGCTGACCGTCATGGTGCCGTTGGCGATTTCCCGTCGTTTTCTTGCTTGGGCACGGTATTCAGCAGCGTCTTTGCCGTAGAATCCTTTTTCTTCGATATGGCCAGCGTTGTCCGGATCAAATTCAATCATATCTCGGATCAATTCGTACACTTGGTAACGTTGCGATAAAGCTATACACGTTTCAAGAGGAATCCTATGTGGAAATAAAAAAAACATTCGCACATTTTTTTTTTCTTTGTTTGGTGCTTTACCAAGTGCCTTGGAATTTGCCATAGCCGCCTTGCACCTTTTCATGAACACCTGGTAAAATTTCTTTCTCCAACACTTTTGTCCGTTTTGCTTTGTCGAGCCCAGCCACTTTGAGGACCTGCGTAGCATTCATGTACGAGTCAATCCTTCGCCGCATGATAGCCACATCGTTGATTATCATTTCAAACACGGGAACGCCTGAATAGACCGCGGTATATATGCGATGTTGTGGTCCTGACATTTTATACTGGGAGTGAATCGAATGGAATCTACGTATTGCCCAATGCCAACAATTGTTCAACAATAAATGAATCGGGTGAGAATCGCCAACAGGAAAAAAAAAACGTGGCGCAAACACGACACAGAAAGGAATCGACCATGCTTTTCTATTCTTCTATTTTTTTACGTCATGCACATACAATAAGAATTACAATAGAGCAGTAGAGCCAAAGTTGGGATGAATACAAAACACGTGATGATGGAGCAGAAGGAGGTGGAAGGAAAAAAAAAAAAACGGGAGCAACGAGAAGAAAAATAACCAACAAAAAAATTCAATAGCGCGTGAGCTTCAAACCCCCGGAAACAGCCAATCACAGCACACCTGCATTCAAATGTCGTTTGGAAGGCGTGCTTCCTATGCTCCACGCTTTCCATATCAGCAGTACTCATAAATGAATAGAGTGTTGTCAAGGACTCTAAAATAAGCATACAAAAATAAATAAAATAAAATAAACGCAAACATGCACCACAGTGCCCAAAAAAAGTCAGTTCGGGCTCGCCGTGGAGGCACCCTTGTCTTTCCCGAACTACCCGCTTGCCCAGTGTCAACCCTTGACCTTTCTTTTTTTCCTGCTTTCCTTTTGCATTTACCTCTTTCTTTTAATTGCAGTGCCCTTTTAGAAGAGATTGATAGTCAAAGACATGAATGCATCCTTTTTACGTGTGCCGCAAAGGTGCCGCCCTTTGATCCACACAACTCCACGACTCTTTCTTCGTTTCAAACAGCCAACGATATTCTGCCGGCCGATATCTCTTCCCGCAGCACCCGTCGATCTGCGTTTGCGATGTAATGATCAACTTGTAAAGAAACAGAAAGGAAAACTTACGATTGATCTATCTGACTAGGCACCGAGTTTGATCAGACTGGCCATATCAAACGCTCATCTGGCGAAATCTTAAAGTCAGAGTTTTGCCAGCACCACTCGCTGATGCCCCGAGATTTGCGCACTATCGATACCCGATCTTGTAATCAAAAGCCATCCTTGCTGGTGCGTCCGGAAGCCATCCTGATCAACATGGGTTATATGCGCGCCCTGCTCAAAAGCGACATGGTGGTCGTATTTGACTCCTTTGGCACCACAGACAGTTACAACCAGAGCATGTTTATGCACGACCTTCAAGAGCGCCTTCGGTCTCAAAACGACCAGCTGCCCTACGAGTTCAAGTATGCCCTATTCTTTGTCAGCTCTGGCTCTTGATGCTCAACTTTCTCTTCTCTCTCTCATTAGAGCCTTGGAAGCCATCTTCATTGCCGTCACAACCTCTTTGCAGTCTGAACTGGAAGCCTTGGAAATACCCGTCAATCGACTCCTCAGCGATTTGGAAGGTCTGGTGGATTTGGAAGAAGGCGTGAACCGAGACCGACTTCGTGATCTACTGCAGCTCTCCAAGAAACTGTCCAAATTTGAATACGACGTGATATCCGTTCGGGATGCCATCGAAGATGTGCTAGAGCATGGTAAGGCTTTGTCGACAGGTTGCCACAAGCTCACCCGTTTCTTCCTCTCTGTTAGATGAAGACCTTGCAGCGATGTATTTGACCGCCAAGAAATCAGGAAATCCGAGAGAAGCCGACGACCATGAAGAAGTGGAGCTGCTGCTGGAGTCCTATTTGAAGCAAACCGAGGAAATCGTGAATGTGGCGACACGCTTGATCTCCAATTTGCGATCGACCGAGGATGTAGTGCAATTACATTTGGATTTGTCTCGAAACGCCCTGATGTGGTTTGATATTCGGCTGACGATGATCACGCTTTCCACGAGCATCATTGGTGCCTATGGGGCCTTGTTTGGCATGAACTTGCGCAATTACTTTGAAGACGACCCATTTGCATTTGGCCTTGTCTCTGGCGCAGCCTTGTTGACAGGCGCCGCTGCTTTCCTAGGCTCCCTTCGGCGGTTGCGCGTGCTCGCTCGCATCCGATCTTGAGACACACACATTGTATTTTTGCATAGATTCCAGATGATTCCCCCCCCCCCTCTCTTGCTCACTCTCCGTCCATAAACCCGACTTAGACCATTTGTATTTTTTGAATGACGCACCCTGTGCATGCGTAACCATGCTTTTCGCCTTGTAAAAAACGGACACTTCATGCCATCACCACAGGTACACTGGCTAACTTTGGTCGACGGCAGAGTACAACCGGTTATGATCCTTGCTGTAAACTTAACCGACGCCTAGGAGCTCAAGCAGATTAGTATAGGTGTCATCCAACTGCGTTTACAGCATCCGAGCTCCTGGATAAGAGGGCAGAATCGGGGATTGCAGCTTCCGCGCAGAAGCTATCTTTTTTTTTTCTAGCCTGGTCTTTTCCTATGTGCACCTAATCTACTGCTTTGCGTCTTTGTCATTCAGCCACCAGCGACTTCCAAAGATCTGTGAAATGGTACATGAAAAGCCTCATTTACGAGTCATATCTCATTACTATTCACGGAGCCGCAACGACACCAGCGCAAAGCGCAAGGGTACGTCCAACATTGGCTTAAAGCTGGTGTCGATTTTTTTTTTGCGTAACAGCGTCTTCGTTGATAAGTCAATGGTCTAGCCTCCTACTCTCCATCACATAGAAAACTGAACATTGAACCTGTACTTACAATTCAATCTCTATGCCTACCTGATTTTAACCAACATGTTGCATCAAGGAATCTTAATGTGCTACTGCTAGTTTATTAATAGCCTACTTTTAAAAATCGATATGACGCCATGCATCGTTGTAATCACTAGACCCAGTTCTGGAATCCCTGACGAATGCACTCGGAGCGTGGCCTTGGAGACCAATGTTCAGGGAGTTGTGAGAAGAAGAAGAAGCAAAAAAAACCAAGGGCGGTTGTAAGGCAGATAATCATCCCTGTCAGCAGGGTTGGTGCCGATGTTGTTGCTGATAACCTCAAAGCAGAGCCACATCATGGTCGTGTCCGAGTTCTGGCATTCCCCTTCTCTGACCGACCTATTTTGCCCTTTCCTCCGCTTCCAAGCCCACAGCCTTTCCTACCCATAACTCCTTAACTTGTCATTATTAAACCCTTGTAAAACTTTACTTTTTCTCATTCACCCTGTCTCTACAGTCAATATCATTTAAACTTATAGTTTGATAAAGTTATAACTTGTATTTTTGCTGACACTGAGACGTTGCACAGGGCATAAACATGGTTACGCTCAGCCGATAGTGAAAAAAACTTGTAACTTTTAGTTTTCTGTGATGGATAATTAAATCTCCGATTTCCTAATATAATTTTTTTTTAGAGTCGTGGCTTTCTTTTGCCCCTTTTTTCATTTCTTGTGGTTTTTATAGTAATAAAACAGAGCTCGGGGCCATGTTACAAAAAAGAGCGTTGCAAATATCCGCAGGCAGAATTGGCTGCGGTGACAATTTTAACATCGGTGTTTAAACCCCCCCCCAAAAAAAAGATGCCAGATCTATGAACTACCCGCGCGCAGAAAAAAAAACATGGCGATGGTATACAAAGGTACAGAAGGTTTCGAAAAAAAAATTGAAGGCGCAAAATATACTGTACTCTCCCAGAAAAAATCTGAATGGAAAAATGATATACAAAAAAAAAAACTGTTCTAGTTCACTTGGATTAAGCTTGTGAATATTGTTTTGAGGATAGAGTGCGCTCATCTCGAAAAAAAAAATTGGTCTCCAGGACACGCGTGAAAACCGTCAAAGTCTGAAAAAGCAATTGCGGGGACGGGAACCAAGTCATCCCGGGTTCGAAAAAAACCCATATTTAGACATGGCAAGAAAAGTGTAATGTTTAAGCAAATACTTGCCTTCAAAGGGAATGAAAATAATTGTGAGCGATATATTTTTCTTTATATGGGTGATGGATTTTTTGAAAATATACTTTCTAAAAAAGTAGCAATTATACATTTTAGGAAAGTATATTTTCAAAAAATCCATCACCCATATAAAGAAAAATATATCGCTCACAATTATTTTCATTCCCTTTGAAGGCAAGTATTTGCTTAAACATTACACTTTTCTTGCCATGTCTAAATATGGGTTTTTTTCGAACCCGGGATGACTTGGTTCCCGTCCCCGCAATTGCTTTTTCAGACTTTGACGGTTTTCACGCGTGTCCTGGAGACCAATTTTTTTTTTCGAGATGAGCGCACTCTGTTCTTAAAACAACATTCACAAGCTTAATCCAAGTGAAGTAGAGCAGTTTTTTTTTGTGCATCGTTTTTCCTTTCAGATTTTTTCTAGGAGAGTATTTACACCTTTCAAAATCTTCTGTACCTTTTTATACCATCGCCATGTTTTTTATTTTCTGCGCGCAGGTACAGTGGTTGACTAGATGGTTCATACGATCTGACATCAATTTTGGCTTTTAAACACCGATGTTAAAATTGCTACCGTCAGCCCTATAGACATACTGGTAACTGGGTTTACGGAAAACAAAAAGCCTGGATTACTAGTGATGTGTTCCGGCACTGCATTGTGGAAATATGTTCAAAAATTGACAGAAGACACCGTGGTCAAAAATGCTTCCTCGTCTTGGACAATGCTCCAACTCAAAAAATCGATGATGAGCTGAAAAAGTGTCTTGGAAATGTAGAAATAAATATTTTTACCTCTTAGAGTAACACGGCCAGTCAGTACTAGCATGTCCTTCGCGCTGCAGAAAGCCCTCTCAGCAAGAATATGAAAGGGAGTGACCTACCGTATAAAAAATCAATGCAAAGACAGCAATTTTCATTGCAATAATGGCGTGGAACGATGACACGTCCGCGGCCATTAAGGACTGCTTCGTAAAAACGGGAATTTTTGAAACCTCCTCCGACAGTGCTAAGATCACTAGAACGCGAAGAAATGGCCAGCACTGAAAGCATGACTCAGTCAACGGATGCCACTATCGCAAGACTCAGAAGTGCCGGTCTCCCGAAAGGCATCATGGACGATATTGCCTCTGCCAGTGAAATTGACCATGACAGCTTAGCCTTCCCAGTGCACTGGGATACTGGCAAAGATGTTACAGTTAACGATTTGATGTTCTTATTCAACTTGGAGAACGACAATGCTGATGGTATCAGCCATGGTTTTGACATGAACACAGAAAATAAGCAATTGGAAGAAGTCGCTGGCACGGACGATGAGACATCAATCAAGGACCTTCATCACTTTGCCATGCTTGTCAACAACACAATGAATGCAATTCCATTCAACACTGAAACTGAAATGGAACTGTCTATTATATTGGGCAAAGTTGCCTCAGAACTAGAGTCAAACATCAGAAGCAGATCGAAGCAAAAAAAAGTTTCAGATTTTTTCTACTCTTCCGAGCCAAAATAAAAACGGCACTGTGTCACTCTTTTTTGGTTATGAATGTTACACGGAAATACCATACAAAGCATTAAGTCAAAACTAATAACTTTTATTTTTTCGAAAATCCCAAATCCATTTTTATAAGTTTAAATGATATTGACTGTACGTTGACCAGCCATACACTCCTTTTTATCTCTCGTCATTCGCTCACTCTGCCATTTTTTCTGATGACTTTTTCTTTCCAAATCGGGAATGGTGTCTTTCACCCGTCGTCATGGGTGAAATCTTGCAATAACTATTCAATCCTTCTCAAAATCGGGCTGTCACCTACAAAATATATCATCTATTGGTGGTTTCGATCAAAGCATCATATCTCTCCTAGATCAAAAAGTCGATGTTTTTACAATCCTAGGCTTTCAACTACTAAGTGTCAGCAAATAAAAACCCGCCTCACATTTTTTTTTCGCTACTTCAAAAACCTGTGTACCTTTTTCTCTTCTCACTTCTCCTTCAACATTGGTCTCCAAGGTCTCGCTCCAAGGGCATTCGACAGGGATTTAAGAGCTGAGTCTAGAGATTACAACAATGTATGGCGTCATATTGATTTTTGAAAATAAATCTTTAATAAACTAGCAGCAGCGCATTAAGATTCCTTGAAGCAACATGCTGGTTAAAAGAAGTAAGCTTAGGGCCTGCATTGTAAGCACAGGTTCAATGCTCTGTTTTCTAAGTGATGGAGAGTAGGAGGTTAGGCCATTGACTTGTCAAGGACGCAGTTATGCATAAAGTCGACACTAAAGCCTTTAGCCAAGGTTGCACTGTGTCCTTGCGTTTGGTGCTAGTGTCATTGCAGCTCGTGAGTAATGATGAGAGTCATAAGTGAGACTTTTCATGTGCCTCTTCACAGATGGTTGGATGTTACTGATCGCTGGAAGACAAAGACAAAAAGCAGTAGATTAAGTGCCCATGGGAAAAGACAAAAAAATAGAAACGACTGCGCGGAAGTTCAATTGTGTTGATCCTCTTCATTTCGAAAAAAAAAAAAAAAAAACGCACAGCACTGTTGGGTGATCAGATCGATGTGAAATTATGCAAAAGTGCACAAACCAATAAATAATGATGATTCTGAAAAAATCACGCTCATTGACGAAGGTTGCTCAGCTAGCTTATGATCACTTTCGTTTTGACATCTCCGATCCATCAGTTAAAAAAAGAAAAAATTGGCCATTTTCATCAGGGACCCCCAGGCCATCTGATCAAAAAATTACAGCGCAACTTGTTCCATCAATTCATCCCAAACTTTGCATGTGAGTATAAAATGACGTTAAATAACTATGATTAAAATTGCAACCCTCTCACACAGCCGGGCGAAGAGCTAGATCTCCACTGACTTTGCTGAAAGGTTGCTAACACCTCGATTGTACAGGGCTTAAAAAACACTTTTACTTTACAAAAAACAACACCAGAAAAAAAGACATAAAAACAACATAGACAACAAAAAAAATCACGCCTAGTTGCGGCGGAGGCGGCGGATGGGATGGTCCCATGGTGGAGGGTTGGCTCGGCTTTGGCGGCGGCGACGGAGGTGGCGGTTTTGTGCCAGATGGCACGTTTGGAGGTGGTGAGCCTCGCTATGGTATTGGACCATACGACCATCAACCCGGGCAGGGCTAATGATCGTATCGACACCCTCACGCATTGACATGAGGGTGTGCCAGCGAGCCGGATTGGTGATGAAGGAGTGTGCACTTTGTGGGCTTAAAAAGTGCACACTGGGATAATCGCCAACTTGGCGAACATGGGCCAGTCAAGTGATTGGCGGCACCACCAGCAAGAGGGCATCCCACCAATCTTGTAAAGTCATTTCGCCGCTCCCTATCAGACGACTGTTCAGCACTATTTGCTGACAGGGGAAGCGGCAGCCACGGCAGTGACGAGGGTTTCGTCATTAAGAGCGTTGTCATCGATGTTCATTTTCAAATGTTGGTTGTAAAATAAAGTAATAAAAAAAAGCAAAAGTAAGGGAAGAAAGGGTGAAAGCACTGTCTCCAAAAAAATGCAACTTATATACCGGTAGCAGTTCTAATATTTATTAGATCCAATATTAGAGCCTCACAAAAATGTGGGAAAGTCATCTAGCTGAGACATTTCATGTGCCTGGAACTGCATTTTCTTGACTATCCACCTTCTCATCAGCATGTTTAGAAATACATTGCTCTTAATTATAGTCCCCACTCATCATGTGCTATCTACGTGCATGGGGTGCGTAGATTCAGCATATCGAACTAATTTTTTAGTCTGAACCCCTTTCAAAAAGTGGCCACGCCAGAAAGACAACATGGCACCTAATTCACGAGCTAAAGAATCACTCTGGCATCGCTTATATTTCTGTCTTTGGCACTAAATACTTCCTATATTAGTTTGGATAAGCAAATTAGAATATGCGCACTACGCTCTTTTTTTTTTTGACCTTCTTACCTAGCTGGTCCGGAACTCGTTGGTGTGGGCACCCAAGCACAAAAAACGCTCGGTGCTGTCGTTCGATAAGTGCTGTCTTTCGTTCTGCCCACTGCGTGCCCATAAAAGTGTTGGGTATCTCGACTAGCCATGGCATCACCGAATGAGATCAGTTGCAGGCCATCCACTGCCTCTTGGGAGCCGTGATATGGCAACTTGCTGGCTCATATGCAGCTGGAATATACATAAAAAAGGAACATGAAATAACGTGAATAGCCCTTTTTTTGTATTACGTTGCTTCCTGAGGGGGGTCGAGGCATTTTTGTTGGAATGACACGAGATGTTGTTCCAAGGCTCTAATTTCCACGTCAATGGCGACTATCACATGATCTGTTGCATGTCCGTCCTAAGCCTAGTTCATCTGCTGTTCAAAGCGATATTGGTCTACTTCGGGACGAGTTTCAGGCTGCATACCAAGTGGATTGTCCAAAGTAAGCATCATGTGGTCCCTCAGCACGTCATCTGTTCGCGCAAGCGCCCAAGATTATCCATAGGAGACTTCGTGTTGCTGTACTCGTCCTTGATTTGCAACAAACGAGCATGCCTTCTTCGTTATGTCTGTCGCTTTCTTAGCTTCCGATTTTGCATTGTCTTTCGCATGTCCACGGTAATGATCATACACATCGAGTATTGCTCCTAAAACCGGCAGATGTCAGCCTGGGTCAGCGTAATCGTTGGTAACTGCAGAGGTGTCATCGCCTATAGTTCGTTCAAAACCAGCACTGTAAGAGATCTATGTCGTTCTGGTATTTCCAAAGGCAGGCTTTCCAAAGTTCGGGTAATTATGGCAAAGTTTTGGTAGACGTAATCCTTGATGATACCAAGGATTCTGGAAGGAGGTGCCTACAAAGAAATGAAAAAAAGAGTATTGGATGTCAGCCAAGTTTGGGAGTCGTTTTTTTTTTGTCTGTTTCCTACCTCACCGTCAAAGTTAGCGCAGTAACTGCCACACGTTCATCGGACCGTTCCAAGAATGCATTCAAGTGACTAAGTGTCAATTGAGTCATCAAGTAAAGGCCGTTCTAGTAAAAATAAAAATAAAAAAAAGACGGGACTTGATCAGCATAATCCAGCAGGAAAAGTTGTAGCAGATGATCGGACTTTGTGATGTTGCCTTTGATATATTGGAAACCTTGAAAGATCACATTGACACTCACCATTGCAGGTAATTTTAGAAATGATAAGAGTTGGCGTTGATGAAAGGCAGATAGCCATGCAAAAGCTGACGTTGTCGAAATCGGCTGGTTTGATGATGCGGCGAGCCACAAGCCTCACAAATACGTAATCCTAGTTATAAAAACCAAGTCAATGTCAATGCCAACCTTGTGCTCTCATTGCATATTACCACCCCGGTGCTTCCGCACACACGTTAGCAGGATCATGGCTTGCTCGTGTGTCAGTAAATTAGCTGTAGCGAAGCGGTCTTCATCTCTGGTCAAGACATTCAGCGATGCTGTCAGTACATCGATAAGGATCAAAAACCAGCACTGTATGATCTTTTTGTTGGCTCCTCTAGGTGGATGTTGTTGTTCCATGAATACAATAACAGGGCAGCAATGAAGAAATAAAAGAATAACGAAAAAGAGAAAAAAAAAAAGCGCGACGCCTTTCCTTCCGCTGGTCCTGCATTATTTTTTTTTCTCTTCAAACAACTTTGCTTGATGCCAACTACCCATCTGGGAATCTACCCCTTCCTAGTATCTCTACAGGCGCAGGACACATCAGAGATATACTTGACAACCTTCACCATCTTCCTATCAAACAGCAACGCTTTGTATTATGGTGCAACCCTTCGTGTATTAGTGTTTGGTTTGGGTAAAAAAATAAAACAAAAAAAAAGTTGTAAAAGTAAGTGAGAATTGAGTTATGGTTTTTTATTAATGTGAAGGTCTATCTTGTTATAATGTTTCCTGTAGAAACCGTTGCACTAGCTGCTGTTTATTCTGCTTGGTTACGTTGCATTTATGCCTGGTCATAGCTTTTAATGTGGGTACCTTTTGACATGTTTTGTCTTCTGTTCATGGGAGATCATGTTGACATGTTGAAATAGTTGTGTTTCAGTGAGTTGAGCATGGGAGTAGGAAAGGTGCAGCATGGATTTAATGCTGTGGTGGCATGGTCTCTGACTCTCCGTGTCTTAAGTTTGGGCCTGATTTTTACTTCAGATACGACAATTAGCCATCGAGCTAGAAAGAAAACGAGAACGTGAACGATGCTGCTCAGGACATGTTACTTGATGCCTTGGGGAAACATCCCACAGATGAATGCTTGCTTTATTTGCGAGGAAACTTGCAAACCCAGTATCACACTTGACATAGCTGTATTAACCTCTACTTTTTTTTTCTAGATCATCCGTAGGCAAAGTATCGAACTAACAAACTTGTTCCCAATGAGAAGCACACATACCGGTAAGTTCTTGAAGTAAAAATATCAATCGAGAAACAAATCAAGATGTCTTTAGTATACTCTTTTCGAGGATTACGATTAAACAAAGTATGCCAGCAACATCTTACGGTACCTTGCATCAAACACCCTCAGTGCATTTAACACCATTTAGCCTGTTTACTGCAACAGTTCTTCATTGAAAAAAAGTGCCCAACGCATGCCCACGTTTACTGTTTTATCTCCCAATACTTATCAGCCAAATATCATGGTATAATTCAAGTGTTTTATTTGTAAATTTTCAGCCAAAGATCCCGGTACAAGAAAAACTGATTTATAGTTTAAGTGTTTTATTATAAAAAAAAAAGGCCCGCCACCACCCGCCAACCTATTCCACCGAGGTTGACGCAAAATCAATGCACGTCCAGAACACCAAAGCACCTCCATGACAAGACCATCCTACACGCAGAAACTGCAGGGTTGTGCTCACACATCCCGCCTCAACGTAGGGGCATCCGTTCGGGAAAAATCCTTCGATTTTTCCGTTCCTCCTCCCTGGCACACGAATACAACGTGCAGTAGGCCTTGCCACGGACCATAAGACTTGAGACTTGAGCACCCACGAAGAAAAAAACAAAAAAAAAAGGGAAAAAAGAGCTTGTATTTATACTTTTTTTACGTTTTCACGTGAAAAAGGCACATGCCCTGCTTCGTTGGTTCCCATTGGTCCGTGTGCACATGATGGAACAATAGAACATTCTCGGTTTCAGTCCCCCTTTTTTCCCACGAGTTTCTCGATGTTTTTTTTAGGTGTCTCGTTACTGTTATTGCGATTACACAACAATGGGATGATAATGCCTAGGCGTGTTTAGATTCATTTCAAAGCTACGAACCAGGGCTATCCGTAGGGAAGCATAAAATTAGAAAAGCAATGAATCTGGCCGAGAAACATGCTCTCAAGTTGTTGTGTTACCAAAATTCCCCTGCTGTTTTTTTTTGTTAAAACGACTAAAAACTAGCAAAATGGAAGCAGGCGCTTGCTACTGTTCAAAAAAAAAAAGACTATCTTTTTTAAATGAAAGATATCAAGCACAGACCAGGAGAATGTAGATCACGATTATGTCAAACATAGTTAATTTAGCTCTGTTTGGAAATTAAACCGCAAATCCATTTTCCATTTGAAAAAAAAAATCCCCACTTTTCCCTTTTTAGTTTGGTGCCTTTTTTTGACCAGCTGACTGCCGTAGTTCTTTTTTTTGATTTTCCATTTTTTTTTCTTCACTCAAGAACCCACTGGAACCAGGCCAAGCAAGGTGCCATAACCCATAAGAACCAAATGATGCCAAGAGACTTTTCCTACAAGAAAAAAGTCTTGTCATTGATGGGTATGCATGTCAAATACCGGTACCTCCATGTGGTCAAGCCTGGGTAACTTCATTTTTGGTTTGAATGGCCATGTTTTTTGGTGCCCCATTTCTGTTTCCTACGATAAATCGACAATGAAATGACATTGAAAAGGCGTTCTTGGATTCATTTTAAAGATTGGAACCTAGACCTTCCATAGGCACACAGAGGGTAAGAAAAGCGTTAAAACTGACAGAGTAAAGGGCTCTCAAGTTATTGTGTTACCGAAATTCTTCAGCTTTTTTGATAAAAGAGACGCCTATTGTGCGAGCGTTTGTGTCTCTTTTTTTCTTCATCAAATAAACTTAATGATTCTGCATCTTGTAAGACATTCTTCAATTGCAAACAATGAAAAGCCGGCATAGCATTCCAGCATTGAAAAAAAGCACTCGTTTCTCAAGATATCGTTTTTTTTATTACTTGTTAAAAGGTCTTTTTCATTAATACAGTTTAAAAAAGTGCCAGTGTCTAGCCCAACAAAAAAGTTGGTTACCCAGGTATGACTACGTGAAGGTACAGTAACTGGCGTACATACCCTTTTTGATTTCTGCTCAAGCGTGCGGCAGAAACATAAGCCTCGGGGGAGAGGGAAAAAAAAAGAACACAGCGAACCAAGCGAAGGGAAACCAGTTCAAGCGAAGGGAAGGTACACCAAGATAAGAAAAAAAAAGAGAAGAAACGAAGGAAGGAACTTGTATTTTTGATTTTCATTGTTCATAGGGCTGCTTTACGTAGGAACCGATGAGAACGAGGACGTTCAGAAGCCTGGGAATATTGCGGAACTATTAAAGCGTCGGCCGGCGTTTGCTCTTGTTCTAAGAAGTGATTTTCTGGATGGATGGCAACCTAGAACGTTGATTATGATCACTTTGTTGTGACAGACCAGTATAACCAAAAAAAAAAAGTCAAAGCTCAAAGTCAGACAGTGCATTGGTCAAGAAAAAAAAAAGCTCAACGATGCAATTGCGACATGTTCGGACTTTTACGTACCGGTAGCTGCATGAATCTCATTATTCAATATCATCCATTTTGATGTCAATGATACTCCTATATAAGAGCTTCCAAATGATATATAATGTATGTCGTTCTCATGTGTATGTGTCGAGTTATTCTACATGAAAAAAGCAGTGATTGTAACAATTTTTTGGGCTGTGCTGTGGCTTGCAAAAAAAGGTCTTTTTTTTTGTTTTTTTCCTTTTTTTTTCTCTTACCATTTTATATTATTCTACTGAAAGGTCAATGCATGTTAATCTAATGTCTGTCTTGTTCGTAACTAATGCTCCATTACATTAGACATCATGCGATCAATCAGCGTTCAAAAAACCAAGGATATCGAGTCTTTATTACGAAGCTACGACAACAACCTGTCTGTACGTGCTATGGCTGCTCGCGCAGGCGTGTCAACCGCCACCATCAGTCGCATTGCCTCGTAATTAAGCATTGCATTGACCTGAAGGCTGGCCACCCAAGCAAGATCAGTGATGGCACTGCTCGGCTTTTGTTCTGTGAGGTCGAAACTGGCAAGCACACCACTGCCACAGCTGCTTCCAAGGTAGTCAATGCCAACTATGACGCCAAAGTCCATCCGCAGATGATTCGCAACTTAATGCGCACCAATGACATGATCTCCAAACGCAAGGAGATCACTCCCGTAGTCTCACCATTGATCAAACGCAAGCGCTTTGAGTTTACGAAGAAGTATCTGGAGTGGGCTGAAGCCGACTGGGAGAACGTTGTCTTCACTGACGAGTCCAAGGTGAACCTCCTTGGCTCTGATGGGAAGCAACGGTTCTGGAAGCAGGTTGACCAGCCTACGCGTAAACATGGCAAGATCCGAAGAAAGAAGTTTGGTGGCGGCAGTGTCATGGTGTAGGGCGCCATAACTGGCCATGGCGTTGGGTTCCTTGCCTGGATTGAAGGGAACATGAACACCGAGCTCTTCCTGACCATCATAGAGGTCGACTACCTGAAACCTTGGAGTGGTACGAGATGGACATCGAGCGGACCTTCTTGTTGCAGGACTCTGACCCCAAGCACACCGCCAAGGCCTCCCAAGAATGGTACAAGAAGAAAGGTGTCAAGGTCCTTGACTGACCCACCAACTCTCCTGACCTCAATCCTATTGAAAACGTATGGGCAAAGGTCAAACAACTGCTTGCTGCCTACGACAAGCCCCCCACTGGTACGCATGACCTTTTGGACCGTCTTCAAGACGTGTGGGAGCTCCCTGAAGTTTCTGACCTTTGCAAAAAGGTTGTTCACAGCATGCCCCGCTGTCTACAAGCGGTTCTTGATGCCAAAGGTGATGTCACCAAGTATTGAATAAAAAAAAACAGTTGGGCTTTAGCTCAGCCAAAAAATTGTTACAATGTCTGTTTTTTTTCAAACCAGCATTACTCGAGATCTATCCAACTGAGTGAAGATATTTTTATATGTATAGAAAGCTATTTAACAACACTATCAAATATATAAAAGATAGTGATTATGATACTGTTGATAACGAGAGAGGTTGATGCAAAGACAAAAACTCCGAAAATTGTAACAATTTTTTGGGGCACGGTATATGGGTGGCCAACGTAGAGGCAGGGTGAATGAGTAAAGACATGGTTTTACAAGGGTTATGCAATGGCTGGTTGAAGAGATATGGGTAGGAAAGACTGTGGGCTTGTAAGCAGAAGAAAGGGTCGTGGTTTTTTTTTAATTTAATTTGCACAGGTGTCATTCTCAGGCGTCAATCCTCAGCGATCGAAACGAGGGTAATGACATGGCACATGTACTTCATCTTCAAGCAAATGACTGGAACATCCGCAACTTTGGCACCAAAAGCTGCACGGCTCCTCTTCAACGACAGGATCATGACGATCTCCAAGACAAAAAAAAAAAAAATCGCAGGGCAGGCTTTTTTATTCGTAGACTGCTTTGCTCTGCCTTGACTGATACAAGCCTAGGATTGTAAAAACATCGATTTTTTGGTCTAGGAGAGCTAAAGACTTTTCTTTGAAACCACAACTAAAAGATATATTTTATAGGTGACAGCCCAATTTTCAGAAGGATTGAATAACAATTGCGAGGTTTTACCCATGACAACGGGTGAAAGACTACGGTTCCCGATTTGGAAGAAAAAGATCACTACAAAAAATGGCAGAGTGAGCGAATGACGGAGGCAAAAACGAATGTATGGATGGTCGATGTAGAGGCATGGTGGATGAGTAAATTCCTAGTTTTACGAGGGTTGTTCAATGACTCGTTGAGGAGATATAGGTAGAAAAAGCTGTAGGCATGTAAGCGGAAGAAAGAGCAAAATATGTGTGCCAGTGAAGGGGAATGCCAGAACTTGTGCACAATCTTGCTGTGGTTCTTGTTTCGCAAAAGCTTGATTTTATGGGCAACACTATCATCACCTACCCTGCTGCGACGGATGAATATCTACTTTACAACTGGCGCTCTCGCTTTGTCTTGGGGATCGCCATGATCCTGTCGTTGATGAGGCGCGCAGCTTCTGGTGTCTACGTTGCGGATGTTCCACCCATATTGTCGAAGATGAGCTACACCAACCATGCCATCCCACTGGCTTATATCGCAAAGGATTGTCACCTATCAGTGACATCAGTGTATGCTTAAAAAAAAAAGCAGACCAGCCATCGTGATACACTTTTTTTTCTTCAACAGTGATGATGTCATTGACAGGTACTCCCACTATGTTCGTGATGGCAACCACACTTTGTTCATTTCCAATTATCGTCAATCCGCCACTGCTGTGTACATTACTCCCCAGATGCCCTCGAAAAATCAAGTGCCATTCAGCGACCACATAATGGCTGGTGTCTGGGGCTTTTGCTGACCATTGACCTCTTGCTGGGAACTTCGCCATTCTTGATAGGACTTCACTCTTGCCTGCGTCTTGATTCCCAAGGTCCAATACCAATCTATAACGGGCTACAAAGCATTGTTGGCCATCCATTGTAGCTTCCTTTTCTTTACCTCCTTAGTACCAGCGGCGGAGCTGCAAGACAATACAAAAAAAAGTCATGTTGCCCAAGGGCTCGCGGCCGTTTTTTTTTTTTTTTTGGCTTTTTAACTTTTTCCGCCAACAAAATGAAGAGTGCAACCAACATGCTCCTTCGTCAGTTTCAATTCTTTTCACATGTTCAACTTGCCTGTAGACAGCCATGAACGAACCAATTACCAAGTAATCAAAGGCTTACAACAAGCATCTGTAGTTATCACTTAACAAAAGGGTATAGGAATGCCTTGACGAAATACAGTAGGATGTGGGAAAAAAATTGAAAAGCAGGGGGGGGGATACTTCTTCTCCCTTTGCTTAAACGGCAACGAATAATAGTTTGAACTGAACCAAATTTGGTAAAGGAGAATGGACGATTGTGTTACCGACTTTGAGTGTCAGGAAAAAGTTGGCGGCTGCTCTTCGAGGCCTTCCATCCATTTTGTGCTACGCCTCACCTCTTTTTTTTTTTTTTTGTCGCAACAGCTCCAATGCATGGTTTGCAGATAAACAAGAAAAGCAACAAAGTTTCGCCACTAGCATCATGTCTTATCTCCATTCATAAGACCTTAAAAAAGCATGAAGCCATAGACTTGAGCAAACATCGATTACAATGCTTGGTGGCAATTTGCCCAGCCAGTTTAATGGTTTTCTCGCTCTTTAAAATAAAAATCAGGGACTTTTTACGAGGCATTTGTAGTTCAATCATGTGAAAATGAAACAAAAAGACTAAAAATAATTGATGTGGGAAAGTGAGAAAAAGAAAAAAATGGGGGGAGGGGTGAAGAAGTGTATTCTACTGCGATCGACTGTCGACGCATTCATAAATGGTAAGCACTTTGTCAGCGGGATCGCGTTGCATAGCGTAGTTTGAATCCATCTTTTTCTCTTTTTTTTTTTCCCATCGTTTTTTTTTTTCACTGCTTCGTACGTTTGCACGACAATGAAATGGTCTTGACTGGTCGTTCTCGGATTCATTTTCAGGCTTATAACTAACGGTTCCCATAGGCATGCATAAAGCTTGTAAAGCATTAACACTGACCAACTAGCAAGCCTTCAATTTGCGGTGTTACCATCATGCCTCAGCTGTTTTGACAAAGAGCATTCGCGCAAGCTCTCGCACAATACACATTTGATTTTGCAATGATATCTCGTTATCTCCAAATAAATAACCATCACCATGCTTTCAGTTAAGCATTTCTCATTTGCAAAGAATGAAAGAGATAGCAGAAAAAAATGCATACATTTCTCAAAGCAGCCTCTTTTTTGTTGCCATCCAGTGAACAAGAGTCTCTGCATTCCAACTCGTTATTCAACATAATAGGAAGAAATATCCTAGACTCAATATTTTTATTATTGACAGGACTTTCTCCTTATCTTTTGTTTTTCAGACTGCTCTGTGGGAACAGGTGAATCTCAAGGGAAATCTCAATTGAAGACCTTTTTCATTTCACTGTATTTTTTTTCCTTGTTGTCGGATTCCCGATAGCCTGCCAGCCAACGGGTGGCATGTTCCCTTGGCCGCCTCCCTACGGAGGCCCCTCCACCTGGAGGGTAAGCGGGGGATACTTGCCTACCAGTACGCCAAGCTAAAAGAACAGACGTCCTAGCTCCAAGGGCGCAACCCCTCGGCCATTAGGATATCGAATGTTCACTCCAAGATGTGAAGGTGCTAGCCGGCCCTAGCACCAAAGAGTGATCGCGTAGGAATCACCCCACTCGGAGCCGCAGAAGGTTACCCTTACAACGAGAAAAAGCAGCGTTTGGTGGAAACAAGGGGTCTCGCCACCCTCGTATCCACCGGTGAAAAAAAAAAAAAAAACGAGAAAGTCGACAGAATGGCCTCTTTTTTATACTTTTTGAAGTAAAATCATGATTTGGTTTATTTGAAGAATGTTTCAAGTTTTTTTTTTTTTCAAAATAGGTGAAGAAACTTGGTAACACAGTAACTTGACAGCCTTTTACTCTGTCGGTTTTAACGCCTTTTTTTTACTCTATCTATGCATGTCCGTAGATAGCCTTGGTCTAAACTTTAAAATGAGAAGAGCAACAGAGCCAAAAAAATCATGAATAAAGCGATGGGAAAAAAAGGGGATTGAAACAATGCAGTGACAGTGTAGTCCCGGTGACATGTTGATTTCCGTTTTTATGGCCATGGACAAGCGAGTCCCCCCATTATTTTTATTTTCACATGATTGAAGAACAATGGAGACATTTTTTTAGCTTGCAAGAAGAAGCTGGTTAAGGGGTTGCCACCTTGCTTTTTTTTGTTTGCTCACGAGTTTTAAGATGTGACACCAAGCTTTTTTTTTTTTTCATGCCCTTTCAAACTTGGTGACACAATCCTTTTCAACCCTACTCCTTCACCAAATTCGGCTCTACTCTAGCTTCATATGTGCGTGTGAGTAGACTTGGTTGCAAGCAAATTCAGCCCACCATTGCATCGATAATCATTCGCTGCTAAAACGGCAAACCAACGCAACCCCCCTTTTTTTTGGCTTTATCCCACATCCTTTTTTCATCATCACGCCATTCCTATCGCGCGTTGCTCATATCTTTACGAAAACGTCGAACTGAAACATTTAGAAAGGAGAATGGTCAAAAGGATTGTGTTACCAGAATTGACAGCAAAAAGTATCAGGAAAAAAAGCCCCAGGCCATCTAGTCCATTTTCTGCTACGCCTCACCTCTCTATTTTTTTTTCTCAACAGGTCGAATGCATGACTTCAAGTAAACAAGAAATGCAACTGTGTTTAGTCATTAACAGACTGCCTTATTTCCATTCATACAACCTATGTAAATAGGTGAAGTCATTGGCTCGAAAAAACACTGCTGCCGAAATATTTAGATGTAGATTGCTAGTCAGGTTTATTGATCTTCTCAGTCTTTGAAATGAAATCAGGGCTTTTTACGAAAAGCTTTCCATTATCGTTTCATGTGAAAATGTTACGAAAAGACCAAAAATAAATGATGTGGGAAAAAGAAAAGAATGGGGGGAGGGGTGAAGGAATGCTTTCTTGAGGAAAGCTCTTCGTCACCAGGATCAACTTACCATAGCGTAGTTTCAAATCCCATTTTTCTCTTTTATTCCCCAATGTTTGCTAACCGTGAAAGAGATGGCTTCTAAAGTAGCCTCATTTTTTCTTGCCATTATGCATCCCAGCTACTTTTTCAACACGATAGGTAGGAATAAACTTTATGATTTTATATAATTGACAGGGTATACTCTTTATCTTTTTTTTTTTTAGACTTCTGTGTGGGAACCAGTGAGAACCAAGGAGGTTCAGGCAATTGAGGTGACACCGAGTGTATGTCCAAACCAAGCAAAGCCATGGCTGTCGCTTGTTCTTGTTCAAAAAGCTATTTTCTGGAAATATGACAATGATGACACGAACATTGATGATGATAGACGTGCAGTGCACAGACCAGTAGCACCAAACTGTCGGTTCACATCCAAACAGAGATAAATTAATTTAGCCAATCGCGTTTCGCCTTCCTTCATTTTTTTCTTCAGCGATCACCTTTTTTTCTTTTTTTCTCTGAACGTCCTTGTTCCTTTCCGCCGTTGAAAATAATAGAGAAAAGACAAGAACTGTAACAGTATCACATCTTTAATCGTAATGTCAAGCAATCATGCCTTTTGCTCTCGCCATGATCTGCAGAGCTCGATGCTAATCTTTCTTCATTCCGTCAACGACCGACTTGCATCCTTTCTGCATTGGAGCAAGGCAATAGTGCTATTTGCAAGAGTTATTATGAATCTGAACATAAAAGGATAATATCGTTCTTTTGACAGGGATGGCGTGTAAGAGGATGGAAAAATAAGAATGTAAGATGCTTGGAAAATTTTCAGATCATCCACGCGTGTTTGTTCCGAAATTGCAGCGCCTCTGCAGTTTTTTATCAGCTCACACCAAGGCAGCAAATCATTGTCATCAAGTCCATTTTTATCGCTAAATCTGGCACTCGCATGATCTTATAGACGTTTACTTCATGAATGGATTTACTCAATCATCTGGCGTGAGCATTGCTTTTTTTTTCAGCCTCAGAAATGTTTTTAAAAGCAGGCACGTCAATTGGGAAAACCACGACATGACTGTTGTGTGCCTGGAAAAGGAAAATCTGATGTATTCAGAAGATCGGCTTGCAGATCAACCGTTCGTGCAGTCTCCAGAAAAAGGTGGCACCAGTTCAAATCGTCAATGTTTTGGAGCTGCTCTGGACGAGGAAACGGTCGTCACTGGACTAGGTACGACACGGGAAGAGGAAACGGATACATAGGAATAGTTTGTAGACAATTGGTTACGCTTTCGACATCTGGATCACATTTTGATAGGCAGGGCAGTATCCACGGACAAGCACCAGGCTTCTGTGCTCGATCAGGAATCGAAAGGGCGGTGCGGAGGTTAAATATGGCCATCCAAATTCTTTTTCATTTTGAAAAAAAAAAGCAGTATGATGAACAGCACTTTGGAGTGATTGGATCGATTTGATATTTTGTATGGGCGCTGAGATGTATGAGTAAAGACAATCCTGCAAATACCAGGTCGATTCGTCAAGGTCGCCCAGCCAACTTTTGGTCGATTTCGTTTTGGCACCTCCGACTCATCAGCTAAAAAAGTTGAAAAATCGGCCATTTTCACCAGGGAACCCCCAGACGATCGCAGTACAAAATCACTATATATTATTCACGCCAAATTTTGCATACCAATAAAAAATGTTCAGAAATGACCTTAGTTTAAACTGCATCTATCTTACACATCAGAAGGAAGGGCTAGAGGGTATCGGCTCCTTTTGTCTGTTTTGCCCATAGACGCCAGCAAAAAAAAAAAAAACATTCATACGTGCAAGCACACGGTCTCACAAAGATCGCAATGATGAGGACGCCGAAAAATGCAATGCCAAAATCCCTGCCTAGACGGCCCCTCTATTCTAGGAGAAGTGGCAGCAGACCACGCACGAAAACATGAACTAGAAATCATGACAGACACAAGTCAGCGATGAACGCCCATGCTGTCTTCAAATGGTGGAGAACCACCGTGGCTTCCTCTACCCTGCCTGCCTGGCTTGAGCAATCGCGTAGTCCGTCCCTTTTTTCATGTCTACTGAAAGGGTGTTTATGTTAATATTTACATCAAATTTGAGTAAAATCAGGTGCTCATCGAATCCAAAAGTCCAGTGATGTGCACATCACCACACCATGGCAACCGATGTACAGAACGGGTTATAGGTCCATGTTAAGGGCATAGATGCTCATGTTCAATGGCAGGGGCTTTCTTGTTTCTACGTCTGCTAGAACCGTTAAGGGTTTTGTAAAATAAAAAAAATAGAATATTCATTAATTTCGACATGAATTCAAAGTGGCACTAGAAAGGTCGAAAAAAAGCTGACACCGAGCCATGTTGATTAATTGGCAAGATAATTTCTCATTATGGCTAAATATTCGCTGCCGTTGCCCTTTTGACAGTTTATCCGCTGCTATTGTCAAACACATTGGACACCATTAAAATGAGGATAAAAAAATAACGAAAGAAACAAACAGCTCCATGAAAAAAAGGTTCAAAAAAAAAACGCCGAACGAAGAGGAGGCTGAAAAATAAGGGAAGAGCGAAGCAGGATTGGATATTTAATTTAGCTCTGCTTGGAAATTCAACGAGCAATTGGGTTGCCATTGGTCTGTGCGCAACGCGTCGATCACAACCGATGTTAAGTCGTTGTCAACCAACCAAAAAATTGCTTCTTAGAACACGAAAAAGCGGTGATTGCCATTTTTTTTCATCCTGCACCTCCCTTCGCTTGGGCAGAAATCAAAAAGGGTATGTACGCCAGCTACCTCCACGTGGTCATAGCTGGGCAACCAACTTATTAGTTGGGCTAGTTACTGGCACTTTTTTTAAACTGCATGAAATGAAAAAGACTAAAGGGAAGTTTCCTCGTTGGGAGCAAAAAAAAAAAAAACGACCTCTTGAGAAACGAGTGCCTTATTTTCAATTCTGCAATGCTTTGCCGGCTTTTCCTTGTTTGTCATTGAAGAATGTCTTTCAAGAAGCATCATCATTAAATTTATTTGATGATAAAAGAGGTGCCTTGTCTCGATAACTGGCAAAGAGCAGATCTCTATTGAGAGCGTTTGCGGTTTTTTTTTTCTTCAAAATAGCTAAAGAATTTTGGTAAAAATAACGTGAGAGCCCTTTACTCTGTCAGCTTAATACTTTTCTTACCCTCTATGTGCCTATGGATGCTCTAGGTTATAATCTTTAAAATGAAACCAAGAACGCCTTTTCAATGCCACAGCACTGTCGATTTATCGTAGTAAACAGAAATGGGACAACCAAAAAAAAAATGGGGAAAAAAAGGGGATTTGAAACGACGCAATCAAGATCGATCAGCAGATCGATCGTTGCCCATTCTGGGGACAAAGTGATTTCCTATTGGTACAACAATAGAACATTCTTGGTTTCAGTCACCTTTTTTTCCCACCAATTTCTTGATGATTTTTTGGTTGTCCTTTACTGTTTATTGCGATTACTCCACAATGGGGTGGTATTGCCTAGGCGTGTTTAGATTCATTTTAAAGCTACGAACCAAGGCTATCCGTAGGGAAGCATAACGTTGGAAAAGCAATGAAACTAGCCGAGAAACATGCTCTCAAGTAGTTGTGTAACCAGAATTCCTCTGCTGTTTTTTTGTCAAAACGACCAAAAACAAGCAAAATGGAAGCGGGAGCTTGCTACTGTTCAAAAAAAAAGAAGGCTATCTTTTTGAAATGAAAGATGTCAAGCACAGACCAGGAGAATGTAGATCTCTATTATGTCAAACATAGTTAATTTAGCTCTGTTTGGAAATTAAACCGAAAATTGAGTTTCCATTTGAAACCCTCTCTTTACCCTTTTTAGTTTGGCACCTTTTTATGACCAGCTGACTGCCTCCTCAGTTCTTTTTTTTTCAGGGTCAAAAGGCATGTTTTTTGATTTTTCCTTTTTTTTTCTTCACTCAAGAACCCGCTGGAACCAGGCCAAGCAAGGTCCATAAGAACAAGGTCCATAAGAACCAAATAATGCCAAGAAACTTTTCCTACAAGAAAAAAAGTCATGTCATTGATGGGTATGCATGTCAGTACCTCCACGTGGTCATACCTGGGTAACCATCTTTTTTAAGTTGGGCTAAACCTGGCATTTTTGTTTAAAAACAAAGATGCAGCGTTGGTAAATATCATTAGAGCGAAGCTTTTTGATCACGTGATTATTTGGTGCGGAATCCCAAATACCCCACAAAAAAAAAAAAAAAAAAACTGCTTTGAGCACAGCTACTCTCACTCGTATGTTTTCCATTCCTGTTAGACATCACAAGGAAAGGACAAAAGAAGCAGGTAAACACAAAACAAAAAGTATAACAAAGTTTACTAACATTTTTGCGGTGGGAACCTAATTTATGGTTTGAATGGCCTAGCAAACTCAAGACCTGGGGAAACAAGTCATAAGCTTGACGAACTTATGGCGGGAAACCCCAGGCCCGGCTCTCGGCTCGTATTCCAGGGTGATTTTTCCCGTTGACCGTTGGCTGGAAGGAGGAAGGATGGACAGGATGGTAGGATGGCACGGTTTTTGTCTTTGCTCGAGGAGCTTTATGTCCTTACCGGTTATGAAACGCGAAAAGGAAAAATCATAAATGGTTTTCTTCGTCTT
This sequence comes from Hesseltinella vesiculosa, assembly GCA_002104935.1. NCBI lineage: Eukaryota > Fungi > Mucoromycota > Mucoromycetes > Mucorales > Cunninghamellaceae > Hesseltinella > Hesseltinella vesiculosa. Next base: position 577,908 of record MCGT01000003.1, on the reverse strand, counting down.
CCCCAAGCGGGTTATGCTTCTCTTCCGCTTCAAAACAGAAGTCATAAGGGTGTGTAAGCCAACCACTTCCACGTAGTCACACCTGGGCAACCATGAAAATGGGCTAGGAGTTGGCATTCTTTCTAGTTTCTTTAGACAGTTAAAATTTTAAGAAATAAAACGATGAAAGAGAATGGTGGCGGTAATGACTAGTTTTTTTTTGTTTACTTGATTGCTACATACTGCAAACGCTGTAGCAGTAGATTAAAAAAAGAAAAGTGAGTGACTGGGAAAAAGAAGTTACTTCTCATTTCCAACATCCTTATGGTAGGGAAAGATGAGAATGGAGCAAGCCAAAGTCCAAATAAAAAAAGCCCGTATATATATATATATATATATTTTTTTTTGCCAGATATGATTGATATAAGATATAATATTCTAAAGCAAGTTCCTCTGCTCGTTTTATTGCTTTTCTTGCTTTGACAAACGTGTGAATAGGCCTGGTTATAAATTGTGAAATAACCAAGCATGTTCATAAAACGAAAAGACTAATTTTTTTTTTCAGAGGATGGCTACTGTATATATGAACAAATGAGAAGCAATGTCGGCCAAGGCTTGATGTTAAAGCAGGACAGTCCAATGATTCTTTGACCGTTTGTGACAGAAGCATATCGTGAAGCGGGCAAGAGTGTGCAAGGGAATATATAGGTTTTTGGCGGGATGTGCCTATGCAAGTTAGCGAGCTTTTGCATCTTTCAGCTATGGTTTTTGACAGTGACTTTTTTTTAAAGAAAAAGAACAATTCAACACTGACTTCTTTTTTAATTAATGAGAGGCAAAAAAATGTTGTTTTATCTAATCTTCCCCTTCAAAAGCAACAATCATCAGAACCAGAGCTAGCAAGAAGCTGGTTAACGTGTTCCTTGTCACCGTGCTTTTTTTCCTTTTTTTTTTTTCATGTGTGCGCGTGAGTAGGCTTGGTTGTAAGCAAATTCAGCCCGCTATTGCTCCATCGATCATCTTTTCGCTGCCGTTTGCTAAAACGGCACATCCTCCATTTTTTTTTTTTTTGGTTTATCCCACATCCTTTTTTCATCACCACGCCATCCCTATCGCGCGTTACTGGCGTCCTTCCAAATAATGTCAATAAACTATCATGTGTTTGCCTTTTCAAAATAAACTGCTATTTTCGTCTTTCAAGAACATTTCAAGGAAGCAACACTGCACCGACCAAAAAGGATAAAAAAAAAGGGTTTCAACCTACGCGATCCAGGTGACAAGGTTCCACTATGGAAAAAAAGAAAACTCCGTTACCAATCAGAACGTGTGTTAAGTGTTGGCTAAAGCACCAGCAACCGGATAAAAGCATTAAACACGTTCTTGCCAGAGCAGACGGTAACCCCTTTTGCAGGGTTGCTTTGGTGAATAAATATGAAAACTAAGCGATACGAGAGGTTGGAGGGCGTCGGCGTGGGCAAAAGGCCAGGGGGTGTTGCTTGTGTTGGAAAAAGTGTTGACCAATGGACACCATATTGCAGGCCGCCATGACATCCCGGTCAAAGATGACCGCACAGGAGCTGCAGCGCAGAAGTCCATAAATCTTGCCACCATTCACGACTAGGTTTTTGGTTGTGCCATGGCAGATAGAGCAGAGAAGAATGAGCCACCTCGTTGCTGACATGCCTTTTTTTTTTTTACCCACCTTGCTTGTTTTGAACTCATTCAGTGAGATAACAGCAAGCTTGCCCTATCGTTGTAGGTTTTCCAATTGGTCAAACACCAGGGAAGACGAGCCAGGAGGTTGCTTTTTGAGCGGGGCGGCGACCTTCCGGCCCTTGAGGCCATCACCAAAGAGTATTAATGGAACTCTTTCGCTGGGAAACTTTGTCACACCGTGACAAATGCGTGTGTTTGGCTTCATTTGCGGTGCAGGTCTACAATAGAAAAATAAGCCCACCTGGACCTCCTGAATACTACGACAACTTGCCTCTTTTCTTCCATTTCATTGATCAGATCAATGCGGTGGTCACGGTCGAGGTCGCATTGGGTGCGCATGGTATGTAATGTTGCTTCCCATAGATCCATCGTCCCAGGTAGCATCGAGCCAGCAGAGCATTTTAGCAGATTTTCGGTCTTCACGATAGAAACATCCAGCGCGGCAAGGTGTTCCACCATCGCCTTCTTGGCCTTGCTGATCTTGAAGGCCATTTTCTTCCGAGCTTTCTTCTGATGCTTGCGCCGATTGCGGTGGGTACGTTTGCGGTGGCCACGCACATTGCGCTGGGACTTGACATACTTCTTGGACAGGCCAGCAGGAACACTGGCAACGTATGCAACACCCCGCTGGCGCCCTCTGTAAGCATTGAAGCGGTCGATGGAATGCTGAAGGCCGTAAAAGTCGAAGAAGAGCGGGAGACGATCGAGCAGGTATTGGATTCGGATGGCATATTCGGAGGCGCTGGTGCTTCGGTGGGAAGGGATGGCAGCCTCCAGCTGATGGAACGGTAATTGCTGACCTCGGAAAGAGTATGTCGTGGAAACCTTGCGTCGTTCCAATTGTTGAATTCGTCGCTGCGTTCCACATTGCGAGCGATATTCCTTTGCTGATACCTTGATGACTCGGTAAGGCAGATGGCGAGACGGGGGGTCTGGGGTGGTAGGTACAGCACTGCCAATCAAAGGCATGCTGATGAGGCTTGTTTGTTCCAAATCAGCGCTGTCAGTGGCGTTGTCAAAGTCCTGTTGTTGGTGTAAAGGCAGGGAAGCACGTACAGGGCATGGTGCATCTGCATCCACCTTTTCCTCGTCATAATCGTCATCAGGTTCTTCATCAACAGAATCTTCGTCATCCTGGGTTTCACGGAGCATGGAAAGTGGATAAGGCGTGCCATAGCTGCCAGTAACGATGGCACGGCGACCATGTCGAAGCGTTCTACCAGTTCTGTATCCCAGTGATCCAGGCTGGGCAGCTTCATCGTTGAGCGATGCGTGGTTGGAAAACGAATAAATTCAAAGCAGCACGAAACGCCATCGCACCAAATGTGGCAAGCAAACAATGGACAGTTGTATAGTACTCCCGCAAGCATGTCCCGGACACTAGGCGAGAAGAAGAAGAAAAAATCAGAAATTGCTCTCTCTTTTTTTTTTTTTGGTGTCTGCAAAACTTGCCTCCCGTACCCAGGGCCGCCAAAGTTGAACTTCTCCATGTGGAACACCTTGAAAAACATGGGCAAGGCACGGATGAATGCGGTGTCGGGTTCACCAGCCATATCATTGTTGCTTGCTTCACCACCTGCGGTAGCCACAGCGTGACCAGGAGCATCGCATTCGGCTAGGTATTTGATCGTGTCGGGTAGGATGGGGATGAATCGGCGTCCAAAGTGGGGCTCAGGAAGGATGGTAAGCTTTGGGCATTTTTTGGGGCTAGCATTGGGCTGGGACTTGTACTGCTCGTATTGCTTGTTGATGTTGGTGTAGACAAGCAAGGCACTGCTAGGATTTCGGAACAAAATTTACCGGTGTTTTCGCCTTCACATCGGCAATCGCCGCTTCTTCGGCAGACACGCCAGGGACACTGTTTGTGGCCGATCCAGATGTGACCTCTGATTGAGGGTGGGAGGGTCTTTCTGCGAAGTTTGTGTAGATGTCATCCACCTGCTGGTCAATATGAGGGATCTGAAAGAGATAAAAAAAAGTCAGAACACATTCCCTTTTTTGGTACCGCCCTTTTAAAAAACTTACTTGGACATCCGTGATGGCAAAGGAGAATCGAATAAACTTCTTGACCTTTTTCTCAAAGTTGATCACCAAGCAATTGGAGTAAGCGGTGGCAAGCGTTGACAAACATGGCCCAAAAGTACCTCCATAGAATTTATGCGGGTGATGGAAGTGAAGGCTGCGGTCATCAGCAGGAATGAGTAGGGCTGCATTGTCGAGCGGATCCATGCCGTGGTGGTCGTTGGGGTTGTACACGATGTTTGGGTGGTCGCGGACAAACTAGTTCCAGTGAGGCAGGAAGGTGGGAGGAAGGCTTCGCAGGATGTGAGCGCTGGTGATCCCCGGTCGCCGCGGGTTGCGGGGATAGATGAGCTGCGAGATGGACAGGAGACCGTTCTGGCTGATCATGATGCTTTTAAAGTCAGACGGGTGAGTAAGAGCGAAATGGTTGATAAACAATTGGAGGCGGAAAAGGATGTTCTTGTTGCAGGTGCTGGTCGATTCTATGTTGCGCTTCAAAGCGAGCTTGAAAGGCTGCCGGACGGCATCTTCAAAGCTTTTTTTTATGGTGTAGCGCTCACCACCTGGCATCATCTCATTGATATAATCCTTCTTGTTCGTGCGATGGAAAGGACAGAGGCGGCTGGCAGACGAACAGTGTCCCATTTGGCCGCATGTGGCACACGGTCCCACAGCATCAGGATTTCGCTCATCTTCTTGGCGCTGCCGTCTCCCCTCGGCGCGATCGTTTTGTTCCTGTTGTTGGGCACGTCGTTGTGGCGTGGGCCCAGTTTCCTGTCCTACGAAGATGGGTAAAGAAAAAGACATGATTGAAGCGATGGATGACTTACGTTTGCGATAGACTTTTGCTTGTGACCAAACAGTGTAGATTTGTTCGGTGGTCATCCAAGCTTGATCCAACAGATCAGGCAACGCCCGGCGGAAATCTTCTTCAGGGATGTGGCACAGAGTTACGTAGACGGACTGAAGAAGCGATTGCATCAGGGAAAGATAGAAGATGAGCAGAAATAAAGAAAAAGATAGAAGAACCTTGATAAACAAACAAACAAAAAGAATCGCGTGTTGCGGAAGATCAAACCAATGCCAATGCCAGTGAGCATGACCGCCAATCACATCCTTAACCCTTTTTTTACTACGTACCTTTCTTTTTGAAATATAAAATGAAGCAGCGAACCATCAATAATACAGGTAACACTCTTTGCCTATCTCTATTGCTCATTGTACTATGACTCTTAGATAAAAACTTAGCACTGTCTGGCAAACCAAACCATGAAAAAAAATTCAAGCCCCCGAGTCATCCTCAGTTAAACAAAAATGCTCCAGATTGGAGAAGTTGCGACTATCCATATCATTCTGTCTATTTCACGCATGCCTCTCCCTATGACTTGTCATGTTTGGTCTATAAATCCAAGGTGAAAACTTGCTTTGTAGAAAGAAGCGACAAATTCTTTTCTGCGGGCGGTTCATTTGAGTGCGCTTAGTGCAACTGGCTATTTCATTGGCTGCGCTGTTTTTTTCTTCTTGCTTTGAATGACTCATGGCGGAAACTCAATTTGGGGGGTTGATTGCTTCTTTTGGACGATTCCACTTTTTTTTTTCTATCTTATCTTTTTCTTCCTGTCTCCATTTTCCATCGCGACAACTGCTTTTGTTCAACCATGAAATTTGGCAAGTACCTGGATGAGCAAAAGAAACATTTGCCCAGCGACTATGCGGGGAATTGCATCGATTATACAGACCTGAAAACATTTCTCAAACGCTCCGTGTACAGCCATTCTATCAAGATCGATCCTGCACAACACCAAGCCCTGCCATTTGCACAAGTGGTGGCGAGTCGTCTTGGCCAATTGCAATCGTTGGAAGTGGAGTTCATTGAAACCCTGGATCAGAATGTCGATAAGGTGGATCAGTTTTACCAGCACGAATCCGCCTCGCTCATGACAGACGATGGTTCGCCGTTGGCACTCCTGCAACGCATCCTGACCCTGGAGCGATATGTCTTTTTGAACTACACCGGCATCACCAAGATCCTCAAGAAGAATGATCGTCATTCTGGCCTGTCATTGTCTGATCCTTACTTGCATCGCGTGGCCCAGCGCCCGTTTGTCCAGGGCCAAGACTTGACCCGGTTGAAGTTGTCGGTGATGCAGACCATCCAGGCCACCAGCCATGCCTCACCCGAGCCTGTGTCCATGTCACCCTTGGCCTCCCCCACCAGCGTGGCCAAGCATCGCAGCCGCTCACAAAACAAGATCACCCCCCACGCTGCTCTACCGCCTGCCTACGTCGCCCCCAACCAGAAGGTGCTCGTGTCGCTGTCCGGTCCGCACGGCACCGACATCATCGGCGCTGTGCTCACTTGCCTGGCCCGCCACCCCTGTACCATCGAAGATTTTATGTTGTCACGTCTGTACCACAACGTCACGTTTGGTGTGCTGATCACCCTGCAGTCCGATAACGTCACTGTGTTCCGCGATCTGGCCGACGCCGCCCAGCGCTGGGACGCCAGCCTGACCTTTGACGTGCCTGATTCCCAAGCAACAGAGCCTACAGTACGTCACACCAGTGGTACCACGCCTTCTTCCCCCCTCACTTCCGTCGACAAGGATGAGCCTCAAGACATCTACTTGCCCTCGTCTCTGGAAGAAGCCCCTTACAAAGGCCGCATCAAGTACGCTGCCAGTCTGCTGAACCAGAACGGTCTTCAGCCTGCCTTTTTGAGCGACTGGACCCAGCTCTTGCTCAAGCACCATATCTCTGTGGAAAAACTCGCGCGCCTGGACAAGCACTCTGTCTTGTCCTCGGCCGACCTCCGTCTCAGTGTGCCTGTGTCTGTGGATATCAACCAGCTGCGTGCGGAATTGATCGAGCTCTCCGCAAGCTATGGCACCGATGTGGCTCTCCAACACGACGATGTGTTCCGTAAGAACAAACGCCTGGTCGTCTTTGACATGGATTCCACCTTGATCCAGCAAGAAGTGATTGATGAAATCGCCCGCTATGCCGGTGTGGTGGACCAAGTGGCGGTACGTTCCAGAGAGAAAGGAGGATACAATCCTGACGGCTATTTTCCCGCTTTTTTGATATAGGCTATCACGGAGGAAGCCATGAATGGTGGCATGGATTTCAAGGAATCACTAAAGCGCCGCGTGTCCCTCTTGAAAGGCACAAGTGTGAATGTGATCGACGATGTGAAAAAGGTGCTGACGTTTACCGAGGGTGCGCGCTTCCTCTGCACTGCCTTGAAGAAACTCGGGTTCAAACTGGCCGTCATCAGTGGTGGATTTATGCCGTTGGCGTTGTACGTCAAGGCGGAGCTGGGTTTGGACTATGCCTTTGCCAATCAGGTAGGATAATAGGACAAAAAAAAGATGGGCAGGACGACCTGACACACCTTTTTTTTTTCGTTAGCTGCAAGTGTCTTCGGATGGCTTGACCTTGACAGGTGAAACGACAGGGCCGATTGTGGATGGCATTCGCAAAGCTGAACTGCTGGAAGTGATTGCACAAAGTGAAGGCGTGACCCTGAATCAGGTGATTGCTGTGGGCGACGGTGCCAACGATCTGTGGATGTTGAACAAGGCTGGTCTGGGCATTGCCTTTAATGCCAAACCTCGAGTCCAAAAAGAAGCTCGTGCAAGAATCAACCAAAAAAGTCTCAAGTACGTCCTCAACCTATTGGGTTACTCTGAACAAGACATGGAGCAACTGGCTCTTGAAGCTTAATCAGCATATTGTTCGACACAGCCTTACACAACATACCATTTTGTTCTTTTTTTATATATATTCAATGTGTGAAGGAAAATTTAAAAAAAAAACAAGCATAGATACAGTATTACGAAAGGAGAGAATTGTACAGCAAAAATACCTAAAAAAACAATTCATTATGCGCTGTGGGATAGGATAGTCGAGGGCGCCAGCCCAAAATCTTGGGGCAAATCCAAGCCTTGCTCAATGCAGATGGCTTTGATGGACGCGAAATGGTGCACCTACAAAAAAAAAAAAAAAGCGTCAAAAAGGCACATGGATGGCGCGGCTGACGTGCAATGGTTCTATCTTACGGCATGCATGACGCAATACCAGAGTTCACGTCCAAATGTGGATGAGAAGGGATATTTGGTCGGATCATGAGCATCGATGGAGGCTGACAGGGTCACGGGAGTTTCCAACGGTATCTCTCGGATTTCTTTCAGTCGCATCTGAAGCTCCTCCAGCTGTTCAATAGCTGCTAATCGATTCACTTCCATAGGGGTCTAACCAAAAACTAGAATGAGCCGACATTCTTCAGGCAAGGGAAAATACCCCGTGGGCTGACATTAGATCCAGCTTACATTTCGCTGTCGAACGTCATAGTCGATCGTCCAATGGGGTTTTCCAATTTGCTTAAGTAACAAGACAAAGTGGTCATAGGCATGCCTAGGCAATGTGGTTTCGTAGAAATAGAGGTGAGTCATAAAATAGCAGGCTGCCAAGGTGGTTTTTTTTTATTTTGTACCGAACGTGTTTGCCGATGGTGCTGTATGGCATGACTTTGGATGGGTGGGTATAAGCTGCCTCGGGTAAAAAGGCTATCAGCTGCATGGCTTGTTGGACATTGTGATCTGCAACATCGTAGAGATGCATTTTGCTTTGTTTTTGAGTCATGGAATCAAAAAGTTCAAAAAGGAAAGAAAATGAAGACGGAGAGGGGATTTAGTGGAATTCAAAGACAGGGCATGTGACCTGGCATCCAAAACGTGTGACAGTCTGACCCCTTCGATTTTTTTTTTTTTTCATGCTATCATGGTGACTGGTAGTGGAAAGATTTATTATGTGATAAACAATTGGAGATGAAAAACCTGTACAAGAAAGAAAAAGAATGAAGATGCGGGCAACCAAGCGGGAAGAAAAAAATAATACAAGATCAAGAGAGGATCGAGTGAGATCACAACAAGCCGACGTCCCGCAAAGCGTCATGCGTGATGATCTCAGTGACAGCAGCCATGACAAATTTGATTTGATTGGTGTCTGTGGCACATGTGAAGTGGGTGTAGACCTGTTTGATTTCAGGTCGTTTGTTCAGACAAACAAAGCGCTGGAGCAAGAACTGGCATGCCTTTTCGTAGCTGTCGCCGCCCATGTAGTCGGAAAAATAATGTGCCAGGGGGCTTTTGTTCAGTTTCTGTGCAAAGAGGTCGATTTTGTTCAGAAACAGAATGATGGATGTCTTGACGAACCACTTGGAGTTGCATATGGAGTCAAACAACGTCAGAGCTTCCTGCAGGCGATTGATTTTCGAATCCTCGGCCAACTGTTGATCATATTCGGAAATGGCAACCAGAAACACAATGGCTGTGACGTTTTCAAAGCAGTGAATCCATTTCTTTCGCTCGGACCGCTGGCCACCCACGTCAAACATCCGGTATGTGCGGTCGCCAATTTCAAACACAGTCTCGGTGATGCCTGTCGTTTTGACACGAGATCGCAGGACATCTTGGTCGTTGGGTAGGTACTGAGGATGGCCAATGCGCTGGATAGCGTCAAAATAGCTGAAAGAGGAGGGAAGGAAAAGTCAGCCATGCTGAGATTTTTCCTATTTTTGTCTTATCCCTTACTAGACAGCTGAGTCGTTGAGCTGGTATTCATTAGAGCGAGCGACGCATTTCTTGACATTGTCGTCATCCCATAAGCATGAAATAGCTTGGACAGAGTCATAGGGTAGCTCATCCACTTGGTAAGGATATGTTTTTATCAATTTGGCGTTGAATTCATTTTCAGGCGCCGCAAAGCCGAGATGGAGTTTCTCCATGGCATCCAGTGTTACTTTCATGGATTGGATGGTATTGGAGAAGATGACTTCTTTGAAGCTTTCACGTTCATCAGGGGTGTAGCCTCCATCATGGATCAATTTCATTTGCTTCAAGATCGTTGATTTCCCTGATTCGCCAGCGCCTATTAAGAAAAAAAAAAGCTGAGTCTACAGCTTGACGGTATATCCCTTTTTCTTACCAAGCAGCAGCAACTTGACTTCACGCTTCATGTTGACTCGGTCCTTTTTTATTTGATGTTCAATGGCATTGTTGCGTTGCTTTTCTTCAATGACTTCAGCAGATTGACAGCAGCCCATGGTATCGTGTGAATGAAAAAGGAAGTGAAAATATTTAAGAAGTCCAAGATCAAGACGAGAATAAAAAAGAAACTGATCAGCTTTTAAGTATGCGCACGATTATGGCAGGAGTGAGAGAGGGGAAGGGATATGAGGGGAACGGAGAAGTTCCAAGGCCTCGTCTCCTCTTTTGCCCAGGAAGGGGAAAGCGGCATTGCTCAAAGGCGATGTTTAAACCCAGCACTCACGCATCGATTGCGTTTCCAGCTGTTCCTGTCTACAACCGTTTCCATCAAGGAAGCTTGAGATAGGTTTGGTAAAACACTTTCTCCAAGGGACTGTCGAATAAGCTCCTGGTAGCAATGGCCACGCCAAACTTCCACATTGGTGCAGGGAGATCCGTTTTTTTTCCCTTCTCATCCAGTTTTACGGGGACAGTCGAAAGGAGATGGCCAACTCAATCACCCAAGGAAATAAAATACCCTCAAAAGCAGGGATAGTCTATTTCGTGCAAAGACAATGAGATGTCTTTGATTAAAGTCACCCGACACGGGACAGGTGGAGCTTCATTACGTCTCCATAGTAACCATGCACTCTGCCAATGGCAGGAAGCAGCTCAGCTCCTAATTTCACAAGGCTCTGACCAAACCTTTTTAACTCAATAGCAGGGGTTTCGACAATAGGATGAAATGAAATTTAAGCTCTCGGCTATCCGAACAATAAACCAAGTCATGAGCTTACTTTTTTTGCATCATCAGCCAAAAAAAAGGGGGGCGTGAATACCAATGACAAAGAAAATACTAGGCGGAAAAAAAAGCTCAGATTTAAAGTTTTTTTTCGGGGTGCATCGATGCTTTTTAATATTACAGAGACTCCAGTGTAAAAGTGGAAGAGGTTAGGAGATTGACGCGTTGAAAAAGGGAAACAATGTGTAAAAACAAGGAGATTCCCAAATCTGCACATGTGCTAGGCTTCCCATCCATTTTGCATAATCCCGATTTTATTTTAGCACCCAAGCACCCACGCACCAGTCTTCGGTTGAAATAAAAAGGAGAGCTCACATTTGCGGGAAAAAAAATGGCCAGGGAATCAAGTCATGCTGTGGCCCCTTGGAGCCAAGATGAGATTGAGATGCGATGGATCCTGGAGCAGAAAAAAAAACAGGATCATGGCGTTCCTTTGCCATCACGGAGATGCCGTTCAAAATATAGCGTATGGGATTGTTCACTTGAAAAGGTTCAAGAGAGTGGCTATTCGACGGCGGCAGGGAGTTTTCTCGGCAATGTTGCTGATCTCCCTCACACCATCAGCCAACGGCCATGACGAAATAGGAAAGGCAAGCAAGCCTGCGGACCTGGAATTGTGTGATCGCCTCGATCACAGACCTCGAAAAAAAAAGAGGGGTGATTTTTTCCACAGACCATCCAATGTCATTTTAAACACTCAATGCATCCTCTACATATGAGAAGACTGGATAATGTAGGCTGGATAATGTGTTCAATGTTTACTTTGAGATTAAGGGTGCAAGGAGAAAAAAGGAAAAAAAAAAAAAAAAAGAACAAAAAACAACTTCAACGGCGAGAGCAGGCCGACCACCAGAATGAAATAACGAAGCTTTGAGCTGGGCGTGGTTTACAAGAGGGAATTCAGTTCGTCTGGTAAGAACAATGCAAAATAAAGCGTAAATGATCCGAGAAAAGGAGTAACGCCATAGAGGGAGAAATGCCTCGATGTTTTTTCTTTTTCCATTCGCACTTACATATGATGATTTGCATGCGCTCACGATCAGCGGTTTGTTCCTGCAGTCGGTTCAATTGCATCTTGACTTCCAGCATGTTCGCCAGATGGATGCTTGGGCTGGAATAGGTCAGCTGGAAATTGAAAAAAAGTGCATCAGCCACAGTGATCGACATGGCTTTCCTTTTTTTTTTTTTTTTTTAGTTTACCAATGTGCCCAAAGCAGACAGCAGGCGGTATTGGTTTTCCTCATCTTGTTCTTGTTTGATCAGTTCCAATATCGATCCCGTCAAGCTGATTTCACTATCTTCATCTCGGTTTTCGGTTGTCAAGTACACAGCCAGACTAGTCATTCACATGAACAAAAAAAAGGAGGTGCGAAAAAGTGATGGTCAGTGAGCATGAGGAGCGATCGGATAAAATAGAAAGAAAGGAGATAGGAGGCGCTTACTTTAAGGACAGGGTACTAATGGCCAGTTTGGTAGCTTTGCCCTTGTACTTGAGCACGACATCAGTTTGCAGGGCTGACAAGAGCTGAGGTAGCTGGGTTGCAATGGCTTTTCGGCCAGCATCGTGGTTGAACAGGTTGGCCAGGGCTCGATAGCCCAGCATGCTGTTGGTTTCCATTGTCTTGTCCACTTGGGTATGAATAGCAGCGTCAAGAATCCCACTGCTGATGGCAACAAAGTCAACTACTTTGCTATTGGGGATGGCTGACAAAAACGCTTCCGTGGCATAAAGCGCAACGAGTCGGAGTAGATCCAGCAAGGGGAAACGTGTGGCCGCGGCCCAGGTCTGGCACGCCTTGACCAACAGCAGCAGTCCATCCTCAGGAAGGGATCCGGTGCTTGGTTCTTGAAGATAATCCACCAATCGTTGCATCATGGTCCACTCTTCGGGAGTGAACTGGATGTCTGGCAGCTGCTCATCATTCAATGCCTTGAGCTTGCCAGCCAGTGCTTCCAGATTGGTTTGTCTCAATGACAAGTAGCTGACCTGATAAGGGGCCAAGAAAAAGGTCAGAGGGTGGGATGGAATTACGTTTATCCTAGCCTGGTATGCTGAAACTTACCAATGGGAGGACTTTCTTGGTGTGAGTTGATTGGGGTGCAGGCTTGGCAGGCGCAGCTGGGGTAGCTCCACCATGATACCCGCCAGCACCTTGATAAATAAATAAATAAAAAAAATCAAGAAATGGTCATTTATGGAGGGAGGCAAAGAGAGAGTCGTTTACCTGTGAAAGGGTCCATGTAGCCACTTGAAAAGCCCGGGGACGAGGTTGCGCCGGAAGGGGTGTAGCGACTGCTGCCAGTAAACGGGTCTTGGTATTGGCTGGTGGTTTCACCAAGGGATTGGCCCTGGGTGTTCTTGGTGATGAAATCCACAATCTGGTCCACGTACATGGGCGACAATTCATTATCCAACAAGAACTTCTGAGCAGCTTCATATGAATTTTCTATGGTGGAACGTCGGGGTCAGTTGAATGAGCGACATATAAAAAAATTCGTAACCTACGGTTGAGGTTGTAGGGTAATTTCAAACTGCCTTCAGGACCTGCGCCAATGTCCACATCAAAGACAAAATCATATTCACGTCCTTGATACATTTGCTTTTGACCCGAGCCAATGCCACCGACCACGGTTCCGTGCTTGATCCAAGTGCTCGAGGCGGAGTCCCACTGATAGGCTTCAACCACGCCGTTGATATTCACCATGATGTTCTGACTTTCTTTTGTTCCTGGTTTTTCGAGAGCCTCGGGTCCAGGCAAACTGCTCATGTCGATCCCGCTCACTTGAGCTCTGAATGAATTGAAGCACGTGAGTGGAATTTTGCAGAGGACATCCACTTCTGACTTACGAAGGGATAGCTTGATTGGCAAGTAAATCGTCCAAGAGCTTGATGTCTTCAGGATCAGCAAAACGTTCGGGCGAGCGTGTATAGACTCGGACAAGGGCATCACTTCCACCCACCACGATATCGTCATTGTTCAATGCAGCGACAGTCCAAGCAGACACGCAAGGTTGCTGCAGTGTTTGGATACACTCGTTATCTATCGGAAGTCGTACATGTAGTAAAGCATGTGTGAGCGTGATCATTTTCTATTTTCAAACAACATGCAGTGATTTGTTTTCTTACCTTGCCAAATACGAACCGTACGGTCTTCACCTGAGGACACAATTTCACCTGTGGACAGGACGGCAACAGAGTAAACATAGGACGTGTGGCCATAGAGTACCTGTAAACATTCACCCTCCATTGACCAAATACGCACGGTTCTATAAAAACATACCAATCAGAATGGAAGCATCTTCGGTTGTTACCATATATACTATACACTTTTTTTTTTCTTTACTTACGCATCATTTGCACATGACACAAAGCCGACACCAGGGAGAATGGCCAAATCTCGAACCACGTCTGTGTGTCCATTGAAGGTTTTGATTTGTTTCCCATCTTTCCACAAACGGATGGACTTATCAGCAGACCCTGTCAAAATAAGGTCATCTTCCAAGGGCAACACAGCCCAAACCGTTTGCGTGTGACCCGTCAACGAATACGCCTGCTGATAGTTTTTCCAGACTATGGCCGTACTAGTGAAACAACGACAACAACAACAAAGTCAAAAGAAAAAAAATAAACAAGGAGGCGATGAGAGCTTGTTTCAAGCCAACAACAACAAAAGAAAAAAAAATCACTTACTTGTCCCAAGACCCAGAGACAATGTCCCCATTGGGAGACACGGCTAGAGTGCAGACATTTTCTGTATGGCCCACCAAGCTGTACACTGGAGCGCTTGGTGTGAAAGGCTCATAGATATGGATCAGTTTGTCGAAGCCACCAGAAGCAAACAAGCCTGATCGAGAATGAACAAGGTGAGCAGATGGATTGGCGTCAGAGGCTTTCGTCACCTCATTTTTTTATTATTTTTTATTTTACCATGTGGGTGACCATCTGCAGGAGGGATGGTCGCAAGAGCATTGACTGATTGTTCAAAACCATAAAAGACATTATGAGGAGAGAACCGGTTAGGACCAGTGCGTTGCCATGAGCGAACAGTTTTATCTCTAGCTGCTGACAAGATAATATCATTGGAGAGGACGGCCACGGCTCGAACCTAAAATTATGAGAACCATTAAAAAGTCACCATCGTTTAAAGAGTGATGCATTACATCTTGCTCGTGACCTTCCAACGTCGCTTCAAGTTTATAGTAATCAGCCATTGAAAAAAAAAAAAAAAAAAAAAAAAGGCAGAGTTGTATGAGGCACAAAAGGACGGAAAGAAAAAGAAACAAGGCGACGCGCGGTGCAAGCTTGAACCAAGAAAAATAAGTCGGAGTTGGAAAGGCAGCCTGAATGAACCTTGCTCAGTTGATTTCCTTTTCTTCTCCTCTCCCTTTTTTTTTTTTTTTTTTTTTTGCGTTGCTTAGCACGATTTATTCGCCATGCCTTCCGTAGCATTGACTACTGCTGAGGATAAGAATAAAGTCAGAAGAGCTTTACCAACCGCTGTAAGTCCTCTCATCTATTTTTCTTTCAACAGAAATCATTTCGCCTTGCTCGTCCCTCACGTCGTTTCTTTTCTGCGTCATCTCGTAGAAAATATACGCAGCAACTGTTGCTCGTCTCTATGTCGCCTACCCGAATCCAAACAAATGGGCCTATGCCAATGTCTGGGGAGCTATTGCTTTTCTCAAGGACAAGAAGAAGCATTCGCTTTACATGCGTATCATTGACTTGATTGTAAAGAAGTTGATAATTAAATTAAAAAAAAAGTCTTGGCGACTCACCTCTGTTTATTAGAATCACACCGGTGTCATTTGGGAACAAGAAATATACGATGATTTCCAACTCGACCAAAAGACACCTTACTTTTTCACCTTTGCTTCGGATGTAAGTGAGCATCGTTGAAGCCTAGTCCCTGCTCATTCTTCCTTTTTACTTTTCGCCAGGAATTCATGGCCGGGCTGTCGTTTTGCAATGAACAGGATGCAGCTGTCTTTTACAACAAAGTCAAAACAAGGGAAACCGAAGCTCCTGTGAAAAAGAAGAAGAAAAAAGGTAACGTGACACGCTGCTTGTTTCCTTTTAAAAAGTGCTCACCTTTGAAATAGAAACAAGTGGCAAGAAACCAAACCGTGGTAAACTCGACAAGTCTCAAATCGGATTGCCTTCGGAATTCAGGTAACCATCTCTGCCATAATGTTCTTGATATAGATTGCTCATTCTTTTAACAGACACGTTGGTCACATTGGCTACACACCAGGCAAAGGCTTTAGCGTAGAAAAAACAGGCTCAGAATGGAATGCTATCTTCGATCAACTGCAGTCGTTGGGCATCTCGGCCGAAGAAATCAGCCAAAATCAAGACTTTATCAAAGACTTTGTCAATCAACGTGGTGGCCCTCCTGTACCAAAACGACCAGCCTCTCGTGTGCCTCCTCCTCCTCCCACTCGACGTAGCCAAGCTCCACGACCACCTCCTGCCGTAGGAGGTAAATGAGCAGCAACAAATATATATATATATATATATCGTTCTTATGGACTTTTATTTTTTTTAAGGTCGACGCCCACCTCCACCGCCACCTCCCTCTCGAAGAGCAGCACCGCCTCCACCAGCTGCCCGTGCTCCTCTGCCAAGGCCATCCGTTCCTCCTGCACCCAGTCCCCGGGCCACGCCAAGTCCTCCCATGGCCGCCCCAGTGCCTCAGCGACATGTACCTCCACCTCCTGTCTTTTCGCCCGCTACAGAAACCTACGACGAAAGCGATGAGGATGACCGGGCCTATGAAACCCCCGCTGTCGCTTCTCCTGTGAAATCAAACAACCCTTACCGAGCTTCCCACGGCATCACGGCAGCCCCTCCTGGGCTTCCTCCCGCACGCTCTGTGCCCGCCCCTCCTCCTCCTCAAGTACCTCCTGTGCCCATTGTGCCTTCCTTTGAAGATGCTTACGATGAGCCTGATGACGAAGAGTATACCTCGGCTGCGTCTTCCATCCGGCCTTCACCGCCCATGCCCCCTCCCTTGCCTGGTCGTGATCGAAGGGGTCCTGCACCACCCCCTCCTCCCATGCCATCTCGAGAAGGCCGCGGACCACCTCCTGTCCCAAGTGCTCCAAGACCACGACCTCCTTCATCAGCTGTTCCTCCTCCACTAGCAGACGGCGCTATCCCGCCCCCACCTCCTCTTCCTCCAACAACCGGCGGCATTCCTCCTCCTCCTCCTCCTCCAGGCAGCGGTGTCCCACAGCCTCCTCCTCCTCCAGCAACAAATGGCTCAGCGGCGTCGCCTTCCGCAGCCTCTGGCGGACGTGGCGCTTTATTGGATTCTATTCGTCAAGCCGGTGGCATTGGTGCATTGAAAAAGGTGCCCAAGGATTCCCAACGGGACCGGAGCAACGCCCAGCCTGGTGGCTCCGCTGGCACCTCGTCAGCCTCAGCCTCGCCTGCCGGTGGCGACGACCTCACCGCCAGTCTCTTCAGTGCTCTGCAAAACCGCAAGAAATCCATCCTCGCCGACGAAGAGGAAGAAGACGATAGCGACGGAAGCGAATGGGAATGATAGCCTCGATCTCACATGCACACTGTTGTGGCGCCATCTCTGTATTTTATCCTTCTTTTTTTATTGTTCTTCTTCTTTTGTACTTGTACTTCCAAAATATAGTCTCTTATTGACGATGCAAGAGGTGTATAGCAGGGTACAACATGGGCATGAGTTTTATTACAAGAGAGGGCATAAATGAAAATGAGAATGAAAGATTAAATGGCATGCGAAAAGTCATAGAGTTGCTGGTTTTTCTCCATGGTCGTCACGACGGCTTGGACAGCAAGATCAGGGCTCCAATGGAAATAAGGGTAAAGGTCTCTGGGCATGGGAATGGCCGAAGACGAGAGCGATTCGATGGAGACCCGTCGAGCAAAATCGGTGACTGGGTTCAATGGATCGTGGGAATAATACGAGGACTGGTTGCTGAGGCGGGGATGTTGTTGTTGTTGTTGTTGTTGGTAATGGTATTGATCCAGTTGGATGGCATTCTTCTCAGCCTCAAATGATACCCGGGTTTGGCCAGAGTGTGTGCTATGGATGCCATGATCAAAACCTTGGTCACTGGCAAAATGGCCACCGCCAGGGTGGCGAGAGGTGGATGCCGTTTTTTGAGGATGCAGATGTGCGCCGGTGCTTGCGTCGGTGGGGATATCGCAGACGGTGCTTTCATCGTCGCCTTGGGTTCCATAGCCACCGATCAAAAGCGTCATGCGGGTCAATGGGTCCGGAATGTTCACAAAGTGAAAGTCGATGCGATGGCCACTGTACCGACGGAGCGAGTTTTGAATGTCGCCCAGTGCCTGCAGGCCACTGGAATCCAGGCGGCTCACCCGGCCAAAATCAAAGATCAGCGCGTGCAGCATTGGTAGCTGCGCGCGCGCAGCGTCCCGAAGCACGTTAAATTCTTCGTTCCATTGTCTACGTTGGAAAACGTCAGCATTGATTTTTTTTTTTTTTATATAGGTTGGGTTTACCTGTCACCATTGCTGATGACGCTTTGGGCGCGGCGAGTGAATTTCTTGCTATGGGAAATGACAAAATCAGCAATGTAGCTTGCGTTGGGGTAGATCCAGGCGCCATCGATGCGGAACATGAGCACACCATCGGGCAACGGCTGAGCAAGGTAACCGAGGATTGGATCGTTCTGAGGAATATAAAGGTGCTGAGGTTGGTCTTGGAGCAAAGCGGCGGGTTTGTGATCGTGGAAACCTTGCTGGACGGGGTTGAGCCAATCCTTCGTCAGGGGGATGCGGCCGATGGTGTACAGTTTAGGCCGCGCGAGCTTGACAAGCAAGACAAAGATGGCCAAGCCAACCGACGCATACGTGCCATATTCCAATGCCGTGAAAAATGTCACCAGGACGGCGACCGCAAACACCAGAAATTCCAGCAGGCTGACGCTGACCACGCGCTTGAGATAAGACCAGCCGGCCACCAAATCGGTCACAGCGTGGATGACGACGGCTGCCAGCAATGCATCCGGGATGTAGTAGAATGCCGGGGTTAAAACATACAAGGACAGAAGCACCACAATGGCCGAGAACACACCAGCAATAGGTGTTTTTACACCGGATCTGGCTTTAATGGCTATCGACAAGCGGGAGAGGGCGATGAGTGGTGAGTTTTTTTTTTTTAAAAAAAAGTGTTTTTTCTTTTACACACCTGTTCGTGAGAAGGAGCCAGTGGAGGGATAAGCGCTTTAAAAGGGAATAGAAGGACGTTAGCTGCGGGGGGTTTTTTATAGAGTTTCATACCCAAAGAATGAGGACCAAATGTTTGTGAAGCCGATGGCGACAATTTCTTGATTTGGATTGATGGAGTAATCATTGATGCGGCCAAAAGATTTAGCAATGGCAACGTGCTCCAAGATGAGGATGAGGACGGCTGAGGGTAGAGCTGGGGCAACGGCGCGGACGGTGTCGAGGCTGATATCTGGTACGCCCATTGCTTGGAAGCCTGACGGCACGGTTTTGAGGATGTAGATAGGCGATGTGTCTCGGCCAATGTTGAGTAAGTAGGCGATCAAGGTGCCGACAATGACAGCCACACCATTGCGACTGATGCTGATGTAGAACAGAAGGTTCCGGTGTTGAGGGTATTTTTTCGTTAGCCAGTTGCAAAGGAAGCGGATGCCGTACAGCCACACAAGCGCACCAAGACCAAAGGCGACATCGACTTTGGTTTCTGGCAGCGCCTGGAAAAAATGGCCGAGGACCAAGTACGTAGGATCACTGGTTGCGACAGATCGGATGCCAAACAGCTTGGGCCACTAGGAAAAAAAAAAAAAGACAAAATTACAGTCTTTGCATGGTCCCGTGATTTATTTTTCGTACCTGGCTAATGGAGATGGTGATGGCAGAGCCTGTCATAAACCCAGCAATGACTGGACCAGGAATGAAATCCACGAGAATGCCAAATCGGATAAGACCGATGGCCATAGCAATGCAGCCAGTTAGAAAAGACAGCGTCACGGCGATTTCTTGCCCAGTGATTTGAGGATAAGTCGCCTGAACGTGTGTGATGGCCTGGCCCAGCAGTAATGACATGACCGCTATTAATAAAAAACCGTTGAGGCTTTCCATTTTTTTTTTCAGGGGTGAACACTTACCTGTGGGACCAATGGAAATATCTTTGGATGTGGCAAATAGGCAGTAAACAATCAAACCAACAAATGCAGTGCTGAAACAATATGAAATCAGATCATGCACGAAAAAAAATAAAGACCGACTTACTATAGACCATATTGGGGTTCCAGATTGGCTATTTTTGCGTAACTACCAAGCAAAATGCATGGGTCAATGAGTGTATTTTATATTTCACTATGCTTACCCCATCGATTGTGGAACAACCACGACCCCCACAGTGATGCCAGCAATCAAGTCACGGGCCAGCCACTGTCAAAAAAAAAAAAGTATTAGCGTTTTGCTGTTTCAAAGCGACCAGTGGCTTACGGCAAGATTGTAGCGATGGATCCACGATGCAATGGGAAATAAGCTGACAGCGTACTCCCTCGCCAGCCTCGGCAAATGGCCTCCGAACCATTGTAAGCTGTCTCGAATTCTTTCGGGCTGATAATCCACAACCACTTGTTTTTGTCGCATTGGCTCTGATTGTGATTTCAAAAAAAAAAAAAAAAAAAAAAAAAAAAGAGAGAGAGAGAGAGAAAAGAAAAAGGAAATACAAACAAGCAAGATATAGGTATGACACCTAGGAGGGAATTTCTATTTTATTTTACATGAATGATCTTTTTCATGGTCATTAAAGGGTAAGATCAGAAAACCTGGCTCAAGCTAATGCAAACGGGCGTTGAAACTGGTTGCACAGATTGCACCATCCATGAGGATCATCACGCCGGCTGTGTTTCATGCAAGCAAAAAGGCGCCATCTCGAGGTGAAATGGGTACATGAATTATAGAGACCTGGAAATGGCTCCAAAACAGGAAACCCCATCTCGTGTCTTTCTTCACCAAGACCTCCTCTTTGATCTACAACGCCTTTGCCAAGCTCCATTTTTGCCCTCATTTCTTTGTCCTACCATTGACTGATCAGGGTTTTTTTTTTCCCAGACTTGTCATATTTTGAGTCTTTTTTTTTTTTTTATTGTCATCAGAGTATACAATGATGGTGACACCATCCATCCATTGTTCACCTCATATCTTCAAAAGATGAATCAGAAAGCTTTAGCATTTTCAAGGGATGTAAAAAAAATACGCCCATTGCACTTTTTGTCGTCCAATCAAGGCTCGTGATCGATCGTGACGAAAGGGGGCAGCATGGTGCTTTGTGCTTGTGTTCCTGGTCTCTCCAGCTGATCGGCCAATCAGTTAAATGGCTCAACATTGACTCCATCTTTCAAAAATTTCTAGAAATCCTTTCCTTGTCCTCCCGTGCGCCCCCCTTTTGGTCTATGCTAAAAAAAAAAAAAAATAGAGGAGCTGTCGCCGGTGGCTCATGAGTAATAAAAAAAAAGCACGGATAGGACACATGCGCAAATCGATCTTGTTCACTTGTCAAATGTGCCAGATATACCTGGAAGACATGATTGGCTGCTGTTAGGGGATCGCCCTTTCCATCCAGCCGTCCGCACAGCCGCAGTCTTCGCCAGGTTATGGCTGGCAGTCAATTTCCACTTTGCTATTCCTGTCAGAACACTTCATTGACGGATGCATTGGCGACAAGCTCGGACCATGAACTGAGGGTGCCCTCTGTTTTTGCAAATGCGGTGCCAAACACATTCACTGACACCCAACAGACAAGGCGTATCTCGGGAGTGGTCCTAGAAGAGAAGACGCAGAAGACGCGGCTTTTTCGTTTGCTTGCCACCCCGGACGTTCCACAGATGGAAACACAGGCCCGTGTTCAAGAAATTCCATGGTTCAGCCGGCAAGTTTTGGCTTTTATTGTTAACACAGCGCCGCTCATTCGAACCAATAGGCGGTAGAAAAAGGCCGCCAGGGCATTACTCAGGCACGCAGGGTTGCTATGGTGATACTCAGTTGCTAGAAAAGGCAAAGTTATGCCGCCTCTCACAAGCCGAATCTGCAGTTTTCAGAAGGGTCATTGGAAAAATGTCATCGCAGATAGATCATGTTTTGATTGCGACATCATAGCGTCTGAAAGTCTGCATTACCGAGTGTCGACAGTTTCTCGATAAGTCTGCTGAACCCGTATTTCTTACCGCTTCCAAGAATGATCTCGTCGAAGCGTGTGCTCCTCTTTTTTTTATACAGTAGCATACCGTTGCAAAAGCAGGATGTCTTTTTCGAGGCGTATTATACAGTATAAAATGGCTGACAACGGCGAGCCATGGAAGCGCTGTCACTCAGTTTGCCCCCCCCCCGCCCCCGCTTTCTGGCATAGGCTAGCGGCGGCTTAAGTCAGTTCAAAACAATTTTTTGCAAGCAGATTGTGTAGTATATTTTTCACAGGATGTGATAGTAGAAGATAGTGGGAAATCAAAATGAAGTTGTAAAGACATTGAAGGGTAAAAAGACAAAGTGAGGATTACAATGGAGGAGAGAGTTAGGGGGTAAGCATTACGAGTATGCACGAGAGGTAGGGATAGGTGGAGGCGGAGAGGTGGGGGGAGGCAAAGGCGCTGAAGAGAGGGCGATGGGCACAGCTGAGCTGGGGATAGGTGGTAAGGTGTTGGCATCATACATCCATTTTTGCGGAGGTAGGGGCGAGTCAGCACGGGTGGAGATGGAGGTGGAGGAGGGGGTCATCAGTGGTAAATGAACATTGTCGGGTGAATGAGGGGGCATCTGGTAGCTGGAATCGGAGGACTGGCGTCGGTGAGAGTGGTTATAGTAGGGCGAAGGCTGGGGTTTTGGAGGGCTGTGCAGGTTTGCGTGGTGGGGAGAGTTCATGGGTGGTGAGTATACATGCGCACTGGGAGGCTGAGCAGGAGGTGGGGTGCCACCAGCCTTGAGAATGAATTCGTCGCGGGCAAGAAGAGCTTGGTGTTGATGGGACAGGGCGGTGGAGCTGTCGCTGGCATGGTGGCGGCCATTGTATGGCTTTGGTGCTGAGGAAGGGCCAGACGTTGGAGAGGTGGAGGTGGCCGAGATGGGGGATAGTTCGGAGGAGAGGGGGGCAGGGTTGATGGTGATATTGGCTGGGGTGGGCGAAGCAGGTAGGATACCAGAAGGAGGACGCCATTCTTGGCCACGTTTGGCAGGGGTGGTGACGTTCTGGGATGAGTCATTGGTGTGCAGCTGGTTGGCGCGCTTCATGCGTTCCAGCTCTTCAAGTTTGAGAATGTCACTGGCAGACAGAGGTGTGGCGGGTTTCTGGCTGATGACCTCGGTGGCGCTTCTGTGGTAGGTACCGTTGTTGACGCGGCGAGAGGTGGAGCGAGCAGGAGTGTGGTTGGTGCGGCCGCCTCGACCGCCGGTCTTGGCCATTTTCCGGGTCCAGCGGGCTTGTTCCATTTCGGCCTTGCGTCGCTCGTTTTCTTCAGGTTTGGTATAATCAAAGGTCAAGAACCGTTCTTCCATTAGCTGGCGTTCAGGACTGGCGTTTTCATTAAAGACGACATCGCTGGCATGGCTCTTGAAGGATGCGTTGAGATTGGAGTTGGCGCTGCGCTTGGGCTGAGCTCGCTTCCGTACTTTGAGTGGGTTATCTTCTAAAAGGATTTCTTCGAGTTCATGTGTGGGGTCAAAGTTAGCCCGTTTGCTCTGCATACAGAAAACGGTCAGCTTCAGAGCAAGAAGAATCAAGAGGGGCTTACGTCTGGTGTAAAAGGAGGCACGGCTTCTTTTGTATCTAATCGGTCCCATTCGATGTGCTTGAGCCAAGAATGGGCCATGAGTCGTCGGAAGCCTTTATCGCCGACGCCAAGGCGTTTGTTTATATCACGGGTCAAAAGGCCGTGGATAAAGTCCTTTGCATCATTGGACAGGTGGGCTGAGTCAGGGAAGTTGACGCCGTCATGGAGGATGGCTTGCTGTAGAGCTTCATTGGTTTTTCCACGAAAAGGTCGCTAACGTGAAGAAAGAAAGGAGGAGTCAGTCAAATGATGATTGTCGTATTTCTGCATTACTTTGCCGGTCATCAATTCAAAGCAAACCACGCCGAGAGACCACCAATCGACGGTGGCAAAGTAGCCTCGTTTTGCCAATACTTCGGGTGCCATGTAGGCCATGGATCCGGCTACGCTGGTCAGAGGCTTGGTGTCAGAGAATTGGACGGCAATGTTGAAATCGGTCAGATGAGCATGTCCTTCTTGGTTCAGCAAGATATTGTCAGGTTTTAAATCCCTGTGGAAGGGGGTGTCAGAGAAAGAAAGACGTCATTTTTTCTTCTTCTTTACCTGTGGACAATGTGCCTGGAGTGTAGATAACGAAGACTGAGGGCTACTTGAGCAGCATAAAACTGGACATAACTTTCAGGCATAACGCCGAGACGATCGAGATGGAATCGTAAATCGCCACCAAGCATCAAGTCGAGGACCATGAAGAGATTCTCGTCGTCCTGGAAGGCGTAACGAAGGTTGACAATGAGACCAAAATTGACTCTTTCCAAGATACGTCGTTCGGAAATGATGTTTTCGACTGCGCGCATATGGATGCATCGTTCTTTGTTGATATATTTCAGAGCAAACAGTTGTTTCGTTCGTTTGTGTTGAACCACACGCACTTTACCAAAAGCGCCTTTTCCAACAGATCGTAAGAGAGCGAAATGGGATAAATCGACTAAAAAAAAAAGGGGGGAGAAGGAGAAAGTGTGTCAATGGGTACGTTACTTGATTATGATGATTTCTTTTCTTCTATTTTACTTTCACTATCAAAATCTAATGAGGATTCTCGACAACAAACAGCACCCATGTTGTATAGACAGTGTCAAATAAAGGGGGGAGGGGCTGGCGGATGAAAGGAGGTAATAAACTGAAAACTGGGGTAACAAGGTTAAGGAAGGAATAGGCCTTTTCAAATGAACTAAAAATAAAAAGGAGGACAAAGGGAGAGGGAAGGAGTTAAGAGTGTTGTACTTGAGGAAATCAATTAGCAGGAATATGTACAAAATTATGTTACTGTATGCTTCATGAACACCACGAAAAAAAAGGGGAAAAAGGAAAGAGCAGAGTTTCCCAATGAGAAAATTGTTTTTTTATTTTTTCATCCGCGGGCGGACTTTTCCACCAAATTGAAAGTCCAGCGAGCAAAAAAAAAAGATATTGCAACGTTAGTTTGTGCTATAAAATTTTTTATTGACTCGAGGAAACACCATTGCCATCTTTGTCGTTGATTCCCAAGGTCATAAAATAAGATCCACCCTATAAGAAAATGGAGTGGATGAATTAAAAAGTGGATGGGTTATTTGGGTCGTACAATGAACTCAACACTTGTGGACAAATTTGGAACTCACTGAGCACGAGAACCCAAAACCCTCTTTTATTTTCGTCCATGGCCTCATCAAGTTATTATTGTGACGTCTTGCGTGTGAATCATCGACCCCTTTATAAATATAATGTTTCGGTGAACATTCAATGAAATGTTAAAAGCCTTGACCACGCCTTGACGAAGTTGACTATTTTTTTTCCAGATCCATTGCTACAAGTCTGTGTCACCTCAGATTATTCTTTAATTCCAATTTTCCATCTTTGTCCATTCCTGCTTTTTGTCCATCTGTGCATTGCCACACGGAACACACAGAAAATCCCTGAAATCCCTTCCCAGAGTGCCACTGATCCTCCCTCCATGGTAACGATGACAACCGCCCCGTGACTTTTATAGTGTGTTTTAATGACATGGATATAAAAAAATAAATATAATAAAAGAAGGAGGATGGATTATTAAAGACAATTTATTTTTCATGATTGGGTTTTCAACGTTGCCATAAGCTGATCCAACCTATTATCAAAAAAAAAAAAAATGAGTCGTGCCTTAAAAGTTAGTCAGCTTTTTATGAATTACCTCGTTGCCCTTGATCTTGATTCCAGGATCTCAGCTTTGACAATAGAGGTTAATTGTTCCCAATCCGATTGGAGCGTCACATTCTTGGCTTGCCATTGGGAGCTTGCGGAGGATTCTTCAGAGAGCGACTGTTGCAGCTTGTCACGTTCGGAGGTGAGCGCCTGGTTCTTCTGCTCTGCCTCGGCCGACGCCTGTTTTTGAGTGGCCAGCTCAGCCTCAAGGTCAGTACAGCGTTGAGCCAGGGCTTGGCGCTCTTTGGTTTCCTTGTCGAATTTTTCTTGCAGATCGGTGCACCGCTGATTCAATACACTGCCTTGCTCAGCTTGGGTCACCAGATCGCCTTCAAGATCCATGCATTTTTGAGCCAGGGCTGTTCGCTCGGCTGTTTCCTTGTCCAGCTGTTGCTGCCGGCTGTCCAGGTCGCCTTCCAGGTCGACCAGGCGTTTGCTGGTCTCGTCCAAGCGACTGTTGGTATCATCCAGAGTGTGCTGCAGGTCTTTGACAGCTTGCTGTGACTGGGTATGGTTGGTTTGGAGCTGGTCTTGCTCACTTTCTGCTCGTTGCAGGCGTTCACGTAGCACGTCACCTTCGGCAGCCAGGCGGTCATTGTCGTCACTGCATTCTCGAATGTCGTTGTGCATGGTCGTGATCATCTTGGCCTGGGCATCGTTTTCTTGCTGCAGTCGGGCCAGCTGGACTTTGAGCTGTTCCATTTCCAGAGCCATTTCATCCTGGCGTTCTTCGGCAGCTGCTAGGTCGTCGGCTAGGCATTGCTTGCTGTCCTGCAGCTCCCGCAGCATTGTCTGTTCGCTTTCCAAAAGGATCTTGTATTCTTCTTGTTCCAATTCTAGCTGCTGGTTTTTGCCAAGGAGCTGCTGGTTGTGCGCCTTTTCGGTTTCGAGCTTGGTGCCCAGATCGGCGATCTGCTGTTCCTGTTCCTTGATCAGCACGTCGGTTTCGTAGAACTCACACAGCGGCTTGAGCATGGAGTAGGTCTTCCACCAGGACCACTCCCGCAAGGCGATAAAGAGGCGGGCATTGCGTTGCATCACTTTGATCGCTTCGGTCTGGCGCGAGAACCGGGTGAAGCGACGACGGGAGATAAAGCCACGGCAGGATGCCTGGAAATCGGTGATGTATTCCCCCAGTTTTTTGTCACGGTTGTGTTCCAATTCAGCAAGCTATATGAAAGTAGATCATTAAAAGGTGGCTGTGACACACAGGTTTCATTCTCACTTACCACGGTTGCGCGGAAAAAGATTTTGGTGACACCAATGCGGTACTTGTCGGCATCAAGACCCATATAGTTTAGCAGCAGTTGACAGGCAGTGCGACCATCCATGAGCTGGTTGCTCTTAAAGGCACCTGGGCACAGGACTTCATAGCGTTTGCGGAACTCAGCAAAGGGTAGGCGGTTGGGGTAGCCTTTGCGGCACAGACGGATGCCTTCCAGCACACCATTGCATCGAAGCTGGTCCAGCACCAGTTTCACGTCAATGTCGCCAGGCCGTTTACGATGGTTGGGGAGGATACAGCGGACGAAGTGCGGTCGGGTGTTGTCGAGTGTGTGCATCAGGTTGGCGAGCTGTTTCTTGTGGCGTTGGCTGACAGTGTTGAACGAGCCGGTGCCTTTGCGGATGTCCAGCAAGGCTGAGGACATGGACAAACAAGAGGCCACGTCAAGGTCATCGGGTCCTTGCTTGTAGTCTTCAAACATGGCGCTAATGTGTTTGTTCTTGGACTGGGCAAGCTGGCGGGCAACAAATTCGTTCAGAGGGTCTTTGTTCTTGTCGACCCAGTCTTCCACCGAGTAGTGCACGCGGCCGGCATAGTGTTGAATAGCAAATCCACCGCCAAACTTGTCAGGTACGTATTTGTCTTTTTCAATCTCGTCCTTAGGCACCCGGCTATGTCGTTTGTTGGTCACCCACACTCTGTCGAGCTTCTGCAGGAAGCGTGTTTCATTGCCGCTTGGAGCCACGCATTCTTCTTCTAAACAAGAGAAAATCCCCGTGGGCTAAAAAAAAAGAAAAGGCAAACGAAAGTGAGTGGTCCGTTTGTTTGTTTTCAAGTCGACTTGCATTATTCTTTTCAATCAAGTCGATGGTGGGTTGGAGGTCCATGCCAAAGTCGATCTTTTCCCAGTCAATTTTTTCCTTTTGATATTCCAGCTGTTCGAGCACAAACATGTGGTGATTGAAAAACTGCTGAAGCTTTTCATTGGTATAATTGATGCACAGTTGTTCAAAGCTGTTGACCTGTAATAATGACAAAAAAAAAATTAGGTTAAGCGCCTTACTTTCTTTGTGGGGGTGGCGCGGTTACGTCGAAGATTTCAAAGCCAGCAATATCCAAGACACCAATAAAATTGACATCATCATCGGTGAACATCTTGCCGTCGATGGCTTGGTTGATGCGACCGACCAGCATGGCAAAGTTCCGCTCGTACATGATCTTGGCAAAGGCTTCGAGGCTGGCTTTCACCTGAGCGGCAGATTTGTTCTGGACCACCCACGAGCCGTTCACGCGCAGGCGAGGCTTCAGCAAGCCATTCTTGAAATCATCCAAAGGGACCTGCAACAGATCGCACACGCGGCTAAGAGCTGCGTCGTCCCTGATTTCAGCATGGTCACCTCCGTAGCTCTTGGACACCACGACATTGCCTATATGGAGCACAATGGCCACAATGCGCAAATACTCTAGTTTTTCTTCTTCGGTAAAGCCCATGACATTCATGGAATTCTAGGCAATGAAAAAACAAGAAAAAATAGGTGAATATCTTGGGAGGATCTTCTTTCGTTTTTACCATCAAATTGCCAAATTCGATAGCATCGCTGACGCCATCAATGACATAGTTGCTGTTTGCAGTATAGGCATAATCGGAAGGTTGGCCGCCGTCCAGAAGGAGTTGTTCTATATGGGAAAGAAGGATGAGACCCTGGCAGGTCTTTTTTTTTTTCTCCTGGGGTGTACTTTTGATTTGCTGATCGGCATTCAGCAGTTGGTAAAACACATGGTAATTTCTCTCGGCCTTGGTTTGCTTGTGTAGTCGTGATTTTTCAAAGAGGTACCAATCAATGTGAGCACCGGAGATTTGACCAAAGTTGTTGAATTCAATCCGGATAAATTTGCCCTACCAAGAAAATGAAAATGAGTGGGTTGCGTTTTTTCCCTCCCTATTTCCAAGCTTACAAATCGAGAAGAGTTATTGTTCCGGATAGTTTGTGCATTGCCAAAGGCTTCAAGGATAGGGTTTGCTTGCAAGATTTGTTGCTCTAGCTTGTTCTCCTTGTTGTGGTTGGCCACGGATGTCAGGTACTGGATGACGATCTTTGTGTTTTCAGTTTTGCCAGCGCCAGATTCGCCACTAAGAAGAAATAGGGAGTGAGCAAGGTAGTTCAGGAATAGTCTTTTGTTTTACGTGATGAGGATAGACTGGTTTTCATTGTCTTGCAGCATATCATGATAAGCCTGATCGGCCACGGTGTAGATATGTGGAGGTAGTTCCCCTCGCCGTCGGCCACGGTAGGAACGTATGGATTCATCCGAATAGATCGACAGTTTTCTGTATGGGTTCACAGCGACCAAGAACAGTCCGGAGTAGGTCTGAAAAACGAGATCATGAGCAACCTGGCCAACCGGGAAAAAAATAAAAAAAAAAATAAAAAACTTACATAAACCTTATCAGAACGGTAGCGTCCGGTGAGGTTATGGATGACTGAAGGTTCATTCAGATGTGTCAATTCGGCCATGTCATCCACCATATCAAACTGAGGGGGATTCATGGGGTGGACCTTGTCACCTGTTGTGTCTGCGATCTGGAAGAACGAAAAATTAAAGCTACCGTTCTACTTTTCTTGTAAAGTACCTGGCCGTCATCCAGTTGGACTTGAACGTAGTCACCGTCTTCATTCAAGATATGGCCCTTGACGTAGCCTCGTTCAGCATTTTCGACCCAGACCCATTTCCTCTCATTGAATCGAGCCTGTTGAACAGCATCGAACACTACGTCCAAACGAGGACGCATGTAAACGCGAGTACCATGGCTGTGAATAAACGATCCGCCAATGTTGTTGGAGCGAACAAGAGGTGGTGATGTAGTGGTGATCATTTAATTAAAAAGTGCGATGCAGAAGAAAGGAAGTGAAAGAGGAAAGAAAATAGTCGTAATTAATAAAAAGGTACGCCCTAAAAAACAACACTCCCGAAATGGAAACCGCACTTCTTTTTGATAGTTTATGCAATTTTTTCCTTCCTGTGCCACATTTTAAAAAAAAAAAAAAAAAAAAAGTTCCTTACTGCTCAATGGCCATTTTAAATAATTTATAATGATTCCAATCCAAACTACTCTACCGAATCCAGCCTAGTTGCCCAACCACGGCATCATCTATACCAACAATGTCGCTTTCCATTTCTAATTTCATGCTTGGCGGGCAATGCTGACGGAGCTTGACGTTGGCCTCAGAAAACACCTTGGCCGTCATGTCATCCATGCCATAGGATTTTGAATACACCACTTCTTTGATCCCCTGTTGCACAATCTTAATAGCACAGCCTACAAATGATGAAATAGATGAACACTTTCCACTTTTCTCCCTCACCGTGCTCACCTAAACATGGACATCTGTAAAGAGAGAACATGTAAGCGAACAGGTATACCTCTGCTTGGCACTTACGTGTTACAATACAATACTACACCATGGCTAAAGTCGACGCGGCCTCGGCCGGCTTCCAAAAGAGCATTTTCCTCCGCATGCATGCACAAACAACGATCCAACCCGGTACCACACGGACTTGCCTCATTGCACCGCTGGCAGCCGCCTTCATTGCAATTCTTCAGGCCTCTTGGTGTACCATTGTACCCTGTAGCAATCACCCTCGAGTCTTTAACCAAGATGCAGCCCACACGTCGTTTCATACAGTTGCTTCGTCGTGCAGCCAGGTCCGACAAGTGCATAAAATAGGTATCCCAAGACGGCCGCAGCCGCTCCATGTTGAACAGATCCAGGTCCGTGACATGGTCATACAGACTTGCCGTATCGCGGTAAACATTGGTCACGTGCACATCTGAGATCGACATCAATTTACACAAGGGCGTGCCTGGCGCCAGTTCGTCGTCCACAGTGCTGATGTTGTACAAAAGTCGGTCATCCAAAGAAACAAACGTTTCAAGGTCGTCGTTCACGGCATTGCCTCTATGCACGGAAAGGAAAAACTAAATCAGGGCGCCATTCCGTACCGATGAACAGTACATGTACCTCTGGAGAGACCGCTGGAATCGCATGTACACAGGGGCATCCACAGATACCAGCAAGAAAAACGGCCGTTTTCTACATTGATAAATGAAAGCATGTTGAATCGCACGTCAGATTTAGTTTATGCGTCAGCTTACTTGAGCGTCCAAATGCCATAGCTGTCAGTGTTGCAGGTAACAAAATGATCAAGCCATCGTTCGGTCACATACTGCTGCATGTCATCGACAGAATCAAACGACAGGCCGCCGTTGTACAATGGGTCATAGGAAGCGTGTTGCTGCTCTTTTAAATACACAAAGGTGCAGCCATGATGTTCAACAAGGTAACGAGCAAGGGTATGTTTACCACTGCATTGAGATCCAACGATGCCGATAAACATGATCAAAGCGATGAGTTAACAAAACCAAAAGGCAGGGCAGACGGTAAGAGAAGAGAAGGAAAAACACACACCCCGCAGAAAAAAAAAATGAACAGGCTGAGTTTTTTTTTTTTTTTTTTTTCCTCGCTTTCTTCTCGTTTTCATCGTTTCCACCCATCCTTTTTTGTCGATTTCAACCTTCCTCATCGAATAACATCCAACATGACTTCTGTACAGTTTACTGTGGGCAAGCTTGATGCCGGCATGGTAAGTGAACCATCTTATGCCTCTCATTAAAGCAATGACTGATTTTCATGACTTTTTTTTCTTCTTTTTGATAGGCCATCCTGCTCACTGAGGATCATCATCTGATTGAGTTCCCTTCGCTGTTGCTGCCCAAGGGAGTGGCCTCTGGCAGCATTGTCAACATCTCGGTCAACCGCAACATCTCTGAAGAAGAGCGCAAGATGCAAGAATTCTGGGACCTGCAAAACACCATCGTCCAGCGGTTTGGCGAGGCTGGACCAGAAGTGCCTACTCTGCGCGTCAAGAATATCACCCAGACCTCCTTGATCTTGGAATGGGATGTGTTGGAATTACACACCGCTACACTACGTTCCTTGGATGTCTACAAGAACAACACAAAACTTACTCAGGTAGGGATGAAAAAAGGGGGGGAAAAGGGGCTGCCCAGACTCTGACACGCCTCTCGATGAATTAGCAAGTGCCTGGAGAAACCAACTTTATTAAACTATCAGGATTGGACGTGGATCATGAATACGAATTTTACATTGTCATCAAAACCACTGCTGGCCAGTATGAGTCGAACCGAGTGACAGTGCGAACACACAAGATGGACAACCTCACTGGCATCCAGGTGGCCTTTGGCAATTTTGAAAGTCAGGACGCTCTAGATCAAATGAAGCATTTATTGGACAAGATTGGTGCTACTTGGACCAACGACGTCAACCATGAAACCACCCATTTGATCGCCCAAATACCTGGTGACCGCAACTACGAGACCGCCGTCAAGTACTCTATACCTATTGTCAAGCCCGAATGGTTGCTGCAATGCGATCTCAAGAAAACCATCCAGGTAAGGGAAAAATAATCATTGCGGCCTTCCTTGCTTACCTTGCTTATGCTTTTCTTACTTTGCCTAGCCTGCTCTTCCCTATTACATCGTCGATGTCCCCAATCTTCAATAAGACGCTCATGGTCCATCCCGTTCCAGCGAACAATAAAAGCGCATCGCCTTTTTATTATCAGGCTTACGTCGCTTCGTGTTAATGAGTGCAGTTGAAGAATAGAAGGTTTATTATGCAAATGAAAGAGAGATGGAATGCGGTCTAGTCGTCGTCGTTGAATACAGTTTTCTTGTTGGCGGCCTTCCCACTCAGCGCTTGAGAGATCATGTGCTGCTCTTGTCGCTTGGCTTTCCAGGAGGGATGGTTCACATCATCTTGAGGGAGCGATTCCGCTTGTGTCTTCTTCTTCTTCTTGGCAGGGTTCTCCAGTTCTTCCTTGCGCCGTTTCAGCAACATCTTTTCGCGTTTTTGTTGCTTGTCACGTAATGATTCCGAGCCTGTGGTGATATGTTTGGCGTTTTTTCCGTACATTGCTTCCCATTTCCTGTGCAGAGCCCGAAAGAATGCGTTAAAAAAGGACTCTCTAAACAGAGAGAGGCTCTTACATGCGTCGTTGGCGCTGACCGGGCCGATTCCCGGTGGCTTCCTTCTTGGTATAATACTTGTCAAAATCCTTGTCCACCCAGTCAGCTGACAGATTCGTGCTTTTCTTCTTGTCCTTCTTGCTGTCCTTGGCTGGCTGCTTGACTTCGCTGTCCTCAGCGCCTCCCAGAGATTCAATGAACATCGAGTCCATGCCGGCATTCGCAGGTCGATCTTGCGGAGAGGGTTTGCTGTCGCTCTTGGTGACCTTGGCCGTCTTTTGCTGCTTGGCCTTCTGCTTGGCTTGGCGTTGCGCATCCTTGTATTCCTTCAATTTCTGAGCGCCAGCAAAGGTCGCTTCCAGTTCCAAGATGGATTTGGCCAACGGCTCCTTGGCAACTTTGTTGTTGTACACGTTGGCTTGGATGTTGGACAGCACTTCGTCCACAGGCCCGGCATCCTTTGTCAGCATGCCTTGTAAGCTCTCGTTGTTTTTCAGCTCAGGCACCTTCTGGATGGCTTTGGACAATGCCTTTTCGCTCAGTACTTCCAAGTCGAGGTTCTACCAGAGTGGCTGTGTGAGTTTCGTATGTTTACTTCCTGGTGTGCTTTACCTTGATCATTTCCAGCTGACTTTCAGCATCCTCCAGGGTTTTTTTGGTGTATGTCTTGCCCTTGACCTCCACGGTGTCCTTGTCCGCCAAAGCATCACGCACCTGTCGCACTTTTTTGATTTGCTTCTGTGTCTCCATGACTTTCGCTTTTTTCAGGTGGGCTTTCAGGTCCTTTCGAATATGAAACTAGACGCGAGAAGAGTAAAAGTTGAGACACGCTCTTGACAGCCTTCCTTTCCTTACCAGTTTGGCCTCCATTTTCTTGTTCTTGATAGTGTTCAATTCATCGATGAGCTGTTGCTGATCCTCCGGCTGGTCTTTGGCTTTTTTGTCCCCACCAGCTGCAATCTTGGCTCGCTCTAAATAAGAGTCTTCGCCCACCTGTGCATAGAGCCGTTAGTCACCACCCATTCATAGAAAAAATAAACGACAGCTGACTTACCTTGGCAGCAAGCACATTGATCTTCCAGTTCAAGTTTTCCTTGACACCTGATTTCGCTTTCAATCCCTACCAAAGTAGACACAGACAGACATTCTATTAGTCATTAAACATAATCAGCTTCCTTCATTCTTACCATGCTTTTTCCCAGTTGCTGCAAGTTGGATTAGAATTAATAAAAAAAAAAAAAAAAAGTCAAGTGGAGTGGAGTGGCTTCCACCTTTTTTTTTCTTTCTAGCGCAGCTTTTCATGTTCAGCAAAACGAACCACCGCGGCAGTGCATGATGGCTGTAGGTGCCATATGCTGTTCGATCACACTCATGTTTTCATCCATGATTATCCCTCACCTAACCAAGCACATTTCAAAGATTGGGCTCTTGGCTGTAGCTCTCCGTTTGGCTGCATGGCCGCACGCACCAAACCAAACAGTAGCGGGGTTTTAACCGAGTGTTAATCGAAGCCTTTTTTTATTGACCGCCACTTCTCGTTTCTTTACTCTTTTTTTTATTATTACTTCTAAAGATTGAACACTTAACGGATACGGTAGGCTACTTTGTCTCTTTACTTTAGCTTTGTCTTAACATACAACTAATTACTTTCTTCATAATAAAGGTGTCATAATTACGTATTTACAGTCAGAAGGAGAACCGATGCAACGCTGGCTTGGCGACCTGCATCAATCGACCTGAATTGTTCAGTGACAACATCATTCATGGCATACCGAACCCATGTAAAATTTCGGCATAATCTGTTAGTTCGAAAGTGCAGTGTTCTCACCTTTTTTTCAGAATAGCTCTTTTTACCCAGGGGAACCTCTTGGGGAAATGGTCTACTCTCATTTTTTAAGCTGAGGAATCGGAAATGTGTCCAAGAACCTGATTGTTGGCTGGCTGGCTGACCTTCACCAATCAATCAGATTTTTTCGGTATCATCATCGTTCATGCATGTGTGCACTTGATGCTGTGCAACATCTGTTTTTTAAGGTGCGACCGTCCATCTTCAATCATCCTCCGCTCATGTCGCTTCGTTCCCCTCTCTTCCGCGCCCATGTCTTGACGCTATCTCATTGCAAGACCATATTTATGTCAAGATCTGTGACAACACGTCCACGATATCCACACGACCATGTCCCACTGCCTATCAAATGTATCACATCAACATGCTCGACCAACACGGCAACAAAGCCTTATTACAGCTAACGCACGCTAGCACGTTTGTCGGGGCCATCATGGACGTATCATTGGATGACTTGCTACTTGTTACGGGAAGCAACTGATCAAGTGGCATCCATTCTGCCACTCGCCTCGACACAGCATGCTCTAAACCTTCGCCAAAAATGCCAATGAACGAGCGAACACCATTCTGTGACTCGATGGTTCCAGTCTTCAAGTACTTCAGTGCAGCAACAAAGCTGTTATCGCTTGCATGGTGAGCTTTTAATACATGCGAAAAAATAATCTCGTAGTAACACTTCTGTGGGTGTGAAAAGAGTTCCGAAACGTGCAAGCAATTGCTAGTATACGACCAAGTTGCGGGTATCAAGTTATGTAGATGGCGGAATCAGCACATCCGTCAAGGACCGCGTCGATCGGCTATTCATCAAGTCATCTAAGTAAAAAAAAAAACGTTGCAACTTTTCCGTGCCAACTTTTTGAATTTGTAGCAATAAGGACTACAACCACACCAAGGAGGATTTACTGAAGTTGATCGAATGCACAAGCCAATGCTTACAGATAGAGATGAAGATGTACCGCCCAGCGTCTGTGTTGACGTTTGCAAAAGTGCTGTGTGTGGGGAACAAAATTACTCTCCTTGCTATATATCTTGCTGCTGACGTTTATGCTTGCGTGGAGGTCCAGTCAGCTGCTATCCCAACTAATTACAGTCAATATCATTTATACTTATAGTTTGATAAAGTTGTAACTTGTATATTCGAAGCATATCCAAAAAAAAAAAAACAAAAAATAGGAGCCAGCAGCCAGGATGATGCTGTGGTTGGTAGGGTGCTTGCAGATGAATTTCTGGAGGCAGAAGAAAACTAGTGATGAAAGATAAGCGCCGCTGACGCAGCCTGGGGTGCGTTTTTAAGTAAGCATGTGGCCACTCTCACTCTAGCTCAACACCGACTAAACCAACCCATTTAAACCCATGCTCTTACGTCTTCTGCTAGCCGAGAAAAACGACTATGTGTTTATTATAATTTGATTGAGGCTATGTGAAAAGCTGATTTCGTTGGAGGCGTTGTTGTTAGCATCGTTTGAATTGGGAGCCTGGGTGACGTCGGTGGTGCGAGGACCGCTCGATTCAAAA
This sequence comes from Hesseltinella vesiculosa, assembly GCA_002104935.1. Taxonomy (NCBI): domain Eukaryota; kingdom Fungi; phylum Mucoromycota; class Mucoromycetes; order Mucorales; family Cunninghamellaceae; genus Hesseltinella; species Hesseltinella vesiculosa. The sequence continues at coordinate 541,758 of MCGT01000003.1, read as the reverse complement.
ATACCATCCTGCATACTGCGGAGTATGTACATAATCTCTGATAGTTTTTTTTTTCTCTGATTGGGCGCGGAGAGAACACCTCTGCAACCTGCATGGCTCCATCGTTGCTGCTCTCGCCTTGGTTCGCTCCATCTTTACTGCGATTTCCGGCTCTGGGCGCTAGTGGTGTGCTTTGGTGGGCCAGGTTGGAGACCGTTTGCAAATCAAGCAGCAGCTTGTCGAGCATAGAGGCAACAGCAGCGCGGCGCATGTCTTGCAGGATGGCCGGATTTCGGTCGCCGACACGTAGTAGGTTAGGTTGACGTTACCAGAACACAGCTGAAAAGGTAACATTAAATTCAGCTTACCACTTTGTTTCCCCTCCTTTGGCCATAATAACTGCTCTAATTCTATCCGGCATTGTGTCTACAAGCTTCTTGGCCAAGTCGCGCACGTCGTCACGCTCCCATACCTCCTGCACACGGTCCCAGAGTTCATGGATTGACTTGGGCGGCACTTCGAACTTTGCTAGCTGACACTTAAAGTAGAACCACATGTTCTCGATGGGATTCAAGTCAGGAGAGTAGGGAGGCCACTCTAGAACGTGCAAAATTCCACTTTGATATGTTTTCTGAGAATGTTTAAAATTTGGGGTGATCTGATTGGAGGAAGTTTGCGCTGTGGTTTTTTCAACAGCTCGCCTGGGGGTCCCCTGGTGAAAATGGCCGATTTTTCGCAGGTGTCCAAACGAAACTGCTCAAACGTTGGCTGGGCGACCCGCACCAATCAACCTGATTTTTTCAGTATCATTATCATTCACATGTTTGCGCACTCCTGCAAAATGTCACATCGATCCGATCACTCAGATGTGCTGTGCAGCGTTTGCCTTTTTTTTTTTCATTTCGAAAAAAAGAATCTGCGGCCATATTCAATCGCCGCACCATGCCTTCGATTCCAGGCTGCAATCGACCATAATTTCACGCTGTGATTTTTTTTATCACCTAAAAAAAACAATTTATCGAAAATTGAAATGCCTCAAAATTTGCAGCGAGTAAAAAATGACGAAATATAACCTTAGATTTACCAGACAGCAGGGTGAAGACACCGCGATGGGTGAGCAGGCACCGCTAGGCTGGGCATGGCAATAAGCACGCTCAACTGACCTCAGACTCCGTAGTGAGAGAAGTAGCTTGCATGCTCGGCAGTATGAAACGGCACCCTCCGATACAGCAGCCGGCAAGGTGGATCGAGGGGAAAATAGCATTGGAAGAAAAAAGAGCCCCACAGTCTGGCTGATTCTGTTTTTTTTTTTTTTTTTTACCATTTTTGAGTTGCATTTTTTTGATAGTTTCGTTTATTTGTACAGAAGTTAAGTTTACAATATTATTCTATGATAATACGGATAAAATCTAGGAAGAGAATGGCTAAAAAAATGGTTATTGCTGCTGCTGCTGCTGCTGGTTGATCTTGATGGCGTTCAGGGCAGCTTCATAATTGACCAAGGTGCGGGAGGGGTAAAGGTCCAGCTGTTCTTTGGTCATGTAGGGGAACGTGCCGTTGGTGTAGACACAGTGAATACCTTGTTTTCCAAAGACATCGAGATCAATGACTCGATCGGTACGGGGCATGACGCTGTAAATCCAACTTGATTTGTAGCTGTCGAGAAAGGTAAATTTGCCGCCTCGGCAAACAAACTCGGGGGTTTGGTTGAAGACCAAGCCACGGTCCTGGGCCATAGTCATCATCCACAGCAAGGCGTGGTTCGGTAGCAGGTTTTCGTCTTCCTGGGTGGGTGTGCCGCCGCTGCCGCCACCGATGTCGCTATGCACGCCTGGGAACCATTTCTGTACAAGCTCCTGGTCCCAATTGGGCGTCTGGGCATAAGTCATGAGGGTTGGTTTGAACCATTGGCGTTGCTCATGGATGGAAAGCGCGTGGAAGGCTGATTTGACCCATGGCGAGAGGTTTGTATCATGGAAACGGGAGCCACAGGGGAACAGCTGCTGCACTATGACGGCCCACAAAAAAAAAGTCAGTTCATGTTTCTTTTTATCTCTGGTGCCGCTCTTTCACACTGTGCCACAGTCTCATTAGCATTTAAAAAAAACTGCGCTTACATAAACTGCCACCAAGGAAGAAAGGAAGCGTAGGCACGCCAAGGTTGCCAACAGTGTCAAAACAGCCGAGGAACCGGATGATGGGGTTGACACAGCCGTTTTCCTTTCGAAAAGCCCGAGCTTTGTCACAATCAGGAGTGGTGCTTGGTGAGCGGTCCCGATAGAAGCGGTAAGCAGACTTGATCTGATGGTTGGTCAGTCTGTCGGGAGGAAGCAGACCAACGTTGTGCAACATTCCGACCAAGCTTCGGGCTGCGTAGGCTACACGAAGATTCCAAAAAAAAAAAAAAAAAAAAAGAAGGGCGTTAATGCAAAAGAAACACTATGAAAGAAGCTTACCTCCTCGGCTGAAACCAAGCACCCACACTTCATCCTTTTCAGCATCTTTTAGTGTTTGTGCCAAGAAACTGTAAGCACTTAAAATTTGTCGGTCGATGCCGATGCCCAAGGCTCCATCGACGGCATTGTGCTCCTGGTTTTTATCATAGGTACCCACGCCAGGAAAGTAGGCCGGGATTTGTGACCAGTGGTCGCCTTCGTATTCGTGCACGGTCATGTCGATGTGTTGATGCCATCGAAAAATATTGGTGGTTGCTACATGAGCGATGGAAGAAAAAGAGAACGATAAGCCTTGCGTTGTTTTGCGGCAGGGCGTTTTATTCTTTTTTATCTACCTTGAGCCGTGTCCCAAGTGCCATCCAGAGATAAGATGATACGGCGACGAATAACTTGGTTTTCAGAAGAGATGTCTCTTTTCAAAAGCATTTTTTTTTTGAATGGAAAAGAAAAAGAAAGGAAGAGAAAATAAAAAGCGATAGGCTTGGAAAAGGCGTCCATTAAAATACTACCTTTTTTTTTCAAAGCCAACTCACGTTTTGGGCATGACTCGCACCGAAATGGTCATTTCTTTGTGCATCCCCAATTTCATTTTAGCCACGGACAACGTGGTGAAATTGGCCCTTTTGTGTGCCATTTTTTTTAGGAGCCAAGCAGAGGTGACTATAAAAAGCGGGCGTTTTTCTCTGCTCCATGCATGCCTTTTTTAGTTTTTCTGTCTTTGGGCGATCTCAAAGAAAGCGGCTGGAGGCTGGTAATGCATGGGCTTATTCTGCCAATTTCAAAGCATGTCAAAATAGAATATGCAGAATGACGATTGGTTACCATATTTTTAAGGTGGCAAAGGGTGATGACCGGCTTGAGGTGCTGGGCAATTTTTTTCTGGAAAATGGCTGGGAAACGGGATGAGCCACCATGTCATTTCTTGACCACAAAGGCTGATCGCATGACCTCCCTTTCGGGTAGACGTTCTGTGACTTATTTGAATGGTTCAATGTCATTCGTTCTTAGCATGCGGTTGTTGCATGGTTTGTCCAGTAAGCCTACACTTACTGCGCATTCCTACAGGTCCGTACCTTTTTTTTTCTTATTATTATTATTATTTTTTTTTTTGCCTCGGCTTTCTCGGCTTTCATTTTTAAGCAATGTCAAAGCTCACCCATTCCAGGATGGTGACACAAATTTGGTCATTCTTTTTCAGGCACAAAAGTGATTTTCACGAAAAGGGATCAAGCCCCAACTTTCATGAATGGTGGGGGGGTTTCCGTGGCATACAGCTGATTCTTTTATTTATGTTGAATGTGTCGAAGCAAGTTCTCCCGGTTTTCATTGGTATGTGCAACAAGTGCATTTCTTTTGGGAAAACGGTGTAGTACAGCTGCACGTCAATATGATTGCCACCGTGAAGACGGGACGGTATAGGAAGACAAGGAAGGTGTTGGCTTTTGGGCCTACAAGGTTTTAACTTTATATCTATCTATACTTTTAAAGAGGTTTACGAATCAACAGTAAAAACGAGGGTAAAGATCAAGGTGTCATTCACGTTGTCATGGGAACGCCCAGCGGTCATAAAAAAAAGGTCATGAATGGAAAAAAAAAGGGGGGCCAAAAAAAATAATTTTTCTTTTTCTTTGTCCACCTTTTCCCATCTTCCATCGTTTCTTTTTCCTTTTTCTTTTATTTAATGGCTTTGCTACACGATTAAACTTGTACCATTGTTTCCATTTTGATATACGATTCCATATTTTTCTCTGTCTTCTTTGCAATTAACGAACAGCCGCGTTTTTTCTTCCCTACTTCTGCCTTGCCACCAGCATTGCCTCGCTCTGTCATCGGCAACAAACACCCCCATTTATTTTGATACCAACATTTATATTCCTTGATACATCTTGCTCCCATGGATCATCCTAGTAACACCAACTTGGAGGCTAAAGTCGTGATTCTTGGACGCACAGGTATATGAAAAGGCGCTCTGGCTCGTTCCAAAAAAAGAAAACCGCTCACTTTTTTTTAGGGGTAGGCAAAACCTCGATTGCTATACGATATATCCAACGCACGTTCTCACCCAATGGAAAGTCAACGATTGGCGCCTCCTTCATGACCAAAAAACTGTAAACAAGCCAAATCCCAAACCAATCAAGAGGCTCGCTAACAAGCCGTCCTGGTTAAATCATTTTGTAAAATAGGATCGTGGATGAATGTCAAGTGCGTCTACAAATTTGGGACACTGCCGGTCAAGGTATTAAAAAAAGGAGGTGGGAAAAAGTAGATGCAGGATGTGTCATTTGACAAATTAGATATTCCCAATAGAACGATTTCGAGCCATGGCCTCCCTTTATTATCGCGGCGCCCAAGCTGCCATTCTTGTCTACGACATCACTTCTGTCGAGAGTTTTGAAGAATTGCATTCCTGGATCCAAGGTAAAGATGGAGTATGTTGGACGCGGGGAATAGCAGCTGATCTGGCTTTCTACCCATAGAGCTGAAGCAGAACACAGGCAAAGATACCATCATTTACATCGTCGGTAACAAGGTGGACCGTGCTTCCGAACGAAGGGTCTCCTTAAAAGCAGTCAAGGATTATGTGCAGAAGATCTTAGGGCCCTTTTACGCGGTGCATGAAGTCTCGGCAAAAGAGGACGACGGTAAGAAATAAATAAAAAAAAAACTGGCCTGTTCCTGACTTTTTTTTATATATGCAGGGCAAATTGAGGATTTATTTTTACAGCTAGCAAGAACACTGGTGAACCAGCAATATGACCCTTCGGGAAAACAGACGTGCCCTTCGCTGCTATCTGAATACGATGAATCTGTGGCTCGGACAAGCTGTTGTTGAGCAGCCTGTGTTCTCTCTTTCTCTCTCTCGATTCCCTCTTGTTTCATGTTGCACCAATTTTCTTTTTATTTTGTTTCTTTTCCTCTTTGGCAGATGCACCAACATCTATTCAATAAAAAAAAATTCATTTCATCCTTCATTCATATGAAAAAGCGCGGCAACAGCTGCATCTGCTCAATGTTACTGCCTCGGACGTGATTGGCGGGCGCATACGGAGCATGAAAAAAAGCGACCCCTGAAAATTTTTGCCTCTTGCCACCTTTGTTCTCTCAACACATGTCTGATTCACAAAGTAAAGCATCTACACCATTTATTGGCATTGCCATAGAGTCATCAATGCCAGCAACGAAGGCTCATGTATTTTTTTTTTCAATTAGAAATTGGCGCTGCCCTGACGGGCTTTGGTATCTTTTTTTTATTTCTTGGGGTGATCAGCTTCTTTGACGCTGGATTGCTAGCGATTGGCAATGTAAGCGACGGATGTATGCCCATGAAAGATACTCAACTCGATTTGATCTTTTCTAATGTATATAGATCTTGTTTGTTGCAGGCATCCCTTTGACGATTGGTCCCAAGCGTACGCTTGGTTTTTTTATGCAGAGATCACGGCTACGAGGCTCGGTATGCTTCGTCATCGGTATGGGGCTGGTCTTTTGTCGTTGGACCATCGTCGGCATGTTGGTAGAAGTGTTTGGCATCTTGAATTTGTTTGGGTAAACCCTCCAAACGGAACGGTCTAGTATGTCCATCGTATCCCTCATCCTCCATTTCACTTATTTTGACAGTGACTTCTTCCCCATGCTGTTTGCCTTTGTCAAACGATTGCCTATCATTGGATCTTTCTTCAACAACCCATCTGTGGACGCTGTATGTAGAGACGGAAGTAGAAAATTGGTGTCACTTACGCTTCTTTTTATGACCCTCATTTAGGCGTTTCAGCGTTTCTCGACCAATTCTGTCCTACCTGTCTAGACCATCCACAACGATCTTTTTTTTAATACTGCCTCCATCATCAGGAAAAAGTACATACCTACTTACGAATAGTTTCACATTAATGATTTTTTTTCCCTGAACGTCATCAAAGATAAATATAATTATATGATCCCAAATCACTGAGCAAATCATCCATCTCTATTTTTAATTCTGCACCCGTTCAACCGACGCACGCTTGGCAATCCACAGCACTAGTAGCAAAAAAAAAGATTTGTCTGATTTTCCATTTGTGACACGAATAACACAAATTTCCTAGCTTGGAAATAAAAATAATCTAGCGCAAAAGGTTATTTTTTCTTTGAGCCGGTCAACCGAAGTTCGTAGGATGACACATCCCGTGTTGACTAGACTAGATCAATGGGAAACCGTCATGCCTCAGCAACAAAGGTTGGATTTGAAATGGTGGACTTTGAAATGTTTCCAGAAAAGAGACCGGTTACACAAACATTTTAAAAATAGGTGAGTTGGCGCCAAGATTTAGTCTTGTCTGTGGCGTCGCTCCACAGCTGGTATAAAAAGGGAATGGCCCCCCTTTTTCTTCCATTTTTCTTTTTTTATTTTTCTTTGCTTTTTCATTATCGTTCTTGACCATGAAGCAATCACGATCTCCATCATTGTTTTATTTATATTCCATTCTATCTTTCCTGTTTACCATGCTGCCTCTTTTGGAGGCAGCTCCAGTGCTTGTTGCTAGAGATCCTGGCGAAACCATCACAGGCAGGTGAACAAGGAAAATAACCACATCGAGACGCTGACCGGCGCTCTTATTATTATCTAGTCTTGGGCCAGACGATTTCTGTACAAACCATTATTCTTAGCGTGATCTTATTTATCAGTGGTGCCTACCTATGCTTTTTGGGCGGCGTGCATCAACACTTCACCATGTTCCTTGTCGGCTTCTACCTTGGCGCCAATATCGCCTACATCGTCCTGTCCAATGCCAAAGAAGACTTTGGCGGTGAAAGCAAAACACAAACCATTTTGCTCGTTGTCAGCATTGTTGCAGGTATCCTTGCCGGTCTGCTACTGTCGTGTTGCTTCTTCTTGGCCGTCTACGTTTGCGGTGGTCTGCTAGGGTACTTCCTTGCTCTCTGGATCTTATCCTGGACTACGAACGGTGTGATCCAATCCAACTGTAAGCGCAATTGAAAGACCAAGAATGATGCTTGGCTCTGTGGATCAACCACTGACCACTTTTTTTTTCGGATAGGGGGTCGTGCTGTTTTGATCATTGTTCTTGTCATTGTTGGCATTGTGTTGATGGTGTTCTTTGAACGCACGTTGATGGTGATTGCCACAGCCTTCATGGGCTCCTTTGCCATTTTTGTGGGGATCGACATTTACGCAAAGACTGGTTTCGCCAACACTGTTGCCAACATGCTGCATGCCCGATCGGCGACTGTCGTCACGACGGCCGACGGTCCATTGCGTGGTATGCTTGCAGGCTGTCTGGGTTTGGCCATTGTTGGTTCATTGATCCAATGGGCGCAATTGCGTCGTTACTCTTCCAACTACCAACCCTGGACCCAACGTTATCCCCGCGGTCGTTATGGATGGCGCCGCGTTTAAACATCCATCTTTGTTTATATGAAATATCCCCCCCCCACACCCTATCTTTCAATACGTGTATATATAGTTCTTTTTATTTTGGTCATGAAAAATAAAATGGCTTCATTTGATGCCCTCAGCACAACTCGCTCTTGTTTTTTGAGGTGAGGCTCCGTTGCGAAGCACAAATTGCTCAGACTACCACCTGCGGGGATACAAAAGCAGATTTTTTTTTTTTGTCTGGCTTTTCCTTCCCTACTTTTTCTTCTTTGGACACGCATCGCTGTTACTCGTTTTCTGCAACCATGTCTCTCATGCATACAATGTCATTGCACCGGCCTGTGCTTCAAGCACTCAAGACTACCCGATCGTCGGTCATTTGGCGGCCCATGTCAACCAACACCAAATCGTGTTGTCATAAAACTGAAGCCAAACCTTCTTTGTTGTCACGCAAGTTTTGGTCTGACCCTGTCACTTGGCAACGCACGAGACTGAACACCTTTCGGTATGCCCATCAAGTGCCCCTTGCACAAAAAAAAAACTAACCCACTGTCCGTTGATTGCAGCTGCTTGATTGGGTGCACGACCGGGGACTTTGCCACCATGTGGTATTTGCAATATCATTACCCTGACCTTTCACCCGTGATTACAACCAGTGCTGCCATGGTAGGCATTTGTTGAAAACAAAGTTAAACTTTTCTCACCTTTGGACTGCCTTTTAGGCGGCTGGGATCACGACGTCGCTGCTATTGGAAACGGCGCTTCTGAAACACACCATGCGTGGGATCACTTATGCAGCAGCTTTCAAGACCGCCATGGGCATGAGTTTTGCTTCCATGCTGGCCATGGAATTGGCGGAAAATGCCGTGGATTGGCACCTGATGGGAGGCCAAGTGGTGTTTGATGATCCTCGGTTTTGGCTGGCGGCCTTGGCTAGCGCAACAGCAGGCTATTTGGTTCCTTTGCCTTTTAACTATTGGCGCCTCAAGGCTTTGGGAAAGGCCTGTCATTGATTTTATTTTAGAAACATGCTGGCATTATATGCATTTATTTTTATTTTTTTCATTTGATATGGTTTCCAGGATGCAATAAAAAAGAGACGAGATGAACAGTAGGGTATGGAGTGCGAATGAGGGAATCGAACAAGGCGGGTGGCAGTCAATGCTTGTAGAGTTGAAAATGGTTCGAGAGGTTGCCGATGGAATGAAATTTTCGGTGACAAACATCGCAACGATAGCCAAAAGAAGGTCGTCGCTGAGGTAACCATGATCGGTGTGTATTTGGCTCCGACGAAGGCGTTGGCTGCTGCGTTGATGTGGTCCAAGTCATCTCTTCTTGCTCAGTAAGAGGCCATTTTTGATCAATCAGAGCTGTTTCCATTCTGTTTCAAGGAAGATTATGAAAAAAATGGAAAAAAAGGGGGAGAAGAAAGGAAAAATAAACAAACCCTTTATATCTTTTTCGTTCTCACAGGTGTATCCAAACGACGCCATTTACGGATATTTGCATTTCATTTTCCTCTCCCGAAGCTGGTGCCATTTTTTTTAATGCTTTGCTTTATTTCGATCAGTGGAAAAACAGAATGACACCTGGGTCAGGTGCAATGGAAAATGTGGACAGCGCTTATCGTATGAACAGCGCTGCGAATAACTTGGCACGGCTGACCCTTGAAGGTCGTTTTTTTTTTTTTCGTTTGTCGCTCTTCCATCAAACAATGGGGCCACTGTCCGCCACCAAGTCGAAGCCCCCAAGCTCTCAGATGACTTGTTTCAGGAGGCTCTCCACAAAAGAAATTTAAGGTTTTGAAATGATCCCACCAATGCAAAAGGAAAAATCAACAACTCTTTTTCAGTTGCAGCATGACTGACCGTTTCCATCTCTCGTTTTAATCTTCCTCTTGGTGACACAGATCTTGCAAACGGGCAAATCGAAAAATGCTGCCATGGCAACCGAAGGTCTTGGGCTCTGATTGGTCAGCCTCCTTGTGCCTGGCTGGAGATCACTGTGTCAGGGCCAAAGAAAATCAATTTCAGGATGCGGACACCGAAAGGTTTTTTTGGTTCTCATTTCTGGGCCCTTTGCTTTTTTTTTTTTCTTTCCTTCTCATCTTTTTATTTTTTTTTTTTTCAAACAATGAATGCCACATTGTCTTATACCGATCCTAGTCAATTGACGTGGATGGAATCCCAATGGGAAAGCATGTACGAAGGCCGCAATCCATTGCTGGTCACCGGTATCTTTGCTTTTGTCATGCACGAACTCGTAAGAACGTAGAAACAGGTCATCAGCAACAGCGTTTGACGATCTTCTTGATGTCGAACCCACAGGTCTACTTTGGTCGCTTCGTCCCCTTTTTCATTTGCGACTTTATCCCTTACTTCCAACAATACAAACTGCAGCAAGTAAGTCTAGCTGGCCCCGCCAACATCCAAGGATCTCCCCTTTTCTTGCCAGATGACCTAACCATCGCTTTTAACAGAACAAGGAAAACACCTCGGAGGACTACTGGAAATGCACTCGCCATGTCTTGTTCCAACACTTTTTCTATGAAGGCCCTCTCATCCTCTTCTTCCACCCTATGGCCGCTATCTTTGGCATGCATGTCTCGGCGCCTTTCCCCACCTGGTAAGTGTTGTTCCTGGATTACTGCAAAAGGCGGACGGGAGAGGCCAGTGAGCTTATCCGTCTTTCCAATAGGCAAATGATGGCTATTCAACTTGCTGTGTTCTTCGTGTATGAAGATTGCTATCATTACTGGATGCACCGTTTTATGCACTGGCCACCCTTTTACAAAAGGGTTCACAAGGTCCACCACGAATACTCGGCTCCCTTTGGCATCGCTGCTGAATACGCTCACCCTATCGAAACCATGATCCTTGGCTTTGGCACTGTCGGTGGCCCCCTGGTCTATCACACTGTCGTCAAGTACCTTTTGGGCTGGGAAGACCAATGGCACTTGCATTTGGTTACCATGTTGACCTGGATTGTGCTGCGTCTGTTCCAAGCTATTGATGCCCACTCTGGTTACGACTTCCCCTGGTCTCTTCATAACATCGTCCCCTTCTGGGCCGGCGCCGAACACCATGACTACCACCACCAAGCCTTCATTGGCAACTACAGCTCATCCTTCCGAGTGTAAGTGTCAGCCGTGGTGTGCTCTTTTCACTCACATGTGATTGCTCACTCTTTCTTCTTTTAGTTGGGACTATTTGTTCAAGACAGATGTCAAGTACCGTGCTTATCGCAAACGTCAAAAGGAAGAACGTCTCAAGGCCAAGACCCAATAGATGCATTTTCCCTTTTTCATTTTTCCCTTGTCGACTCCTCCATCCCTAGATTTTTTTTTTATTTAATGTCCAAAATTTCGTTGCTTACATTGCTCCTCTACTTTTTAAATAATAATAAACGTGCCTAATGAAACGACCTTCTCACGACTGTGCAATGGCGACAACGCCTAAATCATCATCCCACTTTTTTTAGAGTGAGACATCAATCACATGGTGAACCAATTGAGAAGGGGCAAGAAAGAATGGGGTGGGCGCCGATTAGCCAGATTCAATACAACCAATCTACACTCGGCGTGAGGCGCTTCATTTTTTTTTTTTTTTTTGACCCACAGGTCCGGTGAAGTATGGAAATTCCCGAACGAGACAGGCAAACACATGAGACGAACCTTGCCAAGCTTGAGGGGTCATCGTGCACCGACGTCTCCTTCAAGCCAAAATGGAGGATTTGAAAGTTTCAGATCAGGTGAAAAGATCCTGGTATCCTCGAGGTTTTATGTCATCCAAAGGGACTGTCCACTCTGCACTCTGTTGATAACCGTGCGTGAATGTCAAGGGTAAAATATTCGCTAAACACCCCCGTCTCTTTGCCTGGTCATCAAAAAAAAAAAAAAATCGGCGGTCGGCAACGTGAAAATAAGTCAAACTCCGTTGAAATTTGCATCTCTCTACAAAGAACATGGGCTTCGGGCGAAAAGGGTCAAATCTGACATTATCAACTCTGTCATTACTTATGACACGGTGTCTATATTACAGTTCAAGTCATTTCTTTTTTACAAGCGATAAAGGAAATTGGGATCTTCTTGGTCCGTCAAGTTACTTGTGATGTCCCGCTTGGCTTGTTGAAAACCAGGCTGCGATCGCTTCCGCTGGTTGTCTCGCGCCATCAAGAAGCGTGCGGTCAGCAGCAGCAACGACGCACAGATATTACAGGCCAAGTAGCCGCCAAGTGGTCCCAGGTACCGTGGTCCCGAGGTGCTTGTCATAAGGAATGGTCCAACGAAATCTAAAGCCAACAAGAGGGAAAAAAAATCGTTAGCATGATCACCTTCCAATGATTTTTTTGATGGAGCGATCAACTTACTTCCAACTGAAACACACAAAAAAAAAAAAAAAAAGAGGGGATGAGTGCAACCGGCATGGTGGGTTTTAAAGTCCAATCTTACTGGTATAAAAAATCAGTTGGGCGCCTTGATACCAGATCTTCTTTGTATAGCCCGATACATTGGCTGAGATGACCGACAGCAGCATACAATAACCAGCACCGTACTAACAAGAGTCATTAAATGAGGACTGATTCTTTCCTTCCCCGGCAGTCATTACTGTGTGGATCAAAATAGTGCCGAGAATTTTCACTCGGCCACTTGGAATGGCCATGGTGACGATGAGGCCAAGACCAGACACGCTCAGTGCACCAACAGCCACATAGATGAGCTGATTGAAACGCCGACTTGCCCACATGGCTACAATGACGGAGAGCAATGATATAAAGCCATTTGGCATTTGCAGTAGCACTGAGTCAAGGCCCTGAAGCCAAAAAAAAAAAAAAAGGGTGAGCAAAGAAAATAGTTTGGATAGACGTTTTTGTCTTGAGCCACTTTACACTGAAGCCGAAGGATGCTACCAATGAGGAGCTGTAGATGGTAAAAAACCCGTTGGTGATCATCATGAACATGCTGGAGAGAACCAAGGCATAGAAACGGAGCTCGCGGAGCGCTTCAAAAATATGTGACCATTTGAATTCTTTGGTGGGCACCACCGCATTGTCACGAAGACGCTCCTTGACGACCTCTTCTTCTTCAGCTGTCAACTGCAAGAACTTGTGGAACGGCGTATCGACCAACAGAAACAGCGTCAAAAGGCCAACAAACACCGTGATCACACCGAAAATGAGGAAGATCCTACCGATAAAAAAAAATATGAACATGCTGCCTCCGCCCGCTCTTTATTCCCCCCCCAGATACCATTGCCAACCAGCCATGCCGTATCTTCCAGAGAGTGTGGCCGATCCATAGCCGATGAGGCCACCAAACGTTGAAGCAAATCCATTGGCAATCCAGAGTGCACCGATGGCTGTGCTCAATTCATGTCGACGGAACACGGTCGCCACCAAAAGGAACACGCTGGGATAGCTGCCTCCTTCAAGCAGGCCGAGAACAAAGCGCATTCCACCGAGACTAGAGAAGTCATGGCCTTGAGACATGCAAGCTAGTACCACACCCCACAAGATCAGCAACACGCCGAGGAATTTGGAGATTGGCACGACCTGAAGCAGGTACGTGTTAGGGATCTGGATCACCAAGTAGCCCAGATAAAACAAGCTGCCCAAAAAATTGAATTGCGTTGTATTGATGTTCGCATCCTCCTTAATGCCAAGCACCGCGCTCATGTTCAATGTGTACTTGTCGATCCACTGAAAAAAAAAATTGAGAATAAATCAGGGGCCACCCTTGGGCCAGCCAGGGATGGTAAATATTTTTTTTACCTGCAAAAAAGTGATGATGCAGGCCAAGGGCATGATGCGTAGCCAAATTTTACGAAGAACGGCCTTTTCAGTGGCACTGTAAACAATGGCCTTGCCAGGCTCATCACCACCACCTCGAAAATTACCGGCTTCGAGGTGCTTGTCATCAACCTCGCTGCTGTTTTCGGACTTGTTGACTGAATCCACCACCATGAGAAAATTACAAAAAAAAATAAAGTTGTCTAATACGAATGGAGTATGGAAATACAAAAAAAAAAGAAAAGAAAAGAAAGATATCACCAGATGCATATGTGGGGAACCTTGGGCTCATTTTATGCAAAAGGAGGCCGCTGTGCGCTTGCAGAAGAAAAAAAAAAAAAGTCGGAGCTTGCCTGCCATTGGCTCCAGCCATGCTTTTACTTTAGAAATGGCGTCAGAAATTGTTGTGGGCACGACAACAAACGAATCAATGAGTCAATCCCACAGAAAAACAATGCCATGGTTTCGGTCCCACGTTACACATGAACATTCAAGCTTATTTTTTCTCATTGTCACGTCACTTTCCACAATCATAAGTTGGAGACAGATGTTGCAATGGAAGAGGAGATGAAACATCATCTGCAAAGATATAGGGAAAATGTCTTACGTTATGTTAGTAGGAATGAAAGCATCTGGCTGTTCGTTGTCTGGCATACAGTAAAACACAAGCTCCAGGCAGCAAGCGCTTGCTTTCCAAAATAAAAAGGTCCCTTTTACCAAATCAGGCAACCAGCAGAAGATGCTTTTTTGTTGAATCAGGGGTTGCTATGCAAAGGTAACTAAAGAAATAGTTCCCCGTGCACTCGGGGTTCAAAGAAAAGTCATTTTATTTGCACATGGGATTTAGTCACAAGCAGGGAGCAACGGTGGGAGAGAAGCTGCGCTTTTTGAACTCTCGAATTTTTTTTGAAGGGAAGGAACCCTCAGAGATTTGAAAAATTGAGAACCCGTCGTAGATCAGCTTTGGAAGGATGGATTCAATCCATATTTTGTGTGAGTAAAGAGAAAGATGAAGGATAAAGATGGTGAAAAAATCTAGGGAATGGGCCGAGATTGCCCAGCCAACATTCGACGAATCATGATTTCCAAACCCCGACCTCCAGCTTAAAAAATGAGGAAAACGGTAAAAATGGGCTCTTCAGCCAAAAAAAAAAAAAAAAGGCAAGCCAGAATTGACCTTCGCTGACTCATTTCAACGTTGGTAGGATGGTATCAGATGAATGAGGGATGACCAACATCAAAAGATTGGTCTTGATAGGTGGCTCTAAGGCAATTTGGAGAGGGCAGGGCAACGTAGTTCATCGTTCAGCCAGGGACCTGAGAGCACTGCATTTAAATCTTCTTCTGATTGACTTGATGACATGGCAGTTGTGCATGATGGGTGATGGTGATGGAAGAAGTTTTAGCCTGCAGTGATTTAGACATGCAACTTGGAAATTGCTATTCACCAGTCTTGCTATGCGGTCTCTGGCTCGGACATAGGATGCGGGGTGGCTCCATGCTGAAGCTACATACACCTGGGGGTAAACTACAACCAGCCTGCGTCGAACTTGGCTACCAGAGAAAAAAAAGGACGGAAATAATAAAGAAATGCATTTTACTGTTTTGCGGGAAGTTGATCAGGCTGTTCAATGCTAGCTTTTTATCCAATCGGATTGTGCATTGTTGAATAGCTTCCTGCATGGGCGAGGCGTCCTTGTTCACCATCCTGCCCAAAGTGCGAAGAACTGGGACGTGAAGGTTCAATTTCGGTACAGCCATAGCAGTCTTGGCGATGTTAGTACCAAAAAAAAAAAAAAAAAAAGAAAAAAAGCCGGAGACCAGTATGCTCTATTCTTTTCATGCCATCTCCTCTGACGCTGTGGCGCAGATCTTCAGATCGCGAGTACAATCATGCACCATGGCCTGGGCCAAGCCGGCCTTTGTATTATCAACCGCATCCTCAAGCATACAAAGTTCTCTGACAGGGGCCAATGTGAGGAAACAAGTCCTGTGCTCTCCGCTTTTTTTGACAGATGCAGCAAGAAAAAAATCACGCCACGTCACCGGTGGATTATTCCCAATGATGCCACCTTGCACAAGAAGGATTCTTGGATGTTTTTTTTTTGTTGCCTTTGAGAATAAATAAATCAAAAAACTTAAGGGGGGGAACTTTAATTCCAAACACGGCAATCACCATGGGACAATGCGATTCTCTTTTTTTTTTTTTTTTTTTTTTTTTCAACCCAAGAGAGGAGCGTTTTCACCAGAATCACGTCCAGCAGCCTTCATGATAAAGGGTTTGGCAGGCCAAAGGGTGGTGATGATAGCACCAGCCAGAGCACCCCAGCGCGTGGTATCATATGTTTGCTGAGCAAAGACAGACCAGAGGCCGAAGGCGATGACCCAGGCGGAGGTGATGTCGCCTTTTTGGCCCTTGAACTCCACATAGCCGATGGCGGTGAAGGCCAGGAAGCCAACGGCAATGTAAAACAAGATGATGTGGAACACATTGGGAGGGAGGATCACTCCTTCTGAGTCCTTGTTGACATGCGTAAAGGCCACAAAGGCAGTAACAACCGAGATAAAGACTGACCAGCCATGCCATAGTGAGAAAGGTGCATGAAGGAACAGCCGTGACCACCAGTTGTTTGCAGGATATTCGGCTTCTAGCTTGTCTGTTGTTGTTGGATCGAAAAAAGAAGGACTGGTCAGCCTGGCTGCGGGTGTTATGCGGGAAAGAGCCATGCATTCACTTACAGAAGATAAAGGAGATGGAGAAGACCTGAAGAATGGCCACCAAAAAAGCCAGCACCTTGTGTTCACCTTCCTTTAAATCAGAACAAAAAAAAAAAAATCAGAGGCACGATAACGCAAATGTGCTTTACCATCAGACTGAGCCAGAGGGTATTCAGGATACCAGACAAGGCAAAATGCCAGCCAACGCCGTGAAGAGCAGCTTCATGCGCTTGGTCAAACCATTGGTAAATGACGAAACCTCCGAGCAGCAGATAAATCAAGGTCCATAAATAAAACACCCATGGAGCTGGAGAAAAAGAGAACGGTCATTTTTTTTTCATTTCCAAAACGCGCCTACCAGGGTCAAAATAGCTTAAAAAGAGTCAGCATCGTGGTTTGAAGAGTGCCTCGGCTTACGTTTCAAAAATTTCAAAGAGGTCTGTCATGCTGTTGTTCCCAGAAAAGGACACTGCCGATGCAGTGATCAAAAACGCATACACAAGGACATTGACGATCTTTTGAACAGTGTGTTCTTTCGACATGGTATGATGGCAATAAAAAAAAATTAAAAAACGGACCTCCTTCCAAAGAGGCACTTCTTTATAAGCTCGAGCTTGGCGGTTTTGTTTATGTGTTTCATCCCAGTTTGAATAACCTCACCAGTGTCACTTTATGGTAGTGTCATCATAGAAGCACAGCAGGTTTGTTTGGAGGCCATCCAAAACATTGAGTTGGGAAATTCATAGCGATTTATGCAAGACCCCTTGAGCGAAAAGGAGAAGCGCATGCATTCAAAGCAGCAGGGCGTTTTTCATGCAAGTTTACTCTTTGTTCACAAACTAATAAACTAGCACAGCCCCTTCCAGAGCTGTCCAATGGAAAGGAAAAAGAGCGGGGTGCGGGTTTTTTTACGCCCTTTTTTGGCCATGATCCCATATTGGGGCTGTTGGGGGTCCTTCACGAGATCAAAAGTGTCCAGCCGATGCCCTTGGAAATGGAAGCCATCTGTCGATAGACATGTTTGAAAACCATTTTACTATCAGACCTGAGGTCCTGAGGCTCAGAGGTGAAAAGACGGCTGGGGCTTTTCTCACTTTAGGGCTGTGAAGGTGAAGCGAATGACATCAGCATCGGCGTTTCAATCCTGTCGATCCAGAAACGGCAACATCTTTCTTTTTTGGAACTTGACAGCACGGGAAAAAAAAAAAAAAAAGATTCAACTGGTAATATGCTCAGCCAGGGTTTTTCAGTTGCCAGCTTGTCCCAACGTCAAGCGACTAAGAATAAAAAAGCAGTGGGTGCTATTTGTTCGTACTGGTCAACACCGAGAGATAACTTGGAAGCTGAAACTCTAAAACGTTTTGCTGGTCAAAAATAAAAACAATCGGGTGTCATTCAAGGTTCTGAACCCCTTTTTCTTTTTTCGGTGAAAAGAATGCTTCTTTTTGACCGTCATTTCCAAAAGAGGCTCGCAATGACAACACAAAACTGAGGTGTGATTATTTTTTGTGCTCTTTGCGAACCCTGTGTGAGATTTGTACCTTTTTCCCATCAGATGCAAAAATAAAAACTCTATCATGAGATACGATTGACGTGGCCCCAATCAAGAAAATGGCTTCCTTTTTTTTTTTTAAAAAAAAAAAAGCTGGATATCAATGACAGGGCACTGACAGGCCAATGACAAGGTAAAGAAAAGATAATAGGAGCTGGTTTGTCAGGGAAACAAAAACTAGGATTCATTGGTCGTGGTATCACATAAAGAGAGTGTGAGAATTCAATGTGTCGCCCAAAACTTTGGCGTGTCATTGGCTCGAGACTAAATCAGATGGTCAAAGCGTACACTTGCCGAACCCACCTTTGAAACTCCGTGCCTGGTTGTCAAAAAAAAAAAAAAAAAAAAAAAAAGTCAAAAAAGGGCGCCTTTGTTCTCGTTTTAAACCTGACGACTTTTACATGAAATAAAAATAACACGGATTCGATTTAATATGCCTTTAAGGGAAACCACCAAAAAAAAGTAATGTTTGACTTACGAAATGCGAAACAGTGGAGGCCCAGTGGGATAAAAAGAAACGAACCAGATGACACTGTTGGACGATGCGTTTCACAGACCTGATTTTTCCATGGATTCCAACTGGACAAGTGCAACTTTTTTGACTAGTCCCCCCCCCTTTTTTGTTTATTAAAAGGGTAGCCAGAAATAAAAGCTGTGACCCCCATTTTTTTATCATTCTTTTTTTGACGTGCGAATGTCGGGCTTGGTAAATCTTACAATAAAAAAAGAAAGAGGGCTAAGCTGCGACGTCTTTTTTTGTTCCCTTTTCCCTTTTCTTCCCTTGCCATTTTATTTTTCTTTTCTTTTTTTTATCGCTCTTTCTTGTTACCATTTCCCTCATTGCATGCTTTAGCACTTGCTTCCATCAAACTATTTGGATTAACGAATCGCCAACGTCCTTTTTTTTATTTGAAAACGCTTTATTTTAAATCATGGATGCCAAGGTAAGCATCTCATTTTGACACGTCCAATGCTGAACATTGTCTAACCTCTATTTCTTCGTAGATACGAGTCTTCAGCCCTGTGATTCTTTTTCACGAAAGTGACCTGATGAAGCACCGGTCCAGTGAACGTTACGTTGAAGATCACAAACGCCGCATTGATGAAATGTTGGAGAGCAATAGCCGGTTTTGGCTAGATATCATTGCTCGGTCCAGAGGTAAAAACGTCCATAAACAAATGGAAGACGTCTGATGGACCTTGCTCATTAGATGTCAGTAACGATCGCCATTCGCCTGTGCCATCGCTTGTATCGTCGCCAACCCCTCCATTATCACACCGAGACTTACCTTCCCCGCCCGTCCACTCTCCCCCTCCACCTCCTCCACTATCGACTCGGCGTCGAGACTCCACCACGAGCCGAGGAAGAAAAGCATCCGCTGGTTCGGTTCATCACCCCTATGGCAAACCGCCTTCCCCATCGTCTTCCTCCTCTAATTCCACCGACAACGGCGCCAAACGACGTCGTGGCAACCTGCCCAAAGCGGTCACTGCCATCCTCCGTGAATGGCTGGCTGAGCATAAGAAGCATCCTTACCCCACAGAAGATGAAAAGGATTATCTGGCCAAGCGCACTGGCCTCACCTTGAATCAAATCAGCAATTGGTTCATCAACGCTCGTCGACGCATCCTCCAGCCCATGCTTGACCAAGAGGACGAGCAAAAGCACCATGCCAATCTGGACATCCTTCCATTCCAAGCCTCGGGTACCAAGTATCGTCGTGCTCCGGTGTTGCTGGAATCCCCCTCCTCTCGATGAAACTCCTTTGCCACCAACCCTACCGCAGCCATCCTCTTTTTTTTTTTTCTCAATTTGCAAAGCTGGTCTCCCAAAGAGAAAACACCGTCTGACATCTCTCGTCTCACATGATCCACCTTGACTCCCGATCCACCCACTGTTTTTTATTTTTGTACATGTCATTTTATTCGTTTACTCCATATCCCTTTCGGTTCCTTTTTTTTTGTATGTATCATTTCCTAGACGCCTGTCTTTTTATTTTCTTTTGATTCCCCCATATCCAGTATCCCCATGTTAAACAGTTTTTTATTCCTTGACGTTTGTCACAAATAAAGCAAAATCACAAAAAAAAAAAAAAAAGTGTGGGAGTGAATGCATTCACCTTACACAGAAAAAGAAAAGATGATCCATTGCCTTTTTCAGATGACAGGTGATCAGTCCCCTTATTGCATGACTGACGTTGCAAGGATTTGGTTGGTGCTAAGCTATGGATCATCCGTGTGGATTTGGGGGGGAGGACGCCAACGAACGGGGAGGGTCAATGTTGTGGTTTTTTTGACAGGTGTATCATAGAAGCACTTGAATGACATGTCATTTTCCCTCCATTTTTGATTGTCGTGGCAAACCACAGACGCTCTCAACAAATGAAAACTAAACAAACAAATAAACAAAAAAAAAAACGTCATCAGCCTCACGATCCTCTCGGCTATTCAGACCTTCCCTTTGTCCTCAACATCTAAACCAAGCCCAAAAGTGTTACGATTGAAACAGGCAAGTGAAGCTCAAATGGACCACATGTACTGTCATTTTTTTTTCTTTGCATCACCTTTGAGGAAAGTAGGACAAGACTTGGAAACCTGATCTATCCTCTTTTCTCCAATGTGTCACAAACCAGGCACCCCATCATCGCCTGCTTGTCAACCAATGTTGCTTTTGTGACGACATGTCAAAAAAAAAAAATGCGGCCATGTCTCATTGTTTTCGTGCCAACGAAAGAATGGATATCCACAGCTTGGGAAGCTGTCCATCCGTGATGGCTGGCAGTTTTCATGGCGTGCGGTACTTCCCATGTCAGCTGACACAGAATGTTATCCAATTTCAAGCTTGGCCTGGGGTCCATCTGTTCACTGTTTTCTTTTATTTCGTCGTTTTGGTTGAAAATGCCGAGTCAGACGAGGCCCTCCATTTGAGGCAATGAAGTACAAAGCTGAACATATTAAAAAAAAATATAAATGACGCCTTGGCAAAACCGCAATTTTATGAAAACGCAAAAGACTGATGGGCCTTTTTTTTTTTTTTTTTTTCAAAAAAGACCCATCTTGATGGATTTGACGGTGGCCGTACCACCGCATTTCACTCCCCGCTATAAACCCCGAGTCAGCGTATGTGTTTCCAGGAACACCTCCCACCTCGCAACAATGAGAGGCTTTGCGCTTTCATTTTTAGTCCTTTCTTCCATAAGCGCTTTCCTCTTTTATACGCCATCCGGCTCACATTCATTAGCACAAGAACCACCAGATGACCTGATAGTATCGAATGCCTATCTTTTTTTTTTTACAAAGAAAGAGAAAAATGAAGGATTTTTGTCGCACAAAGAAGCCAACGACCACAGTGACATAGCTGGGACAAATGATTGGAGGAGAAAAAAAAGTTCATTGCTGATTTATTGTAAGGGTGAAGAGGTCAATCATTTGAAGCAATGTCGCACGAAATTATTGAGTTCCAGCAACTCGCATTGACTTTCATTGCCCATAAATGTGTATTTTTTGTGTTTTTTTTTCATTCTTCCTCGACTTCTTTTTCATTTCAGCTCCTCCCATTCCTTTCCTTCCTCCTACCACTCGTTTTATTATTTTTATTTTAGCTCAGTGATGCGCCACTCCTTTGCGATTTTCTTTCTGCTCGCCGTGCTCGCTTGCCTTGTGCAAGGTCAGGGTATCAGCCGATCCGGCAAAAAAGATGGCATGGCTATCATGAAACATGCTGCCAACGTGGGTGAAAAAGCCTATCACATCCGCAACGTCAAGACCAAAAAGTACCTGGCCTTCTTGCCTGGCACCCTGGCTGAACCCTCCGCTAGCCAAAAATCGGCCGATACCGCCTGGACCCTGAAGCGCTATCAAAACAAACTGTACAGCTTCAACCACGATCATGGCTCCTTGAAGAAATGTCTGTCGGCTCGCTGGGTAAGAAACCGGTATTCCAAAACCATCTCACTAAGGTTACTCACGCAAGCCTTTTTCTCCTGTTGTGTTACCCTGTAGACCAATGGCAAAGACGACGCGGCTGTAATGTGGCAATGCGAATTGAAGTATGGCAATCACAAGCGTGATGTGGTCGACAAACGTTATACACCCATCAAGTGGCAAAAACAAGTCTGGACCATGGTCCCTGTCCGCGGCCACAAGAACACCTTCAAGATTTTTGCTTACACCCACATCTTCGATATGACCCCCACCTGTTTGTCCGGCACCTCCACCGGTGGCAACTCTTACCGTGGCGGCACTGTGCTCAAGAAATGCAAGCTCAACAGCAATGACCCCAGCCTCTATTGGACCTTTTCCCAATAAACAATCTCCCTCCCTCCCTCCCTCTCTCCTCATCGCCGTGCTGGTTCATGGCCTAGCTTTGTCTCCTGCAATCATCGAATCGAATCGAATCGAATAAATAAACCAAGAGGGATGGTTGGCCTTTGTTTTTCATTGTTGGCACAAGCAAAGAGCTTGGGAAGGCGACCAAGGCCCCCATTCGGGATGACCAATCAGCAACGATCGCCTCTTCTTTGACAAAAAAAGGCACACACTCCTCACTCTTTTTTCTACTTTTTTTTTTTTTTTTTTTTAGATTGCCGTAGATGACAGCCTTACGATTGTCCTCCACTTTATTGCAACGCCACATTCGCAATGCTTCCAGAATCACCATGAGGCCAAAAACCGCTGTTGCGGCTGCCTTGACTCAACGCCCATGGTCATCCACCAGCCAACCATGTCCATCCCATGGCACTCCAGCATCGACCCATGGCAACGCTGGCCCTATCAAGTCTACCAGCTATGACTCTCTATCGGTCCATGTCGATTGGCAGCCCAGCCATGTCCACAATCAATCCATTGCTCAGGGTCCCACCAGCTACAGCCATGTCTGGCTTCGTGACAACTGCCCCTGTCCAGCCTGCGTCCACCCAGACAGCCGCCAAAAGCTGCATTCGTCAGCAGATGTGCCTGTAGATATCCAGCCTCGCTCTGTGACTTTGGAAAAGGACTGTCTGGTGGTGGAGTGGGACCAGTCTCTGCTGTATGACCAGGCGTCGGCCAACACACCCCACGTCAGTCGCTATCCGCTACCCTACCTGCGTCGCTATGCCTCCAGCAAGGCCATGCGCGCATTCCGCTTTGAAGATCTCCATCACCAGACCTGGGCCGCTAAGGATTATCAGCTGAACTGGGTGTCTTATCACGATTACATGAACACGGACGCCGGACTGCACCGGGTCGTGCAACAACTGTACCACGACGGTCTGGTCTTTCTGAACGACGTGCCGACGGAAGACACCGGCGTCACCACCGTTGCTGAACGGATTGGCCCTGTACAAGAGACCTTCTACGGCCGTGACTTTGACGTCAAGAGCGTGACCAAGTCGGTGAATATTGCCTATACAAGCCTGTACCTTGGCTACCACATGGATCTCATGTAATCATCCCTGTAAAAACAAAAAAAAAAAGACGGGCCGGCTCACTTGCTTTTCTTGCGCTCCAGGTATTTGGATGGTCCACCAGGGGTGCAGCTGCTGCATAGCTTGAAGAACAGTGTGACAGGTGGTTCCAGCATTTTCGTTGATTCGTTCCGGGCAGTCGACACCCTCAAACAGCAATGGCCCGAAGATTATGCCGTGCTCTGCAACACTCCCGTGACGTTCCATTACATCAACAACGGTCATCACATGTATTACCGGCGCCCAACCATTGTGGCCGAGGATACCAATGGCGAACAGACGACATGGGGCATGCATGTGAATTATGCGCCTCAGTTCCAAGGCCCTATGGATCACCTCACTCCTCAAGAAATGAAACGCTTCTACCAGGCCTTCCAACGCTTCGCTCAAGTGATTGAGGATCCTTCCTTACGTTATCAAATCACTCTCCAACCCGGCCAGCTCGGTAAGTGAAAAAAAAGGAGCCGAAGAAAAGGGTCTTTTTTTTTTTTTATTTGTTTTACCGGGCGAGAGGCACGTGAATCTCCGTTGCCACCGAGGGAGCCATGCTTACCTTTTTTTTTTTTCTTAATTCTTGCAGTCATGTTTGCCAATCGTCGAGTGTTGCATGGCCGAACTCAATTTGATGCGACAAGTGGCGAGCGTCATCTCAAAGGAACCTATCTGACATTAGACTCACTGAAGGATAAACTGCGGGTGTTGGGAGCAAAGTATGCAGCATGAAGCGCACTGGAAAAACGGAGTCATCTTGGTTTGCCGTTACACAAGATTTTGGTTCCTTGATTTTTTTTTTTAGTTCATCCATCTTTTATGTCGCTAAAAGATATAAAGGATTTCTGTATTTTCCATTCGAGACACTACGCTTATTGTTGATTTTTTTATGAATGGCCTTCTTTTCTTTGCGCTCTATTTTTATCATTCTGGGATGACTGCTCCATGGGAAAATCCCAATGTCATCATCCGTCAACGCTTCTCTTTTCTTTTTTGTTTGAACTACTAAGCTCACATTCTTCTCTTTCGTGTAGATCACCATCCCATTTAAAAAGAAGAAAGCATCGGTAAGAGCATATCGGATGCACACCAATATAATGTTTTTTTTTTTCGCAGAGGGAAAAAAGAGTTCCTGATTTTCTGAACTTTCGAAAGGTGGGCCAAATGTTAAATCCCCGCTGGTCATATAAGAGTGGAGACCAAAAAAAAAAAAAAAATTGCTGTTCCAACCTTCTCCTCCTTTTTTTCCTTCTTTTTTTATTTTTATCTTTATATTTTTTTTTTTTCATGTATTACCTACGGCTTCTTGTCGCCAACTAAATACTCAAACGTACCTTCTAAACCTCAATACAAATGCGATACCATTCAGCATCCAGTCTCTACTTCCTCTGCTTGCTGTTCACCTCGTTTCTCGCCCCTTCGGATGCCTCGATAAATACCAGGATATGGCAAAGGTAGCACAAAAAAAAGCTTCCTTTTATCTTTTTGAGACAGCTCACATTTTTTTTTTCCAGTGACTCAATATCTACCGATCGATCGCCATCAAGAAATCCATCGCTGAGCAACTCTTTCCAAGATCAGCCACTGCATCCGCTCGTCAAGCGTCAGCCCAGCATTGTCGGCGGCTCCTCCTTTGACGAAACGAACCAACCCCACAGCTCAGCCTTCAACGTGGTCCATGTCATTGCCGCCGTCGCTGGCGCGGTTGGCCTGATTGCTGTTTGCGTCGTGTCCTTCATGCTGCTCCGCCGCCGCAGACGACAACAACAAGAACGAGACGAAGAAGAAAAAAAAGCCAATCGCTCCTCCGATATCTCCAGTGCCACCTCGGTCAGCTCCTCCTCCATGCCTCGGACTTCCTCCCATCACAAACCCTCCCCTTCCTTTGATCAGTTCGTCCAGGACTTCCATTTTGACCCGCCACCATCCGCCCCTTCCACCACCGCCTCTACCAACACCTCCCCTTTAATGCATACTTCCCATATACCTTCTCCATCCATGCAACAGTTCCAACTGCAATTGCAACTTTTGCGCCATCAGCAAACCCAACCTCACGCCAATCCATCTCCACCTTCCATCCACACGGCTGTGCCCATGCCTTCATCCCCTCCTCCACCTCCATATCGCCCGTGAAACATATAAAACATTTAAAATAAACAAATAAAAACATTGAATTTGTAAACCTTTTTTTTTAATTTATGTCTTTCGAGGTAGATCATCGTCCCAAGGGGGGAAACCCAAAAAAAAAAAAAAAAGCAGCGGCCATTCAAAATCGCATGCAAGGTCAGCCTTGAAAAAAAAAAAAAAAAAAAAAAAGCGTTCCTCTTTTCTTCCACGCTTTCTTTTTTTTTTTTTCAGATCGAATTGATGCAACCCACCAATCCACAGGCTTCATCTTTTCGAGTACAAGATGAACTAGAAGAAATAGGTCGCTATGAAGACTTTAGTACCATTGGTAAAACGATCGGCCTTGAAAAAAAGGAGGTCGGAAGGAGACGAGATGAAGAGACAGAAAGCCTGACGCATGGTCCACTTTTTGCATGCTATTAGATTGGGTCAAAGATGCCACCCTCGAACGCTATCGCCAATCAACCACCATGGGCCACCATGGCCAATCACAAACTTGGACCGAATGGGCCAAATGGATGTTCGAAACATTCCAGTCTTGGATTGTCGTGTGTCTTGTCGGCGCCACCATTGGATTCAATTCGGCTTTGATAGCCATCGTCACCAACTGGCTGTCAGATATCAAGATCGGCTACTGCTCGAATGCTTGGTGGCTCAACAAAAAGTTCTGCTGCTGGGAAATCGATGAAGAACGTAAGATTTGCCCAAAACCATCCATCACGTCTCCCTTCTGATTTTCTCTCTCGCAACGCTTAGATGATATTTGCGAGTTGTGGGTACCATGGAGTGATGCCTTGGGCCTAGGACGCGATACTTATATAGTCAATTGGTTCATGTACATCGTCACTGCCACCCTCTTTGCCGCCACGTGTGCCCACATGGTCAAGACCTTTGCTCCTTATGCCGCTGGCTCCGGCATCTCTGAAATCAAATGCATCATTGGTATACCACTCCGCCCTGAACCAGCTCGTGAGCTCATCCCTTCCTCTCTTTTTCTTTCAGCTGGCTTTGTCATGCGCGGTTTCTTGGGTGGCTGGACCTTGGTGATGAAAAGCATTGGCCTCGTACGGCTGTCTGGCTTTCTACCCTACATTGGTTTCTCACCTCTCTCTTTTTATAGACAATGTCGGTTGCTTCGAATCTATCTATCGGCAAGGAAGGGCCATCGGTACACATGGCATGCTGCGTGGGAAATGTCATCTCCAGAAGCTTTCAGAAATTCCGATCCAGCAAAGGTACGCCAACTTTCCCTCGCAACGGCTTGCTCACTTTCTAATGTTACTCGACTAGCTGAAATGCGTGAAATATTGACAGCATCAAGCGCTGCAGGCGTGGCGGTGGCGTTTGGCTCGCCCATTGGCGGTGTCCTGTTTGCGCTGGAGGAAATGAGCACGACCTTCCCCAATCGTACCATGTGGAAGAGCTTCTTCTGTGCCATGATTGCCACCATTGTCTTGCAGGTAAAGTGATTCGGAAAAGTAGGAGCACGCCAGACCGGCAAAGAGAGGCTCATGCTATTTTTTTTTTGTCATGTCCTCAGGCGATGAACCCATTCCGTACAGGTAAACTTGTCCTCTTCCAGGTCAGCTATGACCGAGAATGGCACTTTTTCGAATATGTCTTTGTCATTGTGATTGGTGTCTTTGGGGTAAGGTCCTTCTGCCTCAGGGTAAACAGTGATAAGTGTGGATACTCACCCTTCCTTTTTTTTTTTCCACTGTCAAGGGGTTGTATGGGTCCGTTGTGATCAAATACAACCTGATCGTTGCCCAGCTTCGAAAGAGGTACATCAAGGATTACCCTGTGCTGGAAGCTACATTTTTGGCTTTTATCACTGCCATGATCGCCTACCCTAATGTGTTTTTGCGCATCGACATGACCGAAATCATGGGCATTCTTTTCCGAGAATGTGAAGGCGCCGAGGGTGAAGATTATTCTGGGCTGTGTCAGTAAGTTGGAGCCCCATCCGTATCAAGGAAAAGTCCTCCCCTGCGTAACCACTCACTGGCTCTTCTTAAACACTTGCACCTAGGATCAATCAAGTTGCTCGTCTCGTCTTTTTGCTGTTCATGGCCACCATCGTGCGCACCCTAGGAACCATTGTGACTTACGGTGCCCGGGTAAGCATTTACACCGACGCTTGTGAAGAAATCTGCATGAGCATGCTCATCCTTTTTCTTGTAGGTACCCTGTGGTATTTTTGTACCGTCGATGGCGATCGGTGCTACTTTTGGTCGGATGATCGGTTTGATCGTAAAATCATGGCACCTGTAAGTCGCAGACATTGCTAAAGGAACGAGCCTGATTTTTTTTTTTTTTTTCGCGTGATTAGGGCCAACCCCGACTTTTTTTTGTTCTCGTCATGCCGTCCTGACATGCCTGTAAGTAATGATGGAGTGTCATTCTCTGCTTTCCAATGGCTGATATACGCAACGTTTTTTCCTGCTGTGACTTCCATAGTGCATTACACCTGGTACGTACGCCTTCCTCGGTGCTGCAGCGGCTCTCTGGTAAGCCAATCTGACACAGGATGACGCAGATTTTACCTAACCGATCCCTCTCTTCCTCTTATGGTGACCAGCGGTGTCATGCGAATCACAGGTATGAGCCAAAAATAACACAGGCTTGGAAAAGTCGATACTTACTCGCCTGTCTCTTTTTAGTCTCAGTGGTGGTCATTATGTTTGAGTTGACAGGTCAAATCACATACATTCTGCCGACAATGGTCATTTGCAAACCCTATTCATGAGCGGGATCGAAACTCATGTTTTTTTTTTTTGGGCGTTTGTTAGATTACCTTGATGGTGACCCGTGCGGTGGCAGATTGGTTTGGTTCAGGAGGCATTGCTGAGCGCTATATTCGTCTCAACGGCTATCCATTTTTGGACAATGACGACCATGTGTTTGGTGTTCCAGGTACCACTTTTTCAAACCATATCTCAGCGGTTGCTAATGCGTCTTTGCAGTTTCCCACGTTATGCAAAACGACATGGTGGTCCTGACCTCCGACGGCATGACCCTTGGTGCAATTGGTAAGCACTTGGAACAGGAAAAGATAGATTAGCTTTGCATTCGCCCTAATATTTACTTTTTTCTTAGATGACATGCTTCGTAAAACCAATTTCCAAGGCTTCCCAGTAGTGCAAGACACCCAGTCCATGCTGCTCCTTGGCTACATTGGCCGGACCGAATTGAAATACCTGACTAACCGTGCACGCAAGACAAACAACGCCAACTCAAATACCCTTTGTCATTTCCGCATGGACGCCTCAGACGTCGAAGTCGTCACCCAACCGCCCTCTGCTGACGATAGCCATGTCATTTTTGGCTCATCCGAATCCATCAATTTAGGCCCCTACATCGACCAGGTAATAGCATCCCCTCTTGTATTTCCCTCCTTGTGTTCGCTCACCAGATGCTCGTTTTAGACCCCCATAACAGTCCATCCTCAATTGTATTTGGAGACAGTGATGGATATGTTCAAACAATTAGGGTAAAGCAACGCACCGCGGATTGAAAAAAAAAAAAAAAGGCTTTCGACGCTGACGCATTGGACCGCTTTTCTTCTTAACACTTAGACCTCGAGTGATTCTGCTAGAAGAGCGTGGCAAGTTGGTTGGTCTAGTGACAGTCAAAGATGTGCTCAAGTATATTGTGCACATGGAGAATGCCGAGAATTCACATGAAGTCGACAGCCCAGCCCTAGGCAGGATCATGGCTTGGGTGACGCAGCGAACGCACTCGGCTGAAAATACCTATAGACGTGTCAACACCAGGACTTCCGAAGAAGCGATAGAATTACAGTAGACCTTTTTTTTGTTTCTTTTTTTCACAAAATAAATACAGGAATAAGCCAACCCCCGTTTAGATATGCTTAGACGGAATGGTCTAGGTGTGGGGCGTGCATGGACAGTTTTTTGGTGCTTGCCTGGGTTTCTACCACCATGTAGGCACAGAGCGCGGTGCTATAGGTCTGATGCTGTGCCACTGTGTCCAGAAGGCACTTCATTTTAACCGCAGTTGTAGTCACCAGCAGCAATTGTCACTAACACAGCATTTTTTTTTTTTTTTTGTTAGCCAAGGCTGGAGTGGATGGAGGGTTTGGCGCACACGCGTTCGCCTGCAAATGACAGCATTCAACCTCTTCCAGTTCCACAGCGCATCCTCTATAGAAGGCAGATGGCTTTAGCCATCATCAGAGTTCCTCCACGGTTCATTGTGCCCCAAATTTGTCTTCCTCTACGTTTTGAAACCTCTGATCTCCCAGCCAAAACACGACCACCTTACCTGCCAAAAAAAAAATCGATCCCAAGCAATGGCCAAGCGGCGTTTGAAGATCGAGGCATGCGCTTTTTGTTGGCAGAAACGCGGTTCTTTTGCTCTCTTCACCTTGACTTACCCATCTTTCCTGTATCTTTGACTACTTGTCTGTAGCATTTGCTTCTCACGATATACCATTATTGTGTATTGTCATTGTTTTAATAATTTGATGACGTCACTTGCTGCAGCAACACCGCTCTTTTTTTTAAGACGCCCTTGTAGCTATTGGTAGAGCAGTGGATCGAGATCAAAGAAATCCACGACTGGGCTGTCGCGGAAAACAAAACAAACGTCTGCATCGGCTCGCCCGTGAAGAATAAAGATTGAAACCCTTTTCCCCAAGAACATCCCGGTCCAGAGTATCAACCATTTGATCTTTCAGTCAGCTTCAAGTGTGAGCGATCAAGGGAAAATTTTAAATCAACACAGGGGGTATCATGATGTGAGGAGAAAAAACGAATGGTACGACAATAAGTGGAACAGGGAGACAGTGGCCTAGCCTTTGAGGATTTCAAAGAGGGTAATGCTGATGGTAGTCAAAGGGACGTTGGCAAGGATGCGGGCCATGGTGCCCCGGGTGAAGGCGACATACCCTTCGGTTTGGATCATCGTCCTTAGCACATGGAACAAGGAGATGTGGTGATCGGTGACTTGACAGCGCGTCTTGACACAGTCCAAAGGATTGCACATGGCCACGCTGATGCCGCTGGCAATCATGGAGCCCAAGAGATAGGTAGCAAGGCCCAGCGGCCAGCGCATCTTGATCTGCTCGTACACAGCAAAATAGATCGCGCTCTGAGGCACAAACACCACCAATGACAGCCAGTAGCCATTGTAGAACCCGCGCCAGCCTTCGTGCTTGTAGACGTGCTCGATCACTTGCGTGGTGGTGCGGGTCGACAGGGAAGCAGGCAAGTTGGTATGCAGGTCGAGATGTTCTTGTTGCTGGACCTGGCACTTGCTCTTGACGACTTCCATAGGCACAAACAGCAGGCCGGCAATGACTTCAGCCACGCTTCCAGCAAACAGATGCAGGGCCATGGATGTCAATGACCATTCCCATTGGTCAGCCATGTACTGCTTCGTGGCTTCATATGTGGAAAGATAAACGGACAGAGCAGGAGCACTCAGCCAAAGCGTGACTGACACCCCTTCGTACAACGAAGCTATTGAATGCGTGCGTAAGATGCCTGTGATCGAGGTGGGTTCCTGGCTGGCTTGGATGCGGGTTTTGATCGTGTCAACTAAAAATAGACAAAAAAGAAAAAAAAGTGAGATGTCAAAAGAAAGAATGGTCGGGTGTTGCACAAACCAACACAAAAGTAAGAAAGAACTATGGACCTTACTTGGGTAGGTGATGTATCGCGCAACAATGGCTGACACACTGGATGCGAATAAATAGTACCCAGTGAGCATCAGCAATAAGAAACAATGCAGACGCACTAGCGTGGGGAAACAAACAGAAAATAAAAAAAAGAAGAGTAAGACTAATAAAAAGAGAATAATAAAGTCCTGCCAGATTTGGTTGGGGGGAGTTTCTCACCTTTTTTTTTTTTTCTTCACTCCTTTCTTTTGGCCTCTTCACGCTCAAGTGTTGTTGTATTGCCATGTCTACAGCTTCGAATCATCGTAAGCGGTTCACAGCGAGCCAGGTGAGTGTACTGGAAAAGGTGTATGAGGAAACGCACAACCCCACGCAAGAACGCAAGCAGAAACTTTGCAAGGAGCTGAAAACCAATCGGCGCCGGGTTCAAGTATGGTTCCAGAACCGCCGTTCCAAGGGAAAGAAACGCAAGCTCAAGAAAAAAAAGGGTGCTATCCAAGACCAAGGTGGCACGCCACCAACTTTGTCAGAAAACACTGTCTGCCCCAAGCCAAATCCTGGCCCAGTTGCCACGGATGCCATGGGAACGCGTCGTGAATCCGCTAGTCCTGGTGCGTCGGCTGAACCGGCCACCTCCACTCCACTACCCGATGATGGCCGTGACTCGGTCTTTCCTTGCTCAACCGTCAAGGCACAGACTGACAAGCCTGCATCGCAAGAGCCTGTATCCATGCCATTGACACCCAAGCTTGAGCAACTGTCACCGTCAACGGCGGCCGCCCACCGTGACTCGATGCCAAACATGTGGATGGTGCCTCTCTCGACACTGTCCTACTCCCAGTCGATCTACCCACCCAGCT
Organism: Hesseltinella vesiculosa; assembly: GCA_002104935.1. NCBI lineage: Eukaryota > Fungi > Mucoromycota > Mucoromycetes > Mucorales > Cunninghamellaceae > Hesseltinella > Hesseltinella vesiculosa. The sequence continues at coordinate 509,823 of MCGT01000003.1, read as the reverse complement.
GCGTTGGTGAACCGTCTCCAGCCTTGGAGGCCCAGCACTTGCAAGTCCAGCCACATCTTTCGTCCCATTGGCCCACGCCGTCCCAAGCACAGCCCTATGGCATGATTCCCCTCTTTAGTCTGCCTGTCATGGTTGGTGCCAGTCAATTCGCAAGCTCGCCGTACTTGCTCGACACCTACCCCTTCCAACCGCACCAGGAAGATCATGATGGTGACCAAACCATCGTACCAGCAACAACGTCGTCCATGGCGCGTTCACGCGCTATGTCTTCGGCGTCCTCATGCTCTACTTCGTCTCAGGAATTGACTGCACCCATTATCCTTTGCCATGAGCCTCAGTCTATTGTCCACCATACAACCGCACCTGCAACTCCACCCAACGATGGCTTTAGCCGTAAGTCTAGCAAAGAAATATCGACATTGTCTTGTACTAAGCGTCTCTCTGTTTCTCTCTAGATGAGTTTTACTAAGTTTTTTTGTTGTTGTTGTAGTCTAATGGCAATAAAAAATATCATCCAAACATTAAGGAGTGGTCACGAAAAGCATATAAATAAGGGTGTTAATAGAGAGAAGGAGAGGGTATAAACCAGCACAAAGAGACATGGGCAAGACTTAGCCAGAGACTTGGATAGGGCTGGGCGCAGATGGCGAGTCGTTCAATTTGTCGAGCAATGGGCTAGGCGAAGGAACGACGGGGGAAGGCTGTTTCTCGGGTGCCGATGTGTCGTCGTTGGAGGTGTGCTTGGCCGGCAAAAGATCCTGGGCATGAGCATTGACAAAGGCTGTGATATCCTTGGCCAATGCCAAGCGCATGTCTCGGAGCAGAGAGCCCACTTCGGGGTTTCGTATGGCCAAAAGCAAAGGCTTGATGGATCTGAGAGAGAAAAAAATGGTAAGATGGCCCTTCTTCCCTTGAACAATTCCTCTCTTACTTGTAGATATCCCAGCCAGTATCACCAAGGCGCATCATCATGTAATGAAGGATGGGCTGGACAAGCCATGAAAGTCCGACCCGCGCCAGCTTGGAAGAGGTAGACAGCTGGGGTCGACGCAACACCAAAAAGACAAAGTACAACATGCTGTAGATGCCGTAGAGAGCTGGGGTGGCCAGTCCAGCAACGATGATCTTCCATGTGGCCAAGACGTCCTTGCCTGAAATCTTAACCATGGACCCCGCCAGTGCCTCTTTGGTGAAAAAAAAAGTGTCAGGCTGCGTGTTTTTTTATATGCATCTCTGGCTTTACCACGCTGTTTTCTTTTGCTGATGAAGCGAACCAACAACATGATAGGTAAGTTCATTAGATACCTAAAAAAAAAAAAATAAGAAACCAAGCTTTTTCTTTTTTTGATGTCGGTCAAATCGTTACGCAGGAGCACCCATGCTGGCAAGAGCGCCAAGCTGAACGAGGCGCTTGACGAGGATACGGAAAGCTCGGACTGGGGTCATATCCAAGTGGCCGACTTGATGGTCACGGATACCAAAGTAATTGAGCATGTTATTGTACATTTTGACCTTGAGGCTGAGGGCTTGGCATTCAGGATCGTCCTTGAGCTTGGCCCAGCCTTGACCGAGATGTTGATTCATTTGGACGACCTGTTCGAGGGTGGGGCGAAGGCCATGGCAGGGCATGTATAAGCGTCGCACGGCTTGGATGACCATCAGCGTATCCATGTCAGGGGCAGTGGTGGTAACGATCTTGAAGGCTTCGTCGCCCTTGTCCAGCAATTTGGTCACAATGGCCCGCTTGTGTATGCCACCGAGCTTGAATTGGTCCACATCGTCTCGGTCAATGGTGAAGGGCTGACCAAAGGACACCACAGCACGTGAGCGAAAGCGATCGGGATGGAAATAGTTCATGCCCACAGGCACAATGTTGACTTTCATGTCTGGATATTCAGCCATGGCACCCAAAGCCATGACGGCAAAGCCAGCTTGATGAGAAGAGAGGGTGAGCAGGCAAAGGATCACAGCGTATGCACATACCTTTCAGGGGGAGCATGTCAGGCCGATCATGGCTGCCGCCTTCGGGGAAGATGGTGATGCATTCGTTGTTGTAGAGGTAACTGTTGACTTCGTTGTAGACGGTGGTTTGGTCAATGTGAGGAGCGATTCTGTACGAGTAGCCTTGCGGTTCCCGTTCGTCGGCTGGAATGGTCATGGCATGGGTCACCTGGCATTCCGTATCAGACAAGACGGTTGCCACGTGGAATTTGCGATTGCGGCCAAAGATAATGAAATCACGCATATGGATGTCTTGGGTGAATTTGGTACCCTGACCCCGGATCGTCAATGGGTCGTTGTCAGGGTCATAAAACACCAAGCCCTCACCCTTGATCACCACGTCTTGAGGTCGCACCACAGGAACTAGAGTCAATAAAAAACTGTTTGCATCAGGGTCGATCAAAAGATAGGAGAGGGGGACATTTTCTTACTGGCATTCAAGATTTTGCCAACGTGGCCGATCAAGGGACGATTATAAGACACAGCCGCCATGATGGCATAAGAAGGTCTAGGATTGGCACCAAATAAGACAATGCCATCGACAAACTGGTTGGCATGAGGTCCTACAATGAAAATGCCTAGCATTTATTAAGAGGTGAGTGGCCAGTCTGAGAGAAAAGATTCATGCTTACATGGGCCATCGGTAGGCACATTGTGTAGGCCGGCAAGTTTGATTTCACGAAAAAAGACATGGGAAATGGCTTTGAATGTGTTTTGAAAGATGGAGTAAGTCAAAGAAGCTGGAGGTGGGGTACGTTTCTTCATTTTGGAGAAAAAAAAAAAGTGGAGAAAAAAAAAAGGGCGACTTCTTCCCCTCATTTTCAAGGGCTGCCCATTTTTTGTGTCTTGATTTGAATTCCCGACTTGCATGTGATTGTTGATCTGTGCCACGCTGCGCATAGTGTGAAATGCTGTAAAAACTTATGCGTAGAGATCATCTACGGAATGGGAGTGAGGAGGAAGAAGGTTTGGCAAATGTTGCTTGCATTGACTTCATGATCAACGACGAGGCTGCCCTTAGTACATATTAGCCAGACTTTCAAACATGCCTTGCTTGACAGGTTGGTGACAAAATCCGACTATTAGTCGGATCGTTCATTTTGAACCGGCATATCTTTAAAAAAGACAAGCAAAAAATGGTATTGACAGGAGAGAAGGGTCCTAGCGTGTTTCAGGTGAGGCTCTGAAAAGAGCTGGTCAAGCACAAGCCAATCGGCTTCAATTACCCGCATGTCTTGGCGCTTTCAGTCATAGCCGGCAGACTGTCCAGCAGAGATTACCGGTGAGCCATGGTGGGTTCCACATCATTTGCCTCGCGATCACCTGGTACATCCTACCAACAAGACTGTTGGCCAACAGTTCACTTGCAGCAATGAGCAGGCTTTCTGCCCATCGTTTCGAGTTAGGATCGCGCTCGGACAGCACAGAGTCGATGTGTATCCGATACTCAGGCGCTATGATACACATGAACTGGTTCTAGTGTCGATGCCAGTTGCCAAAAGCACATTTCGCAGCATGAAAGCGACGGCATCTCTCATCATGTTTGAATCCACCAATCAGGATCCAGTATGCTTTTTTTTTTCCAGTGCGAAACCACGACTGAAACCTGAAGGCACAGTTCATTTCTGTCCACCAGTTTTTCTAATTTTTTTTCTGGTTCAACGCACTCTCCTCTGATCAAGGAAAAGGGTGCAGAGCCTTATCAACAAGGGGTTAGATCGATGGCTTTTACACCTTGGTAGTCCCAACTCGTGCCGTTTTGGTCAGCACAGTGCCTTTCACCTAAGAGTGGCCTTTTGATTGGCTGCAATGATACCAAGACTTTCAGATCAACGAGAGTTCATTCACAGGCGCCTCTCATGGCAAGGAACATGTCATTTATTCACCAAATTTGGCGCATTTCCCATTGGCATCTTGCCCATGGGATTGGCTGCAGAAAATTCAGCTAAAAAAGGAACTGGAGCAAAAGAAAGTGAACCCATGCAATCAGCTTAAAAATGGCAATGGTTTCATTTTGCATTTTGCACTTTCCTTTTTTTTTTTTTCCTCTATTTTTTTTACTGCTTGCACCAGCTGTAAGCAAAGTGTTGAAGATGCCTACCATGATTCTCACCAAGGATAAAACGGACCCCACAAAGTACGTCATGAACGGGAACCGAACTGTTTACACCACACAACGCGTCAACACAGGTAAAAAAAAAAAAAAAAAGAAAGAGGCGACGGTGACTTTTTAACGCTTTCTTTGGTTAGATGTCGAGGCACCTGCTTTTGAAAAGGCTACGGATGAGCAACTCTGGAGCAAAGAACGACCAGGCTATCCGGACTTGCCGTTTTTGAGAGAACACTTTCGAAGAGAAGGGCGGTTGACGGAGGGCCAGGCAAAGGCGATTCTCGCGTCTGTGCTACCGATTCTACGGTCTGAGCCCAACCTGCTTCGGTTGGATGCGCCTATTACCATATGTGGCGATGTGCATGGGCAGTATTACGATCTACTGAAGCTCTTTGAAGTAGGGGGTGACCCAAGCAACACGCAATATCTCTTTTTGGGCGATTATGTCGACCGTGGCTATTTCTCGATCGAATGTGTGCTTTACCTTTGGTCGTTTAAACTGTGGTACCCAACGTCTTTTTTCCTGATGCGAGGAAACCACGAATGCCGGCACTTGTCCGAGTATTTTACTTTCAAGCTGGAATGCGAAAAGAAATACTCTTTGGCTATATATGATTTATGCATGGAGTCCTTTGATTGCCTCCCCTTGGCAGCCATTGTCAACCAGCAATTCCTTTGTGTCCATGGCGGTCTGTCACCCGACTTGAAGACCTTGCGAGACATTGAAAAAGTAAGCGGCCGATTTTTTTTTTTTTTGGTAGTGTCTCAGATGTCTGTTTAGATCAATCGCTTTAGGGAGATCCCTACAAGTGGGATCATGTGCGATCTTCTCTGGTCTGACCCATATGAAGATTTCGATAGTGACCAAAACCCAAAGTTTGATAGAAACCATGTCCGAGGCTGTTCTTATTTTTTTAGGCAAGTCGGCACGACGCTTTTTGTTTATTCGATCTCATTTTTTGCCTTTTCTACCTCTAGCTACCGAGCAACCTGCCAATTTCTTGAAAAGAACCATCTGCTTTCAGTGATCCGAGCCCACGAAGCCCAAGCAAACGGCTATCGCATGTATCGCAAAAGCTCAGAGACGGGGTTCCCGGCCTTGATGACGATCTTCTCAGCCCCGAATTATGTCGACGTCTATGGTAACAAAGCGGCTGTGCTCAGCTACGACAAGAGCGTGCTCAATATCCGTCAATTCAACGCTAGCCCTCATCCCTACTGGCTACCGAATTTCATGAATGTCTTCCACTGGAGTTTGCCGTTTGTGGGCGAAAAAATCACAGCCATGCTGCTTGCTATCCTCAACATCTGTAGCCAGGAAGAACTCAATGATGATACCTCTTACAGCGTGTCGCCTGCCATCGCCAGTGAAGCCGATCACCGACGGGAAATCATCCGCAAGAAAATCCTTGCTGTCGGCAAGATGAGCCGCACCTTTTCTGTCCTTCGTGAAAATTCCGAGTTGGTCATGGAGCTCAAGAGCAAGAGTGGTTCCAACAAGCTGCCCATCGGTACGTTGGAACTAGGCTCGGAAGGCATCCGCAAAGGTAACGAAATAATTAAGGAGAAAGGCTGGGGACAAACTCATTTTTGATTACTTTTTTCAGCCATCACCTCTTTTGAAGAAGCACGCCGATCTGATATTGAAAACGAACGGTTGCCGCCAACCACACGAGCCAAAGATGAAACCATGCAAATGGAAGTAACAACGTCCAAATTGCAAGATGCCATTGACCAGGACGACCCAGCCTTGGGCAAGATCGCCGACGTGATCATTCAATCTTCACCAAATCAAGCGCAAAAAGAGCAAGCCTTTTAGATTTTCTTTTTTTTTTTAAAAAAAATATACGCACCTTCCATGCATGTAAAAAATAATAACAATAATCATTATAACCAGTTTTTCATATGGTATTGTGTGTAGAATGAAAATGGATGCTTCCACAGGTGACACAAACGGGGGTGGGGCAACGACTAATTAATTCGCGGGCACAGCTTGTTCCGCAAAAAGGCACCCACTATTTTTTTTTTTTTTTTGAGAGGCCCTTTCTCTCCTTTAAACTTTTTTTTTTTTTTTTTTGTGCATCCCCTCGTTTTGCGACTCAATTCCACTCTTTTGAAATAGTTTGTGTCTTTGATAGATCTTTCTTTCGTCATCCACCCCTTTGTTTCATTTTATGCTTCCTCAACGGCGGTCATCCCATCGATCGTCCACCACCATGGAGCAGTCATCCCGTATCGGGCGCTCAGGGCGAGATGCGACGCTGCAAGGCTCGCATGATACCTCCCCATTTGAACGTTTGCCAGCTTCCCAGGACACCAGCTATGTCGACCTCTTCGAAGAAGATTGGCTTGATGCTTATGCCAGCAGCCTGCCGTCATCATCCGCCAACAAACGCTCCACCACCAGCGCCATCAAACCCACTCGCATGGATCCTATGGCTTCTCCATCGGCCAACACTCTACGCAAAGCCCGATCGCTACGAGAGCCGTCCGATAAGCCAAGACTGTCTCATGCCCGCTCACGTTCACGCTCGCGAGTGTTCAAGTCTCCTCCACCGCCGGCTCCTCACCCGGACTCACCGCCTCCGCCAAGTGTCCCCAACGTCGATGTCCAGCTCATCCGAGAAGAACTATCCTCGCACACCCTTACTCGGTCCACCTCCCTGGCCCGCTGCCCGCCCCAGGACGACGAAACGATCTCGGTGCTGAACAACATGAAATCCAAACTGCTGGAGCAGCAGGCATCCCGCACCATCGATCCTGTCCCACCTTTGCCGATACCCACCCCCTCCGCTTCGTCCTCACGCCATCATCGCCGGCAGTCCAAGTCAAACCAGGCAATGATCGGCACGCCCGCCTCTGCCTCCATCACCTCCTTCCACAAGCCGTCCACTTCCACCAGCTCTAGCCGGCGCCGATCGTACCACTCGCCTCCCCCTCGATCCACTTCGATGCATCGGCCACAAAAAGAAGGCCATGCTTCCGCACATCCTGACACCCGTTTTTTGCCTCCACCTGTCCCGCCTGTGCCCAAGCATCATTCGTCCGGCTTCATCTCTCCTCTGCCATCCATCTCAGCCAACAACAGCACCTGTGACATTGTCACGCAGGGCGACAACCCCCTGGACAGCAAGGACTATTCCAGCCGCGGCACTTTTGGATCCACCGACGGGTTCCTGAAGCCCGAGGGCCTGTCCGATGTGACCCAGCCCCTGATGACCATGGAAGCCATCGACGCCTACTACAAGGTCGGCCGACTTTCTCCGGATCCGCAGCCCGTCGCCAAGCCTCCTGCTTTGCCCACTCACCACTACGCCCTTCCTCCCAAAAAAGACCCGCCGCCCACCCGAAAGCGTGGCAAGGTAACAAAAAAGAAGAAGCATCGTGGTGAGCACTGACGTTTTTTCTGTCTTTCATCGATCGGTCAGACATTGCCTGGGAGCCTGGCAACCCCTCCACCCATCCCAAGTTTACCCATGCCGCCGATCAAATTGGAACCGATCCGGCTGCCGGTCACCAAACCTCGAGCCAAGCGCCAGTCCAACGCCTCTGAAAAATCAATCACGCCTACACGCATCCCCATGCCAAAGCCGCCGCATACGGCATTGACCCCGACCGCCGACGACGCACACAGCACCACCAGCACACCTCCTCATTTTGGCTACACCAGTAGCGAAGATGAATCGTCCCGCAAGGGCAAACGACGCTCCACCGGTCATGCCCGTCGTCGGTCCTCTTTGAAACTCTCGCCTGGCCTTGTCCCCACCGTTGCCAACAAATCGGCCAGCCACAAGCTGCCGTCTCCCCACCCGATTCTCCAAATGCCTTCCAGCAGTAGCAACCAGACCAACAGTGGTCGCAGCAGCCGCTCCAGCCGCTCCAGCTCCAACACCCCCTTGTCACAAGTCCAGCGCCGTCTTGTCAAAACCCCTTTGGAGCCCATCCCCAAGCTCCCTCCACACTTCGAACCCGGTGGTCTGTCGCCACCTGTCAGCAAGCCCCGTACCGCTAGTCTTGGTCGATCCGCCACGCTCCATACCACCACGCATGTCCAAAGCAAGCCTGCGGTTGCGCAAGAAGAAAAAGGTATCTTTGGCAACAAGAGAAGCGTCGGCTACTCACCTACTTTTATTTTTTTTTTCCTGGTAACCATGTAGATCGGCTCCGGACGGTGAGTATGCACGACAAGATCCGGCCGGTAGGGTTCCAACTACCATCGATGGTGTCACCTTTGCATGGGCAAGCGCCAGCATCAACGTCCTCTGTTGATCTGCCACCGCCCATCCCGCCTTCGTCCATCACTTCCACCCTGCCCAAATCCTCACGCCGCACCTCATCCTCGGCCAACCTGCAGGGCGCTACCTTCATCAACAAGCTGCCTGTCCCGCCCACGGCATCGTCGTCTTCGCCCGTTCCCACCTTGCCGTCCACCGCCCGCTCGGCCAAGACGCCCCAGACCGCGCTGAAGTATTACGGACCGTACTTGACCAAGTATGAGTGCAAGGAAATTCTCGAGTACAATGAGGTGTATTTTATTGGGCCTCATGCCAAAAAGGTGCCGGCGCGTCACGACCAGCCCGACAATAACTTTGGGTATGATGACGACAATGGCGATTATCGGGTGACCATGCAGGACCATCTGGCCTACCGTTATGAAGTCCTGGGCGCTCTTGGCCAAGGTTCGTTTGGCCAAGTGCTCAAGTGTCTGGATCACAAGACCGGCAACACTGTGGCCATCAAGCTCATCCGTAACAAGAAGCGTTTCCATGCCCAAGCTCTGACCGAAGTCAAGATCCTCAAGAAGTTGTTAGACTGGGTAAAGCTTCAAAATACACGCGGTTTGGTCAGGCCTGACCGTCTTTTTTTTTCACATAGGATCCCGAGGACAAGTATCATACCCTTCGCATGACCGACTATTTTTACTTTCGGCACCATTTATGCGTTGCCTGTGAATGCATGAGCATGAATCTGTATGAATTTATCAAAAAGAACAACTTCCAAGGTTTCAGTGTCAGCCTGATCCGCAGGTAAGCTTAAAAAAAAAAAAAGAAACGCAGGTCAAACATTTTTTTTTAGATTTGCAAAACAAATTGTACAAGCGTTGATTTTATTACAACGGCACCGGGTGATCCATTGTGACTTGAAACCAGAGGTAATGGCAGCGAAAGAAAGGAAGAAAGGCTCACCCTTGTTTTTTTTTTTTTTGGTGGTAGAATATTCTTCTCAAGTCACCTGGGCGCAGCAGCATCAAGGTCATTGATTTCGGAAGTAGCTGTTTTGAGTCTGAACGAGGTAAAGTCATGCTTGTTGTGAAAAAGAAAAAAAAAAAGAAAAAAAAAAAAAGGTGGCTCATCCGTTGCTTGTAGTTTACACGTATATCCAAAGCCGGTTTTACCGTGCTCCCGAGGTGATCCTTGGCATTTCGTATGGTATGCCCATTGACATGTGGAGTCTTGGGTGCATCTTGGCTGAACTACACACAGGTAACCAAAAACAACAAGCATGACTTTTTGAATCTCATGATCCCTCTTTTTAAACAGGCATTCCCATCTTCCCTGGGGAGAGTGAGCAAGAACAGCTGGCTTGTATTATGGAAGTCATGGGTGTCCCTGATCGCTACTTGATTGACCAAAGCTCACGAAAAAAGCTCTTTTTTGGTAAACGCGTGGAGAGCGGCGCCAAAAAAAAAATAGCATTCTGGAACTTGGGCTGAACGTCCTTTTTCTCCTTAGATTCACATGCACGACCTCGGCCGGTGGTGAATTCCAAAGGCAAAAGACGACGTCCAGGGGCCAAACCGTTAGAGCAGGTGCTGCATTCCAATGATGAACAATTCCTTGACTTTGTCCAAGGCTGCTTGCAATGGGATCCTGCCAATCGAATGACGCCCAAGGATGCCCTCGAACATGAATGGATCCAGCAACGCAGTCGTTCATCGCATCATGCCGACATGGCCTACGAAGCGCCACCCATTGTACCCATGTAAGTTGGTTTTTTTTAATTTCAGCCGAGAACGAGGCACTGACCTTTTTTTTTTTTTTTTTTTTTATGCAGGGACAATTACCAACGCCTGGACAATTACAACAAGAATAAACGGCAGCAACAACACCGACAGCATCCACCACCCACGACGCCCAAAATGACAGCCACCGCCTATTACCATACCACTAGAAAACACTCGATAGGTTAAAGGATGAACTTCAATAGAAAAGCAACCATGTTTCTTGGAAAAAAGGGGGAACTGACTTACGTTGTGGTGCTCTCAAAATCATCGGAAACGGAGCCGAAGTTTTGTTTTACAACATCGGGACGTTAGGAACAGGGTTTTTGGCTTCTGTGTCGCCAGCAAGGATGGATGATGATCCTTTTTTTTCGATTTGACAAAACAAAGCCTGCTTGGGATGTTTTCATTCTTTTCCTGTGTCTTTCGAGAAGATCAGGCCGATTGGCTGCCGCCTATCATGAGGAAGCGAATGCTTGTTGACTGTCATGGTGATGGAAAAAGTAAAGGTGGGGGAACCCAGTCAACAAAAGAGACCCCCGGCGCGGAGACCCAACGCAAAATAACAAAGAGGAACTGGAAAGAGGTGTTCAAATGACGATCTCTTTTTTTTTTTTTTCGATTTGTTCACCGCTGAAGTGGTTTTTTTTTATCAGGAACAATAGGACAAACGTGCACAGACATTGGATGATTTTTAAAAAATAGAAAAATGCAACTGTCCATTGAAGAGCAACAAAATAAAAGTGCTTCATTCATTGACCCCTTTTTTCTCTCACCAGCTGTTTGGTCACGGGTCAAAGTATGACGGTAAAAAAAAAAAAAAACTTGCTTTCAAAGTTTAAATAAACATAAATAAAACGAAGATTCACATCCGTCTTTTATTGATACAACGTATGCATCGATGCCTATGGATGGGCAAGTGCATGAACGACGGTGGAAGACGACGGTTCTTTCGTGCATAACAGGTGAGGAAAGGATGGTTTTGGAGAAGCATTGGGAAAAAGGAAATAAAGAATAAGATTCCGAGAACAGGTACGAAGTTTTTTTTCAACGGAATGACCAAGATTGGATGGCTATTTGATTTGCTCCAGCTCAACAGTTCCTGATGCCCCGAAGAATGGTGTAACCCTTTTCCCATCATGTGTCACAACCCTCTTTGCTTGTGCCGTTTCCCCCCCACAAAACGTAGGTCCGACCTTCCTTTCTTCTCTCTCTTTCTTCTTTTCCATATTGGTTTTTCTTTTCTCCCTCGACCTAATTTTCGAGCCATGCACGACGGAAGAAAAGCATCGCAGGATATTTTTTCATTACGGTCCTGTGATTATTGCAAAAGGAAAAAAAAAATGTGCAACGGGCTCCAGCCGTGCTCCTTGTGCCAAGTCGAGGGCTTCGACTGTCAATACGTCATGGCCATGGAACATTCCCCCGACAAAGAGCCTCGACCTCTCACTCACCCTCGTAGCAATGCCATCATCGTCACCAACAACCCTGCTCGTCGCCTCAGCTCCGGTTCAGCTTGTGAAACTTGCCGACGTCGAAAAACCAAATGTGATGGTGGCTCGCCTTGTGCCTATTGTGCAGCCAATCAAATACCCTGTGTCAATCATTTTGAACAACGTCGTAAACGCACCAGTCTCCAGCCCACCCCCCCTCCCCATACCCCCTCCGACCCATCCTTGTTGAAAAAAAAGCCTAGCTCCACCCTCTCTGATCCCAAACCTTCTTCTTTGCCCCATGATCATGGCACCATTGATCGTATCCAGGACCGTCTCAGTCGCATAGAACATCTCATGACCGCCTTCAGTTCGTCTTCTTCCATCCACTCCCCCGCCGTCTCAGCTTCGTCCTCCACCTCTTCTTTTTCTCATCCGCTTCATCCCATCGACTCTTCTTCTTTTGTGCGTCCCCAGCGACATTCTGTCCAAGGCATCTCTGCCAAAAGAGAGCACCTGCACCTAGCCAGACGAGGTAAAAATAAGAAAACACAAGCCCAAAAAAAAGAAATAACCATATTGGAGCGTGTGACCTGACGACTTTTTTTTTTTTTTCCCCTCCAACTAGCCATGTCCTCGTCCCCTCCTTATCTTATTCGACCTACCATGAATACCCAGCCTGACTCTACAGATAATACCACCGGGTATATGACACCACCCAATAGCGGCGGGAAGAAAAAGCATCTACCCACCGATTTCTCAGCTCCACCGCCTTGCTTGGCTTCGTCTCCCATCAGCCATGCCTCGTCAGCTGGCACCCCTCCAGACTCCTATGCTCCCATGGCCTCTCTATCTACCCCACTCATGGACCATCACTGGGATCATGCTCTCTCTCTCTCCTCCCTGCCTGCCAAATCTCCTATGCCAAGCCTCATGGGTAAGTCTATTTTTTCTTCCAACCTCTTTTTTATTTTTTCCTTTTGCAGATCAACTTTCCGAACGCACTTTTTTCCGGGCCAATTCTTTGTCCTACAGCCATTCATTCAACATGGACACGGACTGACCCTCACTCATTTGTGTCACTCTTAAAACACCCCGCCTGCTTCTTTTTCTATAGTCGCTCCTTTTTTCTTTATCTTTGCCACTTTTTATTGTCGTTCACCAAAAATATAATCGTTTTAATAAATAAAAAAAAAGCATACTGATCAAGGAACAAGGGCAAGTCATGTGCCGCTGCGGATTGAAAAAAAAAAAAAAAACACATCGGTCGGAATTCAACATTGCCGGCAGCCTTCCCATTGGCTTGAGTTGCGCCACCCCGTCAAGCCCAGGCATTCTTGGGGAATGGCCTCCCAGCCCCTTTCCCCACCCCCGTCGTTGTTTTAGTTACCAGACGCACGACCGATCGACATCAAAGAATGAGCCACTTGGCTTGACAAGGATGTGTTTGCGCATCTCTGATGTCGTGCTGAAACCAGGATCACATCTCGGCATTCGTTGACTTGCAAAAATAACAAGCGCGCATCACCGGGCTGTCAGGCTAAAAACTAATTTTTGGCTGGTCTTTTCATTTTCACACCAACTTGGCTGGGCCACCGTCACAGATCGACCTCATTTTTTTCAGCCAGCAACAAAGTGTCTAATGACACAGTGAGTCATGACCGCAGTTCAAAGCCAAAAAAAAAAAAAAAAAAAAAAAAACCACAGGCAACGCCTGCTTGGGCCAACCAGCGCCTTCTTTTTGGTCGACTGTTCAAAAAAATAAACCTTTCTTCTTCCTTTCTTTTTTATCGAGTTCTGCCTGTCGAGCATGGACATTGCCCCTTTTAATGATGATTGGCTAGAAGCCGATCACAGCGTTATTGAAGCTCTTTATACCCTCAAAGCAAACAGCCCCAAAGAAATTCGTTACAACACATTCGACGTGCATGGCGAAACCTGGACGGGCTGGAACATGCGAGACAGTCAGTACAAAAAGGAACGGTATCCCACCATGGCCCGAGGCTTATTCACCACCAAGGTGAATGATCGCTACATGGTCAAGGTCCGAGGCTACGACAAGTTCTTTGGCATTGGCGAGACGCACAACACGCAGGTAGATCACCCAAAAAAAAATATAAAAAAAGAGAGTCTGACTGTGTTTTCCTAGTGGCCAGCGCTGAAGAAGACAAAGGGCCCTTTTGAGGTATCCGCCAAGGAAAATGGATGCATCATCTTCATTGCAGCAACATCATCCTCAGAATGGATAGCTACTTCCAAGCACATGGTGCCCATCCCCAAGGATGACCCCCAAAGCCATGGCGGCGTAGGCTATCGGTGGGTCCTGCAGCACCTGGCGCAGGCGGGAAGGAGCCCCGATGAGCTGGCGCAGTGGCTGTTTGTCCATCGGGTGACACTGGTCGCCGAACTTTGTGATGACGACTTTGAAGAACACGTCGTCCCCTACACCCAGCGCGAGCGCGGCCTTTACTTGCATGGCATCAACTACAACACCACCACTCTACGCACGTTGCCCATGACCCAGGTCCACGCCATCGCCAATCACTTTGGCTTCCATCAGGTGCCCACCAAACTCTTCGACACCATCGACGACATCAAGACCTTGGCCACCCACATCGAGCAAGATCAGACCGCCGTGCTGACCTGGCTCGACACCGACTCTGAACGTGAATGCGAAGGCGTCGTCATTCGATGCCTACGCTACTCACCCGACAATACCGAGGAAAACTTTTTTTTTAAAGTCAAGAACGACAAGTACTTGATGTACCGCGAATACCGAGAAGTGACCAGGATGCTGCTCACCTTTGACGCCGACGGCACCGTCGGCATGGTGGACAAATTGCCCAGCAAGAATTTGACGAAATGCCGTTTCGAAAAGACTCTGTATTATGCCCAATGGCTCAAACTACGCATCCTTGATCATCCCGAATGGTTCAAGGATTTCCGTCATAACAAAGGCATTGTGGCTGTACGCCAACATTTTGAGCAAGACTGGGCCGATGGCAACGTGACCATCAACGCCCAAGGCAACCTGGACGTTCCCTTACGACGCGATACCACCCGAAGAACATAGATCTTCATTTTTGAAATATCCCATGTTGCATTTGAAGAAAAAAAAAGTAGATAAAGACCTTGTGCTTATTAAGTCTGATCGACCGCTTCCCTTTTTCATGTGAGATCAAAGGCACCAAAAAGAACGCGACCCAAAGGTAAGCGTGCAAGCCCCCAGCCCGCACATGGCATTGCCCACGCCATAGGATATTCCCTGTCCAAAAACTCATCCTTCCAGAATTGAATTCTGTCCTACCCACCTTGGCTGGCCCCTGCTACTCGGTTCAGGATCGCCCAGGTTGTTCTCCTAGTAGCATTGCTCGATGGATTTCCGCCGCTTCCGCTCTTTTTTTTTTTTCTTGCTTTATATTTTACTACATGTCTGTCGATGAGTTATTGCAATATCGAAAGCAGCAGTTAAAACAACGCATCCAGGGCCAAGGATATGAATTCTCACAGCATTTACAGCAAGTCTTTGGACAAGATCAGCCATCGTTGGGTTCGTCACGAGCAACGCATTCAAAGAGATCTCATTTTTTTTTTTCGTCTCAAGATATGATGTTTCCATTGCTGGTCAATGCAGATAATGGGCCTTCCAACAATGATCTGATACCTCTCTATGTAATCATTCAAAGGAAAAACACATGCAAGACTGATTCCCCCCTGCTTTTCATTAGAGACAAACATCAGACACATTGCGACCAAGAAAACCTAGGCAGTTGCTGCAACAAAACACGGCAGCCACCACCAATAACCAGCAACTCTCTTCCCAAATGTCAATCACAGGTACATTGACACAATAAAAGTGATGACACTCACACCTTTTTTTTTGCAGATACCCAGCAAAGCAATGACGATCTGCCCGAAGCCATCCAGACGCTGGTTGGCCGTCTTCGTCAACTCGATCTCCCTCCCAGTTCTCAGCAATCTCAACAAGATCGGTCTTCCTTATTCCTAGAGTTGCTGACTCTCTCTCCACAGCAGGTGAGCAGTCAAGGATAAATACGCTAGTATCACTTAGCCACCTTTCGTCTACCTCAGATCCAAGTCGCGTGCGATCAAATTCAGATGGAATGGACAGACGCGCTTCTTGTGGATCTTTGTGTGGCCATGCAGCAGGAGGCCAACGCCAGCCATGCTTCAGTGGCCCATCTGATACATGCGTTTGTGTTCCCCTTTGTACGTGGAATGCTAGCAGTAGACATGAGCCCTGACTAGGTTTTTTTTTATTTCGGCTGTAGGTGGCCAAGTGCAGCAACCCACTGCCTAGACTGCTGATAAGCAGCCTATTGGAAGTGACCAGATTATTTGACAATGTTGTCGTGGAAAGCCTCCTCCTACCGTTGCTTGAAGATGCGATTCGAGGTCAGTGTTCCTGCAAGCAGCTGTACCTTGTTCATACTAAATTGCCCCACTTTTTAACAAAAGACAATGCAGGGCTCAAACAATCGTCTCAGGATATGATGGTAAAATTGATTCAAGACGGCCTTGGCCAGCATGCTCGTTTGTTGTTGCTGCGGTAAGATGTCATGAGAAAAAAAAAAAAAAGGGAAGAAAGGCTCACTGTCTTCGACCGTAGTTTCCTGCTGAGTGGGACACGCCAAGCCGCCCTGGAATCCTGGAAGCCTCCTCAATGGCAGGTTCAGACGTTTGCAACCACGGCCTTACAACTCATGAATCGCCTGTGCACGTCACCAGCGCTTGTCCAGCTGGATCACGATCTTGTCCGTCGGCTTCTGGCCACTTGTCGCTGGGTGATTCAGCAGCAGCCTAAGAATAAGGAAGCCATGCAAGTGCTGCTCGGACTCGCCAGCAAGCACAGGCCGGTGCTAGTCGAAGGGAGTGGCGAACTTTTGGATGAGCTGGGCGCCATTGCGAAAGCAAGCCAAATGATCTTGAAGCGGGCCATCCTGGGCATAGTGACCAGTCTGAAAAAGAAGCGCCAGCTGCCTAAGTCTTCCAATGGATACAAAAAAAAATAAAAATGGTGGCGTGGTCCGTCAGCATTTATTGATGAACAACGAAAGGGGATATGGCAAATGTACACAAAAAAAGATCTAGCAAAGGGAAGGGGTGGGTGCAAGTGAAATGCGTGCTATACAATGAAAGGATGGAAATTAGAAGGGTAACGAGGTCTTTTGCTTGGCAAGTTCCTTCAGTTTGTCCTAAAAAAAAAAGAAGGTGAGAAAAAGGGATGGCAAGCGAACAGAATGAGAGGAGGCTTACTTCTTTCCATGCTTGGATAGTTTGAGGCATCTTTTCCAAGTTTTTACGGATGGTTTCCTGTCGTTCAGATCGCATACGTTCATGCTTTTCAAGCTTGTTGGGCTTGTACTTCAAGGGTTTGTGAGCGGCGGCTGCTGGAAGTCCATAGGCAACAGGATCGATGCCGTATTGAACACATGCTTTGCGAAGATCGTTTTGGACTCGGAGAGGCACGCGAGGAGGCCGCCAGAAGCTCTTTTGTTTGGCTTCATTGAATACAAGTTGTGGCTTGACATCGGCTTCCTTCAAAGGATTAGCCAGGCGAGAGATAAATTTGGCGCTGAAGACTTTATACGATGACATGATCAAGGGGAGAAGAAAGAACAAAGAAAAAAAAAAACCAACCAAGAAAAAAAAACAATTGCCACTCAGCACTAGCCAATCCAGCAGGGGCTGGAGGCTTTGCGCACCTTTTTTTTTTTTTTTTTTCCTTACTCTTTTTCTTTTACAAAGACAAGAGCAAGCAAGAAACAGGCATATGGTGTCGTATACCGTGCAGACCTAGTAAAAAAATAAACATTTTTTTTTTTTACAAGAAACAAAAGTAAAAAAAAAAAGAAAGAAAGAAAAAATGAAGCGCAGGAAGCCCATTTGTCGGCACTACTCGCAGAATTTCCGTTTTTCTTGTTTCTTTTTGATTGAGAACACTGTGGATCTCTTTTTAAATAATTGCATGGATGGGCAGGATGACTGGACATGAACGTACAACGATGACAACAGCAACAAAGCGGATGGTACCTGAACAAGATGAGGACAAAGCGCTAAAGCAAACTGCATCAAGCCAAGAATCGCCATCCAAGATGCCTACCGATGAACCCATCAGCTTTAAACAAATGTTCAACATTAAACGAAGACCCAATAAAAAGCCCAAAAAGTCCGAGCAAGCACGAGTACAGCTGAATGAGCCGACCAAGCACGCCCAATATGAATTGGTGTTACAGCAGCATCAACAAAAGTTGGAGCGGTTGCTTCACATCGTAACGTTGGACAAAGATACCCCATCCCAAGCCGACAATGGATTCACTGGCTTCTCTGACGATGACCAACCATAAAAAGTGTACATCAATACCCTTTCCCTCCTTGTCCTCCTCCTTTTCATTGCCAATAATAAAATCTATATATATCCAAATGAAGGGCAAAAATAACAGCAGGCGTGTCCAAAAAAGGAGATGCAAAGGCATCTTTTTTTTTTGGCTAATCCTCTTTACCCTTTGCCGCTTTGTTTTATACAAAGATGAATCAATAGACAACTCAAAGAGAACAAACATCCTCTTGCGGCTCATGCAACTTTACTTGACATCAAAGAAGTTGAGTTCGGGTGTCTTTTTTTTTTTAATGAAAGGGTTTAAGCTTTTTGTGCAAGCGCGCGTAATTCATTTACTAACACACTTCAAACACCGTCGAAAGGGGCTTTATCTTTTTTTGGCTTTTCTTTCTTCGCTTCTCTTCCCTTTCAACCCTTTTTTTTCGACCTTTTTTTTTTGTTCGATTGATTGCGTTGCATTGGTGGTTTGCCACTTTTTCCACCTTTGCCCTTACTCTATCACCACCCTTATCGTTCTTTGCTTCATTGTATACCACAATAAATTTCTTTACCTTCCACGATCCTCCCTTTTTCACCCTTTGCTTTGTTCTCTTAGCTTAGCTTTATTTAACTCGCATTTAACCTCCCCAACATTAGAATAGTCTTGACCCTTTTTGTACTTCTAATTCTCAAGTCTGAACAAAGAAAAATGACGACCATGCACCTCTCATTTCTATTCCTTGTATATTTATCGACATGCTTGGCTCAATCCGTCTCTCCAGGCACACAATCCACCAACGTCCCCTGGAAATCCGGCCATGCATCTGGTATGATTGAATTCAGAAAAAGAAAAAAATAGGAGGAACTCAACCGTTTCTTTTTATCAAGTGTTCCAAGCACCCTACGTTGTTGTTTATGGTGGTACGACTGACACAGCTGGGAATACAACAAGCGCAATTGGCTCCAACACTGTTTGGGTTTGGCATTCTCAAAACAAAACTTGGTACAATGCCCAAGCCCTCTCGAATTATGCCACCAATGACCAACAAGTGTTTGTCCAAGCCATTCCTCTTCCCAGCTCAGGCCAAACCCTGATCCTCGCCAGCAACACTTCTTCCAATGGCTCCCTCTTGCAAAAATTGGATACCAACGTTTGGGCCTGGACAAACCCAACGTCCAATAGTAAGGACCCATCTCTTTTTCCCAGTCCATCCCTTGAACCTCTCTCCCTTTGTCGAAGGATCTTTTTTTTCTCATGCCATTTTTTTTTCCAATTTTAGATCCGCCAGCAACTTCCTCGGGCTACTCTATGTCAGTGGTTAGCAACCGTATTTACACCTACGGCGGTGTATCCGTAGATGGCAATGGCAATCGAATGAATTCCGCAGTACAAAATAGCCTGTATTTTCTGGACGCCAACTCTTACTCGTGGTCATCAGGATCGAACGGACCAGCCATCACCGATCACTCTACCTGTTATCTAGCATCGTGCAACTGCCTGGTCACCTTTGGAGGCACCGAAACCGGTAATCCAGCAGATGCCCAGCGCAACATCTACATCTACGACATCAACAGCAGCACCTGGAACTTACAAATCAGCCCAAGCTCCGTCAATGGCGCCATCCCTGGCCCTCGCCGACTGCACACCGCCACCTGCCTCAACAACCAAATGATCGTCTACGGCGGTGGCACCACCACGCCCTCCGATCCCGACGTCTGGGTCCTCGATGCCTCGGCCTACCCCAACCTGACCTGGCATCAACAGCCCGTTGCCAATCCTGACCAGGGCCCTCGCGTGCGTATGGGTCACTCTGCTGTCTTGGATAGCACCGACAAGAAGATTTACATCTTTGGCGGCTGGGGCTCGTCCGCCACCAGCGACAACAACATGTACATCCTCGACTACAGCAGCTGGTCCTGGTCGTTTGTCACCCCTGCTGGCGCCCCCTCTGGCCAGCCTGGCCCCACCTCCCCCAACTCACCCAGTGACTCGTCTTCAGCCAATGTCGGTGCCATCGCAGGCGGTGTCGTTGGTGGCGTTGCTGTCCTTGCCATCCTTGTGACCCTCGGCATCCTGTTTTACCGTCGCCGTCGCCGCCAGCAAAAGACTGCTCAGCAAGTCCACAACGAAAAGAAAATGATGGACCAAGACGACGATGATCAAGACGACTATTACTGGCGCTATGGTGCACAGATGATGGATGACGACAGCAGTGGCGCACGTGCCAACCCCAACCGCGTATCCAAAGCCTGGACAAGTGGCACCCAAGACTCCCTCTACCGCCGCTCTGACTATGCCCTTGGCATGACCGCCTCCTCCAGCCATGGGGATGTGCCTAATGCGGTCCTGGAAGAAATGGTCACAGCCTCAGCCTCGGAAGACGGCACCCTACCCTATTCCCTCACCGGCTCACGGCAATCCCGACAAGCAAGCAAAATCTTTTTGACAAACGAGCTTGCCAGCGCTGGTCAGGTGCCCAACGAAATCATCACGCAGAAACCCAACGAGTTCTCCGTCCCAGCCTCCCAATTCGCTGCCCACATGAACAACAGCATCCGCATCCATCACTATCACTCCGATCACGAAGGCTCCGTCTCGTCCCGTCAGCAAGACAGCGCCCACCTGTCCGACGCCAGCAGCCAAAACCACAACCCAGCCTCCCAGCCTCTCAGTGGCAGCCTCGAGGTCCTGCGTAGCATCAAAACCAACACCACTGCCACCACCACCCACAACGTCCCTATTTCCCACACCTATCACCAGGGCCCCGCCTCGTTCTCTCGTGCCTTTAGCACAAACAGCAACACCCTCCGTGGTCGCGAAGACGACTCCATGTCTGTCCTGCCCGAACACACCGCACCCATCCAATACATCCCTGGTGCCAGCAAGCAGTTCAGCGTTGCCACCACTGCCACCAACAATAGCGCTCCCTCCCAGCTCCAGAGCTCTTCCACCGGCACACCCTCCGCCATCCCACTCACCCACCATCAATACCCCTCCTCCAGCGTGCCTGTCGCGCGCCCAGTCTCCTCCTCTCCCACCACTTCCACCTCTACGCCAGCCAACCCCTACCTTCTCCACCACCAACATCCACCTCTCCTGTCTGGCGTCCTCAGCACCTCTGATACGGACACCAAAACACCCGAAGCCGCTGCCTCGTCGTCGTCCTCGCCTCCGCCGCAACCTATTGCCCATCCTGCACGGGATCCTACCATGGTCTTGTATGATTCCGTCAGTCCCTTGGATCGCCTCGCCACCTTGGGCAATACGTCCCTCTTATCATCACAGGCGCAACAAGCCACCCATCATGCCACCTCTCCCACCACTGCCGCCAATGACGATGACAAAGAAATCACCCCGCCAAATACTTCTGGACAACCTCCCGCCACACCCCACCCCGCGCAGCTGACCACGTCTACACCCTCCACCAGCAGCAGCAGGAGCAGCTTGCCGCCTGTCAACGTGCCGCAGGACACCAGCGGAAGCACCCAAGCTCCCAGCAGTGACCAACCATCGACATCCAACTTGGATGACAAGCAAGCCCGCGCCTTGGCCATCGGTAACATGCTCCCTCGTCGTTACCACCTCGATCGCCACCTTGCTCCCATGATCGGCCCTACCAATAGCATCCTGTACATCACCAACACCGCCCAGCAGGACACCCCGGCCGTCATCAAGACATTTGGCCGTCGCGAAGCCTGGGAACGCGAATGCCGCACCCTGGTCAAATTAAAGTCGCCCTTTGTCGTCGATCTCTTAGAAGTGTTGACCATTCAAGATGAATCGCTCGCCACTACGACTTCCACCAATGCCTCGTCCGCCACAATCGACACCGACCATCCCAACGACCTCCTCCGCCACGACGACAATGACGACGATCGCGTCAAGTACCTCACCGTCATGGAACGCCTGGACGAAACCCTCGCCACCTTCATCCGCCGCACCCGTCCTTCCTCCTCCAACGACCTTGCCGCTTCGAGAGCGTCCGAAGCCCACATCAAAACCGTCGCCAAGGACATCGTCTGCTGTCTCCAATGGGTCCATGAAAAAGGTACCTATTTTAGAATGGACCCAGAAAAAAAAAATCGACCGAGATCTGACCGCCGCCCCCCCCTTTTTTTTCATTTAGGCATTGCTTTTTGTGATTTGAAGCCAAGCAATTTAATGCACAAGGAAAACGGCCAATGGAAACTGATCGACTTTGAAGCCAGCCGCACAATAGGGGAAGAATGTGTTGGTGTGATCACTCCTCGTTACTGTCCACCTGAGGTTGCCCGTGCTACTACCTACGGTCTGGAAGGTGCCAATGGCGTGGTGGCTACCGCCAGCGTGGACTGGTGGGCGCTGGGCTGTGTGATCTACGAACTCGAAACCAAGCGTCCCTTGTTCAGCAACACCATCAAGGACGAAACCATCCTCCACTTTGTGTCGCACCCATCCTCCTCCACTCCCATTCTCAACAATGGATTACGGTGGAATGATCACAAGGAACTGGAAATCCCACAGCTGGATCGTCAAGTCAAGGACCCCCAAGCTCGCCAATTGATCCGACAACTGCTCAGCAGAAATCCTGCCGAACGCGGCACTGCCGCTCAATTACTGGTAAGCATACCTTTACAAAAAAAAAAAAAAAAAAAAGACTAACTCTCTTTCCTTTGCTACTCTCCTAGGACCATCCATATTTCAAATCTTGAGCTTTTTAATCCTGCAAAATTAAATATCGGCCTATTGCATTTTACTGATCCATTTTGACTTTGCTGAACTTCAAAAGAGGGAACAAAAAAAAAATGAGTTGATCACTTGCATAGTTGTTTGGTGCTTACATCCATTTCCGGGTGCTGCTTCTTGAATTTTTCAAACAGATCTTGCTTCCTGAGTGTATCACTATCAGGTTGTCCCATCGCCTTTTGTCGTTGGTCAAACTGGTAGAATAAAAAAAAAATCCATGAGCGTGTTTTGACTGCAAACAGATATTTTCTGTTCTCACCATCATTTTTTCCACCATGGCTCGAGTCTCACCATCGAGCTCCGAGAGCTTGGAATTCTCAGGCTGGATTTTTTTGGTGTTGATCTTGGGAGCAGTGGTGACGACGTGTTCCCACCAGGTCATCTGGTTTTGCTTTTCCAGCTGGATCTCGACTTCCTTTTGATCCTGTACCGACCATGTGCTGTCATCCACTTGAATATCTTTGCACAGTTCGCCCTAGTAAAAAAAAAAAAAAAAAGCAAAGATGAGAAATTTTCCTAGGAGCTGGACAAAACTACTTTCAATAGGGTCGTGATTGTACCTCCAAAAGAGCGGGCTGGCCTTTCAATGCCACTTTGATATGTTTTCGCTTCAAAACCACTTCCAGATCGCGGGCTCGCGTTCCAGATGGCACAGGGATCGCAATGGACACATCTTGCAATGTTTGCTTCCATCTGAAAATAAAAAGAAATGACAATGACGTGAGTCCTTGGACGGGGGGTTTGGATGATCTTCAATCAAAAACAAAAAAAGTAAATCACGCACTTGTATGGCAACGCTGCTTGCTCAGCATCTTCGCGAAGTTTTGCATCCTTGTCAAAGGCCTCGCGCTGTTCAGGCGTCATGTCATCGTATTCTTTAATGGGATCGGCCATGTATGTCGTCAGTGGTTTCCAAGAATGAAAAGAGCGAAAGAAAACAAAACCAAAAGAAACCGGGAAACTCAGCACCGTTTCGGTGCGGCAAAAAAAAAAGGCAGCATTCATTTTAATGTGGGCGAATAATTCGTAGCAAGCTCAAATATCGTGTCATTCCTGATAGATTAAAGTCAAAGTGAAAGCAGAGTGAAAGAAGAGTGAAAGCAGAACCAAATCAGAACCAAAGCAGAACCAAAGCAGAACCAAAGCAGAACCAAAAGCAGAGTGAAGGCAGAGTGAAGGAGGTGTGATGGCAGAGTGAAAGCATAGTGAAAGCAGAGTGAAGATAGTGTACAACGAGAGCTGACAGACATGGTGAGGGTGATAGCAGAGTGAAGGCAGTGTACAACGAGAACTGATAGGACAAACCACAGGCCATTCGGCGCCAGGGATGCATTGCCAGTCCACCTAGCGGTGCTATATCGTCAGTGATAGATCAGATGCAAATCCCGCGACATCTGCTCCTTCCCCGTCTGCCTAAAGGCGTCTGGAGAGCACTGTGTTTCCATATAGCAACCGCCGCGACCAAGTGGGGACAACTCCTGCACAAAAGGTGACCAGTCACCTAGCGAGACGAGACCAAGAAAAGAGACAGGCCACGACTTCCCAGCATTTGCCTGCCGTCTGAACTAAATCTTGGCCATTGCTCGCTCGATTCCATCGGGAAGTTCAGCACCCAGGGACAAAAGGCAACAGTCAAGTCAATGCGTTCCCTACCACCCTACCGTCAATCCCCATTGCATCAGCAGTCAAGAACACATACTCAAGTGCGTGAGATAGAACGACAATGCCGAGCAGTGAAGCCCACACTAGAGCGCGCAGGACACGTCTGAAAACAATGAAGGAAAACGTAAACCAGGAGCCCCCCAAAAGGAGGTAACACCTGACCCACGCCCATGACATGACCACTGTTGCCCAACCGCGAAGGTTTATATGCTGCCGGGCACACAGATCCAATAACCATGCTTGAGATGGCTGTGCAGGAGCGAGATAGATGGACTGGCACTAATTAAACAGCATAAAGAACAACAGATGAGTGCATACTTTTGTTTGTGGTTCAATGGAGTCTTTTTTTTTTTTTAGGATACTTAACTCAAAGGAAATAAAGCCAGTGTACAAGGAAAGACAATAGACCAATTCAATCCATCCAGAGCCAGCCCATCCAGCGGTGCCATATCGTCAGTGATAGATCAGATGCAAATCCCACGACACCTGCTCCTTCTTCTTTTGCCTAAAGGCGTTTGGAGAGCACTGTGTTTCCATATAGCAACCGCCGCGACCAAGTGGGGACAACTCCTGCACAAAAGGTGACCAGCCACCTAGCGAGACGAGACCAAGAAAAGAGACAGGCCACGACTTCCCAGCATTTGCCTGCCGTCTGAACTAAATCTTGGCCATTGCTCGCTCGAATCCATTGGGAAGTTCAGCACCCAGGGACAAAAGGCAACAGTCAAGTCAATGCGTTCCCTACCACCCTACCGTCAATCCCCATTGCATCAGCAGTCAAGAACACATACTCAAGTGCGTGAGATAGAACGGCAATGCCGAGCAGTGAAGCCCACACTAGAGCGCGCAGGACAAGTCTGAAAACAATGAAAGAAAACGTAAACCGGGAGCCCCCCAAAAGGAGGTAACACCTGACCCACGCCCATGACATGACCACTGTTGCCCAACCGCGAAGGTTTATATGCTGCCGGGCACACAGATCCAATAAACCATGCTTGAGATGGCTGTGCAGGAGCGAGATAGATGGACTGGCACTAATCAAGCAGCATAAAGAACACAGTTGCTACATTTCAATATAAAATGGACCCAATCAATACAGCGAATTACCAAAAAGTATTTTCTGGATGTTTTCTTACTACCAATTGATTTTCAAAGCGTTTTTGTTAACGTTGTCATACAATCTCATCGCTGAAAGTGTGGTGATCCAAAAGAAAAAGGTCAAGCAGCATAAAGAATACACAGTTGCTACATTTCAATATAAAATGGACCCAATCAATACGGTGCAATACCACAAAGTAATATCTGGATGTTACCTTACTAGCATTTGATTTTAAAAGCGTTTTTGTTAGCGTTGTCATGCAATCTCATCGATAAAAGTGTGGTGATCCAAAAGAAAAAGAAAGAGAAAAAAAAAACAATCCAGGCATGCATGTAAACAAAAAAATTTTCGACCAATCAAATCACAGCGGTGGCTTGTGGCTTTGAGCGAGCTGCATTTTGTCGCTCTAGTTACTTTGCTCTTGTTAAAGCAAAAGACACAGGATATGAAAGCATGGAAAAGGTGTAAAGAAATGCAACGCGCATAGTGTAGTGGAGATGGAATGAATTCAGGCACAGAGGCTGTGTATCGTAACACTGGTCGAGTTTCATGAAATGCAGGCGATCGAAAATATACTAAAAATACCCTGAAATTCAGGAAAAATTGGTTGCAACAAGAACTAGGTTTCCCTCTATGGTTTATTAATAAGCTATGTGAAAGTGTCATGAAGGAGACCTATTTCTTGCGAGTCAAGAAGACATATTAGAAGAGTTTTTGCCTGTTTTTACAAACACCGAAGAGAGCGGCGCCATGCTTGATTTTAATCTTGTTTTCGCGCTAGGAATTCTACGCTTCTTGGGAATCAATGTGTCCTTCCAGGTATATTTTTTTTGCTGCGCATGGCCTTTTAATTGACTTGAGAACAAGTTTCCAGATACCATACTGTGTTTTTGTTGGGATGGGGATGCTTCATTTCGGATGTGTATTGGTTGGGATGACAACCTCCTTCCCAGTTTTATTTTTCTTCAGCGCCATTTCCCGGCAACTATATCACTTGTCATTTTTTTTATTTCATTCTTTGGTGATGGAGCACATGTGATGCCTGGAAAATTCTCGCTATCCTCTCCCACCGTTAATTTCCCGCCCACCCCTTTTTTTCCTTGCATTGTGGATCAAGATATCATCGAAAATCTGATTCCCGACAAACCTCTCCAAATTATTCATAGTCCTAGCATAGGGTCAGAGGTAATAATAGCTAAGATCACAAGGCTCCATGGCACAAAATCGATAATCTTGGGCTGAGCTATCCCAAAGCAAAAAAAAAAAAAAAAAGCCACAGCCAAAACCTCCGAATTTGGTGCTTGTTAGGTGAAAACCACTGCGCAAAAATGATGACGTTTAAATAACTTCCAAATCCCTCAGGCTGAAGATGGCAAGCATTTGCCTTACGTGCACAGCCCAGAAACGAAGGCATTGTGCGGAGGATGAATTTTGGCCACCCAAATTCTTTTTTTTGAGAAAAGAGAAGCAACTGCTGCACAGCTCTTTTGAGTGATTTGATCAATGTGAGATTTTGCGCATGTGCGCAAAGGTATGATTGATGGCGGTGCTGAAAAAACCAGGTTAATTGGTAAAGGTTGCTCAGCCAACGTTTAATCAGTTTTGTTTTGGTACTTCCGATCCCTCCACTAAAAAAATTGAAAAATCGGACATTTTCCCCAGGGGATTCCTTGCTGATCTGATAAAAAATCACAGAGCAAAAATTTTGCTCTAAATCAATTCACTCCAAATTCTGCACACAAGTTCAAATTAGCAGGTAATGGCTATGACTAAAATTGAAAGTATATCAGACAAAAGAGAAATGGTGCAAGCACCAGGCTAGTGGATGCATTCCTTCAGGATTGAAGCTGATGCACACTAGTCACCTCAAGTCAAAATCAATGACGGGAGGTGCATTTTCACAACGTGATAATCCAGCAGATATTTTTTACGTGGAAAATAAGCTTTCAACATGATTCAGCTACCAGTTCAAAGTGATAAATCCGCATGCATCTGCATGCATCTGCTGCCAACCGAGTTCAATCCATGTTAAAGCGCAATTGCTGCATTTCGAGGGCTAGCGAAGGGTTTGGGCGTTAATTATCTTTGAGAAGAAAGCGCTTCCACAGCTCAAACGCACGCTTCATGTCAACAGCAATCCCCATTTGCTAAAGGCTTTGACAGCGCAATGGCGCAACAAACACAGAAAATGATGTGGTGGCACAAAGTGGTCAAACACGTGTAGATCAAGGAAGTTTTTGTTTTTTTTTTGACAGAAGCGTTGCCACGCAAAGCTCTTCCAAATATATTACCAATGTCTCAATATCATATCGACTCATGCTCTTAGTGGTAGCCCATCTTTTCACAGCCAAAAACTGCCGATCCTGTGATGTGCAACATCCCCTGGAATTGGCGCTTCCAGCTGTGTATTTTAAATATTGCTCCTGCTGGGTTTTCAGGTGTCAAGGGTAGGAGAAAAAGCAGCCCTGGGGAACCCTGGCAATTGAGCTTGCCTGCCTTTTTGACGTGCTTGTACCACTTGAGTTGGGCCTAATGATTTTTGAAATACAGTAAGCAAATTAACGAAAACAATAAATCACGATTAGGTAAAAGGATAAAAAAAAAGAGGGAGTCCTCGGGAAGGTGTGCGGTTGCCTGCTCGTGGTGAAATAAATCTGACAAGGACGTCCTCCATGTGAAAGAGTGTAATCCAGCTACCATACTTTAAAAGGCAATCGAAAAGGTTTGGTCATCATGTCTCCCATTAAAAGTGACGGGCTTCGTCGGATGGTTTCCTTTTGTTACATCTCGCTTTTGCTGTTGCATAGATTTGCATTGGCCCAATGATAACGACTCAATGAAAGGGTATAAATACAGTGCCCTGCTGATCCCTGGCTTCTTTTTTTTTTTTTTTTAATTCTATATCAGTATAATTTTAATATTACAACCGCTCTTTTACAAAAATGAAGTGTCTCGCTCTTTGGTTAATAGCATTGATGGTGCTGCTGGTTCAGGCGGTGCCAATGGACAAGCGAGATGGCGCTGTGCCATATCAAATTACCTCACCAGCCGTAAATTCAACTTGGTACATCAATCAAAAGTAGGCCAAAAGGGAAAAAAAAAGAAAAAGGTCACCAGGGTGTTAACCACCTGTGTCATCGATAGTCTTGTGATTGTGTGGAACAAGCCAAGTGACAACACACCTATCAATGTTGGCCTTGTTGCTGGTGATAACGAGGTGTTGTCGGCCAACAGCATTTTGGTGGCCGATGGTCTCAGTGGATCAATCGGAGCGCTACTCTACCCCGTTAGCAAATCGCTGGGCAATAGTACAAATCCATGGCGTGTGGCTATTGCCCACGGATCTGATCCAGTGGTTTATTCTGGCTCCTTTTACATCTCAAGTGACACGACTCACGAGCCCATCAACACTACGCCTTCTGCCTCGGGTGCTTCCTACTCCGCTCTGGCCTCCATTTCCATCCTTGGTCCCAATGGCCAGCCCTTGACGTTTGCTGAGAACGGTGCATCCTCAGCCATCGCCAAAGTGGCATCTCCTTGCCTTGGCGCTATCGTGATGATGACTATGGCTATTATCCTGTCATAAACAAAACATTTCCATCAATATTTTTTTTCTTCGTAGCACTGAGAAGTAGAAAAAAAACCAGTCCTGGCACAACAACTCCTGTACAGAATTCACATATATCCCGTTTTAATTTGCATTCTTTTACTACAAGTAAATACTAAAATAAATATTCCAATCCATGTTTTGACATACGACTGCTGCGAATCAATAGTCTACCTTTGATTGGACCGTTCAAAGCCACTACGGCGTGTGGGGCGGGTTTTTGTTTTTTTTGGTAGCATGTGCCAGTTATTATTTTTTTCTCTTCTTTGGTTGCATCCTTTTTATTTTTCTTGAAACCTATCACCTTATCCTTTTTCCCATACTCTAATTTATATCATGGAAGAACTCAACACCCCTTTTGGTAAGAAGAGAAGAGATTAGACACGTTACAGCTTTTTATTAAAAAGAAAGACAACAAGGATGAAAAAAAAAAAGATTTGGATGCGTTTGGGTACTTTTATTGGATCCGAACAAAGATGACTCACGGAAGGTTCACTTTCATCTAGATCCTTTTGCTGATGTTGAAGAAGAAAGCTCCCCCAAAACCCAAAGCTATATCCGTAAGAATGCCCAGGAAAATAAGAGCGAGGGCTGTTGGAAAGTGACTTGTGACTGATGAGGTTTGTTACTTAGATTTACGTATTCAACAACGAAACGGACGAAAGACTTTGACCACGCTCCAAGGCCTCCCCAAAGAATACGACGCTAAGAAGATCTTGAAGGTGTTCAAAAAGGAATTTGCTTGCAATGGCACTGTTGTAGATGATGAAGAATTGGGTCAAGTGTTGCAACTTTCAGGCGACCAACGTCTGAAGATTGCTGAATTCTTGGTGAAGGAAGATATCGCAAAGAAGGCAAACATCAAGGTCCACGGTTTCTAAACGAGCCTCAATCATCCTTTTCTCATGAACATCCTTTCCATCCCCACTCCCTTGATCCTTTGTACATGTTGCCTACTTGGTTTATCTTTTTGTCTTTGCCTTATTTTTATTCTTCCCGCCTCTCCTCCACCTCCACCTTTGCAATTGTATAATGACCAATTGTTTTTTTTTTTTTTTTTTTGCTTTTTTCTTTTTTTATTGTTTCTTCCAAGCTGTTTATTACATGTACTAAAATAAAGCGATGGAAACTGGCAAATGATGATAAAAACGGTGGCACAGCTCAAACGCTTTATTGCTGGTCAGAAGGGCACAAAAAGTAATTCATAGCAACCAATTCGAGAGAGTGGTCGGAGGCGAAATCTTTGAATGCAAAGCAGCGCCGCTGGAGTCGTCCCTCGTGAGCCATGGCTGGGAACATCTTGTCCTGTTGGGCTTGCTGGAAGAGCAAAAAGATGTAGCGATGTTCGCCACTGTTGGGGAGTGGACCGGGGCCAGTATATGGCGTGTGCTGCTGGCCAAGATGCACATCACCAGCCTAAATTTGCCTCAAATGAAAACCACTCAGCCCTCGTTTTCCCATCTGTTTTTTTTTTCCTTGCCTTGATGTTCACCACCACCCAATGGCGCCACGGGCCAAATTCTCTTTGTTCTCGCGAAGGAGCATCAGGATCGATCTTTTTGAAACATGTGCATTAGGAGCAGGCAGAAAAAAAGTAAATTTAGAAACAAGAAAGGCGTCAGTGCGTCATCTTTTTTTTTTTTTTTTTTTTTTTGTCACTGACCATCATAAGGGTGTATTGTGCTTCTTCATCAGGAGGGACAAAGCGAACAGTTGGGCAAGTTTGGGTTTGCGACACCAGCAAAGTATTACCAAAAGCTACATCCCTGTTGTCAGGGTATTCGACTTGCAGCATCGTCGAGGTCGAAATGGTTTCATCTTCGCCCCATACTGGAAGAAAAATCATGCATGGGCCTGCAATTCTCGCCGTTTTTTCTTTTTTTTTTTTTTCACACCAATTCATTTTTTGCTTATCAACATACTTACCGTCAGGTATCAACTGGTTCTTTTTTAAGGAATGGATCATGGTATCTTGGACAGTCAATAAAGGCATGTTTTTCTTCCTCTTCTTTTTGGGAGTCAGGTGGGAAAAAAAGAGAAAAAATGAGGATTCGTAGCCTGGCTCCCGTTTTCAATCATTTCCTAGATAAGGTTGGTGGTTCCCTTTTAAGTTTGGTGCAACAAGAAAATTTTAGGTATTGCCAAAAGCCTTGTCAAGCCTTGATGCAGTCTTTATTATCTTGACCACGAGTATTATCGTTGGTATCAGGTTGGTGACAACGAAACGATGCATGCAGAAACACGGAGTCAAAACGAAAAGACGTGATCTAAACATCACTTCTAGAAATTCTTGCCAAAAATGAAATCTTCCTCGACCTAAATGGGAAACACCAAAAAAAAGAAGAAAAAATCATGCTCAGTGATATTTGTTCATTGCACCCTCAACAATGGACCCTTTTTTTTCCACTGACAGCTGACGCTTGACAAATTTGAAAAAAATGAACTGAAATGGGTATCAAGGAGTTCAAAAATCACCCCACGCACACATTTTGTTTTAGACTGACATCAACGATTATACAAAAGTTTGGGACCCCATGTTTCTTGGTCGGATCTATGATCTTCTTACGCTTTTCCTTTCTACTTTAGTTCATAAGAAATAAAACTAAGGAGTATCATAGCAATCATCGAATGGGAAAAAGTGTCACGCTTTTTTTTTTTTTTTTTTTCGTCTGCACTCGCTTGAAATTTGCTTGTGAGCTTAATTTTATGCATTCAGAGTCGTAAAAAAAAGTTTAAATAAGAACACTTCTTTTTTTTTAATTCTATTTTGTTCATTCTCTTCTATCTAACATTTCCTATATTTCATAAGTCAATGGTATCCAAACTCAACCACTCAAAAGCCATTGTCACTCGAGCAGACAACCCTGGCCATGCTATCACAAGAATGCATGCCTCCATGAAGCGACCCAGAGCCCCCATTGCCTGCATCCGATGTCATTACAAAAAGGTACATTTTGGCATCGAAAATGATCAATGAGACTTATCTATGTTTTATGCCATGCCTTTTTCAGGTCCGATGTGATGGTGAGCAGCCCAATTGCAGCCGATGTTCCTCAAGTGGGATCCTGTGTGCCTACCCAAAAAACCGCAGGTCTCGCAATTCCCAAACCACCAACGTGGACCCCTTTGTCAACAACCTCTCTCAACTGGAAATCAAGATCCGACAGATCGAGGCTGATTTAAAGTCGCAGCGGCACTGGTTCAGTTCGCTTGAAAACAGCCATCAAATGGAATGGATGAACATGCCAGGAAGTGAAATAGTGATGGTATCCCCTCCCGCTCCTTCTACAGTCTCCAGTGCAATGACCCCTGTCAACGACATCTCGCCAATGCCTACGCCAAAGATGGATTCCTTGTCACCGCCACTTTCTGCAGCTGCCACAGCTCTCGCTGCAGTGTCCCATCGCTCACCCTCTTCCAAAGCCAAATCGCCTTCCCAGAAAAAAGACAGTGTATCCTCTACCTCCTCCACCTTGTCCACCTCCTCGTTGGAATTCTTTTTACCTTCACAGCGCAACCAGCTCTATGTGCCACCTACGTCTTCACATTCCGACTGGACCGCCAACCCTCCTGTGCCTGTAGATTTTTATCCAAACTACTTAGCTGGCTGCCCCATGACCGCCCCACCAGGAGGCCCTGCCCAAGAGTTTTTGCCCCAGCCCTCGCCATTGACCACCCCCGACTACTTGGAGGATAGCTCTTCTTCCTACCCTCATACCCCCTCCATTTCCATCGCGTCCGCTAATTCTTCTGTACATTCCTTCAATCAACACTTGAGCTACTGTGGCAACGTCATCGACATGCAGATGTATAATAATATCGTCACCGATAGCTTCATCTCCATCGAGCCCTCTCAGAACATTTTGGAAGCCTCAGTCTGGAACTGCTAAATTCCACTCGCTCTTCAAAAAAAAAAATACCTGCCTTCTTTTTTTTTTACACTCCCCATGACGCCCTTTTTATGACCAATGTTTCAAGTAATAAAAGAAAATGCTGTGTTTTATTTTGACCTTCTCCTGATTCTCCATCCTTTTTAAAATAAGCCAAACAAGCTGCCCAAGGACATCGTACGAAATCCTGCGGACAATACCAGTCGCCCACCCCCGTGGTTCGCATCAAGGACAAAAATGGAAGGAGTCAGCCATCGATTATGGTTGGCAACGGGTCGACAAGAGGGGTTGGTAGGCAACAATAAAATGGAGTGCCATTCTTAGGGCGGAGATGAATCAAGCAGGAGTAAACGTTGTTTCGAGAACAAGGACATTGTAGCACAGGCACCCCCAGGGAATAAAAAAGCGCAGGTCAACGAGATAGAGTGTTGGTCGTTTCTTCAATACATTCGAGCTCCAAGGGACATGTATGCTTCCTGTTATGGTTGAGTTCAGAGTAGGGCAGTAATGTCAGTGTTGAAGGAGGCATAGGGGACATAGATCGGCTCTTAACGCGGCACAACCACGACCTAAAATAAAATGAAATGATCCCATGAAGAAGTTGGCCACCAAATTTGCTACTAAAAAAAAAAAAAAAAAGGAGAGGTATGTACCTACGCCATCATTCTATCTTTTCCCCCTCAGTACTGTATCTTAAGGATAGTAACCGTGGTGGCAAGTAGCGAAATCAATGATGGATGGAATGAGAACAGCCTTGTTGTTCCGTTGTCCATGCAAAGGCTCGGCAACTCGCTCGACTTGGCTCAGACCGAGTTCATATAAATTGCATCGACTTGATATTGGGCTCCATGCAATCTAATTCCTAACCCATGTGAGTACCAGGTGCCTCCCCAGCACCATTCAACAAAATCACACCCTCGAAATTCTTCATGGAACCTACTGAACAGTAAAAAAAAAAAAAAATTGGTACTGACAAATATGTGGCCCCGATCCTGACCTTGTCGTCCAAAAGGAGTATTACACCCGGTTGGAAAAATAGAAACCACGTGCACAATCATCGATGCTTTCTTCTTCTTCCAAGCAACCAAGGAAAAATGGGTCGAAAAGGAATAGGAAAAAAGGAAACGCGAAAAAAAAACTGCCTGAAAGTGACGGCACGTCGCCCTTTCAATTTTTTTTTTCAATGCAGGAATTATCCAAAAAAAAAAAAGATAGCGAAGCCTGTCACGTCTTTCTTTTGCCAGAGTGCTAGGCTATTTCCTTCGGCTACAACGTTTCGTCGTTCTTGTTTGCAGAGACTGACAACAAGGTGGTTGAAGTTCCACGCCAATATTCATCGTAGTTGTCGCAGTGTTGTAGGTATCTTTTGTTTAGTAATTTTTTTTGTATTTTTTTTTC
This sequence comes from Hesseltinella vesiculosa, assembly GCA_002104935.1. NCBI lineage: Eukaryota > Fungi > Mucoromycota > Mucoromycetes > Mucorales > Cunninghamellaceae > Hesseltinella > Hesseltinella vesiculosa. The sequence goes on along the minus strand of MCGT01000003.1, from coordinate 475,556 downwards.
TCTGTTAGAATAGTATCAATTACAATGTCCATAGTCTCTGTGAAACCGATCATCACGCTCATCATGCATGCGCAATGAGGACGGAATTTCAACAGAGCCAGTGTGAGGCGCAGCATCAGCCATTGAATCATAAATGTACATCACTGCAACTGTTTCTTCACCAAATGCTCCTTCAATGATTTTGCATTCTTGAAATGTTTTTTTTGTAGCATGGACACGGAAACCCAGCAAAATGCCGAGAAACTGTTAATCCCCCTTTATAATTTTGTTTAACATGTAAGAATCAGTCAGTAATGGATAAAAAAAAAACAAAAGAATCAATAAAACAGCACTTACCAACTTGCACCTTCGAAGAGACCCGGATGACGAGCCGGAGGAGGAAGAGGAGACAGGCCATTCGCCTGGAGCACCTTTCCCCTTCATCTCCGTCCACACGACCTGTTCATGCTTCAGATAATCAAACAGTTGGCATCGCTGTCAAATGCTGTATACCAGCGGCTTAACCAGTTCTAAATAATAAGCTTGCCGCCGGTAGAGAACAAGCATTTTCCAAACCGGATCAACAATCATATGGGGATCCCGTTTAATTCTCGTGCTAAATTGAGCACTGCAAAGTTGGCAATTTACAAAAGGATACTGTACAAAAAAAAAAGTAAAAAAAGACAAGAAACATTTTTTTTTTCGCCGATTCTTCAGCAGCTTTTTTTGCCATCAACCTGGGAGTATCAATTTTATCAAGATTTATCCTTCTTTCTGACGGCGCATAATGGTGGAGGCTATTATTTCCACTATATCCTGTCAAACATGCCAGATCCTAAGGTGGTGAAGAAGTTGCTCATAAGAAACAACCACTTTATTGGTTTCTCGCGGAAAGAGTGTATTTTGCCGGGAATACTGAGCTTGTCCTTTAATTGTTATTGGGCTAACTCCTGCATGTTTTATTAACTTTGTGCCCTGGGAGCATGTTTTTTGCTTCGCACATGCCAATCCAAGTTCGAGTTCCCTGGTCTCGTGTATCTCTCTCATCACGCATCGAACCCGCTGAACTACTCAATTATTTGTACGAATCAAAAAATTTATATGAAAGTCTAGCATGCGTCTAAATAAATATGGCGTCTATCTTGATACGTGGATTGTTCTCTTATCTTTCATTTTGTCTAGTCTTTTGAGGAAGCAGGCAAAGGGTCGGCAGAAGCTGGTACGGACGTCGACTGGACTGGAGCATTGATAGGTTCCAGATGTCGGATGATGTGCCAAATGAGATCTTTGCTGGTCCAGTAGGAGAAGTGCGCGCGAAGGCCAACAAGGTATTCGTTGGTGATCATGCTGAGTATACCTTCATGCTGCAGCAGATGATCCACACGGCGTTGGCCAGGTAGCTTCTTGAGGGCTTGCTGGAAGGGTCCCTCAGCAGACCGCTGGAAGTTGATCCGGGCTCGTTCGATGGCTTCGATGCGAACGCCGTCAATACCGAGGATATCGATCAGGTGGTGTCCGGAAGGAAAGCGCCGGTGGAAGCGAGAGCGGCGCGGAGAACGACGGTACGATGAACTTTTGTGGTGATGATGATGCAGCTGAGGACGGTATTGATGATGGTAATGATGTGGATGGTAGCGGTGACGAGCTTGGGGTTCATGCTGGTGGTGCACGGAAGGTGGCGACAGAGGTGGAAGGGAGCTGGTGCTTTCAAGTGACGAAGAGTAGGGGGCAAACGTGGTGCACATGTCTGTGTCAGCATCGGCTGGTAATAACGAAGGCATGTCGTCGTTTTGCTGCTTGGAAATGGTATAAAGGCTATCAACAACGGCGTCACCATAGTCAAATGTATTGGCGCGTCGCAGCGGAAGTCGTTGTTGTTTTTTAGGAAAGGCGGCAACTTCAGGAGGTGGCGGTGAGAGCAGCTGTTCGAATAAAGGATCCAGTGGGCTGGAAGGGACCTGCTGCAATGGCGTAGGCTGATCGTCTGTGTCGGTTAATGCAATGTGGATCTTGGCTGGGGCGGGTGGGTCTTCTTCTTTACGAGGCGTAGTAGGGCTTTGGTGGTCCATGAATGGGTCTCCAGGAGGAGTTGTGGCTGGCTCATCAGGCTTGGCATCCTTACCACTGCTTTTACTGCCAAAGTAGCCAAGCAGCGAGTCCACGAATGTGGATGAATTGGTGGATGCTGTAGGGGCTGGAGTTGCAATTTTGTCTGCATCCGAAGCTGGAGCCAATGACAGTTTGGTCAAATCTTCTTGAAGGGGCCTGAGGGGTGGCGAAGGAGGTGGAGGTCGGGCCCCAAAGGCTTTGGTGTTTAGAAGAGACGTTTGGTCGATCAGGTCGCTGCTCTTGGTTGGTTCTGGCTTGGGTGCGGCGGGGGCAGGTTCAGCTGCAGGCTGTGCAGGTATTTGCGATCGCCAGGAAAAAAATGAGAAGAGGCTTGTGCCTGTGAAAGAGGGGAGAGAAGGAAACGAAAACGAGGACGATGGGGCCACGCGATCAATAGGCACGGCGGGCTCGTTGGTGTAAAATTCATCAAACAGTGGCTCCATCCGGTAAGCCTAAAAAAAAAAAAAAAAAAACGCCGGTAAGCAGGAGACATCATGCAAAGGAGAGCGTTGGGTGCAGTACCAAAGGATCAAAAGGATGATAAATGTTCTCGTAACAGATGGAAGGGTCTGGGTGATAATACAAAGGCGATTGGTTACGGAACGTCAGGACAGCACTGATGGGAGAGCCCAGGGAGAAGAAATGGGACGGGGTGAAATCCAAGGCGGCATACTTGATGTCCAGTCTGGAATAGTGCTGTTTTTCGTCGTCAGTGTCAATGGAGCGTTGGTGAGAGAGAATGTCCCATGTGATGATGCCGCCCAAACTAGAGTATGCAGCAAAAAAAAAAAAAAAAAAAAAAATGAGAGGCAATTAGCAAGTCCTTTTCAGCCCCTTTCCCCATCCCCTCTTTTTTTTCAAACTTACGAATAGCCCAAAATGACAATTTGACCATCGAAATCGGGGTGCTTGGTCATAAAGTTGCGGTAGGAGGCGTTGAAAGTTTCAATGACATGATCAATGATGATTTGGCCCCGGTCCTTGGAGAAATACAGGAGCACGTCGGCCAAGTATTCGTTCTCAATCAAGCGGATGGTCGGGATGGATTTCAAGGTGATGCGTTCCAGCGTTGAATCCACGTGATCGTGAATGTGTCGGTGCCATTCAATAGGAATGAGTTCCATGTGTACATCACGGTCGGGCAGCTTGCTTTGTAGCACTTGACCTGCCGTTTCTTTCAAATGCTCCACTAAAACGACGAGATAAGCATGTGATATTCTTTTGTTCTTCTCTTACCATGCTCATAAAATTGTCCATACTGCTCGGTTTGCTACAAAATGAAAAAGAAAAAGACTCAGTGCCTGCCACGTTTTGGGTTGGACATGGGTCACTCACCTGGCCGATCCCCTTTAATGTTTAAGCAATGAGGAGAAAGTTTCAATGGTTTGATGAATGTCCGTGTAAAATGGGTCAATTATGTCTTAAAAACCTACGTGGATAACAAAAACCAAGTGGTTGACAGGTCGTTGTTGGTCATCGTCTTGTTTCGTGGAAGGGCCATTCAGTGGCTCGTCCACAGCCAATGGTTCATCTAAAACCACACGATCAGCAAACGATAGGATCGTTATGCTACTCTCTTACCCTGTTCTCCATCGGACAGTTGGGGCGAGGGCAGGTACGTCGATTCAAAGAACATAAAAGTGGCCAGGTGAATAAAAAAAAGAAAAAGAAAAAAAGAAAAAAAAGAAAGAGAAAAAATGGAAAAATCGACGGCATTGACTTTGTTCTCCATTTTTTAAAAGACCGGTGGTCCACTTTTTGTTTGTTTTTCCCTCTTTTTTTTCTTGCTTCATGGCAGCTCCATAAATGGGCCTCTTTGCCGATGTTTCTCAAGCTCAAGAACTTGCCCAAGCTCAATTCAAATTCCATTGCCCCCACTGCGGAAGCTTTAGTGTCTCGTTTTACGGCAGAAGAAAATTTGCGTAAGCTTTTCAACCTCGCTAATGCAGCTATACTCAATTGATTTTTTGTGGGTTTGGATGGGCAGGACATGTGACGATTGTAAGCATAATTGGTACTGGCAAGGTGTCCAACTTCCTACCGAGGACGATCAGCTGATACTGACGTCCACGACAGACTCGTCTCCTTCTCGCATCGACCAATGGCTAGAAGAAATCACGGATCCTACCACAGGTCCTCTGCTTTTCTCCTCTCTACTCAGATATCAGCCGCTCCCTTCACCAGAAGACGCCCATAATCTATCACATGAGCCTAATGCTAGCCTGCCGTCAATACCCTCTAAGGATGACATCTTGATCATACCCAAACATGCCACAAGCAAGTCCCGGCGTGTGCCAACCAACAGTAACCCTCCATCCCTACCCATCTCACCTGTCCATGCCACAGCCACCACGCCCATCATCATCAGCAACAGCAGTAAAAGTGCGAGCACGAATACTTACCTACCAGAAGCCCCCGCCGAAAATGTCGTACTGCTTCCACGGCCAACGCATTCTCCAATGTCAAAAAAGCGGCCAATGCTAGTGCTCGATAGGGCATCCCAGAACGATGCAGCAGCTCCAAGCAGACCTCTGTCGCGTCTGCTAGATGCTACGAGCCGGCTGCCAATGCCTCAACATACCTCTGACCATTATACCAACCTGTCCCAATGTCCGCCAAGTAAACGTCCCCTCGTTGATGTGCCAAAGCAGCATCGACCTGTCCAAGCTTCGAAACCATCGGCCATTTCCACCATCTCTGGAAAGCAGTTGCACAACAAATCCTTACCATCGACTCATACCAGCCCTTCCATTTCTCGCCCAACCACCGTTGTGTCGCGTCCCTACCTTGCTGAATCCAACACTGACACCAAGCGAGACTATAACGCCCTGGCTGCTCTTTCATGGGTGACTGCTGGTGCACACACGGAGGATTTGGATACATTTGTCACTGTGACAGACAAGAACTTTGTCAGCAAAGAAAGCAATGACAACAGGAGAATGCTCGTGCACCAGCTCAGTAAAAACCCCAGCATACGTGACTATGTCTCTCTCAATCCCAAGCACACTGTGAATAAGGAATACGAGAACCATGCCAATGATTTCCTGCTCCATTTCAGAAAAAGCGCAAGCCCCCATGCCAGTACTCCCTCCAAACGCACCCGGTCACTGAAATTCTCTCCATTCACCTCACGATCATAATATTCCCTTGTCCAGCGGAGCGCAGGTTTTTTTTTTTTTTTTTTTTTCACTCGCATCTGTAATTATTTTCAGCGTGAATAAACGCACCAACCAATTTATTTTAATGCCTATTGGCAATAGCATGACGGATGGTGTTCACGAATTCGTGTAGTCTGATTTATTCATGAGTTAAAGAAGCAAAAGGATATACATTGAATAAAGGAAAAAAAAACATGATAGAGGAGAGAGAAAGCATTATTTTTTGCTGGGGGGTTCCTCCAGATCACCTTCTTGGGTACGTTTTTGGCCGGCAACAGCATTGCCATTGGTATTGGGAGAAGGCAAGGACGTGGGGGTGAAGGGCTGGGCTGCAGGGGACAGTTTTGCGTTAGAAGGCGTGGACACTTGCTGGCTTGAAGGTGTGTCAGGAGTGGCGGCGGCGGATGAAGCAGCTGCGTCGGGTGCAGGCGAGGTGGTGGCTCCAGGCGTCAATGCTTTGTTGCTGGCGACGGTTGGGGGAGTGGCCGCAACAGGCTTGGTGACAGGAGGAGTGGCTGCAAGAGGTTTGGTGGCAGGAGGCGTGCCGGTCGTCGGTGCAGGACCAGAGGAGGCACTGGTGGCCACGCTGGGCGTGGGAGCCGCGATGGCAGGACCAGCAGACAACTGTTTTAACTGGGCTTGGAGTGATGCAACTTCCTTTTTAAGCTTTTCGCTCTTGTTGGTATTGAGCGACTCAACGGCCTTCATGCGATTGACCTGCACTTCCAGGGCCTTCAGTTCTTCAGTCTTGGCTGCCAACTGTTTCTTGACCTCTTCCAACTCAGCCTTGATCTTCTTGCTTTCCTCTGTCAGCTCTTCGTTTTGCTTGCGCAACGCTTCCGAAGCATCTGACACTTTTTTCTTTTGAGAGGGTAGAGAAAAAAAAATATGAGTGATCGCCTTTAGAAGATAGCGGCACTGCCCCTACCTTTTCAGCGGCCAGCAGGCGGGCCCGGGTCAAGGTACTGCTGAACTTATTCTATGAAAAGGAGAGTCGGCGAGAGAGATGAGTGGAGGGACAGAAAAATGGTTGCAGTTACCTTGAGGGTTGTCTCGTCTTCTTGGTATTTCTTCAGAGCAGCTTCTAGCTCTTCGATCTTTTGGGCTTGCTCGGGAGGGCGGGTCGTGGCTGCGGTGGAAGAGACTGATTCTGCTTCTTTCTTCTTGGCTTGCATCAGTTCCTCCTTGACCTTTTTGACTTCTTCCGCTGCCGCCTTGTACTACGGAGGCAGGACAGGTATGATCAGCAACATGGAATTCTTTTTCCCGGGCTCTTTGCTTCAGACAAACTTACTTCGGCTTCATGCTTTTCAGATTGCTTCTTGAAGAGGAGGGCTTGACGTGACCGCTGAAGACCCTATTAAAATGAGAATGTTTAGCAATCGATGAATGCAACGAATCCTTTGACTTACAACGTCCACTTGCTTCGCGAGCTCAGCTTCCAATTTGGCAACGGCTTCCTTGTTTTCCGTTTCCTTGACTTCAATCGTCTTCACCTTTTCTTCCACTTCGGCCTTGGCCGTTTCTAGCTCAGCCTTGAGTTTCTCCAATTCTTGAGGGTCGGAGATCTAGAATGCCAAAATCAAGTCAAACCTTTGCCTGTGGGATAAAAGTGTGGCTTTGGGAACACTTACATTGTGCTTTGTCAAGAGCATCGCGCTGCGGGCTGTCCAAGCTTCTTGCTTCTTTTGAAGGTTCTCGATCATTTGCTTGGCTTGGGTCAACTCAAGCTCCAGACCCTTGGATTTGACTAGATGTAAAAAAAAAAAAGGGTGAGGATCAGCCCATGCCCCTTTCGTAAAGTGACAAAGGGAAATGGGCGTTGCTTACGTTCAAGTGGTTCAACTTGGGCGTCCTTGGTAGACAGCAAGGCTTCCAGCTCAGAGAGGCGGGTTTTGGTCTGTTCAAGGTTGGTGCGCAGCAGGGCGTTGTTGTCCTTGAAAAGGACAGCCTCATTTTGGGCGTCCTTGAGGTGCTGCAGTTGCTTGCGGGATGATTCGTCCTTTTCAGAGCGACAGGTGTCCAGGACGGCACGGGTCGTGGTGAGTTGATGCTGGACGAATTCCAAGTCGGCCTCGGCTCGCATGGCACGCTGTTGCACTTCAGTGTGACGGGCTTGCCACAAGTCCTTTTCACGGCGCAGGGTACTGGTGACGTCACGTAGTTGCTGGGATGCACTGTCAGTCAATTCGGTCAATTCTGCGTCCTCGGCCACATTGGCAGACTGGCGCAGCTCGTTCACCTTGACAAGCAACTGTTGGATCTTTTCAGATAAGGCTTGCTGCTGCTTCTGTGAATCATCCAGTCTAGAGCAGAGCAGGGGGGGGGGGATGGTAAAAAAAAAAAAAAAAGGTAAGTTGATCTGGTTGCCCCGACGCCACGATCCGCATTTTACCTTAGCTTCATATCATTATAGGAGCTGTCGGTTTGCTCTTTTTGGGTGCGGTACGACAGTTCTGCGGCGCCCAAGCGTTCTTGAGCCGACAAGACTTCAGCCTTGGACGAGGACAGGTCGAGGGTGAGACGCTGGACATCTTCCCTCAGCTTGGCCATGGCTTCGGCGTCTTGCGTGCGGGCGGCAACTTCGGTCTGGTAGCGCTGCTCGCTTTCCTTGAGCAGCGTGACGTGTTGGTTGAGCTCGGATTGCAAGTTGGCGACCTGGTCCAGGGCCGTCTTGAGCTTGTCGTCGAGGGTACCCTTTTCCTGCAACAGGCCTTGTTTCTCCTCTTGCCACTTGAGTTCCGCCGTGTTGAACGCGGTCTGGGAGTCGCGTTTTTCGTTGGTGAGTTCCTCCAGTTGCTTTTGGAGCGAGGATATCTTGTCGTGGTTGGAGGCCAGGTCGTCGGACAGTTGATTGATGCGGGCTTGGGAATCCTCGGAGAATTTGGTGAAGTCAACAGATACCTTGTTGGTGGTGGCGTCGGCTTGCTCAAGACGATCCTTGTATTCGAAAAGTTCTTGCTTCAAACGGGCGACGGTGTCGTTGGCATCGGTCAGCTGAGAAACCAACTGCTCCATGCTAGAGGAGGCGGCAGCGGCGGTGCCGTCGGTGGTGGTGGCGTTGGCTTCGCCAGCAGAGGCACCGTCAGTAGGGGCAGTGACAGCAGGTTGAGCCTGTTGTTGGCGCGACAGCTCGGATACTTGGGTTTGGGCCATGATACGGTCTTGATTGGCAGTGGCTAGTTGCTTTTCGAGCTCAAGGTAGTTCACACGGAGCTGTTTGAGTTCACCTGAAGACTGTTGGAACTTGTCACGCCATTCATTTTGATCAATGCCTTGCAGAGCACGGACCTCCTTCTCTTTCGTGCGCAGACGGTCACGTAGGTGCTCCAGTTCACGGGATAAACGGCCGTTGTGTTCCTTGAGTTCTTCTACAATATGAGCGGTGCCGCTAGTGCAGCTGCCAAGGTTTTCGTTCATGTTTTGCAGCAATGTGGTCAGGTTGATACGCTCATTGGCCAGTTCCTTATTTTCCACACAGAGGCGCTGGTAACTTTCCTCATAGCCCTTGAGTTGGGCTGAGACCGAACTGTGGTCGGCACGGAGGGAGGCCAGTTGATGGGTCAGGTTCATGGCTTCGTTGTTGGCAGACATTAAACGGTTTTCGAGCTCACCAATCCGGCCGTCTCGGATTGATTCACGTTTGCGTAGGTCCTCGACTTCGTTCTGGCGTGATTTGGATACCTGAAGAAGATCGTTGTTGCGATGTTTGAGTTGATCACGCTCCAACTGCACGGCGTTGCGTTCTTCGCGGAGTTGGGCGGTTTGGCCTTGCAGCTGTTTAAGCTCGCCGCGGATTTCGGCCATCTCCAGCTCAACTTCTTGTTGATAAGCGTCCATTTCGGCGGTCAATTCGTCGACCTTTTGCGTAGACTGCTGAAGTTTGTCTTGGAGATCGGTGTCGATCACGGCCACGGGTGAGGCGTCGGCTTCCCCATCGGCCATCGAGCCATTCACTCCAGCTTGCTTGAGCAGACGATCCCGTTCAGCGACGGTCAGAGACAGGCTAAGAGAAGGAGGGGGAGAAAAGAGGTGAGCAAGGACGAAACAGTCGACTAAAAAAAAAAAAAAAAGCCAGCAGACTGAAAATGGCGGGGGCGTACCGGTGTTCCATGGCTTCCAGTTTTTCACGCTGGTCGCGGATGAGCGATGTGGATTTAGCTGAGGCATCAGACAACAGGGCTTCCTTTTCCTTGAGTGTGGTAGACAGCTGGTCGACCTGGGTGGACTTTTGGCTGAGGTTGGCTTCCAGATGGCGGATGTCGGTCATGAGGGTTTGGTTGCGTTGTTGCATTTCATCAAAGTCTTTGAAGACAGTCTTGTCATGCTCCAGGCTGGAGGGGATCTGAGAATCCTTGAGAAGATCGTGGGTGTCCTTGACCTGATCAGGCAGAGCGCCGTATTGATACTGCACAAAGCGTAGCATGTACCGCAGTTGATAGGTGGTATCGTTCAAGCTGGCTTCGAGATCTTGCTTGTCACGAGACAGATCAGCGATTTGTTTTTCCAGCGCTTGGAACTAGAGCGTGCGTGAGCAGGTGGTGAGTAGAGAGGTTCTTTTGGCAGATGTAGAGCGCTTACCTTTTCTTGTTGGGAAGCCTTGAGTTTGGCTAGTTCATCGACGGCATTGGCGTGGGTGGTTTGCTCGCTACGCAGGCGGTCCACTTCAGCTTCAAGTCGTGTATAATACTCGCGCTCATTGTCCTTTTCGCGCATGTAGCGGCGGTTCACTGCAGTGAGTTCATCGTTGATCTTGGACAGGCGTTGATTGGCGTCCTGCAGTTTGAAATAGTCACCAAAAATGTCATCCCAGTAGTGGCCAGAGCTTTCGTATTTTTGGACCAGTTGTAGTAAGCTGCCGCCAAGCAAAGGCGCAGATGGCGAGGTGCCAGGAGTCGTAGGAGCGGTAGCATCCCCGTTGGCGCTACACTTGCCGATAAGTTGATCAACCCGGTTGCGTGTGACAGCCAAGCGGTCGTGGGCATCGGTCAGCTGCTGCTTCAGAGACTTGTTTTCATCCACAAGGTCAGTGTACTGGGCTTGGGCTTTGGTTTGAGCAGTCTCCAGCTCGGCGGAGAACTTGGCGATCTGGTCTTCAGCAGCCAGGCGTTGACGTTCGTACACTTCAATGATGTCGTTGTGGTTCTTTTTGGACGTGAGCTGGGCGGCTTCCATCTTTTGGCAGCGGTCCTCAGCTGATTTGGCGCGATCGGAGGCATTGTGCAGGTCGGTGTTGGCTCGGGTCAGCTCGTAGCGTAGTTCTTGAATGCTGGTTGATAGGGTATCACGTTCCTGTTCCAAGTAGCTCTTTTCCGATAGGGCTAGTTCTCGGTCTCGTCGCTGTTGGAAGGCAAGAATAAATGACCATCGTTCATCTTTCTGATCATAGGCAATTTTTTATAGCTTACTCTGGCTTCGTTGATCAGCTTGATTTCCGTATCAGCAGCAAGGAAATGTTGACGGGATTGCTCAAGGTTTTCACCAAAGGAATTTAGACGTAATTTCAAGGCATCTACTTCGATCTATGTGAAATAGAGATATATATAAGGAGGGGGACGTCGTCAGCACCTCGTGTTGTGGCTGCTGTTCATTTTTACCTTGAGGGCTTCACTTCGATGACGTTCGGCTTCCTTTTCGATCTGGATTTTGGTGCATTTGATGTGGTAATCATTAATGTCTTGTGATAGTTTGGTATTGTCGGCTAGAAGCGAAGCAAATGGGGTGGATGAGCATGATAATATTTTTTTTTCTTGGATGACAGCTTACATCGTTGTACAGCCAGCGATTGGCGAAGTTCATTGATCAGGACGGTGAACTCCTGCTTGTTGTTGGTGACATCACTAAGCTTAAGCTCCATTGCATCCTTTTCTTGCTGACTGTGGGCCGCGGTTGATTTGAGCTGTTCCAGCTGCAATTTTGTTTGCGTCAATTCTTGCTCTAATAAAAAAAGGCACCGACAAGAAAAAGATCCATGAGTTACAACTGTCCTATTTTTAGTGTAAGGAGATCAGGGTGGGTAGCTTACGAGATTGAGATTCATTTTTAACAAGTTCATCGTATTTTTCTTTGAGAGTATTGTATTCAACGGTGAGGGTTTCCGCGGACAAGTCTGGACGAAGAAGAAAAATAAACAGCCAAATCACATGTGAGTTCTCATAGAATCAGATTCATCTTCTGTCTTTATTGTTATTCATATCAGCGCCTTACCCTTTAGAAGCGTTTCTGGACTTGCCATTGGAAGTATGCAAACTGCTGAGGCAACAAAAAAAAAAAAAAACAAAAGACGGGGAAGAAAAAACAAGAAAGAGAAAAGGGTGGTTTTTTTTATTTTTGCGGTACTTTCCGCGCCTTGCATTTTTCTTTTTCACTCCATTTGTTTTCTACACTAACATGAAAGTCGTGATTACTGGTGCCTCTGGCCTTCTTGGTCGTGCTGTAGCGAAGAACTTTGAAGCTGCTGGCCATGAAGGTATATATAAAAAAAAGCTTTTTGAAGTAAAGTGTCTCAACAACCATGACTCGCTCTCAAACTTTTGAAGTTGTTGGCTTGGCCTACAGTCGCTCGGGAGTGAACCTCGTCAAGGTAAACTTGCTCCATGCATGGGATTGCTTTGAAATCGACATGATGTTTTTTTAATAGATCGACTTGCTGGATGAAGATGCCTCGATTCAGTTTTTAAAAGCTCAAGCCCCTCAAGGTAATTCCGTCAAACCTCATACCCTTGCAGAAACTAACAGACTTTCTTAGTCATCGTCCACTGTAAGTGTTCTATGGGAGGAAAGACGCGAATCGACTTGTTTTTTTTCTTACGAGAATAGGTGCAGCCGAGCGCCGGCCTGATCAAGCCGCCAAAGACCCAGAAGGAACGTTGGTGGTAATAAAAAAAGGGCATTTCCCTAGCCTTTTTAACTCATCCCTTGACTTTTATTTACTGTCCTTAGCTGAACGCCAAAGTGCCTGGCTATTTGGCTACCTACTGCAAGGCCCAAGGTATCCTTCTCATCTATATCAGCACAGACTACGTGTTTGATGGCAAAAACCCTCCATACCAAGTGGATGCCCAAACTGGGCCTTTGAACTTTTACGGTGAATCCAAATTGGCTGGCGAAGAAGCCATCCGTCAAGTGGATCCCCAAGCCATCATCTTGCGAGTGCCAATCTTGCAAGTATCTATTCATTCACCAATCCACGCTGATTCCTTTTTTTTTTTTTTAGGTACGGCGATGTCGAGTACAACGGCGAATCTGCCGTGAATATCTTGATCGATGCTGTCAAGGTAAGGGACCCAATCAAGCCCCATGATGGTTCACCTCCATCGCTTTTTATCAATAGAATACGAGCAAGGAATGCTTAATGGACCACTATTGCCTCAGATTCCCAACAAACGGTAAAAAAAACTCGAATTCATGCAGCTCACGTCTGACCTTTATTCCAAGTGATCGACATTGGCCGAGTGATCTTGGACATTGCCGGTAAGCACATTTGCTTATGCTAACAGTGGCCCGCTTTTGGTCTCATCCGCCCCTTTCTTCTCTAGTCCACCGGGTGGAAAATGGCCAACCTCTTGCTGGCACGTACCATTTCACTGCTGAAGAAATGTACACAAAGTATGAAATGTGCCGTAAGTTCGCCTTGCCTCTGCAAAAAAAGAAAATAGCCGTGCCCTGACGAATGCCTTCTTTATTTTCCCTTGACGCAGAGGTGTTTGCCGAGGTTCTCAAGGTGCCCATGGATCATTTGCTCCCTCAGACAGAGGTAGACACGTCGGCAGCCGCGGCACGACCCAAGGACTGTCATCTATCGACCCAGCGTTTAAAGGAGGCCGGCATCAACCTTTCGTTTGTACCTTTTAAGACCTGGTTCCAGGCCTATCTGCAGTGAATAAAACCAAGGATGATCTTATTTTATTTGTTGCTACTCAGCATCATCAAATTGCCCAGCATGGCCGTTTTGCTGTGGAGGCGCAGGTTGTTCAAATACAGATTCCAAATGTTGTAGGGCAGCCTGTTGCATCTCGGACAGCTCACCAGGATCGCTGGGATCAATGAAGTATTGTTGGTCATCCTCCTCCTCGTCTTCTAGATCAGGATGCAACGCAGCGCAGTCGGACAGAGCCAAATAGATGTCTTCCACTAGAGGCAATTCAAAAAAAGAGAGAGAAAGAGAGTAAGCGACGGCTGATCTGCCTTGCTCCAAAGCAGCTCCTTACAGGCCTCAGGGTCTTGAGGGACGAAGAAGAGTTCGGTAACGAGATCGTCCTTGTCGACATCGTCTGGGAATTGTTGGCTAGGGAAAAACAGGCCGGCATCCAGTTGACAGTAAATGCTTGGTTGTGAATCTTGACGCGAGATCGCATGAATGATGATGTCGGGGTACTCGACGGCGATCCCAGAGTTGACATTGTTAGAGTAAAAGTAAAGCATGCTGAAGAGGATCGCAAGTTAATAGGAGGGTCTCAACTTTTGCTACATGTTTACCTTTCACACACGTAGAGGGTTCCCTGAAGTGCATCGGGCACACCAGCCAAAGGAGGGGACACCTTTAAGCCCATGTTCTGGCCAGTGTATCGAACCGTCAGATCACTGAAATCCGGTGCTTGTGATAGCAGCGTAATAGTCATTATAATGAAATAAATGAAAATGAAAAAAAAAAAAAAGAAAAAAAATAGACGCAGAGGTCGGCGACGTTTTCAATTTTTTTTTTTTATGTTTGGCTTGGGCCATGATACAGTATGCAAAACAAAAAAGGACACAAAAGGAGAAATGAAGTCATGTATATAAAACACTAGTGCTACAGAGTAAAGAAAACGATGAAAGACGGAGGAAAAGAAGAGAGGGATGGGTAACATGGGGGCATTTAGAATCGGTTAATGGTCTTCTTCTTGGCACCACCTTTTTTGCCAGCTCGTTTCTGTTGACGACGGGTCTTGCTGTTCAATTTAGGACCGCTGGTAGAGATCTTGGGGACATCCGTATCCATTGACTCGGCCTTTTCTTCAGCAGCAACTTTGGGGAGAGCTGCCGCTGCCTGTTGAGCAGTAGCTAAGCGATCCAAGCGAGCATCTTCAACAGGCTTGAAAACAGCCGATCGTTTGATAGCTATCGATAGAAAGAGATCATTAAAAAAAAGCGATAAAGGAGATGGCACTACTTACCCTTTGTCTTCTTCTTAGAAGCCGATCTTAAACTCTTAGCCATTGGTAAAAATGAAAAATGATCAAGGAAAAAAGGTGCAGTTGAGGAACAGGAAAAAAAAATTTGCTTGCCTTTTTTTTTTTTTTTTTTTTGGATGATTTGAACCCAGCCGGTGCCTTGGCCTTTGGGCTTTGGTCGCGCTTGCCTTTCATTTTTTTTTCTCTTCATCTCCTTTTTTTCCCTTGCTCATCTACCGTTTGTATACAATTTACTTGTCTCTTGGATTGCCCATTGTAGCTATTATAGATTCTCTCGTTCGTTTTATCCTTGAAGAATCATGCTGCCTATTCAATTTCAAGAACATGCTCAGGTAAGAATTGGCTTGCAGCCAAGACCTCCCATCCACACGGCAAATTGTTTCCATGGAGCTCACACCTAGTTTTTCTTTAAATAACCGCCATAGTTGCAAACACTTGGCATCAATGCTGCCAGCATCGGCTTCAACACATTAACCTTGGAATCCGACCGCTACATCAGTGTCCGTGAAAATGTCAATGGCTCCAACCAAGTCGCCATTATTGACTTGCACAACAATAATGAAATGATGCGTCGTCCTATTACTGCTGATTCTGTCCTCATGCATCCTTCCTCCAACATCATGGCCCTCAAAGGTAAGTCTCTCTCCCTCTCCCTGACATGAAAATTCGCCTAGCACCCTGACACACTTTTTTTTTTTTTTTTTGGAAGCTGGACGGCAATTACAAGTGTTCAATTTGGACACCAAGGCCAAGCTCAAAGCATACGTGATGAATGAAGACATTGTTCTGATGAAATGGATCAACGAGTCTTCGTTGGCTCTGGTCACTAGCAACACTGTGTACCACTGGAGTATGGACGGCACCAGCAATCCTGTCCAAATCTTTGGCCGCCATCAGAACTTGGCAAACACCCAAATCATCAACTACAGCGTCTCCAAAGACGAAAAATGGATGGTCCTGGTCGGCATCTCGGCTCAACAAAACCGGGTCGTTGGCTCTATGCAACTGTACAACAAGGACCGTGGGGTCAGCCAGCCTATCGAGGGCCACGCTGCGGCCTTTACCGAATTGACCCTCGAAGACGCCACTGCCCCCACCAAACTCTTCGCTTTCGCCGTGCGCACAGTTACCGGTGAAGGAAAGGTAAGAAAAGAAGCACACGCAAAATGGGCACAACTCACCCCCGGTTATTTTTTTTTTATTTTTTGGCTTGTAGCTCCAAATCATCGAAGTGGATCACCAGCAAGGCGCGCCCGCTTTCACAAAAAAAGCTGTGCAGGTGTTTTTCCCTCCCGAAATGGCTCAGGATTTCCCCGTATCGATGCAAATCAGTCGCAAATACGGTATCATATTTTTGATCACCAAGATGGGCTTCCTTCATATGTATGATGTGGAATCTGGCATATGCATTTATATGAACCGCATCAGCAACGAATCCATTTTCATCACTACCGAATACCAGGCCACTTCTGGCCTCCTTGGTATCAACAAGCATGGCCAGGTCCTGTCTGTGTCCATTGACCAAAACACCATCGTTCCTTTCATCCTCGAATCCCTCAACAACACCGAACTGGCTATCCGCCTAGCCTCCCGCGGTGGCCTTCCCGGCGCCGATGATCTGTATGTCACTCGATTCAACCAACTGTTTGCCTCTGGCGCCTTTAATGAAGCTGCCAAGGTCGCTGCCAAATCGCCACGGGTAAGTACAAGCGAAAAAAAAAAAAAAAAATCGGGGGAGCTTGAACTCACTGTCTCTCCAGGGCATCCTCCGTACGCAAGACACGGTTCAGCGGTTCAAGGGACTCCAGGCTGCCCCAGGCCAACTTTCACCCCTGCTGCAATACTTTGGCATCCTGTTAGAAGGCGATGGCTTGAACAAGTACGAAGCATTAGAATTGGCTGGTCCCATTTTGCAGCAAAACCGAAAGAACCTCTTGGAAAAGTGGCTCAAGGAAGAAAAGCTTGAATGCAGCGAAGAGCTGGGCGACTATGTCAAACAGCACGATGCTACCCTGGCACTGTCGGTTTACTTGCGCGCCAATGCTCCCAGCAAGGTTGTCCTGTGCTTTGCTGAACTGCAGCAGTATGACAAGATCTTGAAGTATGCCAAGACTGTCGGCTACACTCCTGACTATCCTTCCTTGCTCTACAACATGGCACGCACCAGCCCAGATGAGACAGTTGCCTTTGCCAATGCCTTGGTGAACGACCCTGCTGGTCCCTTGGTGACCCCTGAAAAGGTAGTCTGCAGAGCCCCCCTCCTGTATTTGCTGACCTTTTTTTTTCCTTTATCTTTACTAGGTCGTGGATGTGTTCCAATCGCAAAACTTGGTCCAGCAAGCCACTGCCTTCCTGCTGGATTATTTGAAACCTAATCGTGAACAAGATGCCCAATTACAGACACGCCTGCTGGAAATGAACTTGCTGTATGCGCCCCAGGTCGCCGATGCTATCCTCAGCACGGGCTCTTTGACCCAATATGACCGCGTTACCGTCGGCCCTCTGTGCGAAAAGGCTGGCTTGTACCAAAGGGCCTTGGAACACTTTACCGACATCCACGACATCATCCGCGTCATGCCCCATGCCCAAGCCTCTGTCAGCGCCGACTGGCTCGTCGGCTACTTTGGCAACCTCTCTGTCGACCAAACCCTCGCCTGCCTCGACGAAATGTTAACCACCAACCTCCGACAAAACCTGCAGCTTGTTGTCCAGGTCGCTATCAAATACTCGGAACAGCTTGATCCCAAACACCTCATCTCTCTCTTTGAAAAATTCAAGAGCAACGAAGGTAACCAACAAACCCCCCCCCATGCAGAGATTTCTGCCAAAGGAAGATTTTCTTACGCGCTGTTTTTTATTCCATCATATTTCAGGGTTGTATTACTACTTGGGCTCGATTGTGAACATGAGCCAAGATCCTCAAGTGCATTTCAAGTATATCCAGGCATCGTGCCGCACCGGCAACATCCGAGAAGCAGAGCGCATCTGTCGTGAAAGCAACTATTTCGAACCCGAGGCTGTCAAGAATTTTTTGAAAGAGGCCAACTTGAGCGACAAGCTCCCATTGATCATTGTTTGCGACCGCTTCAACTTTGTGCACGACCTCGTGCTTCATCTTTACCGCAACAATTGCCAGTCATTCATCGAAGTGTATGTGCAAAAGGTGAACCCCAGCCGTACGCCCGAAGTCATCGCCGGTCTGCTCGACATTGGTTGTGATGAAGAAGTCATCAAGAACCTGTTGCACTCTGTTACTGGCGACTTCTCTGTCGGCACGCTCTGTGACATGGTGGAAGAACGCAATCGACTCAAGATGCTCCAGCCCTGGCTCAACGTCCGTGCCACCCAAGGCAGCACCGACCCCGATGTCTACAATGCCCTGGCCAAAATCTATGTTGACACCAGCAACAATCCCGAGCCCTTCTTGAAGGAAAACGAGGTAAAAAAAAAAAAAAAAAAATAGAGGGAGGCAGTGCTCTATAAGCAAATCATGCTCACTCTATTTTTTTTTCTTTTTTCACTTAGTACTATGATCCTCGCTCCATTGGTAAATATTGTGAAAAACGGGACCCTTTCCTGGCCTGTATCTGTTACGAAAAAGGCCAATGCGATTATGAACTCCTGCATGTGACCAATGAAAATTCCCTGTTCAAGCAACAAGCCCGCTACTTGATCCACCGCCGGGACCTGAATCTCTGGGCTTATGCTTTGCAAGAAACCAATGACTACCGCCAAGACTTGATTGACCAGGCAAGACATAGATTTCAAAGGTAGTACTCTTGAGCTTATCATTTCTCTTTTTTTTTTCTGGACAAACCTAGGTTGTGTCCACCGCGCTGCCTGAATGCACGGACCCTGAAGATGTGTCGTTGACTGTCAAGGCATTTATGAATGCTGACCTGCCCAATGAATTGATTGAATTGTTAGAAAAAATCATCTTAGAAACCAGTGCCTTTAACGATAACAAGACCCTGCAAAACCTGCTGATCTTCACTGCCGTCAAGGTATGGTGTACCCCCCAACAGCTTTCTCTCGCTTTCTTCCTAGTGGCACATTTCCTGATACTCACCCCTACTTTTTTCCTGCTTTGACATGGCTAGGCCGATGCTGATCGAGTCATGGACTACATTTCCCAATTGGATAACTTTGACGCCGACGATGTGGCTCAAGTGTGTATTGGCGAAGACCTGTTTGAAGAAGCATTCACCATCTTCAAAAAGTACAACGTCAATGTCAATGCCATTGATGTCCTGATTGACCATATCAACGACCTCGATCGTGCCTATGAATTCGCCAACAAAGTGGAGGAAGCAGATGTTTGGAGCCATCTAGCCAAAGCTCAGTTGGGCCAGAACCAAATCAAGGAAGCCATTGGTAAGTGACGCCTCGCTCGCTGATTACTGTATCATCTGACCCGCGTTTATTAGATTCCTATATCCGCGCAAAGGACACGACCAATTATTTGGATGTGAGTCGCAGTGCGATGCGTGAGGCCAACTACGAAGACTTGGTACGCTACTTGCAAATGGCGCGTCAGCATTCGCGGGAGCCTTTTATCGAGTCCGAGCTGCTCTTTGCCTATGCCAAAACCGACCGTCTGACTGACCTGGAAGACATGTTGTCGGGTCCTACCGTGGCCCAAGTGCAAGAGATTGGTGACCGTTGTTTCCAAGATCACCTGTTTGAAGCTGCCAAGCTCATGTATCAAAACGTGTCTAACTATGCCAGCCTGGCCCGCACGCTCGTGTATCTCAAAGACTACCAAGGCGCTGTCGACTGTGCCCGCAAGGCCGGTAACACCCGTGTGTGGAAAGAAGTGCTGCAAGAGTGTCTGTTCCAGAAAGAGTTCCGCCTTGCCCAGATGTGTGGTCTGCATGTGATTGTGCATGCCGAAGAACTCGATAGCGTGGTCAAGATGTATGAACGGGATGGCCATTTTGAACAGATCATGGCTCTTTTGGAAAACGGCCTTGGCCTGGAGCGTGCGCACATGGGCTTGTTTACGCAACTGGCCGTCCTTTACGGCAACTATGCACCTACCAAACTGATGGAGCACCTGCAGCTGTATGTGTCTCGCATCAACATCCCCAAGGCTATCCGTGCTTGTCAACACGGTCACCTTTGGCGTGAACTGATCTTTTTGTACGTACACTATGACGAATTTGACAATGCTGCGGTGGCCATGATGGACCATGGTGTCGCTTGGGAACACGCTGCCTTCAAGGACATCATTGTCAAGGTGTCCAACATCGATCTCTACTACAAATCACTACGCTTCTACCTCAAGGAGCACCCTCTATTGCTCAACGACCTGCTGGCCTCCCTGGCCCCTCGTATCAATCATACCCGTGTTGTCCAATACTTTGAAAAATCCGATAATATTCCCTTGATCAAATCCTACTTGCTCTCGGTCCAACATGTAAAAAAAAAAAAACTGCTCGATACCTAGGAAAAAAAAAAAAGATTGCCTTGCTCACCCCTCCCACTTAGGTAAACAACAAACATGTGAATGGCGCCTTGAATGAATTGTTTATGGAAGAAGAAGACTATGATTCTTTGCGTGACTCGCTGGATCATTATGACAACGTGGATACCTTGGATTTAGCACGACGATTACAAAAACACGAATTGTTGGAATTCCGCCGAATTGCCTCTCATCTATACAAGAGCAAAGGCCGTTTCCGTCAATCCATTGACTTGTCCAAGGAAGATCGTTTGTTCAAGGATGCTATCCAAACGGCTGCTGCCTCCAAAGACGCTGCCGTTGCCGAGGAACTGCTGCAATATTTCATCGAGATTGGTCAGCGTGTTTGTTTTGTTGCCATGCTCTACTTTTGTTATGATCTACTGCGCCCCGACCTTGTTCTGGAACTCTCCTGGCGTCACCGCCTGCGTGACTTTGCCATGCCCTACTTCATCAACTACATCAAGGAACAAACTCAAAAGGTAGAAACGGTGTAGCCAGGGGGGAAAAAAACAAGTGCTGACCTCCACTTTTTTTCTGCTTGGGTAGATTGGATACTTGGATGAGCAGGTTCAAAAGCTCAAAGAAAGCCTGTTCCGCCCTGAACCTCCACAAGAAATGTCTGCCATGCCAATGATGAACGAACCCATGATGATAGGCTGGGGTTCCAATGCAGGCACACCAACCATGGCTGCTGCGCCGCCACCTGGCTATGGACAGTGGCAATAATTCCCCCTCAAAAACAAAGTCCCTTGGATGGGCATATTTTTATATGTTTTGCGAATAAATCTTTGGATATAGGATATACTTAGGACATGGTCAAGTGCAAGGAATGATATCTAAAAAAGGGTGGTATCTCTTGAAAAGGGGTTGAAAATCATGGCTGTTGAAAGACTTTGCGCACCATCTCGTTCCTATATGCGGTAAAAACAGATGAGAACAAATCATTTTCCGACTTGACGTTGACTGTCACATGCCTGTGTTTGAATTTGTTTAGCACGTCCTTCATGGTTTCCATATCTTGAATCGACTGTAGACTTTCAATGGCTTCGTTTCTATGTAGCAAACATAAGAATTGTTTGAGGTTGCCATGGCAACAAGATTTTTTTTTTTTGTTTTTTTTTGTTTTTTTGTTTACGCTTGAGGCGCCGAGACGCCTTCCAAAATCAAGGTGAGTAACCCAGGGTCGGTCGAGGTTTGGTGTGGTTGGTGCTGGTCCAGAGGATCGCTGACAGTGTTTTGTTCCAGTCGACCTTCGATGATTTGCAAATGAGGGCTGTAGCTGTCGACCTTGATTTGTCCTGATTCGTCCAAATCCACTAGCACCAGCTTGTCCTTGGCCACATCCGGAAACGGCTCATCTTCGAAGACAAAATGCTGGATAGGATGTTTGAACGTGTCGTGGATTTGATCATGGATGACAATATACTGAGGAATAGCAGGGTTGGATGCATGACCGGAAGCCGGTGGAGGCGAGGGGGTATCCAAAGTAGAGTTCATTATAGCTATCAAAGTCAACAATGATAACGTAGGAGAAAAAAAAACTGAAAAGCACGAATAGAAAAATGTAAGACTTTCTTTTTCCTGTGCTTTTTGGGCGGGGGGAAAAAAACAAAAGCTTAAAAACCCGGAAGCGAGGTTTTGGCCATTTTTTTTTTCTCTTTCTTTACTCTCACCATCCCCTTTTCACCCCCTTTATTAGAAATGCTCGCTAGACAACGTCAGTATATCCACAAAGCCTTTGCACGCACACGACTGCCTAATGTCACTGCTGTCAGGTATTATAGCGATGATCACCGCCGAGGCAACGACGAGAAAGACGACAATGTCCAACCACAACAGCCTTACCAAGCTACCGCCAATCCTACCACTCCTTCGCCTGTACCTGCCTCTATTCCCTTTATTCCTGTGATCAATATCCCCCAGACGGAATTTGCACACAATGCCTTTTTTTCTCTACATCGACCTCTCCTTGGCCTTGCTGACGAAGACAAACCGTTTTTTCCATCCTCCCCTGTGGAAGAACCTGATGGTAATGGAGAAAAAGGGATTTCCACCAACGGACAAGGGGAAAAAAAGAGCAGCATGTCAGGGCAACGTCAACTGACGGGTTTTTATGAGTAGTCGACGAAGAATTGAACAATTACCTATCAACACTGCAGCCTTTTGAGCCCCCTGCAGCCAGTGCCTCGCCACCTCCGTCCCAGTCCACTGTCTCTATTCAAGTGCAAGATAATTTTTACATGGAACAGACCTTGCCAATGTATTATATGCCTGATAGTGACGAGATTGTCGATTACTTGACAACGGTGCAGCAGAAGATCCTGTTGGACCAAGAATCCAAACTTGGCCAGGGTCGGACTCGACGCTCTCGATGGGTTCCCCTGCCCATTTCGGCCACCACCTCCTCTCGTTATCAACGTCGCCCCGATCTCGGCCTGTATCGTCATCGTTGGACCAAATAGACTCTTAGATCCCTATTTTGCATTTTTTTTTGTTCCACCTCGCTTTCATTGTTGCTGTGTACCATAACCTCCCCGCTCGCTCTATTGCAAAAATACCATGCTTTTTTTTTTTTTCTTCCTTTTCTGCCTCCAGCCCTCTCTCTCTATCATTTACTGTACTATATCCCAAGGGACAACCAACTCAAATGCATTAAAGTGATGAAACAAAAGAACACAGACTTGCGATCCTAGTAGAATTCATGCGGGAACTTTTTTTTTTTTTTGCTGGCCTTGTCCGATGACCTTGACTGATCACGAGACCTCCGTTTTTGTTTGGAGTCAACAAGCGTTGTTTTTTCTTTTTTCGTTTTTCCTTTCTTACACCACTTTGAAGGCTTTTCTTTTTTACGTTACTTTTACGCCCACTTGCCTCCATTGCTAACTTTGCCCTCTGGCCTTTCTTTTTTTTTTTACAACTCCTCTTCCAAAAAGTGCAAAAAGAAAAAAAAAGGTGTTAAACCTGGGTCAAATCCAATGACATCCATGTTATCACTCCCTAATGGGACCAGTCTGGAACCATTGACCGTGCCCAGAACTAAAAACACAACCAGGACCTTTGGTAGAAACCTCATGTCCAACCCCACCATTGCTACTCGCTGGAAACTACAGCAGCCATTGCGTCCAACAACTGCGGAAACACGTCCTACTGATCATGTGCTGTTTGACAAGCAAGCCCTCACCGTTGCGTTTCCAATGTCCAAATGCCGTCACAGCCGTATTCATTGCACCGCCATCTATCCTCGTCCTGCCCACTGGCTGCGCTTCCCTGATCCACTGCTCAACATCAGGTCCAAACGGCCTTTGACCTTTCCCCGCCTGCCGTCTCCTTATCCACCTTGCCGCCGGTTATCCAAACGCTCAGCCAAACCCCAACATCCCGCCCTCGGCTGCTCTTCCTGGCCACCTCCAAGCTTTATCCCTGTGTACCCCTTGATGTATACCTACCCGCCATCGGCTGCCTATCCGCTTTCGTATAACGCCAGCCCACCTGCGATGGCTCTGCCGGCCAACTTTACCCACCCCATCGACCCCTTCTCTCAACGGCGTGCTTCCCGCCCAGCCCGTCGCCTCTCCCGGAAATCGTCTGTCATCTCCTCTACATCGCATGATGACCATCGCCGGATCTCGAGCTACACCAACGACTCCACCACCTCCAGCAGCAACACCCGCCGATTTAGCAACGGCTCCGTCTCCAGCAAAAGCACTGCTCTATCCAGCGTCACCGTCAGCTCCACTTCCTCTGCCTGTGCCCTCCCTCCGCCACCCACCTCAGACGCCCGGGACTCGGACACCATGCCTCAATCGCCTAGACCCTGCCTCTCTACCTCGACGTCGGCGTCCTCTTCCACTGCACCAGCCGAGCAACCGCCTGCTTCACCTTCCCCCTCTGCCATCTGCCTCACCAAACAAAAAGCAAAGGACGACCTTGCTGTCGTGATCGCTCCCCAAATGACGGTGCCCATACCCGTCTCCCCATCATCCTCACCTCCACCCAAGCTACCCACCCCAAGCCTGCCATCTCCTCCTACCTGTGATACGCCTGTGTCTCTCTGTCCCGCCGACCTCCCATTCACCTCCCCCGTTGTCTGTACCTCCCAGCCCTCCTCGCCGATCGCCGATGCAGCCGAGCCTACAACAGCATCCTCCCTCCCGGTTTGGGCCGATCCTGCCAAGGTCCAAGAACACCCCACACGCTATGCCTACGTCCAGGAATATATGGAGAACCATCAACTTGCCATGACCTCTCCGTTACCTCTTACTGTGCCTGTGGTCTTTTATTTTGGCGATATGGCTGTCCACAACAAGGCCCATTCGACGAAGAAGCAAGACTACCGTTCGCTAGTACAGCCATTGTGCAGCTGTGACACTGTCTGGCAATTCTGCTCCCGCTGGCGGCTTCAACAATCTCTTGGCTACCAACCTGCACAGCTCACCCACCAACAAAATCTGTATTGCTTTGTCCAAGGTGTCGAGCCTATGTGGGAAGACCCCATCAACCGACAGGGCGGTCGCTTGACGGTATACCCTGAACGTATGCATCTGGATCTAGTGTGGGATTGGCTATTGGCTTCCTTTGTCGGTGGCAATCTGATGGGTCATGATATGGTGGGTCTGGTTGTATCCAAACGTACACGAGGTGATCGACTGGAGCTGTGGCTCAAAACTCCTCTCACTGCCTCGGCGACTGCTCAGCTCAGGTAAGCTGCAATTCAACTGCAGCGAGAAAATCATAGTCCATCTCACCCTCCTTTTTTTTTTTTTTTTTTTTCTTGTAGGGCCAAATTGATCGACTTGATTCCAATGTCTGCCTGCCATGATTATTTCCGCACTGCTCATTTCAAAAAACATCTTTGAGATGTCGATTCTCCTCCCTCTCTGTTACCCTCACTTGTACATACCTTTCTTAGCCTGAATTTCCTTCTTTTTTTTTTCTTGCGCTGTTCTGTTTCCACCTTGACTGTTCTTCTTCTTTACTTTCCTCTTGAATGACTTTCTTCGAAAGAAAAAAAAATGATAAAACCCACGATCTTTGTAAATTGGCAACTTTGACCTTTTGTGCAGCTCTTTTTTTTTTGGAGTTACGCTGATAGCCCCTATTTTTTTACGACCCCCTGATTTTATTTTATTACCATCATTCATTGTGTTAAGGTGCATGTGGATTTCAAGTGTTGTCAGTGGATAGCAAAATTAACTGGCAACTTTAATTGACTTGCAAATGATAATGATTGACCTCATACTGTCCACGGCTTTACGTTTAAAAAAAGGTCGTACCTGAACTCAAGTCACCTTCTTTTTCTTCTTTTCCTCTCATCCTCTTCTGATCTTTACTTTCTTTTTTACTTTTTTACTATGGCTACTTCCATCACGCTTCCTTCGTCTATGCATATGACAACCCCACATCGTATTTTCATTTCGCCCTTGCCCCCTCCCAAGCTGCCACGGACGACAAGCCTGCCTACGCCCGAGCACCCGCCCCGATCCACATCGCTGTCGAGCTCTTCGGTGGTGCCTCCTTCACCTTGCCAGCCCCATCCCACCTACCGTGTCTGTCCTTACCAAGTTGTGTCTATGAAGCAGCAGCAGCATGACAATGCGATCAAGAAATCACCTGCTGTCAAGTGCTACAAGCTGCCTCTGATCAACGACGCCGTCCATGCCGATCGCCCCACATCAAAGAAACAGAAAACTTGCCCACCGTCCATTCCCAGCCGTCCTGATCCACTCTGCCTTGACCCTCGATCGTCCTTGTCCACCTGTACGCGTTCTTCCGATGAGATGATCTACAGCCCCTCCAGCACTCTGCTGTCGCCCACATCGCCCTCGACGCACTGTCACTCCCTGGCTAAGTTCTCTCTACAGCCGCCTCCCTGGTCACCTGTCTCCATTGCTTCTTCCGCCTCCTCCTCTTCGTCTTCGTTGTCCTCCGCCTCCGATTTCAAATCCTATCCGATGTCACCGCGCCATCCGCCCGTCCTGTCGTCCTCCTGCCAATGCCGCCTTGCCCTCAACCATCCCGTCTCACGTTCCTATCTCAAATCTCTGGCCAATCCTGCGCAATTCGACCACATCCTGAAATTTGGCTACCAGCGTTGCCCCTGTCATGATCCCCAAATCCGGCCATGTCGCCACCATCACCCTGACCATCAACCCCACTGGACTTTGCGTCTCACCTTGACGCCATTTATGGACATCCACTGCTGATCGTTTCGCAAAACCACCTCCCTTTTTTTTTTTTTTTGTAATACCATTCGCCCACACGGTTCAATAAAATAGAACGCCTTTTTTAAAAATTCTCATGCTAGGAACATCCTTAGAATGGCATGATCCAAAAAAAAAATCCTGACTGCTGGCTTCAGACATCAAATCGAATGGCTATCGCCGCCGGGTTATTCTGAGCTCCTTTTTTTCAATGTCGTTCTACTTCATTAACCAAAGGAAAAAAAAAAAAAAAAAAAGTAGAACCTTTGCGTGGTGAGACTATAGCGCAAGGAAGGCAATAAAATTGTCAAATACTTTAAGCGAAGACGACCCATATGCGTCCAAGGAAAAAGTGCATGAAAAGCATCTTGTTGTCGCCTGTCATGGAGCTCAGGGGGGATAGGTGACACAGCAACACGAGCACACACACAGGCCGATCAAAGGATGAAACAAGGAGGTATAGGAAAAAAAAGCCGCTTTTGTTTTCGAACCTTCTTCGGGATACTTGCTCCCAGCCTGGAGAAGTATGCTACACGGGCCAGGGCATTCATTTCTCGGCAAGTATAAAAAACACACTGTCAGCCAAGCCTCTACTCACTCGTGTCACCCGCTTAAACTTCATCCTCTACCACAAATGAAAAAAAAAAGAAGGTGATGGGGGAGATTTTTACTACTATACAAACACGACAAAAGAACAGGGGGTACTGGAAAGTAGCACAAGAGGAAGGCATCGTCAAGGTTCATTTTCTTAAGCTTTGACAGCGTCGGCAGCTTCAACATGACCATTTTCTTGGGCATCAGCGGCGTCGTCAGTGACCAGAGGAGTATGACGTTCGGAGCGGGCCACCTTGAGATGGACTTGGCGGCCTTCGATTTCGGTGTTTTGCAAGACTTCCAAAGCCTTGACTTGGTCATCTTCGGATTCAAACTCGACAAAACCGTAACCACGCGAGCGGCCGTTCTTGTTGCGGGCGACGTATGTTGATTGCACCTTGTATTCCTTGAAGGTATTCTTGAGCACGTCGTCGGTGGCAGCATAGGCCAGGTTCGTGACGAATAAGGTGGTCTTGGAGGGCTCACCAAGGACACGCTTGGAGATGCGACGGCCGCGGCCACGCTTGGACTTTTTATCATCAGTATCGTCTTGCTCATCAGCCGTCACGTCGTTGGCACTTTCGTCAGGCACCACGGCATCTTCTTCTTCGGCTCCTTCCTTCTTTTCCTCGGCCTTGGCTTGGCTCTTCTTGCGCTGGCGGGAAAAAAAAAGGTGAGCCTTTTCGTTTGAAAGAGGGGGAGGGATTTACTTGGCGTCGAGCACGGGGTTTGCGAGTCTTCTTTTTAGCCGCAGCATCGTCCTTGTCGTCTCCATTTTCAACCACTTGGTTTTCAGGTTGGACTTCCTTGGGGGCTTGTTTCTTGGGGGGGCGGGCCAATTCCACATTGATTTCACGACCTTCCAATTCCTTCTTATCAAGTTCTTCGGCGGCCTTGCTGGCGTCTTCCAACGTGGCAAAGGTCACAAAACCATAGCCAGCAGAACGGCGGCTGGACGTTTTGCGCGAAATAGTGATCACTTTGGCGTGCGTCCTATTTTTTTTTTTTTTTTTTTTTTCAAAACATGAGTCACGAGTTCCTTTTTTTTGCCTCCTTTTTGGGACTGCCCACGAGCCAAACACTTACACCTTGCCAACCTTTTCAAAGAAAGCAACAAGATCTTCATCTTTGGTTTTGAAGGAGAGATTTCCCACAAATACCTTTTAAAAAATGGTATTCGTTCATGTAAATGGATGTGAATCAAGAAAAAAAAAAAAGGTTTACCTTGGGGCCATCATCAACGGGAACGGGAACTTGAGGAACTTCTTGATCAGACATATTTTTCAAAGATATAAGGTGACAGTAGATATAATAAATATGGAGGATTTAAACTGGAAGCTCTAGTGGAAACAGCAGGGACTAAAGGAGGAGTGAAAAACCTATAGGGATAAATAAATGTTGGAGGAGAAGCGACGAAGGTCAGATGCTAAAAAAAAAAAATGGAGGGGCCTATTTTTTTTTGAAATAAAAAAAAAAGTTGGATTGGGTAGCAGGGATTTGGTCTATGATGGATAAAAAAACAGCGGATTGAGTCTATTGCCAGGCCATAAAATAAGAACAATGTTACCAAGGAACAAACACAAATGCAAAAGCTGGATGAAAAAAGAAAAAGAAAAGAAAAACACGGTGGGCAAGTGTTTGAACCTCCAGAGAAAGCTTATATTTTTCAAACGCCGGCAGACAGGCGTCAGGTTGTGATGAGGATAGAAGAGGTCACGTTTTTTTTTTATTTTGGTTGGATATCTACAGGCAATGTGGCGAATGTTGAGAGACGATTCTTTTACCATTTACGCTTGATCTACAAAAGTAATTAGTTAAGCATCGACAAGTTGAATGAAAAAAAAAAAAAAAAAAAAAGAACGTACGGCTTCTTGTACACATTTTTTAAATGCGTCGAATTCCTTGGCACACATATCCTTGTGAGCATCTTTATAACTTCGAGCTACACATTGTCCATAAGCTGCAGATGTCGATGAACAAGTGGCCACACCCTTGGCTATACTGGCTAACCGTTTACCCATAATGAAAAATGAAAAGAAAAAAAAAAAACAAAAAAATGCTTTGTCGGTCAAAAAAGTGCCATTTTTCGGTTCCACCTCTGGACGCTCTCCTTTCTCTTTCGTCTTTTTTTTTTTTTTCCTTGCAAACCTAGCAATTTCTTTTTTTTTAAAAATTTATCCCCATTGATATGAACAACGTTAGAAAATCAACTACACGCATCAGGCCGGTCAAGCGCGTGGTAAGCGAAAGGACATTAAAGTTCCCATGCATACGTTGAACTATGCGTGGTGCTCGCTTTTTTTTTCTCCTTGGGTTCTCACCCACCACCGCCCCCTTTTTTTTCACACATGCTCATGCTGTATATTCTTGTTTTATAGCAAAATACCGATCGTGGCCATGATTACGATGAAGGATTTCAAATACTGCGCCGAGCCATCACTGAAATCTTTTACAAAAATGCCAAATCGTTGTCGTTTGAATTGCTTTACCGCACCGCCTACAATCTGACCCTGCATCAGCATGGCGAACGACTGTATGAAGATGTCAAAAGCGTCATTGCCAACTATTTGGAATCGGTGGCCGAATCTACCATTGTCCCTGCCTTTGTGGGTACCACCACTGTGACCACATCTCTCCACTCTATGGAAGGCAACGCCGACGGTGGGGCGTCGTTTTTAAAAACTGTCAAACTCCTCTGGGACGACTACACCGCAGCCATGACGATGATCAGCTATGCCCTGTATTATTTGGTATGGCCTCCTGTTTTCTTTAAAGAAAAAAAAATGCATTAGCCTGTCTACTAAACTTCTTATCTTCAACAAGGATGACAAGCTACCAAAGTACAACCTGCCTCGTGTGACCGTGATGGGTCTGGATCTGTACCGTGACAAGATTATTCGTTCCGAGAAATACCCTATCCAGAACCATTTGATCACCTCCATGCTAAACCAAATCCAACTGGAACGACACGGTGATGTGATTGACCGCAGCGCCATCAAGCAAGCCGTGTCGATGCTGTGTGAGCTGGTCGATCCCACCACCAAGGAGAGTGTCTACGTCACCGATTTTGAAACAAAATACCTGGAAACAAGCACTGCCTTTTACCAAGTCGAGAGCCAGACCCTCACCACCAACTATGATGCTCCTGAATTCATGCGCAGAGTCGAAAAACGCCTCGAGGAAGAAGAAGAACGCACCACCCACTGCCTCGCCATGGTCTCTGAACCCAAAATCCGCAACATTGTCGAAACCCAGCTGATCGCCAACAATCTAACCATCGTCATGGAGGTGAGAGGAGAATCAAGCTGTGGCAGTTCATCGCTGACTTGTTTTTTTTTTACATTAGATGCCCAACACCGGTTTGGAACACATGCTCACGTCGGACAAGTTTGAAGGTATACTGGACAGCGCAACAAAAAAAAAAAAAAAAAAAAGGCTCACATTCCATTTTTTGGGGGGCAGATTTGTCAAGGATGTACAAATTGTTTTCGCGAGTGGCGACTGGCCTGACTGAAATGAAATCAGAAATCAGCAAGTACATTTTACATTGCGGCACCGAAATCAATCGGCGCGTCCAGGCCGACAGTGGCTCGACTGCACCCTCGGACAACAAACAACGATCAACGGCCACAGCCATTCGCTGGGTCGAGCAAGTCCTCGTGCTGCAGGCCAAATTCGATCGCATCCTGGACGTGGCTGCAAACAAGGACAAGTCGTTCCAAACCACCTTTAACGAGGCCTTTGAACAGTTCATTAACGAAAATGCCAAATCTGCCGAATTCATCTCTCTTTACATTGACGAAAACCTCAAGAAAGGGCTCAAAGGCGTAAGCGGGTTTTTTTTTTTTTTTTTTTTACGCACCTTCCTTTCCTCACCTCTCTTTTTTTTTTTCCAATGGAACCATAGAAAACCGAAGATGAGGTGGACGACATTCTGGATAAGACCATCATGCTGTTCCGGTTCTTAAGAGACAAGGATGTGTTTGAACGGTATTACAAGCAGCACTTGGCGAAACGTCTACTCTTCAACCGCAGTGTTTCCGATGATGCCGAGCGTGGCATGCTCAGTAAACTCAAGGTAACCAAAACAGTCAAGCATGCAACGCCCTAGCACCGACTGACCCTCCTTTTAGAGAGAATGCGGCTATCAATTTACAAACAAACTAGAAGGCATGTTTAATGATATGCGCCTGTCGGCTGAAATGAATACCAATTTTAAAGAATATTTGGACCATTCCACAAAGGTAACTGCCCCGAGAAATGACGTGCAGAAAAAAATGAACCTTTTTTTTTATGGGCGTAGGAGTACGATCTGGAACCCAGTGTCACCGTCTTAACATCGACTTTTTGGCCCATGAATCTATCAGGTGTGCCGAAGTGCATCATGCCTCCCAAAGTCATGGATGCCTGTCGGGCCTTTGAACAGTTTTATTTTGCTCGACACAGTGGCCGTCGCCTCACCTGGCAATGTCAAATGGTACCTTTTGTCATTGAGAAAAGCCGCCATCTCACGTATTTTTTTATCCATCAGGGAACGGCGGACGTGAAAGCCCAATTCCAATCCAGCAAACACATCCTGAACGTATCCACCTATGCTATGCTGGTTCTTCTCCTGTTCAATGATGCCCAAGACGGCTTGACCGCCGAGGTATTAAAAAAAAAAAAAAAAACTAGCCCAGGCTTACTTTTTTCGGTATCGGACCAATTAGCACATGCTAGAGCTGACCAGCATCCCCAAACCAGATCTCCATCGGACATTGCAATCGTTGGCCTGTGCAAAATACAAGATCTTGACAAAGCAAAGCAAAGGCCGAGACATTGCGCCGGAAGATGTGTTCAAAGTGAATGAAGGATTCACTGCCAACCTGGCCCGCATCAAGATCCAGTCGGTTGCCAGCAAAGTTGAAACCGACACCGAACGCAAGCACACCCAGTCCAAGGTGGATGAGGAGCGACAGCACCAAATCGAAGCCGCCATCGTCCGCATCATGAAGGACCGCAAGCAGATGGAACACAACCTACTCATTGCCGAAGTCACCAAGCAACTCTCTGCGCGCTTCTTACCAAACCCCGTCATGACAAAGAAACGCATCGAAGCCCTCATCGATCGCGAATATCTCGAACGCAGTCCTGACGATAGACGCGCCTACCGATACTTGGCCTAAATCAGCTGCCTCTCTCACTCCATTATCTTTTTTTTTACCTTCTTTTGACTCAGATACCAAAATGAACCCTTCCTATTTTCCCTCGTCACCCATCTCTTCCCCATTCCGTGACACAATTTTAGCCAATGCTTTTTTTATCCAACCCAGTAATCTTCGATTAGCAAACAACACAGTAGGCCATCCCTGGCTTTTATTAAATTCATGGTGGCTTTAATCGCAGTACACTGGTGCAAAAAAAAAAAAAAAAAAAAAAAACTATGAAGCACGTAGGAGTTGCTCCATGGATGTGCAGGTTTGCATGCAGGCACGTCGATGCCGGCGTCGTTTTGACCACTCCATCCAGGGAGCGACAATACCGCTTCGGTTGGTTCATCTCTACTAAAATGTGCTATGCTTCATGGTTGAACCCTGCTAGGTCAGGCCAGCACTGTAAATTCCTCGGTATGACATTGGAAGACATATTTATTTTCTTTTTTCTTTTTCTCAACGCGGTTGAAATCAAAAAAAAAAAAAATGAAAAGGGGAGAGCGGGGTGACGAGCCTGGATATCACAAAGAAAAGAAGGTACAGAAATAAAAGAGTAGAGGTATTGCTAAATTCAAGATTCCAAACAAACAGCTGGGTTGCGTGCATTGCTCTTGTGCCGTTTCAACGCATCCAATCTAGTAAAAAAAAAAAAAAAAGTGGGCTAGGTGAATACACGTGATCTTCATTGGGAGAGGGAGGGGACGCTAGCCTACCTGGAAAAGGTCTTTTGGCAGCCATTGCATTTGTAGGGCTTCTCGCCAATGTGAGTTTTGAGATGCCGTTTCAGATCATGGTTGCGGCTGAAAGCTGTGCCACAGACGTTGCAGGAGAAAGGACGGTCGTCGGTATGGGTGCGCGAGTGTGATTTGAGATTGTAGAGACGGGCAAAAGCTTTGCCACAGTTGGGGAACAGACAGGGGTAGACGGTTTGGGGCTGGTTGTTGACCAAGGTGGTGACGGGCGCGGACGAGGCATAGATAGACATGGCTTCACTCTGGGTATGGGCCAAGGCAGGGTCGGAGCGCCGGCGTTTGGTATGGCCGCTGCGAGGATTATGGATGACGGCGGTCGAGGGTTGGCCGTTGGCGGAAGAGGCACTCGAAGAAGTCACAATGGTGCCTTGGCTGCTGGACCGCTTGTTGGAGGATGGGGAGCCGGTGGTAGGTAGGGAGGTTTGGCTGAGATGCGTGCGCATGGTGGCTGCCAGCAGGGCCGAGATGTCGGCGCCGCCATTAGCACCATCGACAGGCGATGAGGTGGAGGCATGGGCCATGGCCAGGGCGGCGGCGGCGGTGGCAGCGGCGAGGGTGATGTTCTGCAGCTCGGCATTGTTGTTATTGTTGGCGGCGGTGGCGTTATTGTTGTTGGGGGATGTAGAGGAAGGCGAGGCGCTGCCGTTTCCTTCCATGTTGGAGAACAGGTTGGACAGAAAATATGGGTTGCTGGCGAGGGCTTGGATGGTGGCGGCTAAGCTGGCACTGGTATCATTGTCCGTCGAGGGTTGTGCATGAGCTTGGGCTATTGTGGTTTGCTGTGTGAGTTGTTGGAAGAGTGACAGAGCAGCAGCATCGGTAAAGGCCAGGTCTGACGCGGATGCAGACCCAGGCAGGTCGGTATGGGCTGTGCTGGCGGACGAGGTCGAGGGATGGTGAGGTTCACTGGTGCTGACAGCTGGTGAGTCGGTGGGAGCGAGCGATGTGGCATCAGCGGAAGTGTCGGCAGCAGTGGCAGATGCAGACGTGGCGTCAGCAGCCGAGGTGTCGGTATGGAGTGACGGCGACTCGGTGGCAGTAGGATGGGTAGGTGGGTAATCCATGGCCAAGGGGGTGGTATTATCAGCAGAGGGCATTAGGGCATCCGATCCACCAGAGGACGGCTGGACAGTGCCGAGCAAAGCTTGGGACAGCAGGGCCTCGATTGCTTCCTGGTCTCCTTCTCGTACCTTTTCTGTAATCTTGTGTGCAATCTCGGTCCAATCTGTGGGCTCTGGTTTGCAAAGGACTAGGGGAAAGGCAGAAGCGATATCAGCGATCTTGTCTACCACGGCCACAATAGGATGATGATGATGCGTGTTACCTTTGTCGTCGATGCGGATCTTACCTTGTAGCAGATCACGGTCAACATATTTGGATGCCAAGGTATTGTCCCAGCGCTGTTTGAGCTGTTTTCCTTTGCGGCCTGGTATGGTATTTGCGATCTCCTTCCAGCGGCCATAGCCATACTTTTTGATGCCTTGTAGCAGCAGCTCGTCTTCTTCACGGGTCCAGGATCCACGTTTGTAGTCGTTCGAGGTATCGTCGTGGCTGTCGGCAGCGTCATGGTCAGACTTGTCAAGGGCGTCGGTGGAGGAGGCGCCCAGGGCCTGACGTAGTACGGCCGCAGCCATGGCTGTGGCATTCGCCTGGACTGACTCATCTTCCGGCTTGTTGAATTTTTCCGTTCGTTTGTCGGCGGCCAGGCCAAGGAGTTGCAGAGCTGTGGCGGCAGCCTCCTGCTCCGTCATTTCGTGGCTGCCACCAGACGTAGCCTTGGATGTGTTTGCGTGTGTGGCAGGGGTAGTAGCCAGCGCCTTGGTACAAAGCGCTTGGAGCGCAGCTAAAGAAACAAGGCGATGAGGATATGCCCGGCAAACCGGAGGGGATGCTTTTACCATTCAAGTCGGCTTCACTCCCGTGCTGCTGTAATAATGAGGCTAGGGCATTGTTGTTTTTAAGGGCGAGAGAGGACAAATCCTTTTCTTTGACGTCGGTTTCGGTCAGGGTAGGAGCTTCATTAGCCTGGGTCAGTTGATGAAGCTCTTCAGCTGTGTGGTCAATGGTCGTGATGGTATCTTCGTGAAGACGGTTAAGTCGTCGTCTTTTTTCATTCTTGGGTGAGGCAGAGAATAAATGAACTCGAGCCATCTTGCGTCAAAGTAAAAACAAGGAAGAAGAAAAAAAAAAGACCTAATAGAAAATGAGGGTGAGTCAGATGTGAAAAAGTTTTTTCTTTCTTGGATGGCCATGCACGATAAGAAACGGAACATGGTAAAGGGTAGCTACTTACAAGTTGCCAGGTTGTGGAGGGCGTATATAATCCTGATGGAGACGGAGTACAATAAAGTATACAAGCCTTCGAAAATAAGCCTTCAAAGAAAGAGAGTATAGAGGGAAAGGGAAAACAAGAATGGACAAGCCGTACAAGCCTTCCTCTTTGTTTCGAAAGGGAAAAAATCTCAAATAAAAAAACACCGCTCCGCCATTTTTTATTGGTTACATTTCACTTCACCATGGGCAAATCCTGGAATGTCCACCGCTTTTTTGCCACATCCATTCTTCATGCGATCGGCCAAGTCTGCTGATCTCATGGAGAGGAAAGAACGCACAAAAAAAAAAAAAAAGGAAAAAAGTGGTGTGGTGATTGACGCTGACACCAACAATGCAAGTGGCTAAGGCTTTTGCCGGGGCCCATGCACCTAAGACATTTCGGAGCAGCACTCATTTTTTTTTAATTGCTAAAAAGCGGAAGGGGACGTCAAGAAATCGTAGTTGGGTGTAGACAAATGCGTAGTAATATAAAAGAGGAGGAAGAGGGGTATCCATGCATGAAAAATAAAACCAAAACCGAGAGGGAGATCATTGGTCGGCGGGGATGTTGACACTGGACCAAGACGGGCTGCCTAGCTGGGAGGTCGTGGGCATGACGAGAGCCGGGGCACTGGCTCGGTGGTGAAAGGAGATGGGTGGTGTAGAAGAAGATGTGGAGGAAGCAAAGGAAGGCTGATCCGTGATGGGAATGGCCAGGGAGGGATGGAAGGAAGAAGTGGAAGAAGTGGGGATGTTGTGCTTGACCAGGAGAGCTTGCTGGAAACGTAGTTGCTCTTGAAGCTGCTCTAGCTGACGTTGCTGGTTTCCATGGGCGATCAAGGCGGCCAGCGCGTGGGGTGACAGGGACGAAGAGGTGGAAGAAGCGACGGACGAAGAAGCAGAGACGGGGGTGACGAGCGACATGGAGCGTGATTTTTTGTTTGGCACATGGGGTTGCCAATAGGACGAAGCGTCGAGGAGATGGCTGCTGGTCTGCATCTGGCCAGCGACTTGGAAACGCAGCTGCAGCGCTTGGAGCTTGTCGCGTAGGCCTCGGTTACGTTTTTCTAGGTGGCGAATGTACTCGGCGGCTTTGAAGAGGACGGTGCTTTTGGAGTTATTGACGTTCTTGAGGGTGGGCACAATGTCGACCATGTCTTTAAAACCAGTGCGGATCATGTTGCGACGTTTCTGTTCCGAGGCGATGTGGTTGGCTCGACGCTCTGACTCGGACAGCAGGTCTCGTGAGACAAGCGGCGAAGTATCGTTGGCGGGCGTGGGTGTGCGGTAGGTGCTCAAAGGGGAGGTGAATTGACACATGTCTGGTCGAACGTGTGTGGGTTGGTTGTTGGACTGGGCATCATGACAATGGAGGTAGATAGGGACGCTTGGGAGAGGCTGTGGCTAGAAAAATATGGGTGGGGAAAAAGAAAGAGGAAAAGAACAGCGTTGCTGCTTGTTAAAAAAAGGGCGCCAAAGTGTTTGCTTTTTGTGTGTGTGTGAGAGAGACTGACCTGTTGCTTGGTACAAGCAAGTTCAAGAAATGGATAGGACGGATTTGTTTCATTGACAAGAGGGGAGGAGGTGGTTGGTATTGACTCGTAAAGAGCAGGTGGATCGGTGGCAGTGATGAAAGTGTTGGAGTCTTTGATAAAAGAGAGATAGAATCAGTCAAAGTCCAAGTTTTATTTTAGATTTGTTTACCATCGTATGGCATGAAGTCTTGAATGGCAGGTGAATCGATGTCACAGACACTGGAGGAAGCGAGAGAAGGGACGGTTTCGTAACTGCTGGTACTGGAGACGCTCGAGGTTTTATGGGCCGGGTTATAATCCGAGGTGGATGCCATGTAGGAGGTGAGGGAAGGAAGAGAGAGAAGGAAACGAAAAAAAAAAAAAAAGAGGGAAAAGGAAGGTTAAGATCAAACGGTTTGTGATGTGACAAGGAAGAAAAACGTAAAATCATGACAAAGCGAAATTATAGACCATTCATGCTGGCCAAGGCCTGGGGAAAGTCAATACCATTGAAAGCCAGATGCTTGTTCCCTTTTTTCAAAATGTGGGGGAGAAAAAAAGGTTTTAGCCCTGAGATTGATGATTAGCAAGCACAAAAAGGGAACAATTCCAAGATCATTTCCGCTGTTTCAGCCTTCTTTTTCAAAATTATATCAGAGCAGATGCGATTAATCAAAAACTGAAAAAGAGGTCTCATCCTCGAGGTCCTTCTCGGTAGATTCCTCGAGGGAAGGAGTGTCAAATGCGCTCAATGCTGCTCATGGAGGCTATCGACAAAGGAAAAGTGGTCCACTTTTTGCTGCGCAAGTCAAAAAAAAATGTCATCCAAGCAGTTGTTGATCACGAACGCCGGGATGCTGGTGGAACCAAAGATCATGTGAATTCACGCTGAAACGTCTGCTTCGGATGCTTAGGCCTTTGTCTTGTGCCCACGTGGTGACAAGCTGTGAGTGGCCATGGCACCAGGGCTTACCATTGAAACATCAAACGTTTTTGATCGTCTTCGGCCTTACTAATATCCATGTTGAACTGCCACCTGTCCTGCCACACCTGCCTTTGAACGTCAGGAGGAGAAGGCTATTGCAGTGCTTGCCAAGCTTTTCCCAATGGATGAGAAAAAAAGAGACTTTC
The DNA here is from genome assembly GCA_002104935.1 of Hesseltinella vesiculosa. Classification (NCBI taxonomy): domain Eukaryota; kingdom Fungi; phylum Mucoromycota; class Mucoromycetes; order Mucorales; family Cunninghamellaceae; genus Hesseltinella; species Hesseltinella vesiculosa. The sequence continues at coordinate 437,974 of MCGT01000003.1, read as the reverse complement.
TTGTCAAAACAGGCTGATCATTTCGCAACAGAGAACTTGGAGCGACTTCCATTTTCGTCATTACCGATGATGACACAGCGCCATTCCAATCACATCAAAAAAAAAAAGAAAGTTTAATCATACAAGCTAATTGAAAGGAGTCATATGATGTGAGCAAATAAGAGTGGGGAGATATGAAATACATTAATATAAAAAGGATGGCGGTTGGAGGAGATCGGTGGTTTTTTTGGAGGAGCAAATACTTCATTTACGGTGTTCGATCATGACTCGGAGGCCATCCTTCATTGGCAGCGTCAGCGAGGTGTTGTAAGTAATGTTTTGGCCAGGCACCAAGGTAAACTTGAAACGCTTCAGCAACATCGATAATGCAACCAAGGCTTCCAGGGTGGCCAAGTTTTGTCCTGCGGTATTGCGAGAAAAAAGGAGTCAGCGACTCGTTCTAGTGCAGATCTTTTGTTTTTACCTAAGCACACACGAGGGCCGACGTGGAAAGCAGGCCATTTGCCTTGGGTTTCTCTGCGCAATTCACCTTCTGGTGTAATCCATCGTTCAGGCTTGAAGTGCTTGGCATCTGGACCCCACACAGTTTCACATCGACCTGGACAAAAGCAGAAGAAAACGTCAGCGATGACAGCGCTGTACGCTATTTTACCTTGAGCATAAGGATTCCACACGACATAATGACCCTTTTTAACAAAGGTGCCATCGGGCCAAATATCATCTTCCAAGGCATATTTTTGGTTGGCAGGCACGGAGGGGTACAATCGCAGCACTTCGTAAAGTCTATGAAAAAAAAAATAAGAGTGAGCATTTTTTTTTTTGCCTAGCACGATCGTGTGTCACGTTGTTCCACGTTTTCCTTTTCTTTGACAACCTACACAGCATGAGCATAGGACATTTCTTTGATAGCTTCATAAAGAGCAGATGAGTCGGATTCGAGTTCATCAGGGATGTGTTCGTTGATTTCCTTGACCAGCTTTTCTTCCACACGAGGGTTTTGGGCCAGACAATAAAATGCCCAGGACAAGGCTTGCGCAGCTACAAAAAAAAAAATGAGCCCGCTCTTTTTTCATGCAAGTTGAAATTAATTACTTGTGTCACGACCAGCCTGGCAAGGGAAGAAAAAAAATGTGGGGATGAGCTATTTAGGCGGGAAAAAGTATGCCTCACTTACGATGATGAAGTTCAAGATGGTATCACGCAGCTCAATATCATTGAGTTCTTCGCCACGTTCATTGTGGGCCGACATGAAACGTGAAAGCAAATCCTTGGTCTGTAAACCTTCAGCCAGCTCCTTGCGACGCTTGGCAATCACAGAAGTGGTGAATTCCTCCATGACCTTCAGATGATCCTGAACGGTTGGCTGGGTTGGGTGGAAGATGCGGTTAAAGGCTTGTTGCATTGGCAAAAAGGGATTGATGAATTTTTCAAATGCGAGCAATTGCAGTTCGTCAAAGGAGGCGGCAAAAGGCACCTTGTTGCCTTGGGTCAAGGATTTAATATCCACGCCAAAGCCGAGACTGAAAGAAGAAGAAAAAGTCAGCCTCCCAGCATGTCCATTGCGCTTGCCTGCTTACTAGACAAAACTATCCAAAGTGAAGCGGAACATCATGTCATGTAAATCGACGATTTTGTTGGTCTTGACAGCATCATCAAACACGCCGCACATGATATGCATTTCTTTCACAAACACGCTAGAAAGGGAGGAATGTAAGTCTAAAAAAAATTCATGCATGGCGTATTTTGTTGTGAGGCACCACGTTTCAGGGACATGCGCTTACTCTGTAAAGTGATCGCGGAAGTTTTTGACGTTGAAGATCAAGGAGGCAGCCTTGCGTTGCCAACGCCACTGTTCACCGTTCGCATTGAAGATCCCATGACCCAAGATGTGCTCAGTCGAGGCATTGAATTTGGGTCCCTTGACATAGTTTTCAAAGTTGGCTATGGGGCATGGGAAATTAGTAGAGCCTCGAGTCGTTCATGAGGTTAGCAAGCTTACTTTTCAGGACATGCTCAATGTTGGCAGGGTCAATGGTTTGAACGGTGTGGGGATTGAACAGCATGGAGGACGAGCTAAAAGACGAGGCGTGTCAGTAGGGCAGCAACAGCAGAGAAAAGGTGAAGGTTTACATGGTCAAGGCACCTTTGTTGGTGTAGGGGATGAGCATGAGTTCGTGAATGCGATGCTTGTTGTTGAGAACAAAGGGCAATGCACCGACCAAAGGGTAGCCGATGCCAGTGGCTGTGTCTGGGTTGTGTTCGTCAAAGATAGCACGATCAGGGTATTTGGCAGCAAGGGCAGCAATGCCGGCCACTGCTGCACCTACAGCATATTTCATATAGTCAGTGTCGCTCATGGTGATAAGATTGTTGTGTGCAATGTAGAGAATAAATAAAAAGGAAGAGAGAGAAATCCTTTTTTTAAAAAAAATAAAAAATAAAAAAGCCCATTGTTCGGCAACCCAAAACGCTGCCGCCCGCTCGTCTTCCCCAGATTACCACGTGAATCATCGACAGAAGGGCAGGTTGCTAGGCCATCCTATTACCTGTAGATAACATGGTAAGCGGCAATAACCTATTTTTCTAGTTTGCTATGTTTGTCAGCATGACCATAGTATAATATGGGCAAACATAACGAGCGAGGGTAGGCCAGCTCCATGTTGGCTTGCTGGGTTTGTATTTCTGGGAAATTTCACATCTTTTTTTGGCCGCTTTTGGAAAATTGGCGATTATGCTGGGTGTCATTGTGAATTTTCCTTTTTTCAATCAACTCGGCGGTACATCAATACAATCCTTGAGCAGCTTTATTGAGCATCACACAATGTGAATTTGGTTAAGCAGGGCCAAAGGCATAATAATCAGCTTTCACCGTCACTTTTCGGGGCGCTTCGTTTGCGCAAAACATACGTATCTTCACTAAGCTAAGATCGTTGACAAGGCGGCCGATGTCGCCATCCACTACCAGTCCAAGACGATGCACTAGCGCGGAACTGATAACGGAAAGTGCTGCACCAGTGTCTACCACGGCTTGTAGTGGTTTACCAAGGATCGTAACAGGAACAGAGAACGGCAATAGTTTTTTCATCTCCTTCCCGTCTGCTATACTCAATACGTCTTCATAGTCATCGTCTTTAGGGAAATTGTTCCACGATCCTTCCACGTCACTTTCCACTTCAGAGTATTCAGTGCCACCGTCTTCATCAAAAACTGAATCATCGTCAAAAGAGTCATCGTCTACGTCTTCTACGGCTACAGCGACGTTAATGCGGGTAGGGTTGGCCATGAACGGTGAAGGAGCAGCACCAGTGTCAGTTATCGCAGCGGGCATCACAGGGCGTTTGGCGTTTCGACCATGGCGAGCTATTTCCATTTTCTTCTGGCGTTCAATCATCAAAGCGCACACCTTTCCAGCGGTGTTCATGGCAACATGCTTGATTTGGATCATGCGGGAAACGATCACCGGCAGGGAAGCAATTTGGTCAATGGTTTCAAACATAGTCAATTCACACAGCTTGATCATTCGGTACAACTTGGGGGCAGCTATGTCGAATTGAAATGTGGTGATGCGACGTCCTTGGATCAATATGCCGCCAACAGACGGGCTTGCAACTCCCAGTCGAATAAGGTCATTGACCATCATGCGCATTTCCTTTCCAATTTTTAAGAGATCGGATTCAAAGCGAGGTGAAAAACCAGGAGCCTTGAATTCGCCCACGACCACTGATACCCAGGATCGGATGGCCTTGACTGATACTGCAAAATCAGGCTTATCGTCGTTCTTGTTGTTGCTATCCTTCGCATTGCCCATGGCCAAGGTCTTGTTTTTGTCCTTTTTGTTGCGCGTGTTGGTTTTGTTCAATTTCCCATTGGCCCCCATGTTTTCCAGAAGACAAAACTACGTTGTGTTGTCGTTTAAGGTGCCTTCGCAGAGTTGCTTTCGTTGTAAAATCATATTGGCAAACATGGCAACTGGATTTAAGATAAACAGCAAACATGACAACAAAGAAAAAAAGTTGAGTACCGCAAGCGCGTTTCCCATTCCAAATGTAGCATCTCCCTTGGGTCACGTGACCAGCAGGGACCCGGCAAAAAACCCGCGGCCCAGTAAAATACTACTGGCCAATCAAAATTAATGCGAAAGACACTTGAAGGGCAACTAATTGATGGTTTTCGGATGGCGAGAAGGTGCGTGATGTGCCTGAAGTAATCAGGGGAGAGTATACTGTATTAAAGAATTTTAAAAAAATTCCAAATTTGGAAATAAACGCCTCTCAAAAATGTGCCTATGGAACAAAATAGTGGAGGTCACTGTGCTTTTGGACCACATCGGTTATTTCATCTCTTGTGGCTTTGTTGCAAAGCGGTCCACTTGTTGCGCGCCCTAGGTCAGATGGGATAAAGCTGGCATCAACAAAAGGAAACTCGTTCTGGGCGGGTTTGTCGTTGCGTGGCACATGGAGGTAGCGGACGGGCTTTCGTTTTTTTTTATCGGAGGGTTGATGACACGGCTTTCCACAGGTTTGGCTATTTCACCGTGGGTAACCACTTCACGCATCATCACGTCTTCTCGAGTAGTGCCAGTCTTGTTCTTGGTTACGCGGGAATTGCCTTGAGTCTTGGGTCCAAGCGGTCCTTTGGTTTCCTTGGTCCTTGACTTAGTCAGAGCGGCGTTGACTTTGAGCGGGTTGGCCACCTCCACCAGCTTCACGGTGGGTCTGTTCTTTTTTGGAGTTTCATTGGGTCGATCGTCAGCAACTCCACTTACTGACGACCGCTCACTTTTCCCGAGACATGGTTTCTTGGTTGTCTCGAATTACGTTCAGGACATTCACTTGCGAAGCGCCCCTTGTCACCACAAGAGAAACAGGTCAACTCACCACGTTTCTTGGTTCCTTCAGCTCTTGGGGCGGTCGGAGTTACGGTTTGAGCGGCACCAGATTCTCTATCTCCTCTTCTTTTTTTAGGCGCCTCTTCGCCATCGCGCACCCTGGTCAAATTCACCGTGAGTGACTTGAATTGGTATAGCACTGGATTGTAGTTTCTGAAGAGCATTGAGCCTCTCGATGGCTTTCCAAGATACAAGTCAATAGCTCTTTTTACATGCCAAATACAAAGTCTGATTGTTTCAGAATTAAAAACGCTCCGTATGGCACTGAGCTGTCCTTGGTCTTTGTCGCTGAAAATGAACCGTGGCCTAATTCCATGCTGATCTTTCAAGGTCAAAAGAAACAGCATGATTGCATTGACACGGTAGCTATTCGTACTTTGGACATCTTGATCTTCGCCCTGGCTACGGAGTGGACCAGTTGTACGTTTTACGAGTAGATATGCCACTGGGAATCCGGGCCCCCTGATGTTCGCAATCAATCCAAAGAGCTCAAACGATTCGCGATTGGTCTTAAACGTCGAGTCAATATGATACTCTTTGATTTCTTCCCTGTGGACACCAGTGCATATGGAGAGAAATGGAGTATAGAAGCTAATATATTGGCTCTGTCCATCATCACTGAATGTCAACTAATTTGGTAGCAAAATATAAAAAAAAAATTATTAAATACTGTGATCAGTGAGAGCTTATTTTAAGGCAAAACTACAGATGCGCCTTTAATCAGCCAACTTTGACAAACAATGTAAGAATGAATCTAATTGAAGGGTAGTGGCAGTTCCCCGGGTCTACAGCTTCAAACCCATTCATACCACGTCTTGCCTTACCTAAGCCTCTCTCTCTCTCTCTCTCTCTCACGTTTTTTTTTTTACCTGTCCAAAGTTATTATCAGTTCCATGCAATCGGATGAGGTGTAGGGCAGATCGCAGAGCATTATCTTCAGAACGGTAATACCTTTCCATCGCTTGGTTGTACCAGTAATAGGTTTGGGCATAAGTCAATGCCGGGACGGAATACACACGAGAAATCTCGTCATAGACATCGACGGGGCTTCGGTGAGGGGCAAGATTATGAATAGCACGCCTAATTTGGCCATCGACAGAGCCACGCAGCGGCGTATCCAATGGCTGGCTATTGTCGTCATGGTGTAAGGTGCAGTGGATCCAGCGCTGTTGTTCATCCACAAAGCCAATCAAACGGCCATTGCAATCAGCGGTCATTATACGGTCGTGCAACCGTTGCAGTTCGCTTTCTAATAAAATGATTATGTATGAGCCTTCATTTTTTTCATTTACCAATATTTTTCATCCACCCATCTCGTTACCTGGCCTTTGACGTTGGAAGATGCTTGAATTAGTGCAAGAGGCCTTAAATGATACGGCTTTGCGTTTGGATGGATCGTAGATATTTGCGAGGTAAAAGTCGAAGCCAGAAACTTCGTAGATGTATACGACCAGCCTACGAATGATGTTATCAACTGGTATCAACTGGTACACCCACAAGCTCATCGGGAAGGTGCATGTTGACAGGTAGAGTTCTGTTGTTTACGCTGAATTGGGAGTAAAAATCAGAAAAGTCGTCCCAGTCAAGCATAGCTTCAGGAGGAGGAGTACGCTGATCGGTAGCCTTGTTTCGACAGCGGATGCAAGTACGATTCCAGCACCTACGGCCTTCAAACTCGATCAAGGCTCGCTTACTTTTGCAATCAGAACAATGAGCAAGTGGTGCTGCTGCAGAGGTTGACTGAATCAAGCGTGGATGAGGTTCAGTTAGAGGAAAGTTGTTGTTTCCATCTGTATTTTCATGTCGAATGAATCTTTCAATTGTAGAGTTAACTAAGCGTCCAATGTTGCGAGAAGTGATTTAAAAGAATTGCTTGTTTAAAATTATTGGGAAGAAAAAAAGAGTAAACGATTCAGCTAGTTTAAAGGTATTGGGAAGAAAAAAAGCAAAGAAAAAAAGCAAAGTCTCTCCATTTTGTTTACGATTCAAAGCCAGATGACAAAAGAAGAATTGAAGAGGTGAGGATAAAATGGATAAATGAGCATTGGTTGATAAGAAACCCGGGGAGGTGAGGATAGATGAAATTACTAAAAAGAGGAGAATGATTTTATTGGGTACTTTTTGGCTCTGCGTAACATGAATTCCCGTGAATTCTGTCATGTGCCTACTCTTTTTTTGAAGTTAGGTCTTTTTCATTTTTCAGAAATAGGGGAGCTTCAGAGACTGAAGCAAAGTATTTTTCATTTTTCAGTAAAATAATAGTGTGAAGCCAGGTCCTGAAGAAGGAAGAATACCCTATACCAAGGCAATGACGGATATGTGGCTACCATCCTGCGCATCATTCTCGTAATGCCTCCTCAAACTCAAAAGAGTCAGGAGTTTATAGGCAGGCCCTTCACTTCAAAAGGGGCTTAGTGAAGAAAAAAAAAAATCCTGAACGAAATCGTCCTGTATTTATACTTTTTCATTTTTTTTGACCCGGGTCCTCAAAAGGAGAAGCCCCTGGTCACGTGCCTAAGAACGAATTGTGGGACAATGAAACCGCCTTTCACGGCAACAACTGCACCCTTTTTTGTGCTGTTCATGACAATGTGGCTATTGCTCGTGACATACGAACAGTCATTTCAGTTTACAGATACACCTGCCATTACGATATTTCCCTAATGTATCATATCATTGCGCAATAAATCAGATCTGGCAATGATGTATGGGGACGCAGTTTTCCATTTCTTGAGAATGACACGCCACACATTACTTCCTAATGACAGCTCCATCCAGTATCCATGATTGCCATCTAATACATTTTCTGATAAAGATGTCAAAGTGACTTACAATATGAATCATGGTCACATATCAATTTGCCCTGGTATGCAAAATCTGGGATGAGTTGACTTGGAGCGGTTTTTGATGAAGGTCAAGCAAAATCATTTTTAATTGGCCAGTGCCCCAAACTCAGCAAGTGACCAGCAAGTGACCAAACTCAGCAAGGCGAAAGAAGAAAAAGAGCAACTCACCGCTCTTTCCAATACCCGTTTGCTAATCGTGTAGAGACCTGACGTATCATATTAGATTTTATTAAAAGAAAGATGTTAATGGCGGCTAGTGATGGTCATTTTAAGGCCTGATTTCATAGGCAGCGTCAAAGATGGTTTATATTCCACGAGGTGACCAGGGACAAGGGTAAATTTGAATCGCTTCAATAGAATAGAGAGGGCAACCAGGGCTTCCAAGGTAGCCAAGTTTTGACCTACGAGGACTTGTTAGCCTTTTTTTTTTTTTTTTTTTCCCAAAATGCAACTTACCCAGACAGACGCGTGGTCCGCCATGGAAAGCTGGCCATTTGCCTTGACTCTCGCGAATCAAAGTGCCATCTTCATTGATCCATCGTTCTGGTTTAAAATGACATGCATCTTGACCCCACACCTTTTCACAGCGACCTTAAAAAAGTGAACGAGGCATCATGAGCCCAGGCTTTTTTTTTTTTTGGCCACGTTGCCTACCGAGAGCGTAAGGTGACCAGTTGACATAGTGACCCTTTTTGATATGTGTGCCATCGGGCCATACATCGTCATTCAGGGCATATTTTTGATTATTTGGCACTGATGGATACAAACGTAGGACTTCATAGAGGCTGTGGAGAATAAAAATGAACAAGGGCGTCCGAACACGTATTAAAAAATCTTACACGGCATGAGCATAAGGCATATCTTTGATGGCTTCATACAAGGCTGTCGAGTCTTGTTCCATGTCATCGTGTACATTTTCGATGATTTCCTTTACCAGTTTTTCTTCAACACGTGGATGTTGTGCGAGGCAATAGAATGTCCATGACAGGGCTTGTGCAGCTAAAAAAAAAAAAAAAAAAAAGTTAAGAGAGCGTGACGTGTCATTCCTTTTTTTTTTTTTTTACTTACTGGTGTCGCGGCCAGCCTAATTTAGAAAAACAAGAAAAGTCAGGTTCGTAAGACAAAGGCGGGATCGAGGCAAATGGGGGCTTACAATGATAAAATTAAGGATTGTGTCGCGGAGCTCGACGTCATTCAGTTCTTGACCATGCTCATTGCGTGCAGACATGAAACGAGACAGCAAGTCCTTGGGCTCGCTGCCTTCAGCAAGCTCCTTGCGGCGTTTGGAGATCACAGAGGTTGTAAACTCTTCCATGACTTGCAGATGATGGGCTACGGTAGGCTCGGTGGGGTGTAGGAGCTTGTTGATGGCCAGACGCACGTTGACAAATGGATTGACAAAGTTCTCAAATGCCAAAAACTGCAATTCATCAAACGAAGCGGCAAAAGGCACTTTGTTGCCGTGCGTCAAGGAGCCAATCTCCACGCCAAAGCCGAGGCTGAGCGGGAAAAAAAAAGTGAGTGACACGAAGAAGAAAAGAAGAGTCTTACAAAACAAAACTGTCCAACGTGTAACGGAACATCATATCGTGCATGTCAACGATTCTTCCAGATTTGACAGCCCCATCGAACAAGCCACACATGATGCGCAGTTCATCCAAGAACACGCTGGGAAAACGTGGGGAAAAAAAGGTGAGCGACATGCCAGCTATAACTCCGCGCGGCTTACTCGGTAAAGTGGTCACGGAAATTCTTCACGTTGAAAATCAGCGATGCAGACTTGCGCTGCCAACGCCACTGCTCGCCATTGGCATTGAAAATGCCATGGCCCAGAATATGCTCAGTCGATTTGTTAAACTTTGGCCCTTTGACATAATTTTCAAAATTAGCTAAAAAAAAAAAAAAAAAGCGTAAAAAAATTAGTCAACGCATTGGCCATAAATTCAATGAAAACTAGTTACTTTTGAGAATATGCTCAATATTGGCCGGGTCGATCGTGTGTACGGCGTGGGGCATCCCTAAATTCGATGTCGACCTTGCAAGAGAGGGGGGGAAAGGCCGTTAAAATAAAATAAAACACCACGTCAGGGTGAGCTTACAAGGTCAGAGCATCTTTCATCCTAAAACCAGTATCAAGGAGGTCGTGGATTTTATCCTTGTGCTTGAGAATATAAGGCATGCCACCCACCAAGGGGTAGCCGTCCGTGTATTCAGTGTTTTCGTTGTGCTCGTCAAAGATGGCACGGTTGTTGTACTTTGCTGCTAGAGCTGCGATACCGGCAACGGCCGCACCAGCAGTTAATGTAAACATATCGATTTCAGTCATTTCTATTTTTGTATCACTTTGGGAAAAGAGAGGGAAAAAGAGGAAAAATCGACGCGAGTATTTATACTAGAACACTCTGGGCGGACCTTTAAAAAAAGGTGTGGGGCGGGAGGAGCATGTGCTTTTGGCGGTGGCCCGTGGTCACCTGACATCCAGCAAGCGTTTTTTTTCTAGGTTGGTCTCTGCTTTTAGTGAAAACTGTCATTTGAAGGAGCTGGGACTGTTTATCATAAGGATGAATTCGACGGTCTTTTTTTTTCTCGAATTCAGGTGAGCACAACCAGAACAGAGGAGAATGAATATGGCACGCGGGCTATGGTTGGCCTGACACAACTTTTTTGTGACGAAATAGGAAAATACTCGCTGACTTTTTTGTATCTCTATGTTTTTTTTTTTGCAGTTGCTCAGGCCTCCTGCCCATGCATGTTTCAAGGCATTGGAGATTTGTTTTCTCACGTTTGTCATCTGGAAGCCTCCTTTATCAATTTGCTTAAACATTGGTTATCGTCATGGATGATGTGTGAGCCAGGTGATCGAAGGAAAAGGTGGTGGTGATGATGCTGACGGGAAGGGGATTTTTATGCAGTTTTTTTCTTCATTGATCCATGCTATCCCGACAATCTGATCAACGTGAACATCAAGCGTGAAAGAAAGACTTGTCGGCAAGGGTACTTCCAACGGGTACTGGTGATTGCGTAAGATTGGCATCGTCCTTAAAAAAGCTTCAATCCGGATTCACCGACTCCGATGCCAGAGACCAGCATAGAGTAGCACGACTGATTGTTAACTGTGAGAATAGAAGCACTGATTAGCAGACAACCCATTTGGACAAAGTGTTAGCAAGATTTTTAGTTCGCGAGCAAGCTGCCTGAGACAGTTGAGTGCTATTTTGCAGTGTGATTTTTGTTCAGATTGCCAGGGTATCCCCTGGTGAAATTGGTCGATTTTTCATTTATTTTAGGTGACAGGTGAAGCGTCCGAGTCGATGCCAGATCGGTCCTCCGTCCTCGGCTCCAAAGTGGTGATCAATGATTGCGCGCTTTCATCACTTGGCGCATCTTCTTTTCGTTTATTTTTTTTTTGTCTTGACATTTCTAAACCCCAAACCGTAAACCTTTTATCCCCACAACGATGGTTTATTCAACAATTAAATTGGTTTTAAACAACCTTCAAAACGCTTGATAGAGTAGTTGATGTAGCGCAAATGTCGAATCCTCACTGCCGTGGTCACGCCGTGCAAGCGAGCTTGGAGAGCGTCATCAGCTGAGTCTCTTACGATGACCTCCTTAGCCCATGATCTAGCGTAACTGTATCCATAGCATCGTCTCCGTATAAAAACCGATAGCGCATCTTGGAATGTCGTAACTGAAAAAGAGCGATACGCCAAAAAAAAAAATGAAAGCTACACCAAGTTTTGCTTTTGCAACCAACACTTGTGCGGAGACTGAAATGGTCCAACTTCGTTTCATCCTTTTTTTTTAAAAAAAACAGGGATTGCTACACTGCACTTTTGGTTGATGTGACCGACATGAAATTATGTATGGGGTCATAAACACATGAATGACGTTGGTGATGAAAAACTCAGGTCGATTGGTCAAGGTCGCCCAGCTAACTTTTGATCCGTTTCGTTTTGACACCTCCGATTCCCCAGCTTAAAAAAATGGAAAATCGGCCATTTTCGCCAGGCAACCCCCCAGGCGATCTGATAAAAAATCACAGTGCAAACTTGCTCTAAACAAATTCACCCCAAATTTGGCATACCAGTACAAAACGTTAAGGAATGACCTTGATGTATAGTATAGCTCTCCCCGTCAGGGGAGCGAAGAGCTGGAGGCTGGAAAACATCCATTAAAAAACTATCCGCACGCATTTGGCTTGGAAATGATTTAGCGGTTCGTTGGATTGGGTCACCCGCCAAATCATGGCGGAAAGTCGGCCATTTTCTCAAAACGCGATGTGGTCCATTTCGTCATCGCGACTTCAGAAGAATAAATGAGCCAGGCTTATCTTGGCTTGTGCGACATCCCTTTTCATGAGAGACGTCATTTACAGAATGTGTGTAACTCGCCCAAATTGCGTACAATTTTGGCTCGCTGTAGGCTTGACTAGTGGGAGATCAAAAAAGGAGAAAGGATTAGGGGGTCTCGATTGTTGGCCAACGTGAAAAAGGCTGGATGGCCTGGTTTGTTCTTAATCAATTTTTTTTTGTCCTCTTATTTTTCTTTCCTTCTTGCTCCCCCACCGAAATATAATAAAAGATGACATGGTTACTAGGGACATGGCTGTATCTCTGCTTTTGGGTAGTAAACGCACAGTCCAATGGATTCAATGGCAATGAGGGCTCAGCTGCAGCTCCCAAGCAGGAGAGCTGGCTACAGCAAGACCATCGTTATGTGTTTGTCATTGTTCTCGGGCTACTGTTTCTGGCTGTGATCATTTACTACATCGTCCGGAGCGCCAGAAACATGCGCAAACGTCTGGCCAAAGAAAATCAAGCCCAACTCGACATGATCCAAAGTGTCGTATCCTCGCCCCAGTCCGTCAAATCGCCCGACTCCGCGTTCCCGCCTCTGCACAATGAAAAACGTTACTGACCCTGACCGGCCATAAAACGTACGTTCTCGGCACTGGTTTCTGTATTGCTTTGCTTCCATTGGATGGCCTGGCCAGGGCTCTCCCTCTTTTTTTTTTTTTTTATTTAGTACAATTGCGCACAAGCACCTGCTTCAGCGCTGCCTTTTTTGAGTGTAAAATAAAATCCTTTTCGTTTTGATCCTTTTTTTTTTACACCAATGAAGTCTCCAAAGAATCAAAAAGTCGCTTTGGCCATCGCTTGCTGTTGATCGCAGCAGCTTTTTTTAGGAGATCTTTTTTTTTTTTGACAGCCAACCAAATTTGGGCAGGGCAAAGGGTGTGACGGTTTGCAAAAGCGCCGACCACGAAGTGAAAAAAAAACACTGGGCTTTTTTTTTTCTCGTTCCCGTTTCTTCACACTTCATTCTTGAACACGATGACTCTGCTTACCTCGGTTTCTGGATTTGCTGCCTTTGGTGTGCTTGTTCGCACCTACGCTTTGGGTCTTCAAAAGCGTCCTCTCTTCTCCAGTAAGTTTTGATGACCCACATCTCCAGCACTTATTTTTTTATCAAATTCGTTGATGATTGACCAACTCTCCTGTGATCGATTAGACCCTAGCGGTACTGCCATTGCTGCTGCTGTGTTCGGTGGTGTTGGTTACTATGTTCACAACTTGCAAGAACGACAAAATGCCGCCATTGCCACCAAGAAAGAGCTCTTGTTGAAGAACCGTGCTCGTGCTGAAGAATTGGCTGAAAAGCATGCTGCTCTCTAAATGTCTCCTCTTCCAACACACAATCACAACAAAAAAGAACGTCAAACAACCACCTTGACAGTTTTTTTTATCGCCTAGACACGAATCCCATCAACCACTCGCTCTTTATTACAACCACCTCATCATATCACTGCCTCGATTCTCTCTCTCTTTTTTTTTACACTCATCCAGCCCCTCTTGTACACTGATTCCTTAAAAATAAACTCCCAAAACGAAGGCTGCGTTTTGGAAAAATGTGATGACCACTTGGCCCTGTTCTAGGTGTCCGGTTGCTTGGGGCTGTCTAATGCTCTTGTTCCAGGCCGACCATTTTGTTGCACTTCTCGAATTTTGCTTGCAAAAGGATGAAAAATGCAGATGCGTCCTTATTTTACAGTACTTTATTCATTTTGGGCTATCACGAGTGACTGTTCCGATTCGCTTGGTCCTGCTGGCGGATCGTGTCGACAATTTTACGCAGGCTTGAAGTCAACTTCACAATGTTCTTGTCATAGCGCGCCGACACGGGGATGATAGGCAGGTCGGGATATTTTGCTTGCAGGGTGGCCAGATTAGGTTTGGCTGTGGCAATAAGGTCGGCTTTGTTGGCTATGATCAGTGATTGCCGGCGAGTGAGACCAGGTCGGTAAGCTTCGAGTTCGTTGCGCAGGACTTGCAGATCATCCCAAGGCGCTTGGCCACTGAGATCGACAACGTACGCCAACAACTTGGCCCGCTCCACGTGACGCAGAAAGGCATGACCCAGACCGACATTGCGATGCGCGCCTTGAATCAGCCCTGGGATATCCGCCACCGTCAGCTGGTACTTGTCGATGTAATCGACGGTGCCAACATAGGGATGGAGCGTTGTGAAAGCATAGGCAGCTTGTTTGGGGTGGGCGTTGGAAATCACACCAAGCAACGTCGACTTGCCTGCGTTCGGCAGGCCCACCAAGCCAATGTCGGCAATCGTCTTCAGCTCCAGTTCCAGGTGGCGCACCTGCCCTTCACGCCCACGGGTGGCCCATTTTGGCGAGCGGTTGTCGTTTGTCAGAAAGTGGGGGTTGCCATAACCGCCTGGTCCGCCTTGGCACACGACCACTTCCTGGCCGTCCTCGGTCAGGTCCACATAAAGCGGGCCCTTGCGCAGCTCCTTCTTGACTTGCCATCGGTAATATTTGTCCTCCTCGTCCATAAAGCGCTCGGCTTCCTTGAAGAAGCTCTTACGCCCAGCCGCCTCCTGCTCTTCTGTGATGGTGGTGTCCATGCGGGGGTAATACACCCATCGTTTGTCGCGGTCGATGCGCTGCTGCTCCAGGTCGGTGAGCGAGTCTAGGTCGTCCTGCTCGTCCTCGGTCAGCGGCCGTGCGGCTGGTGCCTCTACCTCGCGGACAATGGTCCCAATAGGCACTTCAATCACCAAGTCTTTGCCAGTCGTGCCGTGCCGTCCACCGCCTTGGCCATGCTCTCCTCGTTTCGCCGAGCATACACGGCCCAAGCGTCGCAGCATGGATTCGTCGCTGCTGGCTCGCACCACCACATGCCCGCCACGGCCTCCATTTCCCCCATTAGGAGGTCCCTTGGCCACAAACTTTTCACGGTGAAACGACACACAGCCATCGCCACCAGCTCCACCTCGAGCTTCCACGCGTAGGAAATCGATGAATTGTTGGCCCTAGATACACGAGTAAATACAGCCGAGGCTCCAGCATTAAAAACGACATCATACACACTCTCGACGCTGTTCATTCGCTGCTATGACTTTTTTTTTTCTTTTCTCATTTCCTTGTTGCTTATTACCTTGCCGCGAAGTTTGTAATCGATGGATCGTCGTTTTGGCAGTGGGTCATTGTCGACAGCAAGGATCCGAGTAGCCGAAAACGATCTTGTCCACGCATGCATATAGATCCATTGTTTAGACAAGCAATGCCGTTCGCATCGTAACAGAGGACCTATCATTTTCACTAGACGCAAATTATAATTGCAAACTGAAAAATAATAAGAATAAAAAACGGAAGGCAGGAAAAATGGAACGAGGGTTTTTTTTTTTAGAGGAAAGCCCGCAATCTGCAAAAAAAAAAAAAAAAAGGCTTCTCCTACTGCTGATCACGGCTGCGTCTACACTGCCTTGACCTCGATAACGAACGAAATGTGATGAGGCATAGGACAAAAGGCAGAAGAAAGTCATACATTTTTTTTATTGAAAAAATCATGCTGACTGCGCTCAACAAGCTTATCATGCGAGCAAAGGCATGACTTGTCTAATTTATTTTCACCTGCAGACGTCCAGTGGCAGGACGAGCGATAAATAAGGGAGGCAGGCTACGAGGGCATGGAAGGAAGGTGCTGTAATAAATACTTGACGATCTGGCGACCAGCTTGCAAATTGCGAAGGCGTATTCGTTCATTGTGCAAATGGGCTTGGTCGGACGCCTGGCCCATGGGCAGATGCACAGCCGGTGCTCCACAGAATTTCTCCAGCCATCGCACGGCTGGAATCGACCCCCCCTCACGGATATAAAGCGGCTTGATTTTCCACTCATGCTCAATCGCTTGCTCCACCGCTTTGAAGTAGGCACTGTCCGGATTGCCTAGCCAGTATTCTGAAGCACTGGTGATATCGATCTATGCAGGGAAGAGGTGGGTCAGCGACGAAAGGAAGTATATAGAAAGAAGGGCGTGGCACGTACCGAGATGGAGTTGTCAGAGCCGGTGGCGGCAAAGGCGTCGCGGACAAAGGCTTCAAAAAGACGGCAGATCTCGGTGATCTCTTGGTCGGGAACGACGCGCATGCTGACAGCTGCTTTGGCGCAGCGGGGAATGATGGTTGGATTGTTCATGGACACATCGATCTTGTGCACGGTCATGGTTGGGTACCGCCATCGAGCCATCAGATCGTTCTTGACCATTTCTGTGGTTTGGTCGTCGCTCAGGCTGCCGACGGATTCTGATGAGCAGTTGATGGTTGCATGCTGAGAGCGTGTGTTGGATTTGTCGGTTTTACTTCTGATGGTATTATGAAAAAAAAAAAAAGGAAAGACACGAGGAGTGAGATGACGTGTTGATTTGTTTCGTTGCAGCCGCTTACTTTTTCAGCCACTCAATGATAGGATCATACAGCTTTTCTTCGGCGGGGGTCACGCTGCGGACCTTGTCATAGAATCCTACCGCCAGGGGGAAAAGTGTTGGATGAGTGATGCGAGGCGCGGCTGATTTTGTTCGCTTACCAGGTATCAAGACCTTTTTGCGATTGTCCACCAGTTGACCGAGGACGTGGATCATGTCGATAAGCGGTTCAGACACAGCACCACCTTCGACCCCTGAATGCAAATCTGCCAGCTTGGTGGAGATGGAAATGGAGGCATGCATCACCCCACGCAGGCCATACGTTAGACAAGGCACGTCTTCACCAAGCCAGTAGGAATTGCTATACAAACAAGCAAAATGTGAGCCTCTGAAAACTAGGTCAGTGATACTGTCTTTACCATAGTAAAATCATATCCACATCTTCAAATAAATTCTATAGTTGAAACAAAACGGCAGGAGGCGATGAGCTCTCTTTCAAAGAAGGGGGGAGCGGCCTACCTTGTTTGCCTCGACAGCATCAAAGAACCCGACGCTTCCGTTTTCCTCTTCCCCTTCGATCAAAAAGATCACATTGACATCCAACAGGCCTTCTTTTAGTAGATCATGGATAGCAAAGATGCAAGCCAGCACCGGTCCCTGGAGAAAGAGAGAATGGAGCGGGTGTCTATGAGATCATTGACATCCCCGCCTTACCTTGTTATCGCTTGTGCCTCGGCCGTACAGATAGCCATTGCGGCCAGTCAACTTGAAGGGGTCGCTTTGCCAGTCTCCGTTTTCGTTTTCCGCAGCAATGACGTCGTAATGGCCATAGATCAAGACAGTCGGCACCGAATCGCCAGTTGGATTCTTTGCGGAGAATTTGCCGTACACCAATGGGTTGCTGCACGAGGCACCAGGAATCTTACAGGAGGCAAGGTTAGACAAGGTGTGATGTAACATTGTCTTGCACCTACCAAACGAGCAACAGCACCAAGCTGCTGCAATACATTCTTCAAAAAACGTGCGCCACGACGGCACTCTTCAATGTACTTGGGATTCCCACTGACAGTCCGCATCGCTACCCACCGATCCAGGGTATACAGCAATGTGTCTAACCGAAGAAACGAAAAGATGGGTCAGCGTGCCTGGCATGGTGACTGTGTCACTTGCCGTGGGTCGTTTCTGTGTGAGTGACTTGTGTTCGTCGAAAAGTGTCTGGCAAAGCAGCTGCACTAGGAACATCCCAAAACTTGAGCAAAAATCAAGGGGGGGGGCACTGTCAGTGATCTTCAGGCTAGCCGACGGACTCTTTTTTACCTTGATAGAATGATCGCTGCTGCCAGTTATCAAATACTCGCCATTGTTGGTCATGCACAAGACATACCCTTCATGGTCCGTCATGGACTCAAGAAATTCGCAGCTTTCATTCCAAAGCTACGAGTGAACGAAAGAATGAATGCTTGAGCTACTTGGCGCAAAACCAATTCTTCACACAGTCACTTGCCTTGATCGATCCGTCCGCCGAGGCGCTGGCCCAGTGAGACCCAAGCAATGTCACCGCAAGCACATCGTCCGAATGAGCCATGACCGATCGGATCATTTGGAACTGAGACAATCGAGGGGGTAAGTTGGCGGCCATTTTTGATTTTAGCGCGTGGTTTATTTTTACCGTTTCCAAATCCCAGATTTTGACATCGCCACCTTGAACACCACAGAACAAATAGCCATCGTCAGACAATGCCAGGGAAAGCACGCCTTTGTCTGGATTGCCTTGAAGTACATGCACTAGCGACAGCCCATCGTTTTCGATCAACCAGATCTAATTTGGCAAAAAAAAAAAAAAAAGTGAGTCAAAAGGGGGGTGCCTGTCCTCCCTTTTTCATTCCCCTCTCCTTGGTTCCTCTGGTCATTGTTCCTGGTGACTTGCCTTGATGTTGCCATCGCCGGAACCTGAGAGAAATAAATGGGATCAAGAATGAGTCGCCGTACGTTTGGAATAAAACAACGTACCACTAATAATGACTTCGCCGTCAATGTTTGGCACGGTGGAGGCATGGAGCAAGCAATAAACATAGCCGTCATGCGCATTGATGCATACATTCCTTTCTCGGATGACACACTTAATCACGTCATTCTCGTCGACCAAGGCGCCTTCGTCGTCCAAATCACCTTCACAAGCAAAAAACTTGGCTTTTTGGCTCTTGCGCAAGGACACTGGAATGTCGGGAACGTCAGTGGAGCAGCCGTGTGTTTGAGGGTCATTAAAGTCATACCACTAAAGTTTCCAAAAAAAATAAAATAAAAAATGTAGTTGAGTCATACATAGAAAGGCTGCTTTTGCGCAGCGGCAGAAACTACCTGGATGCTCGTGTTTTGACAACCAAAAAAGAACATGCTGGATTTTTCAGAGTAGACAACTGAGAAGATATCCCCAACATCATGGCACGATTGGATCAGATAGGCACACTTGAGGGTTTCTGTATTCCATATGCGAATGGTGCCGTCGCCTAGGAGAAGGACGAAAAGAGGAGGAAGGTTTTAAGCGTTAGTGAAGGTGTGTCATTTTTTTTTTTTTTGTTCAGAATTACCAGAGCAACTAAAAAGCCATTGCTGATCATCGGACATTGTTAAAGCAAGAACGCTCCCACGATGGCCTTCAAGCACAGCTACCAAGGAGAAGGTTTGCAAACACCATACCTATTGGGCGAGGCATGAGTTAATGCATAAAAAAAAGGTAGATTCGTTTTTCTGCACGTACATGAATCCGTGAGCTTTGACTACCACTAAACAGGTATCGTTTACTAGAAACAAGCGACAATACGGAATTGTCATCGTCTTGAGATATTGTGTGGATGCATCGTGAAGGAAAGACAGGGGATCCATTGCTGAACTTGGATATGCTTCCTAAATCAAAGACAAGTAAAAAAAAAAAAAAAGGTGTGTAAGGATCTGGGGCATCCGAAACATGCTACTATGCCTGCTCTCTTACCAAGAGGCGTTGGGCTATCAACTCGTAAATCAGGGGAATCGTACGCCATCTTTTTCAAAAAAAAAAAAAAATGGTAAAAAACAAGTGAGGAAGAAGAGAGAGCGAGAAAAATGTCACCTTGCCCGACCTGCCAGATCGTTTTAAGCTCCGGTTGGCCTACCGGCAGTCTTGAAAGCTGTGGATCACTCTTTTGGGAGATGCCGTCAGATTGACAAAAACGAATGGAGAGGGTTTTATTGGGCATTAGAATATTATACTATAGACATAGGGGCGGTAACAGCGGAGGAATGGAGAGAAAGGAATGGAGAGGGACTTGTGACATGGCGGTTAGTCACGGGGAGCTACTGTGACCTTGATGCCGTACTTCATGGGCATGGTCAAGGAGATTTGGTAGGTGATGTGCTGGTCGGGGACCATGGTGAATTTATAGCGACGGAGCAACAGGGACATGGCGACCAGGGTTTCCAAAATGGCGAGGTTTTGGCCGAGACAGACGCGGGGGCCAGCGTGGAAGGCGGGCCATTTGCCCTGGGATTCGCGGCGCAGGTCGCCGTCGGGGGTGAACCAGCGCGAAGGCTTGTATTCTCGGGCATCGGGGCCCCAGATTTTCTTGCATCGGCCTACACCATAAGAGTGCCATACCACGGTTTCACCGGCTTTGAGAGGCGTACCGTCAGGCAACACATCATCTTTCAGTGCTGTCTTTTGGTTCACGGGCACCACGGGACTCAGGCGCAATGTTTCGTAGAGCCTTTTATGTGGCACATGAAAAAAAAAAAACACAAGGTTGAGCACGTCCTATTTTTTAGAGCATCAACTTACACAGCATGAGCATATTTCATGCTCTTGATAGCTTCATACAAGGCAGGAGGGTCTTGTTCCAGCCCAAACGGCACATTTTCTTGGATTTCCTGCATCAACTTGGCCTCGACTTCAGGGTGGGTACACAGGTAGTACAACATCCATGCCAGCGTGCCGGCGGTCGTGTCCCTGATTTTTTTGAAAAGTGAGATCATGGATGAGCAAGGCGGCCTGGAAAATAAAAAGAAGAGTTTTACCGTCCAGCCTAACGAAGAGAAGAAAATGGGTTGAGTTTCTCCAGTGGAGGGATCGCAAGGTCACTTACAAGGAGGATATTGATGACAGCGTCGCGGAGCTGAACATCGGTGAGAGGCTCGTTCTTGTCGTTTTTGGAATTCATGAAACGAGACAGCAGATCCTTGAATTCGCCACCATTGGTCAGTTCCTGGCGACGTCGTTGGATGATGTCGTCGACAAACGAGTCAATGGTGTTCTTGTACTGGCCCATGGTTGGCTTCCAGGGTCTGAAAATTTCATTTGCTCGACGTTGCACAAATTCAAAAGGATTCATGAAGCGTTCGAATGAATTCTTTTGCATTTCATCAAAGGCCTCCGCAAACGGCACCTGTGGGAAAAACAAAAATCATGAGGCAAAGCCTCTCTTCAGTGACCTTACCTTGCCGTCAGTCGTGAGGGCGTTGACGTTCGTACCAAAGCTGATTCTACAGAGGAGGCAAGTATTCAAAAAAAAAAAAAAAAAAAAAAGAGGGCGTGCTTAGTTTCCAGACATTTAGGTGCCGTTGACTTCTTACAACACAAACGAGTCAAGGGTGAATTTGTACATGACATCTTGAAAGTCCACCACTTGGTTTTCCAAAGCCACCTTGTCAAAGATCTTATTGACCAGCTCCAGCTCATCGACGAACACTCTAAAACAAAAAGTCAGTCATCGGACCTTGCTGCAGCCCCTTTTCTTACTCGGTGAAATGGTCACGGAAATTCTTGACGTTGAAAATAATCGAGGCAGCCTTGCGTTGCCATTCTGATGCACGTGAAAAAAAAAAAAAAAAAAAAAAAGAGGTGGTGAGAAGGTGGAGATGGGATGGGCAGGGCTGGTTTTACTCCAGTTTTCACCGTTGGCGTTAAAGATGCCATGGCCAAGGACATCAACTGTAGAATTATGGAAATGCTCGCCCTTGACATAATTTTCAAAATTGTCTGCCAAGAAAAAAAAAAAAAAAAATGCAGTAAATGATCAGCATCCGTCACTTCGGCATGTTTGGTTTCGCTTACTTTTCAAAATATGTTCAATGACGGCTGGGTCAATGGTATGCACACCCACAGGCAACCCAACAGCAGAGATCGACCTGAATGAAGTTAAATAAAATTGCTGCTGATTTAGTCTCTTTTCGAATATCACGCGCCAGTAAAAAAAGGGTCTATTTCTTGATTGCTACTTACACTGTCAAGGTGTCGGCTGCGTCAAAGATGGAGAGTATATAATCGTCAAATTCTTCGAGGTTGGCAAATACATCAAAGGTGCTACCGATCAGAGGCTTGCCAGGGTGGTGATAGGTGTTTTTACGGTAGGTGTCAAAAACGATGCGGTCGTTGTACTTCATAGCCAAGAGAGCAACAAGACCCAGGGCTCCGCCGGTGATACCAGCAGTACGAGACCATTTGTCGTTGGCGAAAAGTTTCGTGATAGACTGTTGTAATAAAGACATGTTACAGGGAGAAGAAAAAAGGTTAAAAAGGAGAAGGGTCACCTCATTTTAAAAAGGTGAATTTTTTTCAAACAACGTCGCACAGCCTCTTTGAGCTTTCCTTTTCTAGCACCCGATCGAAAAAGACATTTTGCTTGCCTTTGCCAAAAATGGTAAAAACCGTACGAGGGACTACTCCAGTTGGACGTCACCTTGGCACATGCGCCATGCAATCCAATGGTCCAGGTGATCTCGATGATCTTTGCCATTGGGGTAATGCAGCCGTCACTGATTTTGTCCTGTAAAAATGTGAGCACAGTTCAAGGGAGGGCATGGTAAAAAGGTCCAGGTGGAAGATGAGCGACGGACTGAAGAAATGAGTGGACAGCGAGGCACTTTTCTTGAAAAGCACCTCTCCTGGCTTTTCTCCCTTTTCTTGTGGCACGGCCAACGGCGGTGTTTGGATCTCAAAAAGAGAAAGAAAGACCAAGGAGCAGAGAGACGAGAGGAAAGCAAAGGCTGTACGACCATAGCAAGAGTGTCTGGAGCCAAGACAAACAAAAAAACACGAGTTGCCTTTTCGTCGATTCTTGTCCTTCCTAAAAAAAACAGGCCTCCACCTCCGCCTTTTTTTTTTGAAACGTGACATTGACGTGATGAATTGGAAGAAAAGAGTAAAAATAAAACGATCTATAAATAAAAGGGCGATGTCATTTTCCATTAGAAAGTTTGGATTAGGCGATTGAGCTTTGTCTTGATGGTTTTGGTGGAGGGCAAATTACCCTTTGTACGACCATGCCTTTGTTTCAAAGTCAGCCGTCACAAACAAAAGCTGCATCGTATCCTCTTCTCTTTCTCTTTCTTTTTCTTATTTGTCGCCGTCATGTTTGCAAAACACTTCTTTACCCTTGCCATTGTGCTCGTGTTGCTCCAAGTGGTTTCAGCCAGTGTGTATAACCAACTGCAATTCATCAAAATCAAGTCGCCCAAGAGCGGCGCTACCTTTGAAGCGGGTGAAAAGATTAAAATTGAATACATCATGCAGCCTCTTGTCTTCAGTAAGTCGCCTTGAAAATGGAAGAACCACAAGCTCACCTTTCTTGAAAAGACTCGGTGTCGATGGGTAAAGCATTGAGCTTGGGCATTCATTTCCACTCTCGCTCTGGCAACGTGAAGAACCAAAAGCTGGCCACTGTTGCTACCCAATGGTAATTTGATGTTGCACCAAATCTAGAAAAAAAAAAAAAATAGCCCAAGGCTTTCTTATGCTTAATTGTTTGCTAATTGTTTCCTTTTTGTTGGGTAGCCCTGTCACTGCTGCCGATAACAAGTATATTACCCATTCCACCACCTGGACTGTCCCTGCTAACACCAAGCCTGGTTCTTATGCCTTCGATTTTGATGAATTGGTAAAAATAACCTAACCCAGGAAAACAATTGTCTCGTGTAACGCTCTTATTTTTTTTTTATTTATTCCAGGTACAATTCCGTCATGCCCAAATCCAAGTCAAGGAAACGGTCAAGGTCTCCGTGATTGAAAAATAAAGCTCTCTTTTACCACCATACCCTCCCTGAATCGGATTTCTTTATCCACCGCCTCTTGTATTTTGTTAAATTAAATTAATAAAATCCTCTGTTTTCATATCCAAATCAACGTCAAAGAGCTGGCCAGGGTAGAGTTCAAGCGCCGCTACTGTCGACAGAAAATGAGGAACAAAGTCCAGAATGCTTCTTTTATGTTTTAGGTTTCCGAACAGTGGTGGCGAGTGATTAGCTTACTTTATTTTACAGAAGAAGAAAAAGAAAAAGTCATGACAGACATTAAGAGAAACCAAAGAAAGGAGATAAGACTACTGAATAGGAAAATAGGTCCTAGGCCAGATAAAATAAAAATAAAAAGGAAACAAGGCATAGATAAAAGTGAAAGTGACTAAAGGGGAGGAATGGCTATCCTTTTTTTTTTTAGGACAAGGACTCGGTATCATCATCGCGTAAATGATTGGCGGTTTGGAGAGCAAGGTGGATGACGGGGGGTGGCTGGTCCCGATCATCATCATGGATGGAAGAGATGGCGGAGGAGGTAGAAGACAGAATGGAAGAGCGACGTTGCTTGTCGGTAGGTGCAGAAGGCAAAGGATAGGCGATGGAGGGCTTGGTTGGCGCAGATCGGGCACGAGCAGGAAGCTTGCTGGCCTGGTTTCTAGTTTCTAAGAGGTAATGACGCTTCCAATTGAGGTAGGCTTTGAAGGACGTGTTGACGGCTGCACGGTTGATTTTTTTGCCATGGTCAAAGGCGGGCTTCTTGACCTTTTTCTTCTTGAGATTGCTCTGCTTCATTCGATGGTTGGCTTCGCGTAGCATCTCATCGGTATCATCGCCGCTGTCGTACTCTTCCCAGGCACTGGTGGGCAAAGAAGATGTGTGGGCGCCGCTGTCGTCATCGTCGGTCAGATAGCCATAGTAATGCTGGTGCTGCATTCGGCGGCGGCGGAGATACTGTAGCAACTGTTCATCACGCGCGTCCAGATCGTCCATGTCATCGCTGGATGAGTCGAGCTCGTCCGAGGACAGCGTCATGCTGGACAAGGAAGGGCCATTGAGAGTGAGCTTCTTGATTTTGGTGGGTCGGGCATGGCGATTCAAGCCATCGTGCAGACGCTTTTGACGATGGGCTGGGGTAGGTTGAGGGACGCTGCGCTGCTTGTTGGCTCGGGGGCGGGTGATCAGTTCACACAAAGAATCGATGCGGCGGGCAAGCACAATGTCCTTAGGCCAGTTGAGCTTTTCCATCACCAAGGCGTTGTTTTCTTCATTGTCAGGGTCCTGGATGCCGATTTCCTTGGTGATCTCCTGTTTGGTTTGATCAAACGGCAGCTCGGGATCACTCAGCATCAGGTCGCTGCGGCCATAGCCA
The DNA here is from genome assembly GCA_002104935.1 of Hesseltinella vesiculosa. NCBI lineage: Eukaryota > Fungi > Mucoromycota > Mucoromycetes > Mucorales > Cunninghamellaceae > Hesseltinella > Hesseltinella vesiculosa. Next base: position 413,107 of record MCGT01000003.1, on the reverse strand, counting down.
TGTTTGCAAATGCCCTGCAGCAAGGCTCGATCATGATCCGGCACTCGCCACCAACTAGGTGAAAAAAAAAGTGAGTCTTTTTTTTTTTTTTTTTGTCTTTGAACTGGTTTTCTTACTTTGGCAGACCCGAGGTCTTGCGGGCGATCAGCAGATTGGCTTCAAAGTCGGGATGGAGTAGGACCTGTTCACGGATACGCTTCATGTGGTCGATACGCTTGAGCGAGCGGCGGGCCTTATCATAAGGCACCAGATCAAGCTCGGCTTCTTCCTGGTCACCGTCGGCGTCTTGTTGGGCTCCGGAGGGTCCGTTGGCTTGGGAAGGTTCGATGCTTGACTCGCGGCTAATCATGGGAGTGTCGTGGTCGTCGCCGTTGGGATGCAGGGCAGAGGAGGGGGTGCCAGCATTGGTGGCAGCAGGGGTGGAAGCATTGGCGCTCGTGCCAGAGGGACCACGCTTGACGATTTCTTTGCACGCAGCGACAAAGCGATGATAATAGGCGTCCATGACATCGTCGGTGCGGCCTTCCAGACCAGCCAACTCCAGGAACCGGTCCCACTTGATTTTGTCTTGGCCCGGCACAAATTCCACGCCAAACGACAGCACGGTGCGCAAAAAGTCGGCTTTCTGGCGCTTGTGCCAGCGGTTGTGGCCGCCAAAGCGGCGTAGGCGCATGCGCTCTTCGCGTTGGCGGAGCCGTTCCATGCGGCTGTCTTCGAGCACTTGGTCCTTTTCTTCTAGGCGCAGACGTCGCATCTCGCTGGCTTCTTCGCGCAAAAACGCAGCAATAATTCGACGGATCCGGATCCCAATGTCAGCCTTGGATGGCCACATGTACACCTGGCCGGGCATGAAAAGAAAATGAAAAAAAAAAAAAGTGAGCTCGAGGCTCGTCTTTGCAGTTTTTTTTTTTTTTTCTTACCTGTTCATCAGAATCGGCGGCAACCGTGGGCTGTTGTTGCTGTTGTGGCATGGGCGCTTGATTATCATCGTCATCCAGACCGCCAGATTTACTGTCGTCAAACTTTTTGCCATAGAAATGGAATTCAGGGTCATTGCGCATGGTCAGATATCTTCATGGGAAAAAAAAAAAAAAGAGGGTTGTCAATGCTTGCGACTTGGTCTCCAGCAATGACTTACTGTTGATAACCATGTTTGACAATGCCAAGAAGCAGATCACGGTCTTCATCATCGCCCCACCAGTCCACAGGAAGAGCGCCTGCGAAGAAAGAAAAAAGGGGTCAGGATATCCTAATCGCGGTGGCTTTCTTTTCTTACCGGACACCTTGGGAATAGGTAGCTTTTTGGCTTCTTCCCAGTCCGTGGGTACAATACGGTCTCGCACCAAGTACAGCATCTGAATACGAAGCAAAAGATTGCGGCCTATAAAAATGAAAAGTGAGCCAGGCTGATGTTCGTTTTTCTTTTCCTTGCCTTTGCGCTCCAAGTGTTCGGCATAGTCGGGAGGGGCTTCCAAAAGGAAGGAGCGGTATTCGGCTGCGAGTTTCTTGGAGGCGTCTTTAAAAGGCACGGTGGGGTCGTTGGGGACGTCGTCGGCCTCGTCGTATTTCATGATATCCTCAATGTCTTCCCGCAACTTCCGGTCTTCCTCGTTGTTTTCGCCAATGAGCGGTAGGACCAGGCGGATGAGGGCCCGGGTCACGGCACAGAGATCCTTGCCGGTGCGGCGAGAGAAGTGGGCAGCCATCTGGTTCCAGGCACCATAGCCGTAGATCATGAGTTTGCGTTCATACTTTGTCTTCTCCGAGGCGGTCCAGAGACGGGGTTGATCGCGTTTGCGGTTGCGGTCGTTCTCGTCGTCTTCATACACATCCGACTCAGCTTCGTTTTCTTCGCCCGAGAACTGTTCGTCTTCGGTCAGGCCAAAGCGCTGGACTTGGCGGCGGCGGCGAGGTTCGAACATGATCAGCTCTTGGTCTTCGGGGATCTCGGTTGTGTCGATGTTGGCCTGGGCGGCCCACTTGTCCCAAAAGTCGGGGTCGTCTAATTCGACAGCGTTGGTCTTTTCGGTGGCGGCAAACGAAGCTTTGGAGAACACAGAGCCCTTTTCATTGCCTTCGTGTCGGATCACGGTGGTGCGTCGCTCCAGGATCTGGTCGATGTCTTCTTCACAGAATTTGGCACTACAAAATTTAAAACACATGAGCTAGGTAGGGGGGAGGGGAGGTGGTTCGTGTTTTTTTTCCCTACCTGGCTTCCTCGTCCAAGACGGCACCATAAGCACCTTTTTTGAGCAGGTCTTCGATTTCCTTCTTGTTGAGTTCGCTCTTGCTGGAGGTATTGCCGTTGGTCGAGCTGTCGGAATCAGCATTCGAGCGTTGCATCACGGCCTTGTCCAGGCCAAGTTTCATACCGGCGCGATCAAACATGTCTTTTTCGTATGTGCTGCGGCAGATCAGACGATAAATCTACCACAAAAGATGAGTCTGTCAACTCTGTTGGGTCTGTCGTCTTTTTTTACCTGGACAGGCTTGGTTTGACCAATACGATGGCAGCGGGCTTGGGCTTGAAGATCGTTTTGCGGGTTCCAATCGCTGTCAAAGATGATACAGGTATCCGCAGCCTAGGAGATACAAAGGGAGGTGAGTTGACAGTTTTTCGTAGGACCGCCAACACTTACTGTCAAGTTGATTCCCACACCACCAGCACGGGTACAGAGTAAGAAGACAAACGATTCTTCAATGGGCAAGGTGGAGAAACGATCGATGGAGGCTTGGCGTTGTTCACCGGGGATGGAGCCGTCGATGCGTTCATAGGCGTAGTTGCGGCCACGCAGGTAGTCGGCCAAAATGTCGAGACAGCTGGTGAATTGGGAGAAGATCAGGACTTTGTGATTGCCCTTGATCAGTTTCTTGAGTAATTTATCGATCAGGACCTATCGCGCAGGAAAAAAAAAAAAAAAAAAAGAGAGGGTCAGTTTCCATTGGATCGGCCATTTTTTTTTAGAGCTACCAGTTTGCCAGAGGATTGAATCAAGGTTTCGAATTGGGCTTGAAGAGTGGTTGCATTGGCTTCAGACACGATGACTTCTTCCGCCCCCTCCAATAGATAAGGATGAATACAGCATTTGCGTAGTTGCATCATGATGTTGCGTAGATGAGGCATCTCCTTGTTGGCTACAACAAAGAAGGAAAAGGGTTGAGTGACCTGAGCGGAGAGGAAGGCAGCTTACTTTTGGAGCCCTTTTTCAAAAAGGAAAAGTTGCGTTCCAGGATGGCTCGGTACCATTTCTTTTGCGAATTGGTAAGCTCGACTTCGATGACGGTTTCTTCCTTGACAGGGATGCTTTTTTCGACGTCTTCCTTGAAGCGGCGCAGCATGATGGGTTTGAGGAGGCCTTGGAGCTTTTCGACCTGGGTGGCGGTGCGCAAGTCGCCATATTCGGCAAAGAATTGTTTTTCGTCGTTGAACACGTCGGGTTGCATGAAACTAAGCAGGCTGTACAGCTCGTCCAGATTGTTTTGCAAGGGCGTTCCTGTCAAAAGAAGCTTATGGTCGATTTTGAACAACTTGAGGATCTCGCCCACTTTGGATTGCTAGAAAAGAAAGGATGAGTATCTCTGGTATTGAATTATCGCGCTTACCTTGTTTTTCAGACGATGAGCTTCATCAAAGACCGCCGCTTGCCAAGGGACCGAGCGCAGCTGGGAAGCGCTAGCAATAGCCTATGAGCGAAGCGGTTAGCGAATGTGGTACGTGTACATCGACACTTGCCATTTCATAAGTGGTGATGAGCGCGTCAAACTTGAACTTGTTAGGGATAGATTTGCCTTGCATGTCCTTGTAGTGAAATTCGGTTTCGACCAACAGGCCTCTTGAGTTGGCGTTGCCTCGATAATCGATGACGTTGAGGTCGGTCCAAGCTTGGAAGGCGCGTTCCCAGTGAGGAATGGCTAGACAAAAAATAAAGCGTTCGTCATTTTTCTTTACGCGCTGAAAAAAAAAGGGAGGGTCAGACTTACTCGAGAGGGGGGCGACGACTAGAAAGGGGCCACGGATGCCGATTTGACGGTAGATATCATTGAGAAAGGCGACGGACTGAACGGTTTTGCCCAAGCCCATTTCATCGGCAAGAATGCACGATCGATAGTTATAATAGCAGAAGCGAAGCCAATTCAAGCCTTCCAATTGATATTGCCGAAGCTCGTTTCCGTAGCGATATCTAAAACAAGAACGAGCAGGTCAGTTATTTGGCTAGGCATGCCACCCAAGGCTTACTTTGGCGAATCTGTGTATTTGACGAACTGGTCCATAGGAGGTCGACGAGGCGGATTGGAGAGCTTTCCCTGGGGGATTTGACGGCGAGCATGGAATTCTTGAATCTTGACGGCGTCGATCTTGGGTGGAAAAGAGCGGTGAGACGAGGTTTGATTTTGTTGGTTGTCTTACCGAGAGCATGTCAGCTTCTGATTCCCAGGTGCTTGCATCGTACATCAGCCCGCGCCACTTGACCAGATAAAACACTTTGGGTTCCCCCGTCACCGGATCGGCCAATTCGCCCTCATCAATAATACGATCAACCTAGCAAAACGGATGGGTCAATCGCTTGTTTTTCTTTCTCTTCGGTTACCTTGAGATGTTCCTTGAAATCGTCGCCTGTTTGGCCATCTTGAAGCCATTTTTGCATAAACTTCTTGACTCGGTGTTTGCCAAGATGTTCACCTTCGATAGTTTCAACAGGCACCCATTCGGCTCGGTGGAAACTGGTATGCTTGTACTTGATCAGCAGCTCGTCCTTGCCCGTTTGTTCGTTATGTCGTAAGCGTAGGATTTTTTCAAACACCTAAAAAGAAATTTGGTGATCCGCGTCTTTGCCACCAAAAAAAAAAAAATTACCTTGGATCCCATGGGGATAAAAACACCTCCTTGGTCACCACTTTTTTGTTGTTGATACTGCTTCTTGGAAGACCGTTTGGGAGTCGAATCAAAATCGTCATCGGAAGCCATATCATAACCATCATCCTGTGCACACATAGACATTAAAAAAGGCTTTCTCAATGAAAAGAAAACATTACCTGGTCGTCGTCCATAGCTGAATCGGAGCCGTCGGACAAGGCTTCGTCGACATCCATGACATCGTCCTCACTTTGGTCTTCGTCTTCGGTATAGTAAGAGTTGACTTGTTTGCGTGCGGAACGTTTGGGTCGTACATCCGGCTGAGAAGTATATCGATTGGACAAGGCATGCATGGAGATTGGCGTTTGACCTTGTGACGAGTTGGCAGGCGACGACGTACTGGAACTGGTTGTGGAGTCGTCTTGGTAATATTGATAAGCTGGCATCGTTTCTACCAATAAAAAAGGTGAATGACTCTTCCTTTTGGTTTCTTGTCTGATCACTGACGCCCCCTTATTAACTCCTTTTTTATTCGCTGGCCCATTTCGCTCCAATGCTTGTGTCTTATTTTTCCTATCTCGAATGCCTCTCCTGTGACGTTGTCTTTTCTGACTAAACAACACCTTCTTTTTATATCTCTACAAGTGTTTTTTTTTTTGGCCATCTCATCCCCATCCATTCTTTCCTGCTGCCCTGTTCATCTGTTAAAAAAAAAAAAAAAAAAAAAAACTTACCTGAATTTGAAGAAAGCAATGAAGACAGAAGCTACTGAGAAGGGTCTAAAGAGTACCAGTAAGTAGGTGGGTCGTAGCCAAGAGGAAGATAAAGAAGGTGAGGAATATGAGATATAAAAAAATAAAGGTGGTGAGAGAGGGGCAATGAAGAATTCAAGAGGGGAAAACGAGAGTGAAGCCAAAGAGGTTGTCAATGAATAAAAGAGCTAAAAGACTCCACCAATTCTACCAAGATGAATAATACAATCAACGGATGAAGGGTTCTCGGAAAAGAAAAAGGAAAAAAAAAAAAAAGGAAAAAAATTTTCCAAAAGGTACGACGTTTTTTTATGACCAACAAACGGGGGGCAGCCAAACAAAATGAATGGTCTCAAGCCTTAACTCCGTTCCGCAATGGATGAGGTGGGCTAATGACTTTCTTTGCCACACACAACACACACCTTAAAAGAGAGTTTAGGAAAGGGCGAAAAAGAGGTTGACAAGAGCAAAATTTATTCACAAACGAGACGTTCCATTTTTCTTTTATTTCATCGACAAGGCATCACAAAAAAAAAAAAGAAGAGGGTTACTTTACACTTCCAAATCACGGAACTTGGCTTCGATTTCCTTTTGCAAGGCAGTGTATCTTTCCACCAACACAGCTTCGCCATCAGCAGGATCTTCAAACTTCATGGACGACAGCTTGTAAATGATGTCGCCAAAGGCTTCACGGATCTTGGACCAGGTGATTTGGTTGTTGGAGGCTTCCACAGCATGGGTGGCGTGGTTGTAGAAGCTGATCAAATTGCGCAACATCCAGGTGGTTTTGTAAAAGGGACAGTAACGATCATAGTTACTGTAGCCGTTTTGTTGTAAGAAGTCATCCTTGATAATTTGAGCCACTTCCAACGTGATCTTGTCGGTTTCGTTCAAGCCAGACTAATGCAAAAAAATATTGAGTTCGGCTTACTTGTGAGACACGACCTGTACCTTGCCGACCAATTGGACAATTTCAGCCAAGTTTTCTTCCATTTGCAAGATTTCCTTGGTCTTGTCACGGAGGGATGTGTATTCGGGATCGGCTTGTTCATAGTAAGGATCCAACACCTTCATATAGTTGGAGTAGGACAAATTCCAGTTGACCGATGGGAAATGCTTGCGCTGAGCCAACTTCTTGTCGAGACCCCAGAACACCTGCACAATACCCAGCGTAGACACTGTGACGGGATCTGAGAAATCACCACCGGGTGGTGACACACTATAGAAAAGAGTCAGGACCCCCAAGTCGGCAACAAGTCGAAAACTTACGCGCCAACCACAGTCACACTGCCTTCACGAGAGGGGTTACCCAAACAGGTGGCCTTACCAGCACGTTCATAGAAAGAGGCCAGACGAGCACCGAGGTAAGCAGGGTAGCCGGAGTCTTAGAGAGAAGATGAGCTCGTGATAAAAAAAAAAGCCGGGGCTTACCAGCAGGCATTTCGGCCAAACGACCGGAAATTTCACGAAGCGCTTCGGCCCAGCGCGAGGTAGAGTCGGCCATCATGGCCACATTCTTGCCTTGATCACGGAAGTATTCAGACAACGTGATACCGGTGTAAATGGAAGCTTCACGTGCAGCCACAGGCATGTTGGACGTGTTGGCCACCAGCGTTGTACGCTTCATGATGGATTCCTTGCGGCCATCAATATCAATGGACAACTACGAAAAAGACATGAGCCCTTGTTTTCCTTCTTTCTTTTTGGCCGCTTTACCTCGGGGAAATCCATCAACACTTCAGCCATTTCATTACCACGTTCACCGCCTATTTAAAAATAAAGGTGAGTCCCATTTTGGGAGCAGAACATCACACTTACACCCAACATAGATAATGACATCCGAGTTGGAGTACTTTGACAAGGATTGCGAAATCACAGTCTTGCCACAGCCAAAGGCACCAGGAATGGCAGTGGTGCCACCTTGGACACAGGGGAACAGCGAGTCCAACACACGTTGACCGGTCAACAGCGGATGGTTGGCCATCAGCTTTTCGGCCACAGGACGAGGCGATCGCACAGCCCACAGTTGTTTCATCGTGTACTTTGTTGTTTCACCTTCAAATTCGGCCTCCAACACAACGTCTTCGATGGTGTATTGACCCTTGGGAGCAATGTAGGAGATGGTACCACGAGCATTGGGAGGCAGCATGATGTTGTGGTTCGACACCAACGAATTCTCAAACACTTGACCGTACACATCACCACCTGTGATGTGATCGCCCACCTACAAAAAAAGTTGAGCTGCGGTTTGGTTGGTTTTTGTGGATGGTACCTGGAAATGGACAGGGGTAAAGTCCCAGCCGACGGTTTTGTTCAGGGCAGGTGTGGAGATACCACGAGGGATATAAATACTGTCGCAGGCTTCTTGAATGGCCTTCAAAGGACGTTGGATACCATCATAGATATTTGACATCAAACCAGGACCCAGTTCAACAGACAAGGGCTTGCCGGACCGTAATACAGGATCACCCACAGTCAAACCACCTAATGTCAACCAAAGGTTAGATCCAGTATGGGAAGGTTGGTCGCTTACCAGTTTCTTCGTACACTTGAAGGGTGACCTTGTCACCGTCAATACGAATGACCTCACCAATCAGTTCACTGTGACCGACACGCACCTACAAGTTCAAAAAAAAAAAAAAAAGAGAGAGTTAGTTTTGTCTGTAAACAACATGTGAGCAAGCGACTTACCATTTCGTACATGGCTGACCCACGCATGTTATCGGCCACGACAACTAACAAACAAAAAAAAAAAAAACAAGGTGAGATGAACCATGGCCAACGATAACATCATCTTTACCAGGACCAGACACGGAAAAGATGGAACCAAGTTTCGATTCATAGTCGTTATCTCGGATACGGGGAAGCTCGTTTTCTGCAAGTTCTAAAGCGCCAGCCTAAACAAAACGCATCAAAGAAAAATGGATGGTCAATAACATTGAGCCAAGCTTTTTCCAAGAAAAAATACAATCCCTGTGAATGTTGCTTTCCTACTTACCATTGTGTTGTCAAATGATGATGTTACAATAAACTAGGTATACAACAACAAGGAAATGAAAAAGAAGATGAAAAAAAAAAAAAATAAAAAGAGTTTGTAACAAAGAAGGGGAGGAAAAAAAAACGATGGGCGTTTCGTTGTTGCTACTACTGCTCCGCATCTAGGCCGCCGGGCGTGGGTGGCGGGGCTCAAATGCTGGTTCGAGTTTTTTTTTGGCCGAGGACGACGCAAATCGTCATCGTCACCAAGTTGGCTGGACGACCTTCACCGATCAGTTGGGTTTGATCGCTACCAATGCCTTTTGTGATAGCTTGCTCCCATGCAAATTTCACGTCAATCCATTCGCCCAAAGATGAGTTGGTTCATTCAGAAGCAAAAGGGCGTCTGCCTTTGGATTTTCCAATGGTCATTCACCATCCTCAAAAACCCGACCCCCGGCTGTTTCTCCTCATCTTTGGCACACAAGTCATAGATAATCAGCCATGGTCATAATGCACCTCACTAACCTCCCAGATATTGCGGCAGAGATCTAGACATCCCATGAAGCACCCTCAGACACAAAAAAGGGAAAACGTGCCATTTTCATGCATCGGCAAGACCACAAAGGCGCCACCCTATGATGAGCTTCTGCATGGTCAAGCTAGCGAGGCTCTCTTCTGCAACACACTATTTTGGTGTGCGTCTCTTCGACAATAGCACTCTGCTGACCTTGGCAGCGTTCTGGTTGGCTGGCTTTTTTTCATCAACATTCTTTTCAGTGAGCCCAGCCCAAACATCCTATCAACGAAAAAGAGGAATAGGGTGTTTTTTGGAGATAGGATGTTTTTCTTAGTTGATAGGATGTTTGGGCTGGGCTCACTGAAAAGAATAGGATGTTTTTTAAGCCCACGGTTTTCTTTAAATCGACTGGCTAGTTACTGCGTTCCTGCCCTGTCATTGGCTGGGCTTGATGAACAGAATAGGATGTTTTTTTTCGTTGATAGGATTGTTTTTTTGGATTGGAAGTTTTTTCATCGTTTTGTTGGAGATACCACGTTACATACCAAGCTCAAACAATCGGTATTCATCGAATACATGTAAGAAAGTCATAGGACGTAATATGCTCCAAGCTAAACACGCTTTGTTAGAAACCTCCCAATGGAACCACCAACTGCACCGAATAGCCACGCAATGGAGAGTATTGCCACTTCAAATAGGACACCATGTTCTAGACGACGTGCCTCATCCTCTTCAGCACCTTATGAAACTCCTGCCTCGTCATCATCCACATTATCTCCTGAAAGTGTTGCCTCATCATCTGCACCATCCTCTGAACGAGAACCACATACGGAAATCGTAAAAAAAAAAAAAAAAAAAAATAACCCTCACGTTTACCATTCCTCCTACCACTAGAATACAATCTCTAACACCAACGAAGTAGTCCTGACAAAAAAAATTTGCCCATATTGTGATTTCGAATTCAAAACGTTCCAGAATGGACGCAGGCATGTATTCCAAGCACATGGCTTAAGGGATCTCCCAGCGAAAGCAATGAGCGGCTTTCGGCCACTTGTGTACAACAGCAGTAACCTGGCGAAATATACCAATCAAGGCAAGACGATTGTTGTCAAATTTGCCTGCATCTCTTGTCCCATGGCATTCGAAGAAAAAGCGGAGCTTGCACGCCATGTCGACTGTCAGCATGTCTTTCCAACGAATATGTCCATGGATGAACTACCCGCCGGCGACCACTGGCTGATTGGAGATGAAGATATGACTTTGAAATTTTACGATTACCGCTGCATGTGCCTTGACACCATCCGAAGCGCCACCCCCATGACCCTCCATACACAATTTAATGAATTGCTCGCTGTCTCTGGTATCCTGGTGCTTCAGCGCCGAAACTACTACGAGTCTCTCCCGGTGGACACCTTTGGCCCTGGATTACTTCAAGCTGCTCGTGCTTCTGTGCTAGCAAGATTCGATCACTCCCTCTTTGACCATGCTGTGCAATCAAAAATACAAGTCATACTGAGTAACTACGTGGAAGACGAATGGTCCGGAACAAAGACACGCCTCGAACTCTTGACCCTTTGTGAGGCACCCTCTACCAATGCTGGGTCGAGATCTGTTCTTCTGGCTATTGAAGGACTTCTTGCCTTTCTGTTTGACTGTGACGTCATGGAAAGTTCAGAAGCCCATTTGACATCCAATATCATCCATCCTTTTATGCATGGTCTGCTTGCTGCAAAAAGCCCCGCCAAAATTGCCCATTGCTCCAACTTGATCCCTGATGACCTCGAGCATACCGCCAACCGCCCCGATTATAAAGTTGGCGTTTATGCCTCGTCTGGCTATGGATTCGCCTACACCAATGCATTTGGCGAAGTGAAACGATCTCCCGACATATCACCCACGTTGCTTGTCAAAGATTTCTATCGACTCTGTCGCTTTGCTAAGGATGCCATCGACCAACACAACCTGGCCAATGTCCTCACGTTCCAAGCTGTTGGCAGCGTCATCACTTTTTTCGTCATGAGCCTCCTCAGCCCTCATGTGTACACCATGACGGAAGTCAAGCGCATCCGCCTGCCCACAAAAAAAAGCGACGCCCTGGATCTCGTCGGCCACCTTGGTGATTTGCTCTTCGTTGCTGACCTATTCCGGAACCATTGCATCCCCAGCCTCAAGGACCTGAAAGCCTGGACATGTCCAACTTTGTCGCCCCTCTTCTTGGAAGACACCACCTTGTCACCCCGCAAACGACCATTCGACTTGACGCTGGACAATTAGCTTAGTGTCTCCGCCTTCTCTGTCTATCTCACACATCCCCAGATTTTTTCCCGTTGTTTCCATACCTGTCTTCGTTTCTGTCTTTAGCTCTTTACTTTGCCTGACTACTTTCACGGTGCAAAAAAAAAAAAAAAACGGTGCATCTCCACAGCCCACCTTTGTTTATTATCTTTTCCATTTTACAGTATTTCGCCACCCGCGCATATTTTCACATTGTCTTGAAAAAAAAAAAATACCGAGTAAAAAACGAAGCAAATCAATTTAATATGAGATCTGCCCATTCACGTCAAGTAAATAAGAGTAAGAAAAATGACAAGAGTCTGTTTCTTGGAAAAATCTCGCTTTTCCTATTTTTTTTATTTCATGTCTTTGATGACAATGCTGTCCTTTTAGTCGGCTGTTTTGGATGGGCTCACTGAAGAGAATAGGATGTTTTTTTTTGTTGATAGGATGTTTTCTTTCGTTGATAGGATGTTTTGGCTGGGCCCACTGAAAAGAATAGGATGTTTTTTATCGTTGATAGGATGTTTTTTGGCTGGGCTCACTGAAAAGAATAGGATGTTTTCTTCGTTGATAGGATGTTTTGGTTGGGCTTACTGAAAAGAATAGGATGTTTTTTTCGTTGATAGGATGTTTTGGCTGGGCTCACTAAAAAGAAAAGCCTCGACGGAGCATTTTTTCCTTCTTTACTTCAAATGGGCATGTCCTGTCGCATGGCAAGAGCATGCCTTTTCATCTTTGTCAGCAGGTTACGACATGAAAGTCGGCGTGTTTGTTAGTATGGCTCCCTCGTTTATTCGGCTATGGGCGCATGTTTGGCAAGACATTAAAAAGTGTCCATCGGTGTAGCATGGACCCATCAGTTTCCATTCTCGTCTCTACTGTGGGATGCCTGGGGGTGATTTGCCTGCATCTGTATCCCCTCACTGGAATGGAGTACCGATGACACCATTTCAAGAGCGAGGCAACGGCCCAGCCACTCTTTCCTAAGAAGAGACCAGCATGTCGGAATTTTAACTTGGCTTTTTTTTTCACCGTCTTTTGGCTGGAAGCGCAAAGGGAGAAACGGACCAATTGGGCGACCTTCGCTGGTTGATGATTTCAGCTCCCATACCTCACATAAACACTTGCTTGTATGCAAAAAGTAGGATGGGAACTCAAAATCGGTGTGTAGCGCCTTCTCAGAATCAAAGGGACCTGCTGGCTGGGGAAAGATCAACGCAAATACCACGATGAACGGCAGGACCAGCTTCATACAAAGAGGCAAGCGCCTCTCCCGCTTGTGACCGCACCAGGCAAACCTCTAACAGCCGACGAGAAAGACAGCTGATGGAAAGGTGGGCATGCCTCAGCTGACGCTGGTTGTCATGGTTTTGCCGAGGGCGTCCAGCCAACGCTCATTGAAAATTAAAAAAAAATCATCGGGTGTGGACAAAAAGAGAGAAAAGGGAGAGGAAAAAAAGGATGAGGCATTTGGGCTCGGCATGGATGGGGCATTCCCAGGGAAAGGCGGGGTATTGTCATTGGGTCTATTTTGCAAAATGTCCCGGAAGAACGGGGCAGGACGAGACAAAAAGAAAACCTTGGGCACTGGATTTGGGCCACATTAAGAAAACTTCATCGTGAGAACCTGCAATACCAAACAGTGGTTTGTTGCAAAAAAAGTAAAAAGAAGGGGTGAACAAATAGGAGTAAAATAAGGACCATCCTGTGTCGAGCCAACCTTTTTTCTCTTCCTCGGGCATCGGAAGATTGAAATGCCGAAGAAAGCAAGGGGGCGAGAAAAAGGCGATAGATGACCAAAGACCAATGATGATGAAATGGAAAAAGAAAAAAAAAAAAGCATGAATAGGCCTGGGGAATATACCAATGATAAAAAAAAAAAAAAAGAGCATTGTATAAAATACGAACAACTCGAACGGAACGCTGATTCGTTGATGGGAAGGGGTATCTTTCTGCAATCAAAATGTACCTGAAAGGAAAAAAAAAAATTTTCAGCCTCAGCATAAATAAGCAAAAAAAAGTCTTATCTTTTTCCCTTTCTCACTCCTTTTTTTTTTACAAGATTCCCCTTCACCTTCGTTAAAGTCAATATGACGGGAAAGAAACGATCCACCCCTTTTTACTTTGGCGGTGCTGCTTCCTGTGTGGCAGCCGTTGTCGTCCATCCTTTCGACCTGACCAAGGTCAGACTCCAAAATACCAAGGGAGCATGCAGTCAAGGCATGTTCTCTACCATGATCAAGATCGCTCGAACCGAAGGTGTCCTGCAATTATATGCTGGTCTGTCAGCAAGTATCCTTCGTCAAGCTACTTACTCTACCGTTCGCTTCGGTGGCTATGAAAAACTAAAGCAACATATTGGCCAGGGCAAAGGTAGAACAAATTAAAACCGACTTGGCTAGGTGACTCACCCCCTTTTTCTATAGATCTCAGCCTGCTGCAATTATTATTTTGCTCGAGTACAGCCGGAGCGATCGGTGGGGCTTGTGGCAATCCAGCTGACGTTGTCAATGTGCGTATGCAAAGCGACGGTCAACTGCCTCCTCAACAACGCCGCAACTATAAACATGCCTTGGATGGCGTCCTGCGAATTGCTAGAGAAGAAGGTCTGCCGGCCCTTTTCCGTGGGGTGGGACCCAATGTCAATCGTGCCATTCTCATGACCTCATCCCAATGTGTGTCCTATGATACCTTTAAAGATCTCTTGCTACGCTACTCGCCTCTGCAAGATGGTCTGGCTCTACACTTTTCCTCAAGTACCTTGGCGGTAAGTGCCTCCTTTTTCTTTCCTTCCTCCCAACCTTATTCTTTTATCTTCTCCTTCCAGGGTTTGGTTGCCACCACTGTCTGTTCACCCGTCGATGTCATCAAAACTCGTATCATGACTGCCTCGACGCCAGGCGCCTCCTCATTACAAATCATGGCCTCCATGTATCGAAGTGAAGGCCTTGCCTCCTTCTTCAAAGGCTGGACGCCTGCATTCATCCGTCTCGCCCCTCAAACCATCATCACCTTTGTCGTTTTGGAACAATTCAAGAAATGGCACACGTCATGGCATGATCAAAACGACAAACAGCTGGTGCTTGCCAAAATTTAAACAATCGTCCTTTTTATTGCATTTTGTCTCCTCCGCTAATAGATCCCAATAAACCAGCTTGATTCTTTGTTTTCCCGATCTTTCCCGCAGATGAACGCCCGCTCAATGTTGTTGTTTTTTTGAACTTCTTGAAACCTCCTTGTTCATTTGCCCCTTCAAACTGTTTCTTTTTCATTCCTCGGAGCCGTGGCCGATCTTCTGTCTAGAATCCCTTGTTGATAAACAAAAACAAAAAAAAAAACTGCTGGCAAATCAACGTATTGCCCATCCTACCTGGATGACAAGCCGGACTGTGCCGGAGAGTTGCATTAAATTTCGTATGGTCAACAGGCATCGACGGTGGTTGGTAGACTACTTTTATCGTCTTGGAAGTTCAACCCCTGCCCAAATCACGCCCATCGACACCAACCCCAACATCAAACATCTTGGTCATCGACATGGCCAAAGATGGAAACAAGCCAAAGGATTCCATTTCGCCCAAGACTGTGCCTCCGCCCAGAAAAGCATAGAAAAAAAATGGGAGATTTACCAGCACTGTAGAAAATGGGGTGTCTTAATATGTCTTTTTTTCAAAAAAGGTTTATCTTGAAGAGAGGGTCCTTTTTTCCCCACCTTTTGCAGGCTGAACCTTGAACCTTCAACGAGCTGACTTTTTATTCAGATGCCCTTATTTTTTACCAAATGCTTCCTATCGACACGACCTTCACCTGCTCACCCTCTTTTCTATCTCGAGTCTTAAAAAATGACATTTACCTCGCCAATGTCTATCAAAAACCCACCAACCTGCTGTTTCCTTTTTGTCTCCCATTAAAATAAAAAAATACCTCTCAATAAAAATTTTTAAGTCAAAAACAAAAAAAAACCGTGCCGGATCAACCATTTTGGTGGCGTGAAAAAATAAAGAGCTTTGCATAGCACGCTGCACCCAAGCCTTTCCTTCGACTTTTCAGGACAAAAAGAGAGAATTTCCACGCTTCAGTAAGCCGCCGAATCATAACCAGTGAAAAAGCGTGCCAAAAAAGAAAGAATCTGGGCTTGGAGCCGCGGATGTGTTCCCCATGCCAGTTCTGTCAGCATGGCCAATCATATGGCAGAACGGCTGTTCCGAATTTGGGCTTTCCTTCTTGCTGGAAAAACCTATAAATTCCAAAAAAGATTTTCTTTATCGTTCTTCTCTTTTTTTTTTTTTTTGTTCCTCACCTCACCTCTCTCTTTCTCTTTTTATCTACAATGGCTTTCCTTTTAAAGCAGTAAGAGCTTGCCGGTTGATACGGATGCATTGTTGGCATTGCATTTATTCATCTTGAACTTGCATTGACGCGCTTTTTTTTAATAGCTCTCGTCCTTTGGTTGCCTCGGCTGCTCGTCGCTCGGCTGTGCCCGCTATGCCCACCTTGTTGCGCAACTTGACCACTGGTAAGACTAAACTGAAACACATGTTTGTTTCAAACACCAGCTAAACAGCCCACCTTTTTCCTCCACAGCCGCCACCCAATCTGCCTGTGAATCGGATGAACCTTCCTTCTTGAAGTCTGTCGAAGACTACTTTGACACTGCTGCCAACGCCTCTGGTATCAAGGCTGGTACTTTGAGCCACTTGCGCGCTGTCGATGCCGTCCTCCGCGTCACTTTCCCCATCGAATTGAGCAACGGCAAGACCGAAGTCATTGAAGGTAAACAAGAAAAAAAAAAAACAAAAGGGCCAACAGGAACGTGGGAAAACCAACCCTTTTTTTGGAAATTTTAGGTTACCGTGCCCAACACTCTCGTCACCGTTTGCCTGTCAAGGGTGGTATCCGTTATTCCGAAGAAGTCGATCTCCAAGAAGTCGAAGGTAAAGCTTATTTGCCTACCCATCCATGATCGTCCTCTCATCCTCTTTTTTCCCTTTAGCCTTGGCTTCGTTGATGACCTACAAGTGTGCTGTTGTTGATGTTCCTTGTAAGTAAAACGCACAAAAAAAAAATTTTTTTTTTGGTCCCTTGCCATCCCTTGGAGACTCCAAATATGGTAATCTGATTCTCACGGTCCATTTTAGTCGGCGGTGCCAAGGGTGGTATCAAGATTGACCCCAGAAAGTACACTGTGGAAGAACTCGAACGTATCACTCGTCGTTTCACCATGGAACTGTGCCAAAAGAAGTTCATCTCCCCTGGTGGTGATGTGCCTGCCCCTGATGTAAGAGGACAACAACGTCAAGGAAACAAAGACGCTGACCCTTTTTTTTATCGGTCCTCGATTGTTTTAGGTCGGCACTGGTCCCCGTGAAATGTCCTGGATCATGGACACCTACCGCCAATTCAACTCCTCTGATGTCAACGCTGCTGCCTGTGTCACTGGTAAGCCTTTGTCTCAAGGTGGTGTCCGTGGCCGTACCGAAGCCACTGGTTTGGGTGTCTACTATGGTGTCCGTGAATTCTTGAGCTACCCTGAAGTCCAAAAGAAGACCGGTTTGTCTGGCAAGATCAGCGATGCTACCGTTATTGTCCAAGGTTTCGGTAACGTTGGTTACTACTCTGCCAAGTTCTTTGCCAACGACGGGTAAGTCTGGGAAAACCCATAAAAAAAAAATCGGGCTCGGCGCCACGGAGATTGGAAAGTTTTTTTTTGGAAAGGCGATCTCACTTTTTTTTTTTTTTTTACTCCCCAGTGCCAAGGTCATCGGTATTGGTGAACGTGATTGCTCCATCTACGATCCCAAGGGTCTGGACATTGAAGCTCTCCACAAGTACTACCAAGAAAAGGGTACCTTCCGTGGCTTCTCTGAAACTGCTGAATACTTGGATGGCTCTGCCGCCATCTTGGAAAAGGACTGTGATGTCTTGATCCCTGCCGCTCTTGAACGTCAAATTGGTAAGGTCAACGTTGACCGTATCAAGGCCAAGGTCATTGGTGAAGGTGCCAACGGTCCCGTCACCCCTGCCGCCCACAAGACCCTCGAAGCCCGTGGCCAAGTGGTCTTGCCCGATCTGTTGATGAACGCCGGTGGTGTTACTGTTTCTTACTTTGAATGGTTGAAGAACTTGTCTCACGTCCGTTTCGGTCGTATGAACAAGAAGTGGGACGAATCCATGCGCCTCAAGTTGTTCTCCCTTGTTGAAGAAAACGCCGGCCGTACTTTGACCGAAGCTGAACGCAAGGCCATCGTCCACGGTGCTGAAGAAGCCGATTTGGTCTACTCTGGTCTTGAAGATACCATGATCCAAGCTTGTGAGGAAACCCGCCAAACCGCCGCCCAGAAGAACGTCGACTTCCGTACCGCTGCCTACCTCAACGCCATCCAAAAGATCGCTGCTGTCTATGAAGGCTCTGGTATGCTCTTCATGCACTAAACCCCCCCCCCCTCTTTTCACTACATTTTGATTCCTCCCTTTCTTTACATTCTGCTACACCCATGTATTTTTTTGCCTCCTGACTAGATAGTTTTTTTTTTTTTTGGAAATTAAAAACAAATTGAAACCTTCCTCGGGACCGTCCCTCCGCTTTCACGTTTTTTTTTTTCTATTGCATCTGTTCATTCGCTGTTGCCAACAGTACACATGATCCTCAGAAAACTTCTCACCGTCTCCCCTTTAT
This sequence comes from Hesseltinella vesiculosa, assembly GCA_002104935.1. Taxonomy (NCBI): domain Eukaryota; kingdom Fungi; phylum Mucoromycota; class Mucoromycetes; order Mucorales; family Cunninghamellaceae; genus Hesseltinella; species Hesseltinella vesiculosa. The sequence continues at coordinate 395,054 of MCGT01000003.1, read as the reverse complement.
TTTCCCATTCCATTTTTGACAAGCGGAGCTGTAGGTTGACTAACCGTGACAAATTTGTGTGCATCTTTTTTTTCCAGAATTAGCAATGGCATCGCCAAACGACGCCCACCTGGTTTAAGGTTATTGCTTTGGTTTGCAAAAATAAGAACGTCTCAGGACCCATGGCATGAAACTAGACAAAGCATCAAACGACTCTTTTTTTTTTCTTTTTTTATTTCCTTGATACATTATGATTGCTCTTCCAAGGCATCTACGACATGCTGCCAAGTATCGATGCCCTAAATAAAGAAAAAAATATGAGTGTACGCCCCTTTCGTCCTATTTTTTCTCTTACCTGCTGATAAAAACTGACTTTGGCGGATGCATAGGCTTTTAATGCTTCGTGCATTTCCAAGGCATTGTTGCGCGTAAAATATTCATTTTCCTTTTTGACTTGGTCCGAGAACGCACTGGATACCTCGTTACTCTGCTCAATGGCATCTTCCAACTACAAAAAAAAAAAAAGGAATGGGAAGGTGCTCAGCACAGGATGCGTCCCCCAACCAACCCCGGGAGAAAGGCGTTACCTCATGAATGCGGTCATCTAAGCGCAAGACTCGTTCCCGTCGGATCTTGGACATATCAGCACCGCGCACTTCATTCAGCTTGCCAGCCAAGAAGCCAGTCAGGTTTTGGGCCTCTACTCCATGCATTGTTCGATCTCGGTCCTTGACTGTGGATTGCAAGTATTCTGAGAGCTCTTCAAAATCTAGTTGCTTTTGGTCACGTAATTTCAAGACTTCCTATCGACAGCAAGGTATGTCAGGCACCGTTGCCTCTGCCATCCTTTTTTTTTCTGGGCTTACTTTCATGGAGAGATGGTAGGCCATGTAATCGTGGATATGGTGCAACCAATCTGTTTCATGGGCAGCCAACGTTTTGACTTGATTGGCATAGGTATTGGAGGCATTGGAAAACAATGCCAGGCCTTGCTGAAAATTGGTCTCCAATTGACCAAGGCCATTCACACTGTTGGCTAATTCGACATAATCATGCGATAGATCTAACGCCAAGGAGGAAAAGTTGAATGTCAGCTTTTTTTTTCCATTGGCTTACCATCCACACGCTTGTTTGTTCGAGAGAGGGTCTTTTCCAATAGGGAAAAGTTCTCCTCCATTCGATCTACCCGGTCCTTCATATCCAGGAATACTTGGTCAGGTTTTCGGATTTTGGTAAAGGCATTCAATAAAGAGTCACCGAGGGATTCGATCACGGTTTCTTGACTGTCACGCAAAGCCCGAGCAGACGAGTCGTTCTAAGCATGCAAAAGAAAGCAGTCAAGCTCCGCACGCTTGGCTCTCTTTGCCGCCCAACTTACAAATTCAGAGGACTCCAGGAACATGACAAAATATTCAGAATGAGAAAGGATAGGGTGCCGAGCAATGCGTTGTAAAAACCGTCCCAAACTAATATGAAAAAATCAGTTCAGGCTCTCCACTTCCTCTAGCCTACCTGTCGCGACGTTTCTCAACAAAGTCTGTGCTGAAGCGATCGCCCTTGACATATTCCAGGCGATGTTTATCTGGCAGCGGTGGAATGATACAGGCAGGATAATTATTGTACAAGACATTGTAGAGCCAGACGAAATCTTGGAAGCGGCGTCTAACAGTTGCATTCTTGAATCACATGGTACAAAAAAAAATGTGGGGTGAATTTGGTGGCATGGCCAGTTTTGACGTTTTACCTTGGACACGATATTGTAGGAAACAAAAGGTTGCTGGCCATCGGATTCTTTTCTTGGGTCAGTCACAGACACAGGCTTGGGCTCAAATGAGCTGGGGGAACTGATAGAAGAAGTAGAAGGGTAGGACCGCGAAGTGCTGGTGGAAGGGACAGGTCCGGGCTGCATCGTAAACGGTGTCGAGGTCATGTCCATCATGGAATCATGCAAAGGAGAAGACACAGCTGCATCAATAGACGACTGCGTCAAGGGATCGGGATTGGTCTGTTCGACGTTGCCGCTGGATTGGGATCGTTCATGGGTATGGTCGATGGTCTTTGGTTCGTCATGGAAAAGGCGGCATGAGTTTGGTTTTCCATCTTTTCTTTTTTTTGGAGTGTTTTCATCCATGCCTTGAGCTTCTTTGCTCATCTCCGTGAACGCTTCCTATTGCTCCTGGTCGCTCTCTTTTTCAGCTTGATGAACTTACATGAAAGGAATCATTAGGGTCATCTCTGGACAAGTCCAAGGTTTGAATCATAGCATCGTTCACATCGGACAATGGATCCAGAACAGCTGGCTCACTGAAATGAGACTTGCTGGCTGACAGAGGATCAACACTAGGCACATCCCAATTCACTTCACTGAATTCATCTTCGGTTGGTTCCGTCATGGAAAAAGATATTTTTTTAAAAAAAAAAAATATGGGAATAAAGATAAAAAAACGAAGCGGGCTGCGCTTTTTTATTTCTGCAAAATGCCGCCACTGCTGTTTCGCTCCAGTTTCAGTTTGGCCAATGCCACGGCCAGCTGGCCTCCCATTTTGGCATTATTCTTCACCAGAGCAATATCTAATAGAGGTAAACATCAGCTATCGTGATACGCGTTCATATGTTCATTGAAACATGACTTACTTGCTTCCAACGATGAGCCCAAAGTCAGCTCAGACACACGCTTTAGCAAAAACGGCGTTTCCTCTTTGCCATGAATCCCCTGCGACCTTTTTCCACCGAAAAAAAAACAAAAGAGCGGGTCAATCATCAGGTGAGTTTGCTTCCTTCCAAGATTACTTTGCTTCGGCAAGAGCAGTGTCAATGGCGTCCTGGATCGCTTTGCTGTTCGCAGCATCTTGGCTTGGGATGGGCACAGCAAACACCATGCCACTTCCTAACCCCAAGTCATGATTGGCCGCTGCGAAGGGGAAAATAAATAAAAATATATAAGTCCCTTGGACCACATGAAATAAAAATCTATACCTATCATGCTGGCTGCTGTCTGAATATCTGGCACGTGGTTTGGGCTCTATAAAAAAAAAGGTGTCAGCGGTTTTCATTCCTTAGAGGAATCACTTACATCGAAGTCGCTTTCGGGGGTATAAAATGCAGGGAACCGCCTTGATGGTCCTAATGTAGCCACGGTCACGCCTTGGGTTTCCTAAGAAGAAAAACAATGACTTGGTGTCATGACTCCACGACGGCGCAGGGTGCTTACCAGGACTTCCAGCGTCTTTCCTATATCGAGGATGCTCTTGACGCCTGCACACACAACAGCCACTGATGTTCTCCCTAATTCTGTCAAATCAGCACTGATATCAAAGGCTAAAAAGGGAGCGTGATCAATGTATAATATCACCTCATTTTAAAAGCCCTGCCCTTACTTTGCTCAGCGCCGCGGTGAACACCACCAATGCCACCGGTCACAAACACAGGAATGCCTGCAGCGCGGGCCAAGATCATGGTGCTTGCTACCGTCGTTGCGCCTGACCGGCGTTGGCCGAGCACCACGGCCAAATCACGACGGGACGTCTTGATCGCCTGGTGACCCAGCTTGCCAAGTCGGTCGAGCTGCTCAGGCTCCAGCCCAATGTGGACATGGCCATCCAGAATGGCAATGGTGGCCGGCACAGCGCCTTGATCGCGGACAATAGCCTCGACTGATCGCGCTGTCTCGACATTTTGAGGGTACGGCATGCCTAGAGAACAAGAAAGAGGTTGGTCAGGTTGGCGGGGCTGGTGTTGACGTCTAGCCCTGTACCATGGCTGATAATGGTCGATTCCAATGCAACAACAGGGCCGCCATTGATAATCGTCTTCTTGACATTGTCTGCAATTTTAAAGCGAGAGGCGCTTGCCAGAGCATGGAAGAACCGTCGTTGGAACATTTAAAACAGGTGAAAGAAAAAGGGCGAGGTCAAAAAGTCACAGCGCCGTTTTTTTTTTTTTTTTCTTTCAAGCTTGTTTTTTTTATTCCCTTCACATCTCTTCTGCTTAATCCATCCCTGCACAATGGCTGATCAAGACTTCTATGTACGATACTAGTAAGTAAAGAAAATAACGGCCCATCTTGGACACGCTAGAATGATGGATGCTAACGATGGGCTGTTTCCATTTTTATTTTGCAATGGCTACCAGTGCTGGTCACAAAGGTCGATATGGTCACGAATTTTTAGAATTCGAATTCACCGGTGAAGGTCTGTGCCGGTATGCCAACAACTCCAACTACAGAGACGATTCTCTTATTAAAAAGCAAAGTAAGCACGTCGCCCATATATACATCGATCTCGTGGATGAGACTCACCCGATTGAAAAAAAAAAACATGATCTGTCATAGTGTTTGTCAACTCTTCTGTGATTCAAGAACTGAAGCGCATTGTTGAAGAAAGCGAAATCATGACGTAATACATCCGCTTAGCCAAAGGACCAAAGGGACCGAGGATAATATGGAAACTGACGTTTTTCATTTTTACTGACGTCAGGCAAGACGACAGTAAATGGCCAGAAAAGAACGTGGTGGGCTCACAAGAACTCGAGGTGCGTATTGGCAATGACCATATTTCTTTTGTGGTAAGGCACCCCTGCTGCGACCATCATCCGGTGTTGATTTTTTTTTATATAATCAGACGTGTAAATTGGGCTCCATGGTGGACGTGCAAGCATCGAACGACCCTGACGGCCTTCGTTCCTTTTACTACCTGGCTCAAGATCTCAAAGCCTTTGTATTTTCACTGATCAATATGAACTTCAAGGTAAGGGGGCGTGCCATGTTGGGCAGGGATGGGCTCGAAGAAGGCTTTGTCCTTATCACTCCTTTTCTCCTCTCTAGATCAAGCCTATCAACTAAAAGCAACGCCGATCTCGCCTCCAGATTTCACAGCACACTGCTTTTTTTATTTTCGCCCCTCTCGCTTTCCCTTTCTCCTCTTATTTTTGTATTGTAAATAAATCCTGCGGCTATCACATTCCCTATTTTGTCTCGCGCAACACCCCTTCGACGCGGAGTATGTTTGACCATGAGAACCTACGGCAGTTTAAAAAAAAAAAAAACTAGACACCCCAATCCCTTTGCACACAAACTCCCACTCACCCAATTGACGTCTACCAAAAACAAAAAAAATAATTACGGCACTCGGTATTCCCGCGTGATCTCTCACCGCAGTACTAACCAAGCCGTACGCTGCTTATCTGCAGAGATCGAACGGGATCTGGATTTTTCAACGTCGTATGGCCGTAACATGAAAAGTTTAATTTTCATGGCTCCAGATGTTTAACCTCGGTTTTTCGGCGGCCGTATACCCGACGAGTGTTAGCCAATAAATCGTCAGATTGGCTCACTGGAAAAGGAAATGCACCTTCCCAGGACGCGGGATGAGCTGTCAATCCAATGAAGGTGGCAACGTTGACTGGTCGACCTGTTTTTCACAGTAGCATCGTCATTCACAAATATCTGCAGCCATGCCAAACACCATCTGCAGTCATGCCAAGTACCACATCGATTCAAAAGTCCTGTGTATTGCTCGTTTTCCTTTTACGATAGCCTCAAGTTGATCAAACGTCGAATGATCATCCATTTTACTCAGGAATAGCACATGATGAGATATGATCAAGGGCTATGTAAAATGACTCAGTTCCGTGATATCTTGGCACAGAGACTGATGATGGCGAAACATCGCCATAAACGGTTTCAGGAACGCCCCGACTGGCTCGCGGCTCGTATATATAAAAAAAAAAACGTACCAAAAACTGCAACGTTCCCCGACCGACCCCGAACCATGCAAGCAATAACGCTTAATAAGAGAAGTATCATGGTTGAAGCAGAAACCTTCCGAGTGAAACCACACAGCCTTGGCGGCATCAGCGGCCACATACCAAAAATGGAATGTATCAGCGCTTGCATCAGCGTAAGCAATTCTCAGGAACACCAGTTCACAGCTTGACACAGCGGTTGCGCTCGCCAAGTAACATTTCATTGTAGTCACTTGGCTTGTAACGGTCCTATAGTAATTGAAGGGGGGCTCACTCAGTACCTAGTTAATTTAACACAACCACACGCAAGAAACGGCATGGTGAAAGGAGCTTGAAAGGAAAGGGTCCCAAGCTACACAAAAAGTTCCCCTGCCCGCCGGGCTTATGTTCAGGTGATGTCGGCTTATACGGTACCTTGCCTTTTAGTATAAAACTCATCTGTGAGAGGATTTGTTTTTCAGTGAACCTTTTCAATTCACCTTCCCAAACAAGAATGCCTCAAGCAGCAAAGGCACACAGCAATGCGACCAGCAAAAAAGCAGAAGCTGGTGACTTGCGCAGTTTTAAAAAAAAGATGGAACGCAAGGTAGATGATGCCATAAAAGCCGCGACAACAGCAAAAGTAAGAAGTGATCTGGATGTCGTTAAAAACAACCTAGCTAGGGCGGCTCCTACGGCGGCTCCTACGGCGATTGGGACAATTTTCAATCAAGCTGCGACGAATGCTAAAGCAACTGCGATGCAAGCTGAAAAAAAATTGACGACGGCTGAAAACAATAAGGGTAAAGCTGTAAATGCAATGAATGAAGCTGGAAAAGCTGTTGAAAAAGCCAAGGGCAAGACTGCAGTTGATAAGAAGAGGGCTGCAGATGCTAAGACGAAGGCTGAAGATGCAGTGAAGAAAGCTGAAGAAGCAACGACGAAGGCAGAGAAGGATGCTAAAGAAGCTAATTTAGTGGCCACAGAACTTAAGCAGTGGTCCAAAGATGTTCAGAACTGGATAAAAACACATCCAGCCAAAAAATAAATGTGAATGACAGCCATATCTCCTCAACCAGTCACTGTACGGTACAACCCTAGTAAAACTATGCATTTACTCATTCACCGGCAGGATTTCCTGCAAGTTATTCTGCTTTGCCTCCGTGGCAGGCAGGATATGTACCTCGGAAAGCCCGTACCCCTTTCAGCCGTTTTCCAATTGCTACCATATTCCTAGTTACTTTTTCATTTGTCTTTTGGATTTTGTACCTCAAGCGAATTGAGGATTAAAAAAGAAAAAGAGAATCTCAACTGCGTTGAGTATTAAAAAGAGAACCTCAAGCGAATTGAGGATTAAAAAAAAAGAAAACTTCAACTGCGTTGAAGCTGAAAAAAAATAAGTAAGCTCTTTCCCAACTCCGCATTGTTGACAACGATCGCCCTTTTGTTTCTCCCCCCCCTCCTCCCCACAACGCATTTACCCCATCGAATATCCACCATCGATTATTTTTCTCTTTTACCCTTCCCCTCTTTTTTTTCGTAGTTTTTCTTTGAAGTAAAAGCCCTTTTTCTTTTTTTTTTTAGCTGTTTTTTTAGCTGTGCGTACTCAGGGCTCTTGGCACTTACCTGCAAACACAGTCTTCATCTCACCCTTGCTTTCTTCGTTCAGAGTTTTAATCCCGGCTAGTGCCTACGATTCGTGGCCTGTTCACCAAGGCAATTGGTTATCGACCTTTCATCTCTCCCCTTTGCTTCTATGAGAGACTTTTAGGTTTAATCAAGGTCATTTCTTATCGTTTTGGGGGATATAAAACTTGCCGATTTTTTTTTTCTGTCCTTAGCCACTGGCATTGGCTGGCCTATTCGATCCGTGCAAAGTTGGGCTTATGAATCAAGATATGGGTGGCATGCTCGCTGCCGACAAAAACCATGCGTTCAAGAAAGCTTTATTGGTGGACTTGGGATATCAGGGCATCTAGCAGTTGAGGCAATGGCGTCGAAGAAATGAAAAAGTAGGGAGAAAAAAGGTGTCATGCCAGGCAAATGGATAGGAAGGGGTTGTTCTAGTCGTCGTCTTCGCCGAGGAAACCACGCAAGGCGCTGCCCAAGGTATCGCTCCAACCTTCATCGTCTGGACTAGAGAGACCAGCCTGGTCATCACTGAGCCAGCCATCATTGTCGTAGTCTTGTGGGAATGGATCGTTGGCGGGAGGAGGAGCTGGGGCCGAAGGCTGCTGACCACCGCCAAAGAGACCGCCGGTGCCATCGACAGGCGGCACGACAGGAGGGACTGAGCCGGCTGGATCAGGCGTTTCAGGGCTGCGATCACCCTCGTAGCCACCAAAGATAGGCATTGGCAAAATGCCGCCGTGGCTATAGCCGGAGAAAGGTGAGGGAGGCGTTTCGGGCAATTAGAAATAACAGCTTACCTATGAGTTGAGTGCCTGGAGAAGTAGTCAAAATCAATCGAAATGGCACAGGCTAACATGACGGCGCGTTGATCCAACGTCAAACCATGATTGTCTTGCATGGCATCCATCCGCAGCACATACTGCCCGCTATCAGTGAAAATCTGCATGGATACAAAAAAAAAAGCGTGTTGTTAGAAAATCCTCGTTGCATGACACAAGAGACACATACCTCGCGGGCAAAACCAACAAAATTGCGGCTGACATTGGCAATGGCATGGCCGCTCTCGTCTTGCAAATCAAAATCCCAGGCCAAAAAGGGAGCATCGATCACGGCAAACTGGTCCTTGCTAAAAAAAAGAAAAAGGCGTCAGCAGTTGTCATGAGCATAGAAAGGCCTAAAAGCCTACCCAATGAAGAGGTCGTATTTGCGACGCATTAAGTGCCATCGTTGCTGAACTTCACCGATCAGTTCATCGTGCTCGTCATGGATAAAGATGCGGCTGTTGATATAGGAGAAGGGACGATGTATCTTGAAGACGACGTCGCCGTTGCCATCCATGATGGTGGCACGCATGGATCGATGTGTGCGGAGGAACTGCCGGCCCAGGGACTTTGCCAGGCCGTCCTCTTCGGCAATGTAGCCAATGAGGTTGCCTTGGGGATCCATGATCTTGTAACGGTTGGCTTGCTCATAGCCCTGGATAGATAGTATGGTGCAACGCAGGTGAGGTTCACAGATGTGACTGTAAAAGGAGGCTTACCAGAAACACGTTCAGCATTTCCAATTCACGGCCAACGATGAGCGCACTCTGGGCCAAGACGGGGGCACCCAGGCTTGAAGGCGTGACAATAGCGCCAGGGTTTTGAGGGATCACGACCGGGACATGCACAGGATCTTCTACAAAGTGAGGATTGGCTTGTTGGATCAGATCAGTGTGAGGAGGGGGTGGGCTGGTGGCTGATGGATCAGGTGGAGGCATGGTATTATGGCCATTGGCAACTTTGGGGATGGATGAGGCAGCTGGCACGGGACGAAGTCTGGACGTGCGAGGGCCAAGTTGGCGTGGTCGTCGTAGTGATGAGTACTGGTAGGTGAGAATGGGTGAGCGGTGTAAGGGTGTTACCCTGGACCACCGCTGCGCCAAGCGTAACATTGGTGAAGAAGATATCCCTTTGAGCATGGGCAAGGATAAAAAAAAGGAAAGAAAGAGAAACTCGTGGAACTGCGCAGGGTTCAAAAAAAAAAAAAAAAAAAACTTTTTGGGCCAGGCTCCGCCGTTCTCTTTCTCACTGCTTTCTATTTTTTTTTTATCCAAACTTGTTGATCCACCACAATGTCTTCCAGTGATCAAGCCGACATTGCTAATGTTTCCGGGCCAGAAAAGCCAGCTTCTGACTTTCATATGGATCCAGCTAATCTGGAAGCTGAACTGAACAAGGTACCTCTCTTTATGAATGATCTGCCAGACGAAGAAAATGAAACACTCGATGCTTTGCAATCACTGGTGTATGATGGCACGCCTGAAGGTAAAAAGGAGAGAGGAGGAAAGGGGAGCATTGGCAAAAGAAAAGAGCAGGGGATCAAAGGTGAACCAGCAGAGGACGGCTAGGAAACGGGTCAAACGTGGGCAAGAGCATTGACGTTTTTTTTTTTCTGGGTGGGTGTTTGTTTAGAAATTGCGGAGAACTTTAAAAACCAAGGCAACGAGTGTTTCCAGGCAGGCAAGCTTCGGTACAATGACGCCATTACGTTTTACACGCGTGCTATCGACACGGACTGCAAGGATCTGAAGCTGATCGAAGCGTGCTATGCCAACCGAGCTGCGTGCAACTTGGAACTGGAGAACTACGGTCGAGTGCTGCGCGACTGCGCCAAATGCTTGGAGCTCAACCCTCAAAATGTGAAAGCCTTGTACCGATCAGCCCGTGCGCTTTCTCAGCTGGAGCGACTGGATGAAGCGTTTGACTGCTGTGAGCATGCCCTGGCCGTCGACCCCGCCAACGCGGCCGTCAAGCAACTGCAGGCCAAGATCAAAGCCAGACAAGATACCCTGATTCGCAAGCAAGAAGAAAAGGACCGCCGCGTGGAACAAGAAAACAAGGCCAAGGAGGACATGGCTGCAGCCCTGAAACGACGCAACGTTCACATGCAGGTGACCGACCAAGCCATGGCCGATGCAGCCAACATCCAGTACGATGCCGAAAACGACATCATCTCCTGGCCCGTCTTCTTCCTGTATCCCGAGCACAAAGAATCCGACTACATCCAGCAATTTGATGAGCTAGCAACGTTTAGCGAGCAGCTGGAGGTGATGTTCAGCGACCCTGCTCCTTGGGACCCCGACCATGTCTATAACCCAGCCAACCTCGATATTTATTTTGAAAACAACCAAGGCTTGCACCCTACGCTTCTCAAGTTCAGTCCCAAGGCAACATTGAAGAAGGTGCTGGCTCAGGATAAATACGTGGTGACCAATGGCGTGCCCAGCTTTATCATCTTACCCAAGACTGGCTCTTTCAAGGATGAATTTATTCAAAAGTACAAGAAGGACAAGGCTTAGGTTTTTTTTTTCGGCAGTAAATTAGCAGTTTTGGCGTTCTTTTTTTTTTTTATGGCGCTAGTTGTTGATTTTGAAACGAGGTGGACAATGATGTGCTGATCATGGTGTAGGAGAGATCGTCATCCGAGGAGTGAGACTGTCGAGGCTCGCAGAGGCTATCGGACGGAGAGACGTGGGTCCAACTCTCTTTGGATGAAACAGAGGGTGGGTGGGAAGGTGTAGGGGGCTGAGGCTGAGTTGATGAGTCACCAGAAGGTGTAGAAGAGAGTGGCAGCGCAGGCCAAGAGGAATGTAACAAAGGTGAATCAAGCTCCGTTTGCTGGCTATGGTGTGAAGCAAAGCGTGGCGTTTGCATTGGATCCAGGCTGGCGGTTGATGGGATGGGGGTGATGGATGTGGAACGCGAGGACAGTTGGCTCAGCGGCTCGTCGGCCAAGCCCATGACCCGGTTGCCACGTTGTTCCAGAATTTCTTGTTTGCGTCTCCGGTACGTCTCTTCTTCCTCAACGAGCAACGACGCCTGGCGCCCGAGCTGATGGCGACGCCAGGCCAGACTAGATCCCATGTCGTCCAGCTCCTGCTCGTCCATGCACTTTGCCGACTTTTTTTTTTTTTTTTTTTTTTGGTTTAAATATCGATGAGCCACCCTGCGCCAATCTTATTTTGAGCTTCACCTTTCGTTTTCGCAGTGTGGACGGGTTGGCCATTTGAGCATCGTCGTCTGTGCTGTCATCCTCGGAAAAATCGGTGTAAACCCAGCCTTGCTTATCTTGATAGTTATATACGTATTCTTCATAGGCTCGGCGTTCTCGGCGGATGGTCATCCAGTCGTATAGCTTGGAGCCTAATTCATAGCCTCCCCAAACACAAGCTACGCCTCCGATCACAATAAAGACAATGGCTGCTGGATGCATAATACAGCAATTTTTTTTTCAGGGCAATGGATAAAAGAAAAGAGAGGAGTAAAAAAAAAAACAAAGCTTGGGAAAAAGAAGGCATGAGCTTTTCATCGCTTTTCATCACATTGTTTCGCAGGTCATGCAAACAAAAACACAGAAAAGGCGCTTTGCGCCTTCCAAAAATGGATGCCCTTGTCAGTTTGATGCTGAGAAAAAAATGAACAAAAAAGTACCAGAAAGTCAGGTAAAAAAATCGCCCTACTGTATTTTCCAGTAGGCTGAAAGTATGTGCTTGCGTGGACTCGAACAGGGGTGATTGTATGAGTTGCGGTGAAGGGGATAGTGGGTTCAGGAAATCAAATTGGCGCTGAAGACAGTATATGAGGATGTCAAGAGAGATTCAGAGCCGAGGTGTCCCGTGCCTGGCAGCAAGCATTTGTAAATCGTGGGAGCGTCTAATTTAACTATTTTATTTGTAAAGGCAAGAAGAAGGCTGTTCATTGGATTTTGCGGTTCAAGAGGTCTTGGGTATCATCGTCTTCGTCTTCGGTTTCCCACGCGTCGTCGGGCGTGGGCAGGTGTTGGCGGTGTTCCTCAGCAGCAGAGTCCATATGGTCGTCAAGATAAGCACGACTAAGGCCGTAGTGTGGTTTCTGGTCGTCATCGAATTCATCCATGTACTTGCCATCAGAATCGCTACCAGAATCATAGTAACAAGGTTCCTCAGTGACCCATTGCTGTTCATCGCTGTCATTTTGCGGGTAGTCATGCTCGTCAGGCTGCGACCGAGTCAAGGGAGCTTGAGGGTCGCCGGTCAGGCCAGCATCGGCTTGCTCCATCCGGTCCAGCATATACATGCGCTCGGCAAACGAGATCTCGCGTACCAGGTAGCCTTCGGAATCACGGCGTACCAAGGGGGCTCTGGCCGGTTGACCGGCTGCTTTCTGCTGCTCATTCACCTGCTGCTGCTCCTTTTCAGCTTCGTCAAACGGTCGGAGGCTGTCTGGATCGCGTGGAGGCCAGTAGTAAACCAGTTGAGGATCTACCAAGAAAAAAACAGGGGGTGAGTCACAGCCAGGGTTCATCCGCCCCACTTTACCAGTGTTTGGTCGCACAGGGAATGTCAAGCCATCACCTGGACTGGGCCGAGGGAGCCACCAATGCAATACGTGGTTGCCCAGGACATTGCTGATGTTTTGAAAGGCGCCCAAGTCATAGGGAAACTCGACCTGGAGAGGTTGAAAGGGGTTGAGCATCAACTACAGCGGGACTGCTTTGGATCTTACTGGAGGGATCTTTTTTCGCTTGACAAGCCGGTTCACTTGACTCCGTTCGGAGGCTTCGATGGAGGTCTGTCCACGGAAAAGGCAGTAGAGATGGTACAGTCCCAGGATGCCGACCGAGAACACCACCATGAACACGCCCAGCACGTCAAATACAATCAAGACCATTTCCAGGATCGTCACAGGCCGCAGGGTGTTTTCCTAGAAAGACGATTTGTAAACAAGCGTCCGGGCTAGGCTTTTTTTTTTTTTTTCGGTATGTACCAGGCTGTTCATGTCGAGGATCTTGATCAGCCGCCAGATGAGAAGAGCCAATGCATATCCACATGTCAACCCGACGGCAAACACAAAGCGTAGAAAGTAAGCATAGTTGCCATGGCCGACGCAGTTGTTGATCCAGGGGCAGTGATGGTCCATTTTCAACACGCAGCGCTGGCAGACACGGCAATGATGGCTTCGAGGAGGTTTGTAAGCATCGCATGTGCGACAATAGCGCGGGCCAGTTGCACCAGTATCTAGATCGGCAGGGCCTGAATGAACGATCGAATAGGGCGGTTCCTACATTGAAAAAGTGAGAACGAAGGAGCAGATGAGTAAGAGGGGAGGTCCGCTGCTAAAGTTTCTTTCATGCTTCGAGCCTGCTGCCTTACCCACCCATCAGGCACTTTTCCGGGATCGGTGGTGATGGCCAAATAGTAATAATAGGACAAAAAGAGGATGCCGGCATTCAAGGGTGTCAACACTTGCCATGCCAAAGCGGATGACCAGCCTCCCAGTGCAGGTCCTAGCACACCCCACTGAGATGTCCAGGCCAATGAACCAATCAACACGCAGACACTGGTGACAATGTACCTGCCATTGATGGTTTCCAACATGAAGCAAAAAAATGCAGCGAAGCAATCGAAGAAAAGGTGAGAGAAAAAAAAAAGGGAAGGCGGAGGTGCATTCTACTTGTTTGTGGACATTCCAGAAAAATGACTCAGCTGCAAGGCGTAAAAAAAAAAAAAAGAAGAGGCGGTGGACAGTACTGATTTAATGAGCATTTTAATGAATAGATGGGAGAGATTAAGATATGACAAAGAGGAGCCATGGAAGCAAGCAGCCAAAGACGGCAACGGAAGGACTCATGAGGGGTGCATCGGAACTGAAGATGGAACCAGAGTTGCCGTTTGGATCCAAACCCGAGGGGGAGGAACCTTTGCTGGGAGAGGGAGAGGCAGGGCGGATTTCGATGGGGATGGCCAGGTTGGAGTTTGTGGAACGATCGCTGAAATACACCTTGTATTGACCGGGTTGGACAATGGAGGGGATGTTGTAGTTGATCCAGTGCTCATAATAGGTGAGGTTGCCTTCTTGCTTCAAGTAAGCATCGGTTTTGGATACATCAGCATGATCGGTGATGACAAATGTGCCATTGGATGAAGGGGATGTGGAGGTGGAGGCGTTGCCCGAGGGTGTGGGAGAGGCAGGAGTGGCAGGAGTGACCATTTCCAAGCGGATGGACAGGTCCAAGCGACTGGTGTCTACATTGGAAAACACGCGGATCGTACAAGGTAGGATCTGATTGACCACATAAGGGCCGTTGCTGATAGGACTTGTGACATTGTAATTATGTGTTGGCGCCTCGATCATTTGACTCAAGACCATAGGCAGCAGGATAGCAATGGCGCTTATTCGTTTCAACATGATATCTACAAAAAATAAACCTAGGATGAAGAGAGAGTAAATAAATAAAGAGAGAGGCAAATAAAAAGGAAATCAAAGAAGAAGCACGCAGTAGATCCCTCTTTCTCCAGCTTGTTTATGGTTTTCCCTGGAAAGTTAGGAGAAAGGGGGAGAGGGAAAAGGAGGTGGAGCGGTCAGTCGAAGAGCGACGGAGTTTGAATGCCGCTGCAAGGGTCAAAAAAAAAAAAAAAAGACAACTGTCCATGAGGCGTGAAGCGCGATCTGTTTGAGCAAAGTCACGTAATAACAAATGACTAGGTTTTAGTAATAAACAATAAATAATGAGAGGCCTGGGGTGGTTAGGAAGGAGAAATAAAAGGAGGTAGGTGGTAGCATTTTTTCTTCAGCTTGAATCATTTTAGGAGGTTGCCGGCAAAGATGGAAACAGGAGAAAAAAAAGGTAGGAGGATGAAGGGTGAAAAAAGGAGCGATTCTGTTTCACCAAGTCATCAAAAGGACAGGCAAGACCACACAGGACAAGAGAGACATCATCAACAGCGAGAACGAGGCTGACTTTGAAGAAGCCGAGGCAATGCCAATGGGAGGTAGATCGGTGGCAGTTGGTGTAGGCATCACCAAGGATGGATCGGTAGGCAATGCTATCAAGAACAAGAAAAAAAAGCATTGGGTCGATGAGGAGTGTGCTTTGATGGATTTACTCTCAGCGAAGCGATACTTACCAAGAGGTGAAATATCAGAGGAAGAGGAAGCCATGGTGGGTGTGTACAGATACAAGGACACAATCGAGGAAGAGGAAGAGGGCGAATCTGAAGTGAGAGTGGGTGGGAGAGAGTGCGGTGGAGGGTCCTTATTGTGTTGAGGTGGTGGTGGTGGATTAGCGCTTTCATTTTCGTTTTCATTGGGTTCGTGCTCATCTGATACCTTATGTTCCGTTGTTGGCTTCTTGGGAAGTGGAACGACAGGAGGAGGAGGAGGTGGAGGAGGAGAAGGCGAGGGTGAAGGTGAAGGTGAGAGAGAGGGAGGAGGAGCAAGATGAGTCGGTGCTGCCTTTTCAGTTTCAATAACAGTTACCGTTTTTACAGGTGGGGCTTTTGTGGGTTTGTCGTCATCGTCATCTCCTCCTTCGTTTTCATTTTCATCGGGTTCGTCTTCGTCTTCGCCTCCGCCTCGTTTTTCTAAACGACGAATGAGTCGCACGTCTTTTTTTATGCAAAAATATATCGACCTACCGATAACCAATGCTTGGCTGATATGGAAGAGGGCCAAGAGAGTCAGAAGTAATAAAAAAATGTTTACGCGCATAATTAAGATAAATGAGTGGAAGGGAATCAAGACCAACTAAAAGGATCTATTTTTTTGTTGTTTTTTTGCTGTGAGATATAAAGAAGGGAATGGATGGGGTGACGCCTTGGCGTTAGAAAAAAAGTGAGGTGATAAAGAAAAGAGAAGAAAATGAGTAGCGTCGGTTTTTTTTCTTTTTTTTTTTGGCAGAAATTTAATAATTAAAAGAGGGGTCTTTTTTGTATTTTTTTTTTTTTTTTTGCAGTAGTGATCCTATGCTGTAGCCAATCATTCCTGTTCAGCAGCCCAAAGGAGACTGGCCAGCCAATCACATGCCTTTTTGATGTCGACGGAAGTCGCCAGATGTCTCGTCGTGAAGAGTCGCCTCCTTTTTTCAAGTAGCAACAAGGAATCACGCTATTTTATTTTTTACTAACCATTCAAAAATATCACCAAAGGTATGGATTTGTATTGAGAAACGACATGTTGACGCATGGCCAGCGCTATGTGGCTCTATCGTGGGCCGCCTACCCCGACCATACGCGTGCATTACTTTTCCCTCCTTTTCAGCCAACGTTCTCCTTAACTGAATTTCGGGGTTTCTTTTCTTTTTGTCCTCTTATCCACCAATCTTATCCTTTCCCCGCCATTTATGCTTCAAGCGCAGATGAAGCAAGAGCAAGGGAACAGAAGCCACGCGCTTTTCTGAACCAACCCAGAACCTGCTTGAGAACCTCATCAAGCGATTGTCCTCCGAGATGCCCACCAAGGCAGGATACAAAACTCCATGAAGTTTGCCGTATAACTTTGGTTTCTAATTATCAAGGTCGGCAGCGTGTCTTGCCAATGTCGTTTTGGACGGCGACAAAAGTGATTGGCATTCAGTCAGGCTGGCCATTTTTTTGGTTTTGCAAAATTTGAAATTTGGTCCGGGAAGGTTGGACGTCGAGCATTCCGTGGCAAGACCACCGGCTCAGAATGCTAGGCATGATGACGACCCGCGACCGCTTTCAGCTGAATAGGCAACGCCAGAGACATCTTCGCCTTTGCACTGCTCTCCATCAAGTGGTAGCACCACCAAGATACCCGGCCTTTGATATTCAAGGAGCATATCGTAATTGCCTCTCCTCCTCCCGATCTCCAGCTCTCATTCTAGGCAGCTGACACTATTGATGTGCAGATACTATGTTGACCATCGGGGGGAATCTAGCGTTTAATTCCATGTAAGTGCATAAATCAATGGTTGGAAAACATCGTTGATGAGACGTTTGTGATAGACAAGGTATATAGACCACTCCCTCTCATCAAAAAGGAGTAGAGTCACACAAAGGAGTAAAAGTGTAAAATAGGCGAGAGACCCAAGTACATATGAAAAAGAAGGGGTAAAGTCATACATTGAGAGAATTGAAGAAAGAGGGGGGGGGAATACAAAGATAGAAACGAGCGTCAGAGATCGGTTTTGAATTGTTGGTAGCGAAGCCAGAGTGATTCCAATTCTGTGCTGGCCAAGGAGGCAATGCCGTCATCATCTACATCCTCGTCATCTTCGTCATCAGAGTGGTCCAGATCATACAGGCCATCATCAAAACGACTGACAGTGCTGGCAACAGACATGAGATCATCGTCGTCGGCAACGCGAGGGCTTGCTAGATTATCTTGGCCAAGAGCTGGGTACACTTGCTGTTGTGGTGAGACGGGTGAGAGTGGCACTGGGGAGCTTGGCTCGGTTGGCAGGGGGCTGTAGGACCCCCGGTTCTTGGCCATGGTGTCCAACATATCAGGGGGAGCTCGCCACGCGCGTGTCAGCAGATGCTGCCAGTTCTCCATCTCCTGGTCGTCGATCATCATTCTCTCATCGTCATTGTGATCCAGCATGGACGCATCGTCAAACAAGGAGAGGCCATCGTCACCATCGGCGCAAGGTTGCTGGCTGTACCGATCGTCGTCGTCGTCCGAGTAAATAAAGCCGTCGTCCAATCGATACATTTGCGCGGTTTCCTCTTGATCCATGATGATGGTAGCCATGTTTTGGCTCTGTTCCATTCCCGACAGAAGCAGATAGACATAGACACTGAGGCCAATAAAGAAGTTGTAGGGTTCCATGATCCAGGGTTGGGTGTAAAGCAAATGGCCTTCATACCCAAATACCAAGATCACAAACAACAGAATCCCGTAGCCAAGTATTCGGCTTGGTTGGGCGATATCTATGTAAAAAGAAAAAGAAAGAAAAAGTCAGAAATGTATTGGGGTTTCTGGGTCGGCCATTGTGGACGTACATCGAGAGATTTGATACTGAAACGAGGCGAGTCGTGGTTGGTGCGGCGGCCAGCTCGCTGAAGTTGGCGATGCAAAAGGATGGTAAGGAGAGGTGGGTGAGGTGACGGGTGAGGCAGGTCTTGGGGTGGGGCAGTCGTCATTGTCATCATCGTCTTGAGGCTCGACTGGAACATATGAAGTTGGGGTGTCGTTTGGTGTGGTTGAGAAGGAGGCTTGTGGGGTGGGTGGGGTAGGCGCAGCTTTTTTGAAGAGCGGGAAATGGGTAGAGCGATGGGTGGCGTGGTTGGGTGTGGGTGAGATGGGGGGCGAGAGAGGAGAAGTCAGAGTAGTGGAGGTGGAAGGTTGGTGGGGAGCTGGCGGTAAGGGTGCATTGGTGGGCTTGGCGGGCGTAGGCGCAGACCGGGAGGCAGACAGGCTAGGGTCGGTGTTATTGTTATGGTGAAGCCATTCGGTGGGCAAGGCCGGCACAGGGGGCAGGCCATGGCTGATACGTTTTTTGGTAGACCGATCGTTGGAGGTGGATGCCGAAGGAAAGGAGGCATTGGAGGTTGGCTGGCTCATGACTGAGCGAAGGGAGCCACGCTGCAGCTGGGGCGATTGCAGCAATTCCTCAGGGTCGACGGGCTTGCGTTCTTCATCAACAAGCAGATCCATGGAAAAAAGCGGCTGGAATTCGATGAGGAATTCGATGACGCGCTGGGCGATCTTGTAATCGATCGGCTGGCTGTGTGAGGGGTGATGTAAAAGACCAGGGCTAAAGACAGTGGCCAGATTGGCGGCGTCCATGCGGGTGGAGGCGGCATTGGTAGCAAACACCCGCAAGAGGTCGAGCATGTACAGCAGCAGATGCTGATGAGGCGTGGGTAGGCGTCGAATCAGCCCTTGGAAAGCATCAATGCGCTGTTCAGTATCATTGTATCCCTTGTCATCTAACCCAGAAAAAGGAGGAGGTGAGATTATCGGCGGGTGGTACAAAAGCAATTAAGGCCAGCAATACTTACTCATGACATCACGAAAAGGTTTGTAAAACTCAAAGGGAATGACAGGATCGGGCAATTGGAGTAGGAAGCGACGTAGAACGTTGCCAATATCATGAATGGTATAGCCTTGCCAAATGTGATGGAGCCCATAGGAGCATGCAGGAGAGTCAAAAATGTGCTGCAGATGGTTCACTCGTTTCATATTGCCCTGCAGTCGAAAGCAGCCTTCGGTTTCAAGCCCTAGATATAAAAAGACATAAGACGATGGTGGGAAAAAGGGGCTGGTCTTACCATGGCGCTTGAGATAAGAGCCACACTTGGCCACGACCAACGGAATGGCTGCAGCCCGTTGGTGGTTTATTTGGTCGGCATCTTGATAGCCAATCGTTGCTCGAGCGTAAGATATCGACATGGTCAAAGGAACACTAAAGACACCTATAAAGTATTAAAGGGAAATGTCAGCATTTCGTGTAGGGGCGGGTTGATCGTCACTTGCCATGTTTCGACGACTGCTCCAAGGCGTGTGAAGGTAGAGGCGACACGCGAGGTGCTGTCATGCGCTTTATCCATCTTGTAAACGATTTGCGTTTTTTAATGGCGGGTCTTTTCTCTGTAATCATCTTTTATAATAGAGAGACAAAAAGTTTGGGCTAAAGAAGTTGAATGCAAATGGGAAAACGAGAGTGAGTAAAAAAAAAAAAAAAAGGCGAAACGCCCTATTCTTGCCCCTTTCTTAAAAAAAAAAAGCCTGAACGGTGGTGGCTCGGAAACCCAAATTTTGTGCGACCTACTTGATTCGGAACGTCGGGTCAAATTGAACAGAAATCATCAAGACGGCTTGTTGCCTTGGCATGCTTTTACCGCCAGTCCATTTTATGAAAAATGCATTTGTTTGATAGTCGATTGCATTGCACTTTATCCAATAGTCACGATCTATGCCAATGCTACTTTTCTCAATGGAGCTTGTTCTGGAGGGTGACACGGACCTAGCCTGGCTTCAAAGCCCGGATTTCCCTTTTTTTTCGAGTGTGATCAATGTCATTAAAATGGAGCCGATGAGGCAAACGACCATTGAACAATAAACAATGATTCATGTTCCAACACCTTGGCAAAAATAAAAACTCTGTAAACAAAAACCTTAAAAAGTTTGCATCAACCACCAGTTGGCCTACGGAAGCACCTATGAAAATGGAAAATGGGCTCTCCATCTGCGAATAAAAGATTTCGCGGCCCAGCCAAATCAAATCATTTTAAAAAAGTCCCAAAAGGATGACTTGTGCCTCGCTCTTCTTCTTTGATTTAGGCTTGTGTTCCAAGACTCACAGATGCGTCCTGCCTTTAGTAACTCATAGGTCACGTGAATCGTCTAGCATTTGTGATTTTTTTTTCTTGGCTTCATGCAAACCTGGCAGAGATGGCAGATGTGATTAGAAAGCATCGTTGTGCTTTAATTGGAGTAGTTATTAGAGACGAACAAACAAATAAATACGCAGCAGGGGTGGGTAAATGGTAAGGAAGTAATCGATAAAACAGCTTATGTACATGGGAGGGGGGGGGATCAACGTATTTTTTTGAAGATCAAGTCGCTGGATGGGTGGGAGAAATGTCGTCATTAAAAGTAAATGGGATAGGATGGCCCGAGGAAGTGGAGGAGACAGGCGACGGCAAGACGTCGTCGGATTCGAGGGTGGTCGGCAGTGGGGGAGAAGGCTGTTGGTCATGTGTGGTAGTGCTACGCCGTGCCATGATAGATGGCCGGCGGCCTTGCATGGGTCGAAGGAGGTTCAGAGACGGCCGTCGGATGCCGATAAAGGTTGGGCTGCTGGGTGAGCTGGAATCATTGGAGCTGTTGGTAGCAGAGCTATTATGTTTGGCCGTTTTCTCCAAGTCGTCCATGGGGTTCATGCTGCTCAGCAGAATATTTGATTCCAACGAACGGACGACGGTCGAGATCGGGCTGATGACTCCAGGACTGGTTGTCGGTGCATCCGCCAGGTCATGTTCATGGTCGTGTAGTTGGCGTTCCAGGCGATCCCGTTTTTCGCGGAATTGAGCCTGCTCGAGACGCAACAAGGCCTCGGCTGCGGTGGCTGGATGGTGTGCTCCTGGTCGTTGGTCGATCAGCGCACCTGAGAATATCAGATTCACTTCTTCCAAGGATTGGCCCTAACGACACGAAAATATTAGTGACTCGTCCGGCTACCTCAGTCCTTACCTTTGTTTCCGGATAGAACACGTGCACCACGAGTGCCATGAGCAAGCACATGCAGCCGAAAAATAGATACACGCCGAATTTCATGCTAGTAAACATAAAAGGGGCGACAAGGGTCATCAACAAATTCGATGCATAGCTTGTGGCAGTGGTCACGCCCATGGCATTGGCTCGGATCATCTGAGGATAGATTTCTGCAGGATCTATCAGAAAAAGAGTAAGTCGGATATCTATTTTCGGTCACTGCTCTGGCTACGTACAAATCCATCCTGTGGGACCCCAAGACAAAGCAAAACAGCAGAGATAGACACACACAAGAGCATACTGGGCATAGGTGGCTTTGATGTTGTTGCTAGACATGAATTCAAACGCGGAATCGGCCATCAGGTGAAGTGTGCTTGATCGCAAGTCACCATCGTACAGCCCTGATAAAATCCCGATCAACAGCATGCACACAGCCATGGCCAACGCTCCAAACACAAGCACACGGCGTCGAGGCCAGCGATCAATCTAAAAATAAAAAGAGATCAATGCCATCTTCCAAACAAACCCCCTCAAAAAAAAAAAAGCCTGCTTACAAAGAGAAAACATGGAAAAGTGCCAAGAAACCCAATGATTCCAGTAATCCCAGAGCCAAAGAACAGAGCCTTGCCGTGATCAACAATTCCTGAGGCAGAGGCGATATCAGGCAGGTAAAATCTAAAGAACAAGAGGTTGAGCTTCACCTTTTTTTTTTTTTTTTTTTTTTTTAGAAAAACGTACATAAACACATTGGAGCCAGAGATCTGAGTGCCCACATGGATACCCATACCAAGCAGGGTTCGAATGCGGTTGTTTTCGATGCCTGCTGACCAGAGGCCCATGAAGGATTTTTGGGTATAATGCTTATCAAACCAAACATCTTGTCGCACACCGGTGAATTCCATCTGCAAATCAAGGTCATCTTTATCCCCTTCGCTCCGCAGCAGCGCCATGATCCGTAAAGCTTCATTGTAGCGGTTGCGATAGATCAGCCAGCGAGGACTTTCCGGAATCAGGTGCAGACCAAGGATCAAGATGCCGCTAGGCACAAGCTGTAGTGCCAGCAACGTTTTCCAAGTTGCGAACGGGTTTGTCATCATGACACCGTAGTATATCCAGAATCCGACCAGAATGCCAAGCGTCACGCCAACTTGGTACAGGGTAATCAGTCGGCCTCGGTTTTCTGGTCGTGCAATCTCGCTTTGGTCTAATTTTAAGATGGTCAGTCGTTGCTGGTGATCGTCCCCTTGCATCGCTGCTCTTACAAAGCGGCACAAGCATGCTAAAAGTACTAGAAGAAAAAAAGTGAGTGAGCTTCACCCCGTCCCAGCAGCTTCGTCCTTACCCAAGGCCCAAGCCGGTAATGACACGCCCACACAAAAAGGCAGCCAAATTGGGAGCAGTGCATTGGATGATGCTGCCAACCACGTTTAGAATGCCAGCAACATAAAAGAGAAATTTACGACCCTGTCAAAGGAAAGGTGAGGCCAACTCCCTAAGCTACAAAATGCTTACCAGTCGATCGGCAACAAAGCCAGACATCTATCATAAATATTAGGTGGGATGCATCAGTACACGTGAACCGTCGAGTCCCGGGATAGCTTACAAAGGAGGCAAGGAATCCTGCGCCCAGCGTTACTGAAACCGCGGCAATCCCAGCTCCACTGTCCGGGTCCAGATGATAGTTTCTTGTAAATTCAGGAGCTGCTACGTACGCTTCAATAATAGAATTATCGAATCTATAAACAGTTTCTTTTTGGTAAGTCCTCTCTCCACTGTTGGTGTCCCCTTTTTTTACCCATACTAAAAAAAAAAAAAAAAAAGAAAAAAAAAAGTGAGCTCACACCCTTGTTACAAAGCTTATTTTTTGTGAACCCTTGCACTCTATTCTCGACTTACAATAAAGCCACCCAGGGAGACAAAGCTACAGGTTGTAATGGTAACATCGGATCAGTAAAACAATCATTTTCTTTTTATCCATGACTTGCCTGCATATAAGGTAGATCCTAGCTTGTGAAGTGAGAAGTGGCATGCAACGATTAAAAAAAAGTGTACAAGCAAAAAAGTAAACTGGAAAGGGATTTAATCAAGCAATGACATAAACAATGTAGTTTTGGTATATGAATAAATAAGGGAGATAGTAGGTGATATTGTGAGGAGGAGAAGAGAACTACACTAGAAATAAGATCTTTGTTAGGAGGAAGGTCATGCAAAACGACGAACAAAAAGAAAAAGAGCAAAGAAAAAGGGACGGAGATTCGATGTGGCACTGCAAGAAAAAAAAGTTCGATTTCTTAATATCCAATCAGGTGCTAGAATCGCTTACCTCTAAACTCACTTTGTTCCTTTTCATCAGAAGGAAATGGCCCTGCCTGACATGGTCAACCTTCCTGAAGTCATGGCGTGTAACGCATCATAACTAAAGAAGACTTGAGAGCAGACGGAGACGTAGCGAATGTGATTGGCCCAGAGAAGGACAGCGTCTTGGACGTCCGTGACGCTGTCATTTGCGCCAAGCAATAGAGAGTGAGGATCCTTCAACTTAATTTTTTGGGAGAGGCTCTTTCCAACTGGGCTGTTTGCTTCGTGGCGGCCTGTCGACCATGTTGAGCTGCGCTTTGGACATGAGTTTTTCACCGTAACAAACAAAGGCAACGATTAGCAGCTGTAAAGCCATGACGAGTAAAGCTTACAGTTAGAGGACTTTGTACTTGTTTGTGACCTAATCCATGGCATAGAATTTTTAACCAAATGAAATCATCGGAGACCATGAAGCAACGCGTTTTACATTTAAACAAATCGTCTCTTTCAGAATGTTTCGCTTTGGTCTTGTCATGTTCAACATAAGCCTTATACGTATCGATGCTTTTTTACATTCTTTTTAGCTCCATGATGAAGATAAATGAAGGATGTGAAATAAAAAAGCAAAAGAGAAAGAAAAAGCAAGACGCACTTGAACGCAGCTCCCTTTCAAAATGCGCTCCGCCCTGCATGGCCTCGTGTCCGGTCCATTTCTTAATTTCTACTCTTGACAAGAGCTCTTCCAAAGTGATCAGCGACACTTCTTTGTATATCATCAGTACGTGAGGCCGATGGCTCTTTCGAGACAGGAAGCGGAGTCGCGTGCATTCTGAAGCATCCATCTGTCACTTTAACACTCTTAGACATCCCGGACGCCCATTGGCTAGAGCTTTTTGCGGTGAGAATTTTTTTTATTTTTGTGTCACAACCATTACACTTTTCACGAAAAATGTCGCAGTGATAGGAATGCAAATGTCGCAAAAAGAGCTATTAAACATGGAAATGTGAAGGATAAGTTTAGCATATGATGGCGAATAGAATTTAACTTACCAATAACGATAAATTGGGAAGATGCCAAAGGATTGCAAATGTCGCAAAGACATGAGAAATTGAGGAAAGTGGTGAGAATATGACTTTTTTTTTTTTTTTTTTTGCAATCTTACCTGTAAATATACTTCAAACATCAACCAAAAAAAAAAAAACGCTGACGTTGCCATCTATTGATGGTAGTTTTTTTTTTTCGTTTTCCTACAATATAAAAAAGTATGAGAGATGCTCAGATATTATACGCCCCAAGCACTTACATGAATGCCAGAGGGTAATGGCGGGGAGAGTGGGGCGAGGTTGGTGGTGTTCAGGAGGGCGGGTCAACGCAAGCGGCCGAGCGCCGTTGCTGATGGTTTCGTCAAGGATCCAGAACATGTTGGCAGCGGCGGACACGTCTCGATCCCACACCGTTTGGCAAGTGGTGCAGAACTTCAAAGCAAAGATAGACGACTGATCTTGCGTGCGCACGGGAGACAGTTGGTCACCACAGGTGCTGCAGTTCTAGTTTGGATCAGCAAATTAGAAATGCCCACCACGCTCATTTTTTGACGTTCTTACCTGGCTGGTCCAGAACTCGTTGGTGTGGGCAACCATGCACAACGCTCGGTGCTGTCGTTCGATCAAGTGCTGTCTGACGTTGTTCGTTCTGCCCACTGCGTGCCCACGAAAATGTTGGGCATCTCGACCAACCATGGCATCACCGAATGAGATCAGTGGCAGGCCATCCACTGTCTCTTGGGAGCCGTGATGCGGTAACTTGCTGGCTCGTATGCGGCTAGATTATACATAGAAAAGGAACATGAGATAACGCAAATAGGCCATTTTTTGTATTACGTTGGTTGCTGAGGGGGGTCGAGGTATTTTTGTTGGAGTGTCAGAAGATGTTGTTCCAATGCTTCAATTTCGCTGTTTATGGCAGCTGTAGCAAGATCATGAGCTGTACCATATTGATCTAGTGCATGGTTCATTTGCCGAGCAAATCGGTGCTGGTCTTCTTCGGGTCGAGTTTCAGGGTGCACACCAAGTGGATGGTCCAAGGTTATGCGCATCATCTGGTCCATCAGCTCATCATGTTGTTCGCGCAAGCGCCCCAGATTATCCATTCGAGACTTCGTGTTGCTGTACTCGTCCTTGATTTGCAGCAACCGAGCATGCCTTCTTCGTTGTGCCTGTCGCTTTCGTTGCTTCCGATTTTTCCTTGTCTTTCGCTTGTCTCGACAGCGTCGGGTGTACTTGCGAGATCCAGTAGTGATGAAGTTGGCAGCAGTGGCAATTGCTCGTTGCTTGCCTTTGACTAATTCGAAGTTGGAGATCGCATGATCTGTGTTGTAAAAGGCAAAGGTTGACTCGGAGCATATGAGTTTGTGTTGGACGGTCTGGCGAATGGCAACGGGATCGGCGGTTTTGGTCATGGGCGTATTCGCCTCAATGTCCGCCATAGTCTCGTAGGCATGCACTTGCTCAGGCACCGATGGCAGGGGCTGGATCTTGCGACGATTCATATCTCGTTGAATATGCGACTCCTTGCTGGTGGTGCAATACTCTTTCATGGACATTCGGCGTACCGCATGAGGTTCATGGCCTCGCCCAAAGGAGGTGGTCATAACTGCGCGCCGACCAGGATCAATACCACAAAGAGTGAAGCCAGCAACGTCTTGGTTGGCCAGGTCGGGTGTGTGAATGACAGGTGGATCAGGGCCATGGGGTAGGCGGGAAAAGACAACGTGCAGTTGCACTCCATCCGTTCGCATCACACCAGAAAAAAAATGACCACGAATCCATGCCCTGCGGAGTGATTCAAAGCTAAAAAAAAAAAAAAAAAGGTTAGACCTCTTGCTCGTTTTATTTTCCACATTTTCCCTCCTGCATCTATCCATTTACCAGGGGTATCCAAGCTTTTCAAAAGCAAACACTTGCCAAAAGATGTGTAGCTTGCGCAAAAATGGTGGCAATCTTGTCACTTGGTCGTTTGGTGATTGCCGAGAGCCTGTGAGTTGTGTGATGTTTTCAGGTGTGATGTCCACGAACCGAGGTTTGGACGAAGGAAGCGGCAAAAGAGTGAATGAGGGCACTTCGATATCATTTTCATCACCAATTGTTGCACGGTAATGATCATACACGTCGAGTATTGCTCGTAAAATTGGTAGATGCCGACCTGGGTCAGCACGCATTGTCTCTTGGGTAATCGTTGGTAACTGTGGAGGTTTCATCGCCCATAGTTCGTTCAAAACCAGCACCGTAAGAGATCTATGTCGTTCTGGTATTTCCGCAGGTAGGGGCTCCATATTTCGGGCAATCATGGCAAAGGTTTGGTAGACGTAATCCTTGATGATACCGAGGATTCTGGAAGGAGGTTCCTACAAAGAGAAAAATAAAAGTATGGAGGTCAGCCAAATTTGGACATGTCGCTTTTTTTTTCTGCCTGCTTCCTACCTCACCGTCAACAGCAAAGCGAAATTTCACAAACTTCTTGATTCGACCTTCAAAGTTCTCCGTAATGTGATTACGGTTTGCAGTAGCCTGAAGCTTACAGGCCATGGACAGCTCGGCGGTATGACCAGGGGTGTCATATGTAGCGACGTTCAGCAAATCTTGGTTGAATTCATGCCAGTGAGTTAGCACAGTGCCCGGCACACGTTCATCGGACCGTTCCAGGAATGCATTCAAGTGACCACGTGTCAATTGAGTCATCAAGTAAAGGCCGTTCTGTGTAAACAAAAAAGGCGGGACTTGATCGGAGTGATGGGTGGCATAATCCAGCAGGAAAAGCTGCAGCCGTGTCAATGTCCTACGCAGATAATCGGACTTGGCCTTGATGTTGGTGATCAGGACGTTGCGATAGGCTGGTCGGACAATGGAATCAAAACTACGGACGCGAGTGTAATCTTCAGAGGCAGGCAGTCGTGATGACATGAATTGCTTCTTGCTTAGCGCTCTGAATGGGCAGGCAGGGTTGGATGATCGTGAGTGGCCAGGAAGGCCGCAGGTTGGGCATGTTTCAGGCGGGTGTTGATTTTGTGCTGCCTCCCGCAACTGCTCATCGCCAAGACGCTGGAGAACGTTGATCTCGTTCATCATGTCACTATCAGAGCTTGTTGTGGCAACGATCGCTATCAAAAATAAAAGTTAAATAGCCATGCAAAAGCTGAAAAGAAGATGCACTTACGATGTGATGGAGGGATATAAAATGGACATTGTCGAGATCGGCTTGTTTGATGATGCGGGGAGCCACAAGCCTCGCACACACGTAATCCTAGTTATAAAAACAAAGTCAATGCCAATGCCAACGTTGTGCTCTCATTGCATATTACCACCACGGTGCTTACGCACCCACGTTAGCAGGATCATGGCTTGCTGGCGTGTCAGTAGATGAGTTGTAGCGAAGCGGTCTTCATCACGTGTCAAGTCATTCAGCGTTGCTGTCGGTACATTGATAAGGATCAAAAACCAGCATTGCATGATCTTTTTGTTGGCTCCTAACGGTGGATGTTGTTGTTCCATGAATACAATAATAAGGCAGCAATGAAGAAATAAAAGAAAAACGAAAAAAGAGAAAAAAAAAAAGCGCGACGCCTTTCCTTCCGCTGGTCCTGCATTTTTTTTTTCTCCTTCAAACAACTTTTCTTGATGTTACAAACCAACTACCCATCTGTTCGGCCACCTCTTCCTGGTATTTCTGCAGGTGCAGAGCACATCAGAGATATGCTTGACAACCTTCACCATCTTCCTATCAAACAACAACGCTTTGTATTACGGTCGTTGATTGAAAATTTCCCCATGGAACCACACGTTTGGATATTAGCCATCGAGCTAGAAAAAAACGATAACAAGAACGATGCTGCTCAGGACATGTTACTTGATGCCTTGGGGAATCATCCCACAGATGAATACTTGCTTTATTTGCGAGGTAACTTCCAAACCCAATATCACGCATGACATACCTGTATAAACCTCACCCTTTTATTTTCTAGATCATCCGTAAACAAAGTATCAAAAAATAAACTCGTTCCCAAAGAGAAGCACACATAATTTTAATGAGCGTAGCATTGATAGTACTCTGAAGAGCTAAAGCAATTGCCATACACGTACGTGATAGTAAATCCCAACCTGCCTTGGCCATACAATCTGAGTTCCTCGTACTTTATCTAATCCACTTTGCTTCAACTCATGTACCTCGTTCGCTTCGGCTGCCTATTTTTTTTTTTTTAAAAAAAGGAAAAGCATTGGTCCATTTACTTGTTGGACTGCAGGGTGATGGGCAGCTTTACCTCGATATTTGCAGCCTTGGCGGCAGTCATGGTGGCGTTGTTCTCGCTCGGTGGGTCAAGCCAAAGTCACAGGAGCAGGCACAGCAGATATTGTAGCATGGTCTTGAGTGATTTCCCAGAAAGAAGGTTTTGAATGTTGGTTTCCAACTTGTTGTTGTAGATGGATCGCAGGTCGCTGGTCATGATGCCAAGGTCAGGACGACGAGTTGTAACATCCACGTCAGATAGGACCACACTGGGTGGTTGGCTGTTGTGGACGCCTGGGTCTTGCCGAAGGTTGTTGATAAGAAGAGGTATTGTATGTGGTCAATTGAGAATAAATCGGCCGTCAACGCACGAGTAGGGGGTGGAAGCGCAAAAAAAACGTCATTTCTGGCGACTCAGACCTGACTCAAAAAATAAGGTGAGTCCATCAGCTGGTCTGATATCCATCATACCATTGTACTGTACCAATCAGGACTCTGAGTCGTAGCAAATTTTAGCAAAGTCGCTTGCACTAAAAATGTCATTCCTTGCCAGTAATTGGTCACTTCACTCATCGCTGTCTTGAATAACCCGGAGAGCTCATTTCTCAGTGCTGGACCCGGCGTCAGATTGGAAATCACTTGCCAGGATCGATGTCACGCTCTTGTGAACCCCAAGGATCTCTTCTTTTATCTTGGTGGTAGGTGGAGTGGAGGAAGAGGATGGGTCGGTGGACAAGGGGAACGCAGTAGAGCAGGACGCTTGCTCTTTTGATGCAGTTACCCATGGCTTCGGCTAATATTTCAGAGGACAATGATGCAAATGACTCATTCATCGAGCTTTTCCAGACTTGCATGAACGTGTTCTTCTTGCTGTATTTTGCGATAAAGGAACCGGGCTTCCAGTGACGGGCATCATCAATATACTTCAGTTGACCTTTGGTAGCCGTAAAACATTGTCCAGCTCCATCTTGGTCTTGCTATGGTCATTGGCATTCAACAGTTTCGCCTTGATGTGACGTTGGAATTCAAGAGGATCTCCTTTGCCTCCGTTTCATCTTTATTGCTTAGCAAAGGTTTTCGATCCGACCATTGCTGAGCACAACGCTTACCCATCAGCACGAAAGTACAAGGTGAAATAAATAAAAATAATAAAAAAACGAGCGAAGTGATGAGTTTTGAATCGACAAGGAAAAAAAGAGGGTTTGAGAGTGGGCAATGACCCTCTGATCGGAATGAAGTGTTTTTTTGAAAGCAAGGGCGGAAAGCGTTTGTCCTTTAGCAGAAACGCAGTGATATTCTTCAAGTGCCAAATCTCTTTCCTCAAGTCAATCAAGAGAATCCAGGCTCTGGAAATATGCATGGTGAAAAAGCTTGAATGTGGTCTATTGGCTTTGTCTCCGTTGTCTTTCTATCCTCACCTCGTTGTGTCAAGATATAGATTTGCCAGAAAGTGTCGTATCAAACACAAATGGTTCTGACTCATTGACTTTTTTTTTCCCAGGTGTCCTCGTCGGCAAACGCTCTTGAAAGGAGGCTCAGGGGAACATCCTTTTTGGTCTTCACCCCGCAACGACGACGCCCTTTTTTCTTTCTTTTTTTTTTGTTGCTGCTGAGGTGACGTTTATTGAAGCGACTTTTTTTTTCTTTTTCTATGCATTAAACAATGAAGAGGTTCGTGGATATGGGGAGTAAGAGATGGGGAAAAGATTTAAGAGAACACGTTCTTGTTGCTAAGTTCTGTTTCCTTGGACTGTTCGGCTTGTTGGATACGGGCGTCGCGTTCCTTGATAGACACTTGACGCTTGGCGTATTTTTGGCTCTTGGATCGTCGTTCCAATGATCGCACCTGCACAAAAAGAAGACAAGGGTGGTCAGGTGACAGATAAAAGGAAATGCGTCAAAAACAAAGGGCTTACGTAGTTAGGATGGACAAATTCAGTGTTTTCATAGACGGTGGGACCACCAAAGGAGCCGTCAAAGATGCGGACCACAGTCAAACAGAAACGGGGGCCGATTTCCACCAACGAGATATCATCGATCTTGTCTTCCAAGGAGAAGTTGGGAGTGTTTTGGGCGGTCTTTTCAACGATTTGATAGTTGCGGAACCAGATGCGGTTGTCGACGATGGAGAAAGAGAGGACATGGTCGATAAAGGGCTTTGATTTGCGGCTGCCTTTGGGCACGTTGAACACTTGGCCCAGCAGTTCCTTCAGCAGTTGCCAATGAGGAGCGCTGTCAAAGTTCTTGTCAAACGACAGCACATGGCGCGAGCCCTTTAAACAGTTGCCGGTCATTTTCAATTCGTCCAAGGTGTGTACTGCAAAAAAAAAAAAAAGGACGCGAAAAAAAGGTGAGTGACCCAGGCTGGTACCCAAAACCACTGCGTCTGAGATAGCTTACAGTTTTGCACATGGAACTTGACAGAAGGGCCATTGGGGGTTTTTGACATCCATAGATACAAGTCTTGTCGTTTGCGTACTTCGAAAAAGATAGCATTGTTGCAGTTGTTCAGCTCGGCAAGTTCATTCAGCAAGTAAAGATCGGATTTGGTATCGAGTTTGGCATCTTTTTTAGCATGAGGCAAGAGCCCTTCGAGATCCATCATCAAGTGACGGTGACTATAGAACGACGATCAGAAAAAAATGAGTGATCGTTTTGGTATGGGCGATTATCCTCTTTTATAAAACATACCGGTAAATGATCCCGCGAGACGACAATAACATGACACGTTGCTTGTTGATACGTTTGTCTTGCACCTTGGCATCTTTGCCATGCTGTGTCACTTCTTTAGCAGCCTTGAATTTGGTCGACATTGTTCAATCAATAAAAGCGAAGAAAAAGGGTCAAAAAAAAATGGGTACTCATTCAAAAAAAAAAAAATGGAGTGGCTTTTCTTTGGCGGAGTCCGTCCATGTTTGCTTGATTGCGCCGCAGTGCTCTTGGCTTCCTATTTTGTTAGACCAGCTCTTTCTCTTCAACTGTTGGCATTTGTTTTTCCAAGTGATATGGACAAATGGAAGGGTGTGTAGATAGTCATTGCACTGAACTACACGCGAGGAAGAACCGCAATGAAAAAAAAAGCGTCGTTGGCTCTTCTTGGTCTTCTTTTCCATGTGCTGGCCCTGCCCTGTACCACCAACCTGACAGTCTAAAAAGTCTTGCTCTCGCCCTATCATGCTACTGCTTTATTGTCAAAGAGTTATGAGCTGCCGTTGTACAGAGGAAGTGGCACCGAGGCGATTTCGTTGGGATATTCGCTTGTTGAAGACAGCGGCATGGTGTAGCAGAAGCAGGGTATGTTTGGTATCGATAAGGGGCAAGATCATTGCTGAACGAGTTTATGCTTGAGAGGAGGTCGAGGCAGATGGGGACGCCTGTTTTTGCAAGTCTTTGATGATGATCTAAAAAAATATAACGAAAGCAGAATGAAGGACAGAGTTTATGAGTGCTGTAGGTAGAGGAAGAATAAACTGTACTTACTGCCAATGCTTCAGGATTGACGCCTTTTTCACAAAGAGACACACACAAGGCGAGGGTTTCCTTGTCAAGTTTTGCATTCAAAATAGAGGAAATCTCATGGAGAACTAATGTCATCAGCAAAAGTAACAAAAAAAAAGAGTTAGGTATACACGCCTACTTGGGAAAGTCGCCGTACATATCCTATGACTTACTGTCCATGGTGTCTTTGATATCACTGCTGGATGAGCTGATCATGTTCTTGGAGAAAGTAGAGGAAGGTGGCAGGAAAAAAAAAATCGCCACGGCTGCATTCCAATTCAGGGTGTTTGCAGCCAATCAGCCTAGGGCATTTCTGGGCCTTCGACATGGAAAGGGACCGGCCTCGAGCCATTGGGAAATGGGTAGTTCAGCCGACGTGTTGGAGCTAATGGAAAATAGCCATTCCTCCAACTTTGTCCCGTTTGGGCAATATCAAAGAGGTATGAAAGGATGTCATTCGTTCGTCATCTTTGGGTGAACTTGGGCGTTGTTGGAATGTGCACCAGGATTGCAAGGGCAAAAATTAAAAGACCGCATGCAGCTCCAGAAAGTAACCCAAACACAATTTTTCGGGCTTCTTGCGCTTTCATTTTTTTTTTTTTTATCTTTTCTTCATTCACTGCTATAAAATAATCACGATGCCCGAAGCCAAGATCTCACCATCGATGCTGTCGTCTGACTTTGCCAACTTGGCTGTTGAGGCCAAGCGTATGCACAAGAATGGGGCCGACTGGCTCCATTTAGGTAAATCAAACGACGTCTGCTCGACCTCGTTACTGGTTTTTATTGCATCCCATGGATTTGTTTGATAACTTTTTTCTTTTCTTTTACTCTGTATCCATTGTGATTATGTTAGATGTCATGGATGGGTAAGGTTTTAAGAAAGTCGAGTGAGTCGCTCATTTTTTTATTAGTCACTTTGTCCCCAACATCACCTTTGGTGCGCCTATCATTCAAGCACTTCGCCCTCACACCGAAGCTTATTTTGGTAATGCAAAAGGAGGCAAAGGAAAGTAAGCTGACCTGTTTGACGGGAACACCTAGATTGCCACATGATGGTGTCTAACCCTTCACAATGGGTGGATGACATTGCCAAGGCGGGCGGCCAAATGTATACCTTCCATATTGAAGCCACCAACGACCCTGTGGGTCTGATCAAACAGATCCATGCGGCTGGTATGCAAGCGGGTGTGGCGGTGAAGCCTAATACACCTGTTGAAGCCGTGCTTGGTGAAGTGGCCGAGCAAGTCGACATGATTTTGGTGATGACGGTCGAACCAGGATTTGGTGGCCAGCGATTTATGGCCCAATGCCTGCCCAAGGTTGAGCAGCTGCGCAAGCTGTATCCAAACCTGGACATTGAAGTAGACGGCGGACTTGCGCTCGACACCATTGACGTGTCTGCCGAGGCTGGGGCCAATGTGATTGTTGCCGGCACTGGCATCTTCAAAGCCCAAGACCCTGCCCAAGTCATCACCAACTTCCGTGAAAAGGTCAATCAGGCCCAACTAGCCTGGCGCAAGCCCAACTGACGCTTGCGCCAAACGCTTTCTCATTAGATTCTCTCATTCATGCCTTGTATTAAAACCGTTCTTCTTTTCTTGCTTTGACAGCCGGTGACCTAAAAATAAAAATGGGACTTGTTGCCAGGTGATGCCTATGAAATCGTTGCATCGATTTTTGGGAGGTAAAAAACGTCAAGGCATCAAAAAAGGTCATTGGGCCGGACGCAGGGTCTGGAAGACCAGGAAGGAAATGGGAATCCGTCTCTGGCCAATCAGCGACAAACGATCGATCAGCCTGGTGGTCACCAAGGACGAGAAACAAACACCAAGAGTCTGCACCATTGGCTATTTATTTTTTGGATGATGGTTGGCCCTTGATCCATTTACAAGAAGTATGAATGGCTGGTGAAGGAGGGGAAGACGATTAAGGAGAAAACAAACTAGTAGCAAAGAATTGGGGGGAGGAGCGGAATAAAAAAGGTCGTTGTTCCAAAAAAGGTTAATGCCATCACCCATCGATGAGCAAACTTTTCAGCGTGAATGAAACCCGCCATGATGGTTCTTTTTTTTAGGCTCTTTTTCTTCTTTTTCTCTTCAGCAGTTTATTTTTTTTTATTGTGGTTTGGGCATTCTTATCTCTTTCCCCATCAACTCCTTTTTTTTTGTATGATGTTTTCCTTTCGTCGTATCCAACTGGTGCTACTGGTTGTGATTGTCCTTGGTATGACAGGATTCCTCTATCGCTGGCACACGCTTGATGAACAGCCAGCGCAATGGCTGTCTCCAGCCATGTACGATCTGGATGACAATGACCAGCTGGTGATGCAACGACAAGAAATCGATCGGAAATACTGTGGTGGACCGTGCCGGTTTGTTCTGCCTGTCTTTATTCTTGAGCAAGGTAAGCTGGGGTTCCCTATGACGTTTGAGCTGATACGTCGTTCTTTAGAATCCAAAGCACAGATGCACTTTCGACAGCTGGCCTTCATGTCCGGCCTTGTCAACCGTACGATTGTCTTGCCCAACGTTGGCAGCAGTCGTCTGGGAGCGTGCTTGGACCATGACTTTGAATTTTACTATTCCCGGTCGTGGGCATTGAACAACCAGCAGTATTTTAACCACATCACCATGACCGACTTCAAACAATGGCTCCAGGAACGGCAAGCTATCGAACGACCAGCCACTTCCCAGTCCATGCACATCCACGTCAACCTCCGTGGCCACGCCGACGAATCTCCCAACTGCTTTGCAGTCCAGCGTCTCCTGAACATGAACGGCCTCCCTGAACGCCGCTTGTATCTGAATGAAACCGGCAATCCCAACCGCCGCCTCTATTACGAAGATGCCGTCAAGGATTTCTTTCTAGGCATCTACCGAGACCATACGACTGGCCAAACTGTCAAGGATGAAATCACCGACAAAATGGAAGTGCTCAGCGTGTTTTACGATCGACGGTAAGAATGGGAAAAAAAAAAAAAGCCCGTCATGCTGAATTTTTCCCCTCAGGTTCCCATTTGTTCACAACCCAGCCTCGGAAGTGCCTATACCCTACAGCGATGAGATCCGCGCTCAAGCTGATTTGATTGCCAACCAGCTGTCACCTTACTGGGCTGTCCACTGGCGAACCGAACGAGTTCAGCCGGCGGAAAACCTGGTTGCCTGCGCCCATACCCTGGTCGACTACATCAATGACAAAGTCCCGACCTTGACCAACACGACGAACAACGATGCTGAGCAGAGCGGCCAACCGACCTTGTTTTTATTGACCGACTATCCGCACGTCTTTGATGTGCAGGGCGTGCAGCATGTGATTGACACGAACGGGACGGAGCAAAGCAAAGGCAAGCTCAGGCTCATACCAGCGTCGGCCTCCTTCAGCGCCAACAACCTCACCGTCTACCACCACCAGGCCATGCAATACGTCTATCAACACGTCCAAGTCAAGGTCACCCACCTGGGCGATCCTCCTCAGGACATGCAGCTGCCCGACAACTGGACCGTGCTTCCCGTCACGAACCACATCTCCAGGCAAGACCCCGGATGGCTTGGCATCTTGGACAAACTCCTGGCCATGCGAGCCAGCGGCTTCCTTGCCGGGGCTCCTGGCGTCTGTGGTAGGAAGAGCAGCTTCACAAATCAAATCATGAACGAACGGCTAGACCATCCTGGCGTCAATGTGATTGATTATTTTGATTTGCCTTCCGACCATCCCCCTGAAGACTCATAAACGTCGCTGAGCACGTTTTTTACATCTTCCGTTTTTCCCATTTATCCCTCTCGTCATTGTATTATAGCCGACTTTTTTTTTTTTTTTTTTTTCCCTCTTTGTATTCCCATTTCTTTCGTCAAAAATAAAAAATCGTTTTATGCATTTGGCATCCTCCACGTTTTTTCGAAAGGCAATAAATTGGGTCCTGAAGCACGTTTGGGCAATTGCCAAGAACCAACTCCTCCATTTGTGTAAAGTTTTAGTTCCGCCTTTTTGTCTTCTTCCCCCCCCCCCAAAAAAAAAAACGCACCTTGTCACACATGTGCAAATCCGTTCCAAACTCTTTCAAACAGCATGGTTGCACAACGTGGATCCTTTTCGCTCCACTGGCTCCACTGACCTCATTGACGCAATTGTCACACATAAAGCCACTCATTAAATTAAAAAAAAAAACGGTATTTCTGCTTTTCAAGATTTAAACTATAAACATGCATAAATTAGTTTATCATCCATTTTGATATCTTTTATTTTCTTGGCTTTTAAACTGTCCATTGCTTGGAAAGTGATCAGGGGCGTGGCAGCAGCGAAGGACAGGACCAGTTGTTTCCTACTCCGCTCATCGTGCACAGCCCTCCATCCCTTTCTTATTGCTCCTTTCTTTCAGGGCATCCGTCTGCTTGGCGTCGTCTGGCAGTGTCCTATCGGCTCCCATTGGGCCTCCTCTTTTTGCCTTGGCTCCACTGATGCTGAAAAATGAAAAAATGGGATGTTTGCCAAACGCCGTAAGCTGGGAGTCTGTTCAATCGAACGAATGATTTTGATTGGTTTTTTGACTTTGTCAGCGACTTCGGGTTTTGATTGGCTGACCTCATACCACCTGATTTTGAGGTGACCAGTAGAGGCACAGTTTGCAAAGGGTGGCTTGAGCGGCCCTGCTTGCACCAGGCTGGAATGGAGGGTCCTGCACGGACGTTGAATTTGGCCAAGGAAAGGCTATCAGATCGAGCTGTCATTTTGCCTTGGTTTGGGTGTATTGAAAAAATCTGGCCGATGGATGTAGGCCGTCCAGCCAACGCTTGCGTTTCGTTTTAACATCTCTGATGACCCAGGTGCACAGGCGATCTGGTCAAAGCCCACTCCCCCCCTTTTTTTGGAGAAGGCTTTTGAATTGTCGGTGATAGATTCTTGGCTCAAAAAGACAAACGATCGAGGAAATGTTCTTTTTTTATGGTTTATTATTATTCAAAGCAGCGATAAAAAAGTGCAAGGGTGTGAAAGAATGTAAATTGGGGCAATGGCTGGTGATTAAACAGGTCGGAAATACATGGTAGTGACATACTAAGAAAAAGAGGAGGGTGAGCTTGGGTCGTTTTGGTTTGGGCGTTACCTTTTTCCGATAGCGTGAGGTGGTGGCCAGGGCCATGACTTGATCTTTGATCGAACAGGCATACAGGTGGTTGAGGGTGACATGGTTCGGCACTGGCAGAACCGAGTTGTCTTCTTCGCTAACGGTGCTGGCATTCATCATGACCTTTTCCAAATGAGGTGGTAAAGCCGGAAGCTGGGGCAGTTTGCGTTCCCAATCCAGTGCGGCCTGGCGTTGCTGGGGGTCCAGATCACCGGCTGTGCCTTGGGCCAGCTGAGCGTACGTCAAAAGCTCGGCGGGAATCTCAGTGCCATAGTCATTTTCGTTGACCGAGTTTCTACGCTGGGCCATGGCTAGTTCTTCTTCACGAAGCTCCTCTTCCATGTCGTCCTCATCCATCACTTGCAAGTAGTTCACCAGGTTGCCGTCCGGGTCGGTGGCGGTTTCCATATCGTTTGAACATTTCCACTCATCGTCCACAATGAACTTTAAGCGATGGGTGCCGTGTGGTAAATCTAACACGGCGCTGAAATCGTGCGAGCTGCGGAAAAATGAGACTCTCTCCCATTTTTTTTTATCTCTGTTTACCTCTTGACCAATTTGATTTTTTGTTTCCAACCGTTAAATGTGCCAGTGACATAGACATTTTTACCACCTTGAGACCAAGTGATGATGGTGGGCACACCTGTAAAGAGAGGGGTGAGACAACCAGGTAGGATACCGTCTTTTGTCACTTACCATTGGCGACGCTTGGCGCCACAGGCGAAGAAAGAACAGACGAGGAAGAGGTATCGATTTTACTGGCAGTGGTGGGCGAGAAGGACAGGATGGAAGGCGATGGCAGCTGTATCCGGGGAGGATGAGAGGCAGAGGACGAGGTGGTAGGAGAGGGTTGGACAGCAGGAAAGGTGGCATGTGGGTACTGGGATGTAGAGGATGGGTTGTAGGCAAGGATATCGTCCTCGGTGGGTTCTTGTTGCTGGTTGACACTATGGCCACGAGCGCGATAATAGGGCCCACTGATGGACGTACGGTGTGGTCGCTGGGTCACGACCGGCGTCGGCCCATGATGGGGTGGTTGGGTCAGAGAAGATGGCGGATGTTGCAATGAGGACGATGTCGAGGATGAGTAGGAGCCGCTGAACCAAGGGCTGCTGGCACCTGTGCTGGATACCCAACCGGACTTGCCGGGAACGGGTCGTGGTGACGATGACGTCGCCGTTGAGGTAGATGAGGTCCAGCCATGTTGAGCACTGGACGAAAACAGAGAGGTGGCATGGGTGGGCGTGTTGGCAGGCAAGTGGGTGACAATGGGGGTGCTGGTAGCGACGACGGTTGGGGATGGCGCGGCAGCTATTGTGGATGGCGTGGTGAGATCGATGTTGGTATGCTGTTGGCCAACTGGATGCGTGGGCTTGTTTGCTTCTTCGAGGGACAAGGATGCAAAGTCGGTGTGTGTCATTTCTTTAGAGGATTTGCTGTTTTGTCTATTTAGTTGGTTGGAAGCCATTTGCTCGGTGGATGCCGAGTTGCCCATATTCAACAGTGTAGGGGTGGGAATGAAAACAAAGAAAAGGAGCAGCAAAAGAAAAAGAAAGTTCAATGGCTCTCTTCTTTACTTTTTCTTTATCGTTTGGTGAAAAGGAAAAAAAAAAAGTGCGAGTTCAATCGCAAAAAAAAAAAAAAAAAAAGAAGGCCGCTACCAATCAGGGCTAGGAAAAAGCACCACACGAGGCATTGCTTGTGGATTTTTTTTTTATTTCTATTCTTGTTTGACTATCGTCAAACCACTCTCTTCCATTTCAACGATGGTGGACAGGTGCTGTTTGGGTGAGGGAGGGTCGGGGCTGGGGACACACTTGGAGGTTTTGTCATTGGCTTGGGTGAGGTTTGGCTGGCCAAGACCGTCTGAGCTCGGGCAGGAGGAAGGCCCTTCACCATGGTTGTGACGTGCCGATGCCGAGCGAAGGTCGAGAGGTGGGTGGTACAAGTCGGGAGCGCTGATGTTGCGGATAGGTGGATAGGCTAGGCGAGGGGAACATTGGCGGAGCGAGCGGCTGGGCTGGTCAGGCAGAGCTGACAGAGCATTGGAAAAACAGTTGGGTCCATTGCGCTGACGCACACGGACCATCAGATAGAGGCCAAACGACAAGGTGGACAGACAAGTGTGCATGGTACTGAGATGGGTCACCTGGGCAATCTCGACCAAGGACAGCGACTGTGTCTTGTCGGTGAGGGTGAGCAGAGCCAAAAACGAGCAGACTTCCATGGTGATCAAGGCCATGTGGTACGGCAGCAAGAGGTCCATGTAGCCATCGACCAAGGCTTTGGTCTTGCACAAGAGCGGGATCCATCTTGCGCGCGATTTCATGGTCGGGTAGTTCAACGCCATGGTGCGGCCAAACAAGTCGTCGGTCATGGCAGGGGCTTTCAGGTGACCGAGGCGTGCAGGAGTGGACGAAATCGAGGTCTGGCTGGTTGGCGGCTGCCATGCTGGGCCGGCTTCCGAGCCGGTCAGGGTCGGGCCAAGAGAGTCGAGCATGTGTGAGCGGTGGTGATTCATAAGCTGGTAAAGCTCGTGAAAAGAACCTTGGGGAGAGTACCAAATCAAAAAATGCAATGGCAGGCCCAGCAGGGCGACCCAACTGAGCACATGTAGACAATGAAGCTGGAGAGCCACCAAGAGCCAAAACGGCACAGACAGGTTGCGGATGAGCTGGATCAAGGGCCAGGCCGCCGGCACAAACACCAGCATCAGCAGTAAAGGATAGGTCAAGCACATGAGCTGACCAAGCCCATGGCCATGCCAGTACAATGTTTTGGAGGCGTGTTTCAGCTCAGCATGGATCTTGTCCATCACACGGTATTCCTCAGCATAAAGCTGTAGCGAACGAGAAGTGTTGGCATGGCCGGTGCCATTGAAAGTTGCAGAAGGCAAAGCGGTCATAGGTCATAAAAAGGAAAGGAATGGGTGAAAGAGAATAAAAAAAAATCGGAGCACGGCTGAATTTTTTATGCAGCTTGCAAACAATGAATGTTGAACAATGAACGCAAACATCACAACGTCTTTGGAAAAAGTGAATAAAAATACAAGAACAAGGAAGCAAATAAATTCATTTCCAATAATTCACAAAACAAGATATCCAAAGTAAAAAAAAAAAAAAAAAAAACCAATAATAAAACACCTCAACAAGAGGTAGCTATAATGACAGGAGGTGGCAAGGGTGATGTGTAAGGGGAAAGAGAGAGGATGATTTTCAAATGCAGAGAAAAAAAGAGAGTGGATGAGTCGTTCAAAATAATAGGTAGGCAGCGATCAATTTTCCAATCGCTTGCGTTCTTCACGGATTTTCTCTTCGTAGGATTCCCTGGCACGATCTTGCCATCGGTGCTGCTCGGCAATGTCGTGGACCTTGAAACCAAAGATACGGGGTACATAGCGATCGCCACTCTTGGTGGGTAGGTAGCTGGGATGGACTTGGAATAGCATGTGAGGAACGGAGGTACCAAAATAGGCACCGTCAATGGTGGCGTGGCGTGATGACTTTGGGTTGTAGATGTCTTCACACCGAGGGCAGTACAGCTTCACGGTCTTGTTCATAGGGATATCGGACAACCCAACAGGCAACAAGGGTTGTAAATTACAGAGGACGCGAGGGCATCGTCCAAATTCGGCCTTTTTATACTTGTCCAACTTTTTTAAAAGTGAGTGCCATTGCTTCTTTTTGTAGGGTCCTCCTCTGGTTTACCATTTTAGCCAATCCGCGTGTGGTAATGACAAAGCGAGCATGGATCAATCCATATAAATGACGAGCCACCTTGTCGATTTCATCTCGTACCTTTTCGTCCAAGCTGTCTTCGTCTATGCAAACAAGGACAGTCAGGTCATGGATGCTTTATGTCAAGAGGTTTTTACCCAAGTTGTCTGTGATCATGTCCAAGGCTTCAAGGTAATAGTGCTGAACTTCGGCATTAAGACCCGTCAAGTTGAAACGGTCAAGAATGTAATCTTCGTCCACTTCGCAAAAATATTCATTGCCTTTGGTGTTCAAGAACCAATCAATCCAGTACTTGGAGTAGTCGCTGTCCGAGCCAGTGCTAACGTCATCCACTATTATAAAAGGGATGAGTTTGTGTGTCTCGTCTGGAGGGGTGGAAAGGGGGGAACGGCGGAACGATGTTTACTGGTTTTATTCTTGTTTTTGGCTGTTCAACTACCGGGAGGGGAATATAAGAACCTAAATGGAAGCAGGATGCTCGTTAATATATAGCTGACGTTGTCATTGATCGTACCTTTGTAGAAAGTGTACCAAAAAAAAAAAAAAAAAAAAAAAAGTGATGGAGGAGAAAAACACTTTTTTTTTTTTTTTTTCTTTTTTACACTTTTTCCACGAAAGGAAGTCACTCTGCGGAGAATCGAACGGTCCTTTCTTGGCTTCTCGACAATGTCGACAAACAAACTGGTCTAGATCAAAAGCCGGGCTGTTATCTATTCCAGTGGATCGTGGTTTCCTGTGTCCATTCACCTATGGCGACCAGATGGATGAAAATAGCGTTTATCAGGGTAGCTGCCCTACCACTTTCTTTTTTCCTTAGCTTGCGCCTCCATGCTCCAGCTAGCATCCTCAAAACCATTGGCTGTGATAAAATAAAATGAAGCTCTTCTTGTCACGCCGATAATGGATGGTAGCGCGACTTTCACGCGCAGCGCCTTCCATCTCTGATTTTTGAGTGTTCTGAACCGATGCTGATTTTCATCCATTTTTTTTATGCGTGTTTATTATTCGAAGACCAAGAGTCGATGCGATTCTGGGATGGAGGGGGGGGGGAAAGGACGAAGCTGGAGGAGGGGAAGGGCGGACTATATTTTCAAAATCTAATCGTCTTTACTCAAGCCGACCAATTCCTTGCCCATCTTCTTATCCAAGCGACAGACAGGGTATTCCTTGATCATAGCAATGTTGACCTTGTGACCCAACAAGTCACGGATATTGGAGATATCGTATTTGACCATGGTGGGACGTTCGAGACCGAGACCCCAGGCAATGACACGCACATCGGAAGGCAAACCCAGAGGTTGTAACATTTCAGGACGGAACATGCCCGAGTTACCGATTTCGACCCATTTCTTCAAACCTTCGTGGTAAGAGAAGATTTCCATCGAGGGCTCGGTATAAGGATTGTAGGTAGGCTTGAAGCGGATCTTGTCCATGCCCATCTTCTTGAAGAACACGTCCATGAAACCGATCAGGTCGCCCAAGGTCAAATTCTTGTCGGCAATCACACCTTCGATTTGATGGAATTCAGCCAAATGGGTGGCATCGACAGATTCATTGCGGAACACACGATCGATCGAGAAGTACTTGGCAGGCTTGAAAGCGCCCTGAGCCTTGGTCTTTTCTGCCAACTTGTACAGCATATATGAACTGACGGCAGTGGTGTGTGTACGCAGGAGCATCTTGCCAGCATCTTCTTCCTTCCAAGTGTAGTTGTAGCCGATCGAGCCAGTGTCACCACCCGTTTCGTGTGTCACTCGAATCTTTTCCATCAAGTCACGAGGGAAGCGATCCGTCGTGGCAGGGTCTAAAAAAAAACAGCGGGTGAGTCATGTTGACCACCCCCTCCTTTTTTCGTTCGAGCGACAGACCTTTTAGGAAGAAAGTATCGTGGGCGTCACGGGCAGGATGTTGTTGAGGTTGGAAGAGGGCATCAAAATTCCAGAAGCTGGATTCAGCAAAGCAGTTGGTAGGCATTTCTTCAAAGCCCATTTCAAAGAAGATTTCACGGAACTCTTGTCGCACCTTCATCAAGGGGTGGAGATGGCCACCGGTGGGAGGCACCCCCACGGCGTCAAAGTTGTATTTCTTGAAAGAAGCGTTCTTCCATTCACCGGTTTGCAGCATTTCGTAGGTGATGTCGGTGGCTTCCTTTTTGATTTCCAAAGCGAATTCCGACCCCTTGGTAACGCGGTACGAGGTCAGCTTTCTATAAGACAAAGGAAAAGTCAGGAGAGATTACGGGCGAGTGGGAGCGTACTGTTTATCGGCCAACTTGCGCTTCTTGAGATCTGTCAACAACTTGGCGTCGCTGTGGCCACCTTGCTTTTGAATTTGTTGAAGATCCGATTGTGTTTGGTCAACAATGGTGTCCACCAGTCGTACCAGGTTGCCGCCCTTTTTCGAAATCCACTTGTTCTTGAACGCCTTGCCTTGACCGACCTTGGCAATCTCGCCCAACTTGGCCTAAAACAGATGTTAGTCATCGTCCTATGGCATCAACAGTGCATGGCCGATGGACGCTTACTTGGACATCGGCAATGGTCATGCCTTCATCGCCAGAAGGAATGAGGTCGAAAACACGAGCTTCATGACTACCCTGAGCAGCCACTTGCTCGCCTTCTTCCGTCAAAAACCACACCTCACGATCGATAAAGGTGAAATCGACCATCTAGAGAATAAAAAAAAAAACGGCACAGATGCTGACAGGTCAATGCATTGTTCCTCGCTGCTGTCGTTCTTCCACTTACATCTTTGGACTTGAGACTGTTCAGGGCACCAAGCAAGGTCAGTTGTTCGATAGGTTGGCCATCGGCATTGTTAAGGTCTTTGGTGTTTTCAATAACATTGTCCTTGTTCAACGTTTCGAGCACATACGTTTGCAAAGCTTCGCCAGTCGACATTTTAGGTGTAAATAAAGAAGAAGGAGATGTCAAAAAAAAAAAAAAAAAAAAAAAGTGGGAAAGATGAGCAAGAAAAGATCAGCCACAAACTTGAATCCCCGGCAAAATGAGCACCGGGTGACTCATTTGCCGACCGTCTTTCGCTCATTGAAAAATGGGCTTTTTTTGGTCGCAGCTTCCCGCAGCCTGTTCTCTTTTTTTCGCAACAAATCATCCACATGTATGGCTACATTAAAAGGCGGCAATATGGTACCATCCAACCCACCACCATCAAACGGGCTGAAATCACGAAACGCTTCTATGCCATTCAGCTAAGCCAGCACAAGGAAATTCAACGGGTCCATCGTGGTAAACAAGCCAATGCGTAACAAAAAGCTGAAAAGACATGCTGTTGAAACCTATCCAATGTTCCCTTTGTTTAGGAGGCGTCAACGGACTGGATATAGAAACTGTTGAACAAAGATAGTATGTCCATCCATCCTCCAACAACGATCCGCGAGATTCACCCTCTTCTCGGTTTTTTTTTTTCGAATGGCAGCCTCATGTCCGGTGGTGCCGATGGCCGGATACATATCTATGACTTGCAAGTCTCTTCACGAAAGAAAGTGACCAAAATACCCCCCATCGCTAGCGTGTCAAGGTAAAAGGCATGTCGGATCAATGGCCCACTCACACCGCCTTCTCCAGAGCCGATCGACATTTGTACGCCGTGTCAAGTGTCTCCTGGTATCCCTTTGACACGGGC
The DNA here is from genome assembly GCA_002104935.1 of Hesseltinella vesiculosa. Classification (NCBI taxonomy): domain Eukaryota; kingdom Fungi; phylum Mucoromycota; class Mucoromycetes; order Mucorales; family Cunninghamellaceae; genus Hesseltinella; species Hesseltinella vesiculosa. The sequence goes on along the minus strand of MCGT01000003.1, from coordinate 350,159 downwards.
ATGTTTATTAGCTCCAGTTATGATCAAACCATTCGGGTCTGGGACACGAATGAGATGAATGCAAGTCGCAAACCCTTGTTTTTCATCGTTTTCCTGATCTCTCACATTATTTTACGCACAGGTGGCCTGCACATTTCCCTTGGATTCTTTGGTTCATTGCCAAGCGATCTCACCCATTGCCTCGCATTCACTGGTGGCAGGTAACCCATGGGCGAGGGAAAGGACCTTTTATTCATTTTTATACTCCATAGCTGCAGCGGCGGAACCAAGGATACGATTGTGTGATTTACGAAGCGGTGCTTTCACCCATTCCTTATCGGATCATGTTGGCGAAGTCTATTCATGCCTTTGGTCACCCAGTCAAGAATTTACTTTATACAGTGGCGGGTAGGCCCCTCCCTCCCCCTCTATGCTGTGCAACTCATTCTCTTTGACAGGAGTGATGGCACAGTACGTGTGTGGGATATTCGACGAGCCTCCGCCTGTTTAGCTTCCTTGGATCAAGAAAATGGAGGTTTGTGAAAAAGACAGACCACAAAGAAGCTCAGCCATTTTTTTTTTCTTCACAGCCGACCCTCTGGGCGAGACAAACACAGCCCATGGCGGTCGACCGGTCAATGGGCTGACGGCATCGGCTGACGGCCAGTATTTAGTGACCCTCGGCAAGGACGAAAAGATTCGACTGTGGGACACTACCACGGGAAAAAACATGCTGGTGAACTATGGCAGTTACTTCCGCAACCGGTATAAATCACGCCTTCAACCAGTCATCTCGGATGCAGACGTTTGGCCGCCTTTGCTGTTTGTGCCAAGCGATGACCAGCAGGTGCTTGTGTATGGCCTATTGGATGGCAAGTTGACAAAGCGACTGAGAGGTGCATATGGTCGGGTGACCTGTGTCGAGCAACGGGCCTCGCACCAAGAAATCTATAGTGGCTCCAATGAAGGTGACATCCTTGTCTGGGAAGCCAACCCTACCCCTACCCTGGCCCCTTCCTCCTCAGCCAACCCCTCCCAACCTTTTCCACAAGACGATATCCAGGCAAAAAAAAAAAAAAAAAAAAAAAAAAAAAGACATGCAACCAAGAGGGTGTTGGCATCATATGAACTCATGTTTTTATTTTATGTTTATACAGATGGACACATGGAGTGATAGTGACGATGAAAATGATTCGTCGTGAGCCAAAGAGCTGGGATTTCGCATGGTATTTTTATGTTTATTTGTTTGACGCAAGGTCAGCAAGGGGGCGAACCTTTTTTTTTCACAAATAAATAATACTGCTTGATTCCCTTCTTTCTCTTTCCCTCCTTCTCTCCTGTGTCTTTTCCCCACATACTATACAACGATACAATGGGCTGCTGTCAATCATCGGAAAAGGTAAGGACGGTTCTAAAGAAGCAACCAAAACTCACTTTTTACCATAGCCAACAGTCTACGAAGTCACTATTGATGACCAAGGCATTGCACGTCATGTCCCTGAAGGCCAGGGTACACATTTTATCCGCGTATCTGACAATAACGAGACCATTTTGGAGGAAAAGCCCTCAATAACAGAAAACCTCACATCACCCAACCCCACTTTCCAGACGCCAATGTCACTTCACTCTAAACGAATCCATCCTTTAACAACAGGCGAAAAGAAGGATCCTGAAACAAAATCTTAATTAATTAAAAAAATGGCGCAAAAAAATTCCAGTCCGTTTCATCCACCCACTGAAAAAAGGAATAATGCGTCTCGGCGTTGATGCTTTCCCGTTTTTGGTCATGTACTAGATTTGCACAGTATCTCTCTTTTTTTTTTTTTTTTTTTTTTACCCCTTAGTTTCATCATCTTACAGTATTCGTTGTATTTTTTTTATATATATATTTTTCATATTAAAAATCGAAAGCTATTGCATGCTTTCGTTCTTTTTTGTTCAACTGCCAATGCCTTGACCATTTTGCTTGTTACACCGATTCTTTTTCAGGGGCAAGAAGGGTGCCCATGTCAATGATTGGCGCCCTTCTCTTCTACATGACCTCCAAATGCAATCCATCTTTTATGCTCACTTTGTGCTTGTACTGCATCTGTGCCTAGGAAACAACACACCATGCGTGCTGATCACTCACTTTCCCCTGTCCAGTCCCTCTTTCACTCGTCGCTATCAGGAAACATTTGCCTTCAATTAACAAACACAACGAGCGCAAAGTAAATGAGGATACGCTGAGGGGACGTAAAATCGATGAACCCCCTCTACCAGCTCCCAGGGGAAGATCATGTTCGTGGACTGCGCACTTTAGGCTTTTCGGTTGCGAAATGCAGACCTGTAGTGTGATCTCGTATTACTGCGTAGGCAGGCAAAACTACAATAGGAAGCCAACCCCCACACCATCCAAAGCCCAGCAGCGAAAAATGGCAAGTCCGACACGTGAGCCTCTCACACACGATGGCGTGATTGCGTGTTTGCAGTGTAGCCAGCTGCAAGCTTTTTATTCCACTCCCAATGAATGCTCCCCCAGCAGATGAATTGGATTTTGGCCCAGCCAAGTCTGGATGTCTGCAAATGCGTACAAATTTCTATTTCCATCCCTTCTTCAGCCCCAGGAGTCATGTTCTGTTTTCTCAGCCAGGGCTCGCTGCATGCCAAGTCTGGTGTCAATTAGCCCTGACCTGGCTGGAGAAATTTACGCCCTCGCTCGATTTCTCTGATCCTCCATTTCCTATGTGTTGTTCTCCCTGCAATAGCCCCTGCCGTGACCTTTCTCTTTCTCCTCTGTTAAACGTACTGGCAAATAAAATGTTTGGCTTGACGTGTTCAACCTCAAAGCAAAAAAATAGTCTTGCATGGGAGCATGCCATCTATCATGAACCAAGGTGCCTCTGAACAAGTCGGGCGCATCGGGGAAGATTGCCCAGCCAACCTTGCCTTGACATCTTTGAATGTCCATGTTCCCTGAGGACCCGCAAGGCGAGCTGGCCAAAAAAATCAAGGGGACGAGGTTCTTCCTTTGTACAATACGAAGCTCACAAAGGCAAGTGGAAAGTGTTTCTGCGTTTTTTCTTTCTTTCTTTCATCTTACTACATATACCGCTTTTTTCTGTTGCCGGGCACTGTAGACATGCCATTTATTAACCCCCGGTTTTTGCCGAGCCAAGCTGAGAAGAGGGACGTTGAAGCGGAAAGACATCGAATGAAGAGATGGCCGGTATTGGAACAGTTTGCAAATGGTGGTATGGACTTTGGGCTTTTGGATGATCGAGGCTAGTACTGTATTTGTTGTGATGGCCTTGTGCAGCCACAAATTCTTTTTTTTATCATCAAAAAAAGCCGGACAGAGTCAATGTCGCAAGGTGTCGCACGCTTGATTTACCTTTCACCTGATTTACTTTCGCACGCACTAGATAATAATTGACAGCTCGCCCGATTGGTTTGCCTGCTAAAAAATGTATTCACGGATCCAAAAAAAAAAAAAAAAAAAAAAAAAGGCTGATGATGGTGGCAGCGAGGAAATGATTCAAAACCCATTTTTCTCCTCTTTCATTCTTGTTGGCAAACCGACCTCATAACTCGCCGGCTCCATACAATAAGGAAGCAGCTTATAAAAGGATGGCTTGTTTCCTGGGGTTCTTACCCCCCCCCCCATAACAAAAGAGAAGAGAGTCAGCAGGCTAAAACAGCAATACTTCAGACTTTGACTGACGAGGCAAGACGGCGTCAGCTTGGAAATTGAGCTCCCGCATGTCCATTTCAGGCTTGTTTCCTTCCGCCGCACTTTTTTTTTTTGTTTTCAACTTTTTTTCTTTTCCAATCCTTGACGAATAAATTGACACGATGAGGTAATAACCAACGAGACAGGAAGAGAACATGCCAAATAAAAAAAAACAGAGAAGACTCATGTTCCTTCTCGTTTACTTGATGCATTTTATAGTTCAGCTGCTACGAAATCAAAAAACGACTTGACCGAAGAAGAGCTTCATCAAATGGAAGAGCTTGAGTTCAACACCGGGCCATTGTCCGTTTTGCAGCAAGCCGTCAAAAACAACAATCAAATCTTGATCAGCTGTCGTAATAACCACAAGCTGCTGGCTCGTGTCAAGGCCTTTGATCGTCATTGCAACATGGTTTTGGAAAACGTCAAAGAGGTAAAAAAAAAAAAAAAAACATTCCAATCAAAATAATCATGCTTTTCACATTTGCCTGGTTGCTCACTCTTCTTCATTATGATTAGATGTGGACCGAAACTCCCAAAACTGGTAAAGGCACCAAATCTAAAGCTGTGAACAAGGATCGCTTCGTCAGCAAGATGTTCCTCCGTGGTGACACTGTCGTCCTTGGTAAAAGAGCCAACACATCATCCCTCTTTCAACACGCCTTTACTGATCACATCTACACTTTTGATAGTGCTTCGAAACACTGCTTAATGGATCTTTTTCCTGTTGATACGGTTGCAAAAAAAAAGTACACTTTATGTTTGATGACCACTCTCTTTGTTGATACACTCTCTTCCCTTTCTTACCGCCGCATTTCTTCATTTTTATACATAAACTTTTTTTTTGTCTTGGTTACCTGAATAAAGAAAATGCCTCTCCCCCCCCCGTTATTTTTAAATGAACAGCTTTTTTTTTTCAGAGAATTTTTGTGCGTGGCAAGCATGAAGAATGGGAAAAAAAGGAGATTTGGGGTTCAAGTGAGGAGGAAAAAAATTGGGACACCCAGCTCTTTTCTTTTTTTTCACACACTCAAGGATCCCATTAATTGATCTAGCACTAGATATTGAATGGCCATGGATGACATTGTACCAGTGACAATCCATGATGAAAAGAAGCGTAAAAGTGGCGACGCTGAACGACCCGTGCAGACCGACCTGGCAAGCCTCGATGCCGACAAACAATCGGCTGTTGCCAGTTCATCTGTCCATCCATCTAAACGACAAGCAGGCCATCATCGTAGTTCATCTGCACATCATCAAGCGCCCTCACCAGCCCTTCCCAAAAAGAGCCCACCTCCACCATCACCGTACATGAACACCGCCCACAGTCCAGGCTCCTCCAGCTTGGATGGCTCAACTGCCGGCCGACGAGGATCCCTACCACCCCTTCTGAAAATCTACACTGGCAATTATCCCAACGCACAAACATCGCCTGTCCAACAGAAGCAGCGATCGTCACCCTTCACCACACACCTACCTACCCTGCCTGAAAAAGGCAGTATCTCCATCCAAATCAACCAGCCCGGCAAGACGGATCTGACTCGTCATTTGATCCAACCCCAGCACCACCATCTCCTCAAGAATGTCCTTTATATCCTGTCCTGGTATTTCTTTTCAACCTCTCTGTCGCTTTACAACAAGAACCTCATGGGGAAGGATCACTTCAACTTCCAACTCCCTTTGCTGGTCAGCGCCATTCATGCTGGCCTACATTCCATCATTACCTTTTTTATGATCACCTTTGACGGTGACCGATGGCGAGGCGAGCCCAAGTCCCAGCAAGGTCCTCCTCATCATCCCTCCACCTATGATTATTTCCATAAAGTGGTAAGCCAATCTTCTAAATGAAAAAAAAGGACAGAGCACTTCATTCCTGCATAGGTGCCTTGTGGCGTAGCAGCTGCCATAGAAATTTGCTGTGCCAATGCCTCACTGGTCTTCATTACCCTGTCTTTTTATACCATGGTCAAATCAAGCACACCCGTATGGGTATTGCTGTTCTCGTTTATGTTTGGATTTGAAAAACCTCGATGGAGACTGGTCATGATCATCTTTGTCATTGTGTCGGGCGTGTTCTTGACCGTCGAGGGTGAAACCAAGTTTGACACGTTGGGCTTCACGCTAGTGTTGGTAGCAGCTGTGGCCTCGGGCCTACGATGGAACATGACCCAGCTGCTCCTCCAACAGGATCGTCTGGGCATCCACAGCCCCATCGCCACCCTGTACTACCTCAGCCCCATCATGTTTGTCACCATGCTGTTCCTTAGCCTGGTCATTGAACACCCCATCGACCAATTCCGTTACTCTGGTCACTTTGACAATGCCTACCATGTAGTGGAATCCTTTGGCTTGATGGCCATCGGTGGCCTTTTAGCCTTTGCCATGACCCTTTCCGAGCTGTACCTGATCAAGAACACCAACACTGTCACCCTCAGTGTCGCTGGTATCAGCAAGGAAGTCGTTGTCATTTCCCTTTCGGTCTTGATTTATGGCGATGTGCTGACCTCCAAAACCATTCTTGGGTAAGCCCCTCCTCTCCTTGGACCCCCCTTTCTATCCCTGATGCACTGACTCCCCCTCTCTCTTAGCTTGATTGTCTCCATTGCTGGCATTATTTGGTACAATTATTACAAGCTCACCAAGCAATCTAATAATGACAAGGGTCAATATCAAATGATACCATTGCCACTGTCCAAAAATCTGGAAGACTAGTTCTTTTAAAAGCCTGTAGACCAAGTAAATTCCTTACTGGCCATCCAGGGAATGGGTTGCTTGCCCAGTGGGTTAAAAAAAAAGGTTTATTGTGCAACGTCATGGCGATTGTTATTGCATATTCCTATAAATTATGTAGAACATAATACTGAATCACGCTCATTTTGAATCCCCCAAAGCAGGTTGCTTTTGGCGTTTGAAGGCAACGGCCTTGATTGGACGACACGGAGTGCAAAAAAATGAGTGACGGACATGTGACTTTTTTTTTTTTCGTCGTGCGATGTCAACGACTCGCTTGGAACGGCAGAAAAAAAAAAAAAAGAGCAGTGAGAAAAAAAGGAACCCTCTTTTTTTTCCTCTTGTTATTTTTCTTGTCTTGGTAATCGATACCTACACTTTTATAAAGGCCAACTCGCATTGTTCATTGTTGACCTTTTATTTCCTCCCTTCCCTTCATCCTCCCCTTTATTTACATACATTACAATAATTTTTGAAACTGTTATTTTTATTTTTATTTTTTGGGTTGGACTCTATTTTTGTAATTGATTGATTACATCCAGGTAAAGAAAGCTTCCAGCAACAACAACACTAGCATGGGAGGATAAAGCGAAAAGGATGATGGTGTTCTTTTTATTCTGTTGGGATCCACTCACATCTTTCCATTGGACCCCTTTTCCCGTTTGGAATATTATTTTTAATTAGCCAACGAATCAATCATTTGGGAAGAACAACATCAGAAAAAAGCAAGTGAAGAAGAACAAATTCCAACCATGACCAAGAAACGATCACGCATGGCCAACAATGCCACCGTCACAATGTCCAAATCCACCATGGTGCAATCCACACCTTTGGCTACATCTCCTGTCCCAAGCCATCCTCCTCCTTCCAATGCCGCAGCTTCATCCGGCAAGAAGAAGAAGAAGAAGAACAAGAAAAAGATGTCCAATAACATCGCCTCATCCTCACATCATGTTTCTCACCATTGTGAGAAAGACATCACCCATGACGACGTTTGGCAAGTCACAAACAGTGCCGAAGAACGACAGAAAATCCGGGAATTCTGGTTACAACTTGGTGAAGAAGATCGACGATCGCTTGTCAAGGTCGAAAAGGAAGCTGTCCTACGGAAAATGAAGGAACAACAAAAGAACAGCTGTAATTGCTCCGTCTGTGGCAAGAAAAGGTACAATGAACGATGACAAAAAATGTTCCACCTCATCCCCCTTTTTTTTCACCTCCTAGAACCGCCATCGAAGATGAATTGGACGTGCTATACGATGCCTATTATGAAGAACTAGAGCACTATGCCAACACCCAGCAAAATCCACAACTGTATGGCCCCAGCGGACTGCACCGGTTCCCGGCACCTCTCTATGACGGCAAATTCCATGATGACGACGACGACGACGATGACGACGACGACCAGTTTGATGATATAGACGACGATGACGATGACGAAGATGACGAAGATCTACTGGACGACGACGACGAAGTCTACCTGGATGATTATGATCGCTTTGATATTGCCATGATGGAAGATGACGACGACCTGGATGAGGACGACGACCTGGAGCAAGTCTCTGACCTGTCAGGTGAAGACGATTATTCTGACTCCTACGACGAAGAAGACATGGAATCCTTTGACCCGGACTTCATGGGCAACAACCTCGCTCGCCTGACCCACGCCACCGACAGTCTGAATTTTGGCAATAGCCTCACTGTCAAAGGTACCTATCTACCAAACGCCGGTCTCAAAACCAAATTCGACTTGCGTCATTCATCCTCTTTTCCCTCTTTTTTCTTTCCCAACAGGAGGCATTCTCACCGTCGCCGACGACCTGTTAAAGAACGATGGCAAGAAATTCATAGACATGATGGAGCGCATTGCTGAACGCCGAATGCAACGAAATGAAGAAGTCTTCCCTGATCAAGATGACGAAGACGATGAGGATGATGAATATTTTGATGAAGATGAAGACGACGACGACGACGATGACATTGAACAGGTAAAAAAAAAAAAAAAAAAAAAAAAAGTCTCTTTTTTCTCAAACCACTCATCTCCTGCCTTTTTTTTTTTAGGAAATGCGCACGGATGAACAACGAATGCGGGCTGGACGAAAAATGTTCCAAATCTTTGCCGCCCGAATGTTCGAACAACGTGTCCATGAAGCCTATCGTGAAAAGGTCGCTCGTGAAAGGCAACAACGACTCCTCGAGGAACTCGAAGAAGAAGACCGGCAACGCCAAGAACGCGAACTCAAGAAGCAAAAGGACAAGGAAAAGAAAAAAGACAAAAAGCGGTAAGTCAACCCACCCTCCTTTCTCTTCTCTGACTCTTTTCTTCTCCTAGGCAATTGAAACAACAGCAAGAAGAGGAACGCAAAGCCAAAGAAGCACAGAAGCAGCAAGAGGAAGCTCGGAAACGACAAGAACATGAACGCAAACTTGCAGTCGAACGCGAACGACGTGAATCCGAACGCCTGAAAAAGGAAGAAGCCAAACGACAACGCGACCTCGAACGCCTAAAGAAAGAAGAAGAGAAGCGCCAGCGGCAAAGAGAGGAAAAGGAACGTATGGCCGCCAAGGAACGTGAACGCAAAGCCAAGGAAGACGCCCTGCGCAAGGAACGCGAACATAAAGCCCAGGAAGAAGCCGACCGCAAAGCCAAAGAAGAAGCCAAACGCAAGGCCAAACAAGACGAGCTTGACCGCAAAGCCAAGCAAGTCGAGGCCGAGCGTCGCGCCCGCCAGGAAGCTGACCGCAAAGCCAAGCAAGACCTCGAACGCAAAAAGCTGACGTCGCCACCTCCTGGCTTCACCCCTGCCAACCCTTCCACCTCACCTGCTCGATCCTCCCTCCCAGCCACTTCCTCCTCACCTGCCACCCCTTCCAATTCCACCCGTCTCCCTTCCTCTGATGAAGCAAAACGCCACCAAGTCCTCATGGATGCTCTCTTAGGATCCTCGTCCTCCACCTCATCCTCCACCACCACAAACGCACCCCTGCCTCCACCTCATCCGCTCCTGTCCTCAGCTCCTAGCAACGGAGCCAATCTGTTCTCGACCTCCACAACCGCCAACAGCCTGTTCCACCCCTCTTTGATGGACTCGCTCTCAGCCCCTCTTGTCCCACCACCCACCTCCATCTTGACCCACCCCACGGCCACCACCTCCTCCTCCCTGCCACCACGCTCCTCACCCTCCCTGCCATCGCTCACCTCGGCCCAGCCCTCCCTCTGTCTTCGTCCTTGCACGACCCTTCCACTTCCTCAGCCTTGCCACCCCCAGCCTCGTCCAAATCCACCTTTGCTTCTAGCCTCCTCCTGTCCCCTCCTTCCTCTCATGCCCGTCTACCACCTCCCAACCCCACCACCATGGACGTCTTCGCCACCGGCCGTCGTCCTTCCATCAGCGCCTTGTCACAGCTTCACATCTCGGATACCACACCACCTCCTGTTGCCCCACCACCCGGCGTGACCATCCCTTCCCAACACAACCGCCGCTCTTCCGCCATGGCCGGTCCCATCGGTAGCCCAGTCTCCTCTCGCTTCGGCTTTGATCACTTTGACTCTGGGAACGCCTCCACCGCCCCTACCAACGGCCTCGCCGCCTCGGGTGAAAACTCCTTCTTTTCCAACTTTTTGTTCGGTGACCCAAATCGAGGTAAAAATGAAGAAGATCCGGTTGGCCCAACGCGCTCACTCTTTTATTTTCATCTTTTTAGCCAATAGCAATATGATGCAGCCCTTTAATGAACCTGATCTGCTAGGTCCTTCCCGTTTGGATATGGATCGACGCTTCTCAATAGAAACCCCTCCATTCAACAACTGGCGACCTAATGGTTGGCCTGCTAGCTCGCTACTACCCGATGCCAATCGCTTTGGTGACAACATGACCCAGGTAAAAAAAAAAAAAAAAAAAATTAGCAGTCATCAGGTCACTCATCGCTCAACTTTTTGGTAGACCGATCGGCATGCACAGCTTGTGGAACGAGCCAAAGTTGCCTATCAAAAATTGGACGAGATCACCCAAGCCAAATATTTCCTCGGCGGGGCCTCGAGCACACAACACACCCTGACCCAGCTGCACCGCATGATGTCCGACCTGTATTTTGATACCACGGTGGACACACGCGAACTGTATGATGTGCTGGCCCAATCTTCTATGTTCCAATGTATCCAACACCCCCAACAAGGCATCCTGGTCCGTCTGGAAATACCCACCTCCTCCGCCCCCGACGATCCTCTCCGCCGCACCAGCCTACTCCAGTCTGCCCTGCACCCTTCCGCTCCTGTACATTCACCTGCATCCCATCCCTCTCTCTCCAATGCATCCATGTTACCTCAAACCTCCTCTCCGCCCTTTTCTTTCCAACCTTCCCTCTCCACCTCGCTCAATTACTCCTTCAAGAATGACAGGTAGATCTAGCTTATTTTAACTCCTACACTTTATACATTAAAGTTTGTCGCAAGCAAAAAAAAAAAAACTTTCCTTGACAACGCACATCAGCAGGCGACCTTCGTGCTCAGCGCGTTTTATGGCGGGCAGCACCGACATCCTGGTCTTCTTTCATTTGATGGTAAAGCCAACCACTCGCGATCCCATCATCACGAGTGGCATATTCCCACTAAAAAAAAAATAATGTGAGCAAAACCAAATGGCCCTTTTTTTTTCTCCATGCATTGTTCGTACACCAAGGAGATGTTGACACACTCGGCTAGCAGCTTTTGCTTGATAACATAGACCACAAACCTTGTGTTTGTGAAGTTGACACCAAAGAACGCGGTTAGACTTGGGAGGTATCGGCAAACTTGATAGGTGTATGCAATTCATCTTCGGAGGGACACTGTTTTTTTTTTGGTTGGCAAGGTGTTGAGCAGGTTTCGCTGTATTTCCGTCTTGCGCTCGTGCCGGTGGCGCATGTGCCCAAATCGGGCATAGATTTCTAGATCGTCAATACGGAGGGGCCGCTTTTGGTTCATGCCAACAGCAGTGTAAAGGACAGGATGGACAGGATCAACACCAAGAAGAAAAAAGGTAAACAAAGAAAGTGCACACCACGTGATTTTTGACGACGTGTCTTTTTTTTTCTTTGCATTGGCATTAATCACATTGCCTTTTTTGTCGCACAGGACACCCCTCCCCTCTTTTTCTAAAAGGAACAAAAAAGCTTTATGGTCAAAGGAGATCAGGTTTTTGTATCTGAAATTTAAGGTCGTCCTTTCTTTTGCTGGGTACTCCATTGTCTTGGTCGAATCCAGCAGTAGGCCCGTTTCTAAATTTCTTGATCCAAGGCTGAGCTGGGCGGGTATAAACGTGAAACTGACACGCAACAGATGCAATGTTGGTGCCAAGGTGTTCAAGGGCGCGCCGACCAGGCACTTGGCCACCTCAATTGTCGTGCTTGCAATCACGCTTGGCTTTAACTAAAGTAGATGGCTGAGGTTATTGCTGCTGAATAGGCATCATCTGCTCGACATCATCACCAGCAATCTGCTCTCCGTCCATCGAATCATTGTCGACATGGGCACGATTTCCGCATTTTCATGATCTTCGGCAACGAGCTCCATGGTGGCATTCTCATCCTCGTGAAGAATCGACCCTTGCACATCTTCGAATAAAAATTTTAATGCCGTTATGCAACAACAAAAGCGATATCTTTTGAGGCTCCCGTGTGATATCCTAAAGTAGGATGAGACGACACAGCTTTTTAAAATCACGAAACGAAAACGAAAACCTCTTTATATGTACTTTTTTTTCCAAAAGAAAAAAAAAATGACAACCTCGGCTGATGAGAGAGTTCGTTTATTGATGAAATGAAGCTAATTGATCCAGTGCCAGAGCCCGTTTTGCTTCAGCAGCATGACATCCCCTTCATATTGCCGTTGTGCGTCTTGCGAGAGCTCGGATGGCATCGGGGCCATGACCAGGTCGGTGAGAGTATCGAGTGAAAACGGGACAAGGTCCATCCGCACCATGGCAAGGCTGGTGATGCCGAGTAGCCAATGTCGTAAAAAGAAGGGCTGCAGCTTTCCCAACGGGCCACCGTCATACAGGGTCAGCGATTGCAAACAGGCGAGGCCAAGGATGTGCTCGACAGTGGAGCTCCGGAGTGGCACGTGGTAAAGCAAAAGCGTATGCAGCTGCGCCAAACAAGAAAGGCCATCCAAGTAATCTGACGACTCGTCATCGTCATTGTCGAGTGGGGACGGCTTTTGACGGAGGCGCAGTTCCAGGATCTTCAGCTGGTGAGAAGCAGTGGTGGTCTTGAAAAACCGGGTCAGACTGGCCGCATCGATGCTGGGGTAACAAAGCCGCAGCTCGGTCAGGTCGGCCAAAGGAGCAAGCAGCAGCAAGGAGGAGGGCGTCATCGTCAGAGAGTGCTCGGCCCGCGTGAACATGGTGTTGTTGTACCGGCTGTAATTGTTGTAATGCGATGTCTGGGCACGGGAGTGCGGGTGGTAATGTGGATGGGCCGGATAGAGATGGCCGGCCACAGGTCGTCGTTGGTTGCCAGTGGCCTCCAGCCCAGTGGAAGGCGGCAAGGCACCGGTAGCTTGGTGGGTATAGTTGGCAGAGGTGGTATCATTGTTGGTTTTTTCTCGATGGCTACCAGAGGTTTGGTTGGTGGGTGAGTCGGGCATGTTGGTGGAAGATGAAGACGGTCGGATGTTGGCCATGACGCGGAAAGGTCTGGAGGTCGCTGTGGCAGGCGGCCCCCGACCAGCCAAGCCCTGGGTGCCAATCGTGCCCAGCGCTGAGGAAGCGGTCAGAATGGTGTAAGATGGTGACAGGTTTTTCGGGTACAGTTCCAGTTTGGGGGAGAGGTCCACACGTTCCAGGTGGGGGTGTGATGCCAGAGCGGCCAAGAGAGGGTCGATGTTGCCCAGACGGAGTCGAGTGAGACGGAAATCGTGGAGGTGAGGCAAAAGTTGGACGACGCGCACGACACCCAGGAACCATTGCGGATCGATGCAAGATAGATGAAGCACTTGCAGCGATTTGGAACCATGCAGTTGCAGGCACAGCAGGGTGAGATTGGACAGGTCCAAGTTGAGCATTTTCAAGCTGATGAGGCGGCCGTCCATGTGACGCAGCAACGACTGCAGACTAGAAAGGGCGATATCACATGAGGAGATGTCCAAATGACACAGGTTTGGTAGCAGCAGAGGCAACTGCTGGACCGTGGTGGCTCCAAGAGACTGGTGCTGCAAGGACAGACTGGTCAAGAGCGGGACACGGTGGAGGATCTGGCGCAGGACGGTGTCAGCTATAGCAAGGCAGCACAGCGGTTTTTTGGACAGGTCCATGGTGGTGGATGCAAGCCCGTGGCGGGGCCGGCACTGGTATAGGTCGTCCCGCAGCATATCAATCATGGTCAGCCGCGTGCGACGATAATGGCGAGGATGGCGGGCTAGTGGGTCAGCTGCTGACATGGATGGGTACCGGTTGAGGATCAATCCCTTCAGAAACGGTAGCGTACACACCAACGTCATCACAGCCTCACTGGTTAGTAAATGGCAACCGCTGATGTTGATGAATTCAAGCTGATGTCGATAGCTTTGGGGTGCGTTTGTTTGGGAGTTATCAGTAGCAGAGTAAGGCGAGTCCATGGTGTCGTTCCAGCCATGCAATCGTGGTGGCGATGGGACAATCGTCAATGCCCTTGACCTCAAGATGGACAGCAGTATTGAGTTTGTGATTTGATTGGCGTACAGCGATAGATCCAATGGCGACCAGCAGCGGGGAGTGTCAAACAACAAGTGATAAAACGGTCGATTCACAGAGGACAATTCAATTTTGTCCTTGGTGTCCAGCAGATAGTCGATGATGTGTAATTGAATTTCAGCAGGCAGTCTCTCCATCTCGTCTTAAATGTTCACTAGCCAATCCCAAATATAAAACGATAACGTGAGAATGAAAAGAGCGAGGGAGACGAGAACAACAACAAAAAATGCGAGTAAAAAAAAGGCGGACTTTTTTCTGCCGTTCGATCCAGTGATTCCTGGTCTTGATCATGCTGTCTTGTCAAACAAAGCCAAGGGATGAATGTATCTCTGCTCTGTTTTCACTCGTTTAAAAAGGACAACTGCCTGTCATCGTTCACGTGATAGAATAAGAGGCAGAAAAAGAAAAAAAGTGGGTTAACGGCTCCGGCACTCACCATTTCACGGCAAGGCACCCGGCATCGTCTGTGATCCAGGCATGCACGAACAGAAAGGGTAAGGTGACATGCCATGGAATACTATCGTTTAATGAGAATAAGCACGGACGACTGGAAGCTATTAAACCAATCAATGGATCGGGCGACGGCTTTGCCGTAAAGGCGATACCTCATAGGGACGGTCTGGCCGTTTTTTTTTTTTTTTTTTCACAGAAAGTTGCCCAGCATGTAGACCGCCATACCATTTCGACAGCTGTCAAACGTCAACGGCACATTTGTAAATATACTCGCCCTCCAGATTCATTTTTATAATGCAGCATCCTTTTTGAGGTCATCCCTTTTCGACAGTTTGATCAATTTCGGCAGGTAGATGAGAACCATTTGGTAAGCCGCTCACTTGACCTTCCTTTTTAATCCAAACCGCCCCTCTGCTTGATAATTTTCATTTGGGAACCTCTCCCTCTTGATTCCTATCAACTTGCACGGGAACTAGCATATTCAATACACAATTGGAGAGTATCATTTGAGAACAAATGTCAGTTTTGGTCCACTTGGTTCGTCAGCTAGAAAACAAACAACAAAAAGGACTTTCTTGCTCATGCGATTTAGTATTCACATGATCCGCTTGGAAAACGCAAAGGCACTGCAAGCTCGCAACCTTCTGCAAAAATAAAGTCCAAACGGCTGATGAAAAAGAAGATAATAAGAAGTAATGCTCGACAAATCTGCGTCCAACAAGAAACCAAAACGTACTGTATTTCTCGCCCGTTTGCAACAAAGGAGCCTTGTCTATCAGAAGCTGCAGCCTACGGCTCTCCCCCAGCCAAAGATCGCCAACCGGATTCATTTCACACCATGCTCATCACTGCCGTTTGCACCCTGGAAATATACAGCCTTGGCCTCATCATTCTTGCAGACTTCTTTGCTCACCACCTTTTCATCTTGCGCCTCTATCATGCCGAGTCGATCTCACTCCTCGTCACATCGCCCCTCCAGCTCTTCTAGCATGGCAGGTTCACCAACGCCGTCATCATTTGGAAGATACTTGAAGCCGTTTGCTATCAACAACGGCAGCTTGACCTGCAGCCCATGGAGCTCTTGGTGATCTCCTTTTGGCCACCTTTCCTTCCCCTGACTGGGTACTCCCTATGCTTTGGCGACATAGTACTGCAAAGGCTGCAAGTGTTACATTGTAGAAGAATTTGAATGGCAAAGTTTGGCAGGTTGGTAACTGTAAATGAGGCGTCAACCCGACGAGCACGGGGGAGAAAAAGTGCCACTTTTTTTTTTTTGTCAAAAGGACATCCAATGCATTTTCTCTACGACGTTGTTATTATTATGTCAAAATCGACCATGACCTACTGTTTAATCGCATCTTGGCTCCAACAATATCAATGAAACCTAATCTCCGAGACGCACTATACGTCTGATGATGTGACCAATGTGGCCTTGAAAATGCTGCCATCCGCTCTGACAGCATCAAGATGCACGTGGACATATCGGAGTAAATGGGATATGTGACATACAGTGGCAAACCGACGCACCTACAGATGGCTAGCATCCTGATTGAAACTTCACACCGCCAACACAGCTTCATCCTCCTCCGGCGTAATCGTCTGGATCGCTTCTTTATTATTAAACAGCGCCGCCATGTGATCTAGAACAGCTGCGATTTTAGCCAAGATAATATTATTATTTTTTCTTTTCAAGCACTGCATTTCAGCATGTCCTTCATAGATACTGCCTGGGCAAGCTACCAATACAGCACCATGCTTAGCCATTCCCCTGGTGACTGACGCTTTCAACGCTTTGGACGGCGAGAACAAGGCAAGGTATGGCTCATGCTACGTTGCTATCAGCAAACAATCTAGAAAATAAAAAAAAAAAAACAGATCACCAACTGGAACTGGAGTCTTGGGCTATGGAGGGCTGGATCCAAGTCGAGACACGAAAAATAAAAAGCCCTATTGCACTTGCTGCTAAAAATAAGAGGGTAGAATCTGGCAATGCCAACGATGTTTTTTTCTGGCGAAGAATGTCATTTTGCACTGCACTTTTCTAAGAAGTTTCAAGTAGGAACTAGTCTCGATTTCACGGGCTCTTCGCAGGCGATCGTTCTAGCTGGGAAGGATGGAATAAGAGTGCTCGACGCCATTGGGCTGGTAGCAGCTTCGACTTTTGCCATTGGTCAAACACGAACGAGGTACGCCTTTTCATTGGTCAAACCTGCTCTGCTAAACACACTAGAACACTGGCATTTTCTACTTTGCAAAAGAAAAAAAGAAACCGAGGAAGCCTTTGCAGAAGACCAACATCGTGAGAATCGGGGCCTGCCGATGATCAGATGAGTGCATACGACTGAACAGGACGATTATTATTTTCGTTATTGCCATTCAGTTGCTCAGCACTGCCTTTTTGCCCGTTAAAAATAAAACGAAGCGCCTTGCAAACCAGCGCATCAGTCTCGAGGATTTTTTTTTCAGGCTTTCGTGCGGAGTTTTCTCTTTCCAAGACATGATCAATGGCAATACTTTTATTCTAGGCAACGTTGTTTCTGAAACACCTGTGGCCAAAAATAAAAATCAAGGGGGCGATGAAAACGTCATTGCTAACGGTCATGCCGAGAGCTGAGCAGGTTTCTCGAAAGGTGCAGGGCTCTTGATCGACTGGGGAAAAAAAGTATCCTTCAAGGTTGCTACGTAACACAAAGAAGTAGGACGTGGTCTGTGCACAAAAACAGAGCTATCGTTGTAAACGCCGAGTAAGCTAAAGCTTTCTCGGCCTTGGACTAGCTGTTGAGGTTGATCCTAAAAAAAAAAAAGGTACCCGAGGGAGTTCCTGTATTCAATCTATTTCTGTCAAATCAAAACATCCAGGGGCGAAACGTCTGCACTTGAAAAAACAGAGTGGTTTTTTCAAGGGCCTTGATGTGAGTGGATGGGAGTAGCCGTCATTTCAGTTTGCTTAACAGTGAATAGATATGTCTCATTTTGATATACCGAGGCAGCCTATCAACGGAGATCCGACATATTGAAGCCTCGATTGGAGAGAGAAAAAAAGGAACCGCATCCTTCAACATCATTGGAGATGTCCTGAAACCATTTATTTGGGGGACCTTTTCCAGGAACCCTTATATAAAGGGGCAACCTTTCAACCCAAAACTTTTTTTTCCTCATCTTATTTTCAACACTTTTTCTTTACAACCCCAAGTCTTTCCTTTTATCTCCTTACTGCTGGTCAGCGCATATTTATACCTTCATCATGCATTTTTCTTCTTTGGTTATTTCTGGTCTTACTGCTATTGTTTGCGCCACCGGTTTGGTCCAAGCTGCTCCTGTTGAAGTCAACAAGCGAGCATCCAAGGGCTTGTATGGTATCACGTAAGTTGACTTTTTTTTTTTTTTCGTTCAAGACGTCGATGGCTGATTTTTTATTTCCATTCCCAGCTACACTGCCCGTACATCTGCTGGTCAATGTCAAACCTATGAAGAAGTACTGGCTACTATTCAACGTTTCAACAAGAACGGTGTCATGAACATCCGTACTTACTCCCAAGAATGTGGCCAATTGCCTAACATTGTCAAGGCCATCGAAGCCACCAACAGCCAGATGACTGTCATGGCCGCTGCCTGGATCGGCGGTTCCGACGATCAAACTGAAATCAACACCCTCCTCACCAATGTCAAGAACGTCCAAAACAAGAAAATCATCAAGTCCATCATGATTGGTAACGAAGCCATGTTCAGCAACTACGTGTCCGCCGACACCCTGGTTGGCTATATCAACCAAGTCAAGAAGCAAGTCCAAGGCATTCCTGTCGGCACCGTCGACACCCCCAACACCTTCCCTTCCAACCTCATCGCTGCCTGTGACACCATTGGTGTCAACATCCACCCCTACTTTGGCGGTGTCAATGTCAACCAAGCCGGTTCCAACCTCATGTCTCAATACAATGCTTTCAAGGGCAAGGCTAGCAACAAGGACATCTTTATCACCGAAACTGGCTGGCCCTCCGCTGGTAATTCTGATGGCTCTGCTGTCCCTGGCACCTCTGGTCTGCAATCCTATGTTGAACAACTTACCAGCTCTGTCACCATCCCTTACTATTTCTTTGAATCCATTGACTCCAATTGGAAGCCCGCCGGCGCCAACGGAGTCGAGAACCATTGGGGTCTCGTCGATGCCAGCGGCAAGTCAAAGATCCCTAGTGTCTACCAATAAAACTTTTTTTTTTTGCCTCTAAACTCAATAAGCTCGAGGAGAATGGTGATGAATGGCTTATTTCTTTGTACATGTTTGTGTGACATTACACAAAGGCCTAAAAATAAAAACGCTTTGGCTAAACAGGGAAACTTTCTTCAATCATGATCAACGACACATGCAATTTTTTTTTTTTTTCGACTTCTTCCTTCTCCACACCCTTTTTTTTTTTCTTTCCTTTCTTTTTCATCACCTTCTTTCTCGGTTTCATCCCTCCTTTCCTTCCTTTCCATTCTTTTTAAACCATGCGATCTGTAAGCCTGATCTTATTGACCTTGGCTTTTTTGGGGTTGTGTTTGGCTCAATTAGGGCCCGACATCACCTCACCTGCCAATAATGCGACAGTGGATCCCGGCAAAAAAGTCACCATCGATTTCCAATACCAAAACCTGGGGACTGGCACGTACACAGTTGATATTGCTCTATGGCAAGATG
This sequence comes from Hesseltinella vesiculosa, assembly GCA_002104935.1. Lineage (NCBI taxonomy): Eukaryota > Fungi > Mucoromycota > Mucoromycetes > Mucorales > Cunninghamellaceae > Hesseltinella > Hesseltinella vesiculosa. The sequence continues at coordinate 330,898 of MCGT01000003.1, read as the reverse complement.
CACGAGGCGAAAGCAAAATCCAAGATGTGGTGCAGGGCTACAGTCTTCCAAATGCTGACTCGTCCGGAGTAACTGTACCTTTTTACTATAATGGCTCTTATGACTGGTGGGTACCTCACGGAATGAACTTTTCCTTTTACCTCTCGGTCACGGAACACGCTTACACCCAGGCTGCCGGCAACATCACTGTAACTAGCCAGTATCTTATGTTGCATCCTTCCAGCGCATGGTCCATGTTACCCAACACCTTATTTGCTCTTTGTATTTCTTCCTTCACTTTGTACCTGTTATCTTAGTAAACTTTCTGATTTACTCCTCTTTCTTCTTTGACGATCACCATTTTACATGCATCCCATATCAAGAAAAATAGGCGCCTCCTTTTTTTTTCTGGGCCGAAATAGCTTTGTTTAGTCCCGACTCTTTTAAAACGACAGGAACGGATCTCCAATACGATCGAAAAAAAAGTGGATCTCCTGCCTACATCAGGAAAGTCTATTTGGGGCACTTTCACTTCCAAGAAAGAGAAGAAAACGATGCATCGAGAAGAAAAGGCAAAGCGCTCCTGAGAAGCAACCTCCAGGGCAAGTGGGATGCTTCCAATTTCCTGGGGATGGTTTTGTCAGGTCTCCACCACCAAGACCATGGCTTTCTTTTTATCTATTTTTCATATTTGAAGTATGTTTCGTCAGAGTCAATTGTGCTCTGCGTCAGGGTGCCGCAATGAACGAAGTCGATTTTTTATTCCCCAGCCATAAAAGCGGTTTGGGAATGGTGCCCTCACCGCCCGCTCAGCCCAAAGTCCTCAACTTTAAATTGCTCTCATGTTTTCTGGTGGTTCACTTTGTAACTGGAAAGTTGATGGCTGCTGAAAATTAGGACACAAGATTGTTTTCATGAATGCCATATCTAAAGTCGGGTTTGTCAGCGAAAAAAAAGTGCGAAATCGAGAAGCAAAGTTATCATGTGGCTCTCATTGGTCTGGTCCGCGCTACAGGCTGAAAAAAAAAATAGTGCAACTGGCCTTGGCTCTCTCTCCCATTTCATCTTTCATTTATGCTCGTTTAGATCGACTCTCGTGGCAATATTCCTAGCCAATGGTAAAGTACCCCTGTACTGCCGAGATTGGCCGCCCTTCTCACATCAAAAGGCTATAAGCTTGGATCGCCTGGGGATCACCTGGAGAAATTGGCCGATTTTTCGCTTTTTTTTAGCTGGGGAATCGGAGGCGCTAACACCAAACTGATCAAAAGTTGGCTGGGCGAATTTCACCAATCGACGTGATTTTTTGAGCACCCTCATCATTCATGAAAGTGCACCTTCTCTCAAAATTTCACACTGATCTACTGTCTCAAAAGTGCTGTGCATTCTTTGCTTTTTTTTTTTCAAAACTGAAGAAAAAACAAGTGGGGTGGCCAAATTCAACTTCCGCATTGCGCTTCAGTTCCTGGCCTGTTTCTTCTGCATTTTGTACTGGTATGGGGACTGCAAAGTCCAAGCTGCTGATTTGTTAACATGACAAGTACATGGTTGCTTGCGAAGAGCCACCATGGCCAAGCGTGTCAGCATTGTCCTGGCTAGAAAGTTGGCAAGCCTGGCTATGTCTCCTGCTTTCCTGCAAAAAGAGGAAACCTAAACCGATTTCAATGAGCGGCGGCTATTTTTTTTTCTTTTTTTCTTTTTTTTTTTTTTCCATTCGGACACATCCTTCGAACATGACGTCGTCCCCTGTTACGTATGCACAATTGACTTCAGATACATTTGCACCAAGGAATGGAGCTGATTCGGATAATGAAGACAACAGTCAAGATGCCTCCGTTGCACCTCAAGAAACCACCATCCGAGTGACCCGTCCCACCGATCCCATTGATTTTGTCCTGCCACGACCGATCTTATCAGATGACGATCTTCATGACCTTGCTTTTAGGTAAAGCTCTATTGCGAACCACCTAGGAGAATTATTATGTCGTCAAGATGGATGAGGTAAGGGGAAGGATTGCTTATCTGTTTTTTTTTTTTTTTGATAGACCAGCGGCGCTGAATTCCCGGGTGACATGCAGGATTATCCGATTTCGAGATGGACTGGACAAGCTGTATCCAGTGTACAAGCTGTATATTGAGCACCTTGCAACGAATGAAATCCACCATGTGTTGACGGCAAAGAAGCAGCGCAAGAGCCAGACCAGCTATTATACCATCTTTGGCAATATCCATAACGTCGACCAAGAGCATCCAGGCGCCTACATCACCAACGAAAAGACGCTGGGCAAGGTGCGCTCCAACTTTCTGGGCACCTCCTTTTCTCTGTACTCTCATGGCAACCACCCCGAAAAAAAGACCGACATTTCCAAAAAAGACCTGCCTCTGCGTGAAGAATTGGGTGCAGTGCTCTACGTAAAGCAAAAGAAGTGACTTTCGGCATCTGCTCACCCTTTTTTCTTTTCAATGTCTAGGATCCCAATATCCTTGGTTTCAAAGGACCCCGAAAAATGACCATTCTGACCCACACCCTAACCAGAGACGGACGGCGGCCTGAATTCCGTCCCGAGTCGGTAAGTCTTGGAGGGTATCACAAGAAAAAGAGCTGGAACGCCCATCGTTTCTTTGTGATGGGGTAGGAATTCGAAACGCTATTGGCAAAGTACAAGGAAAACCGGATGGATAATATGCTGGTCCTGCACAACAAAAGCCCTCAGTGGAATGAAGGTAAGCCCACAAAGGAAAGGATCACTGTCCAACGCGCTCCTCCCTTTTCTCGCTAGAAACCCAATCGTTTGTGCTCAACTTTAGTGGTCGCGTCACCCAAGCCTCGGTGAAAAACTTTCAAATCGTGCACGACAATGACCGTAATGTTTCATGATAAAAAAAAAACGGGACTGACAAACTCCTTCATGGTTTCATTTAGTGGATTATATCGTGATGCAATTTGGTCGAGTGGATCGTGATTATTTCACCTTGGACTACAAGTACCCAATTTGCTTGCTGCAAGCGTTTGCCATTGCATTGACATCGTTTGATGCAAAGCTTGCCTGCGAATAGAGCACACCTCGTTCAAAGGGAAACGCCTCTGCTCCTTCATTGTATCATAGCCCTTTTTTTCTTGCCAACAAATAAACCATGCCAATGTGACTCTTTTGGATCGCCCAAACGATCAAACCTTTTGATCTTGACACCTTTTATGGCAATGCCGCAACAAGCGCCTCGTCAAAGCATTCAGCCTTCAAACACTTTTGTGCACCAGTAACAAAAAGAGGATGCCTTGGCTGTTTATTTTAAATGCACCGTTTGAATTGAAATGACCCATAAAAGATGCAGGCCAATGACAAAAATAAGGGGCACAAGTCAAACAAGGTGACAAACGACAACCACAAAGGGGGACTTTAAGGAAAAAAAAATATACCAGACGTTGACACGTCCAAAAAAGGAGACCTGTCAGATTACACAGGGAGGCAAAAGCTTGCCTGACAGTTACCTAACATCCTAGAGTGTCTGATCAGAAGAGTTATCAAACAATAAGGAGGTGCACAAAAAAAAAAACCCCCCCCCATACACGAACGGCTGATCTCACCCCACAGGCAACACTTTGTAATTGAATGCGTTTCATCATCTTTTCCTTTTCATCCCTTTTATCTCACTCTCTGCTCCCACCTGCCACTTTTTTTTCCTTTCCCCATTCTTTAGACCCTCATACCGATGATCCAAGCCTCGACAAATACCAATGGAGGCAGCAATCGTTCTCAACGTCGCGCCGTTCAACGTCAGCAAAAAAAAGCCGCCAAGAAAGCGGCTCGTCAGGCCATGAAACACGGCGTTCAATCCACCAGTACCAAGAAAAAAGGCAGACGATCTACTTCCTTGACCGCTACCAACCCTGAGCCTGCCTTGACTCAAAGTATCGACAGCTTCGTTGACGCAGCCGCCCAGCCTACTCCTCTGGCTAGCGGCACCTCTGATATTATGCATCCTGTTCATGACGTAATCCAGCCAAAAGACTCGGATGCTAACGACATTGAACCCTTGTCTATGACAGTCGAATCCATCGAGACGGTCAAGCTAGCCGACCAAAAAGAGACATATCCAGGTATCGCCGATTCGGTCATTGCTCCGTGTTCAACCTTGGCACCAATGACTCCATTGCTGGATTCACAGCCTCCGTCCCCCAGTCTTGCCGATCCTGCTCCTATTTTGACACCAGTATCGTCCAACAGTGCCACACGAAAAACACTCGACACCATCTCCATGTCCCAACTCGACGACCACCTGCTGGGTGTCACCGAGAACAATAGCATTGATCCCAATCGCCAACGTCACACCAGCCAGCATGAGGAAAAATTTAAACTCGACGACCACTCTCCATTGTCAGACTGGGTCACACAGCATTCATTACTGTGTGACAGTCAGTTCACCGAGGAAATCCAAGATCAACCACCTCCTTCCACCCTTGCCGACACCATCTCTATACCCTCTTCTCTCAATGACGACACCGCCTCCACTTTGAAACGGTCTCATTCTAGCCTCTCCTCTGTCCAAGGACAAGCGTCCCTAAAGCAAGAAAGCCTCTACTGGCACTCCGAGGAAAAAGTCCCTTCCGCAACCTCAGCCTCGCCTAATTTAGAAACTGCCATGGTTGCACCAACGACGGGAGCAAAGAAAGTACACCAACTTGTTAAGACGTTGAAGAAAAAGGTAAGATGGCAGAAAAACAACGCTTTCCCAAAGTGGCACGTTTTCTAACCTTTTTTTTCAAGGCCAACCGATTAACCAAATGGAAGTGGAGCGCCAAAACCAAACAATTTCACGAGTGGATTGCTAAGCATTGAAATTTGCCAAATCTTTTTTTTTTTTAATAAAACTAGTCATGGTTGAAAAAGCAAATGGATTTAACCCATTTGAAGGCAATCACCAAGTTTTTTCAAATAAAATCTTGTGGCTCCATGTGTTTCACAAGCATTCTTTCTATCATCCCATTGGCTACAGCCTTAATGGGTTCAACATTGGATTTCGTGTTCACCCACGACAAAAATAAACGCACAGGCATTTCAAACCGGTTCCTCTTTTTTTCTTCTTCTTCTTCTTCTTTTCTTCTTAACAAAGCTTTTTTTATACAGATAAACAATCGGCTTAGACAAGGTGCAAACCCGTAAGTGAAAAAGGCTGGTTTTTGGCGTTTTTTTTTTTTTTTACTCAGCTTGGATTGCCATGCGGCTTTTTTTCTTCTAGCCTAACCCAACGCCATTCCTTTTAAACACTCCTTGAATTTATACGATCACGATATCCGCTTTGTTTACATCCCTCTCCACTCTTTTTTGACAGTAACCCATTGTTACTTTTATTCTGCCTCCTTATTTTTGCCTTGCAGCTCAAAAAGCAACCCACAGGTGTCTCCACTTTCAAACACCGCATTGGTCGTCTCCTTAATTTTAAAGCGCGTTTCCCACTTTTGACACCCCCCCTCTTCTCCTCTCTTTTTTCTCTTTCTCGTTTTTTTTAAACTTTTTTGTCTTTTTCCCTTTTGATTCCATACATTCTACATGTTGATATTATAATATGACCTCTTCTTCAAGTTTACCATCACCAACCTCATCCAAAGATCAACAAACCACAACTGTTCAAGTCGGTAAGGACTCATTTCCATAAAATAACCAGACATAATCCAGAATCCAGGCACAGCATTGCTTGCTCCATGGAGATCATTCAATACAATGTAATGGTTATGACTCACTCTTTTCCATGCCATTCCTTTTTTTTTTATTTTTTATTTTTTATTTTAGCTATCCGAGTACGCCCATTAACCGAACAGGATCGTTTACAACCTCGCTTCTCTAACTCTACCGACTCGGACGTTATCAAGACCTTCGGCAATACCGCCACTATTGTCCCACATCAGAAATCCTATTCGTTCGATCATGTTTTTGATACCGAAAGTACACAAGAACAAGTCTTTAATGGTGTGGCCTCCAAACTGGTCGACCGTTTCTTGGACGGTAAGTTGTGTTGGACTTTTTTTTTTAAAAAAAAATCACGTGTGTTCACTCCATGTTGAAATTGACTCCTTTTTTTTCCCTTACATGATGATAGGTTACAATGTGACCATTCTTGCCTACGTAAGTAACAACAATTGTTTTGTGATATGCAGCTGGCTACTTCCTCGTTTTGCTACTTATTGCATACCAGGTTGTATGAAAAAAAAAAACTGACCAAAAAATTAATTATCACTGTTACACAGGGCCAAACATCCTCTGGTAAAACCTACACAATGGGCACAGCCCTGGATATGGATCAAAACGTTCATCCTGAAGAGCAAGGTAAAAAAAATTACACTGCTCGATTTGGCATTTGGTCATCTTGTTTCATCTTTTTGCATGGCTCCTTTTTACTTCGGCTTATTTACCCTATCTTTTTTTGGTGGACTGATCGGAATAGGGATCATCCCACGTGCGGTCTCGTCATTATTTGAAAGATTACAGCCATCCTCAACACCATCTCCTACATCTCGTCACTCCACTCTGCCTAGCGCCACATCTACTTTTCCACCGCAGTCCGGCGCTCGTCTACCTCGTCGAGCTTATTCATCTTCCCGTTTACGACCCGTTTCCATGATCAACACGGCTCCGGATACCACACAACCTCCCCGCCGTGGCTCCGCCCCTCTGGATGTCCTCACTCAAAACACCACCCGTCATACCATCCACGTCTCCTTTGTGGAAATCTACAATGAGGAACTAATCGATCTGCTCAATCCAGCCCCTGCCCATGAACGCCCCCCTGCCACCATTCGTGAAGATACCAAAGGCCAAATCCGTTGGACCGGCGTCAAGGAATTACCCGTCGAAAATACTGAAGATGTCCTAAGGTAAAAAAAAAAAAAAAAAAAAAAAAAAAAGAGACCTGAACAAGCTTTTCATCGACTAACCCTCTCTTTATTATTAGGTATCTGCAGATGGGAACCGATAACCGAGCAACAGGATCTACAGATATGAACGCCAAATCGTCCCGATCACACGCCATCTTCTCCGTCACCCTTAAACAAGAAAAATGGGTTCCTTTTGCCGCCTCGTCCAAATCCACAGGTCGTAACAGCAAACGCGACCTTACCCTGCCTGTGTCTTCCAAATCTTCCATGATCAACCGCCGTGGCTCCAGCCTCAATGTCCGCGCCATGGTTGGCCAAATGGAACGCCAAGACTCCCAAAGCCCCACAGACGACGACGATCAAGATGGCGAATGGATGGTGTCCCACTCAAAGTTCCACTTTGTCGATCTGGCCGGATCCGAACGTCTTAAGCGCACGGCGGCCGAAGGCGATCGCCGCAAAGAAGGCATCAACATCAATGCTGGCTTACTGGCCCTTGGCAACGTCATCTCCGCCCTCGCCATGGACACCACCAACATGGCAAGCTCCAAAAAACACATACCTTACCGTGACTCTAAGCTCACCCGCCTGCTGCAAGACTCACTCGGCGGCAACGCCACCACCCTGATGATCGCCTGTGTCAGCCCTGCAGAAATCAACCTGACCGAGACCGCCAACACCATCAAGTACGCCCACCGTGCCCGGAACATCAAGAACAAAGCCGAACGCAACGAAACCGAGGAATGGATGACCAACGACAGCCCCGACTACCTACGCTCGCTCATCACCAAGCTCAAGACCGAACTCCGTGGCCTGAAATCCCAGCAAACCCGAACCCATCAATCCACCTCGCCCACGCAACGGCAGCGCTCCGTCAACAGCGCCGCCTCCTCCCCCGAAACACCCACGCTATGCTACCCCATTTCACCCAGTCCTTCTTCCCCCGGCAAAGTCTCCACCAGCACGTCCTCGGCCGGTGCCGACGACCTCGGCGCCAAACACGTCACTGAAGACGTGGACGTCCAGATGCACCATGTGGTCTCCGATTACCGCCGCCAAATCGAGGAATTGCAAAACGAACTGATTGTCACCCGTGAACGTAACCAATGGGTTGAATCTCAGCTCGGAAGCCAACTAAAGAAACCCTGGCCAGCCTGCACCTCGGTCGATGACCTGGATCCTGTACATAAACAAAACGACAGCCGCGTGTCCAACGGCTCCCAGGACTCTGCCCTCGGCAGCATGGATTTCCAGCAGCTTGTCGAGCCTGTCATTGAAGAATATGAAAAATCCATCTCCGGCCTGGAATCCCAACTGGCCCTTGCCCGTGCCGCCCTGACCCATTCCGACGATGCCTTGCTGGAGCAAGAACGCAAGATGACCGAATTCACCACCCTGCGCCAGTCCGAGCAAGATGCTCTTCATGCCCTCAAGGATCGCCTGGCCAAGATGCTCGAACGGGAACAATCCACCGAACGCTATGTGATGGAATTGGAAACCAAGCTCGCCACCTCATCCGAAAAAGCCTCAGAAGACCATGATGTGCTCACTTCCCTCAAGAACAAAATCATGCAGTTCCAAGAGCACAACACTACCACCGAGCAATACATCGAAAGCCTCGAAACCAAACTGGCCAAGGCCGAAGAAGACCATGACCGCTGGAATGTGCTTGTCGAAGCCGCTGAGAAGCGCATCGCCCTCCAGGAAGAGCACATCTCCATGCTCAACCAAAAGCTCGAACTTGCCGATCATGCCGTCTCCTCTGCTAACAATGGTAATGAAAAAAAAAAAAATAAACCAGAAATACAGCCCCCGCTCACTCCCCCCCCCCTCTCTCTTCCTCATCAGATGCACAGGAAGATGACTCGGAGCAGGATCAAGAATCGCTGATGCAGCAAATCGAAGCCTCGGAATCACAACACCGTGAACTGCAACAAACACTGGCTTCAATCAAACGCTACTCTGTAATGTCATTGTCGGCCATGGTGTCTGACCTGCAAGTGGGCGTGCCTTCTGCTAAAGCATCCACCAGCTCCTTGACTAGCGTCACCGACATCAACAACGATGCCGATTTGTCCTCCCAAGACTTGCGTGAGCAATTGGTGCAAAAGGAGACTTTGATTCATGCCCTGCAGTCCAAGCTCGACGACATGGGCGATCTCCATCAGCAACTGGCCGACCTGAGACATCAGCACGCCTCAGCCATTGCCAGTCTCGAAAAGGAGACCGATGCCTTGAAGGAACAGCACACAGTCGCTCAGGAGGAATGGCAGCAGCAGCATGAACAGGCTCTGGCAAAAACCCAATCGCTGCAAACCGAATTGGAGGCATCCCAAGCCGACCATCAAGATATATTTGACAAGCACACCAGTCTGCAAAAACAACTGTGGGACCACGAGCAAGGCACCCGAATCACGTTGCGTCGCCGCCTCGAAGAAGCCGAGCAGCTCAAGACCGAATTGGCTGCTCTGCAACAAGTCGAGCTCAAGCAAGATCTGATCATCAGCGTGTTTGAGCAAAAACTGGCCGACCTGGAAGCCACCGTCACCCAACTGCAGCAGCAGCTCCATGCCAAGGAAGATCTTGTCGCCACTCTGGAAAAGGACAATCACGCCAAGACCTCGCAGCTCGATGACCTCCAACAGCAGGTCGGTCGCTTGTTACGTGACCTAGCCGGTCTGGGTGTCCAACGAAAGCAGCTCGACATGATCATTGCTTGGATGGACAAGTCTTTGCACCAGCACGACCTCAGCGCCACTGCCTCCCTGGCCACCCTCGGTGATCTCAAGCAGATGCACACGCTGCGCGACGCCGACTATGAAGAAAAAGCTCGCCTTGTCGTCCAGCTCGAAGCTCAAGTGGCTGAGCTGACCTCGACCGTCGAGACAAGCGATGTGTCGACCCGACGCCTCACCAAGGAGCTCACAAGCGTCAAGGTAGCGTTGCAAGACGAGCTCGAACGTGCCCAAGGCAAGGATATCGACCTGCAACGTGTCGCTGCGATGGAAAGTCGCGTGATCGAACTGGACAAGGTCGTCGATGTCGAGAAAAAGAAACGCGACGAATTGACCGCCAGCCTTGCCGCCAAGGAAGAAGCTCTGACGAAAGCCAATGCCAGCCTGGAACGCCAGCAAACCAAGGTGTCGCAGCTCGAAAAGCAGCTCACTGAAGCCATGGCCTCGATGGAAAAAGAACGTGAACTGGTCTCCGCCAACGATACCTCGGGTCTGATCGCGGAATTGGAAGAAAAACTGCAAGTGCTCCAGCGAGCACGCCAGTTGGATCAAGATGAATTCGACGTGCGCTTTGATCGTGCCATGGACGATTTGGAAGATTCCAGACGCGCCTACAAGGAACAGTCCCACATGATCATGACCCTCGAAGACTCGGTCCAGACGCTGCAATCGCGCCTTGACGAAGCCGTCGCCAGCCACACCATGAAAGCCACGCAGCTACAGCAAATGCAAGAGCAGCTCCGCCGTCGCCCTTCGTTGTCCTCTACCGGCACACCTGCAGCCTCTGCCAGCAACAGCAGCAATGCGACCGCCTCAACTTCTGCCTCCTTCAATCTGCGTCGTGCGCGCGCCGACTCCTCCACTAGTAACGCCAGCAGCGCCACCCATCGCTTCTTGGCTGATGTCGAGGAGGAAGAAGAAGAAGACAGCACGGAACGTGAAGCTGCGCTCCAACGCTCACCTTCAACTGTGTCTCCTGCCTCAAGCAAACATCAGTCGTATGATGTCACCAGCCTGCTGCGTCAGCTGGACGACCAAGAGCGTCTGATCAAGGAAAAGGACGACGCACTGTTCAAGCTGGAACAATCGCAAGCCAACCGTCATCTGCCCTCGGCCGCACGTGAACGTATGCTCGCTGCCACCAGCATCACCGATCAAGACGGCAACCAAGTCGACGTCAACACCTTGCCTCGTGAAGCGCTTGTGGATCTGCTCGGCCAGGCGAACAAGGACAAAACCCAGTTGCTACTCCAGCTTGACGACCTCGAGGCCCAGATGGTCGCCCAACGCGACCGCCACGCCTCCGATTCCAAGCGCCTGGAAATGGACATGATGAAACTGACAGCTGCCAACGACCGCTTGGAAAAGGAAATGGAGCAAGTCATTCCTCGCCCTGCACCCATGCCCTCGGTATCCTCAAGCCACAGCATGCATTCTTCTCATCACCCCATGCCGACCGCCAGCGTCAGCACCGGCAGCATCATCAGCGCCACCTCGCCACCTCAAACACCTCGGGCTATGTCTCCCACCCACTCCGCCTCCTCCAGCCTCAAGATGTCCCGCAACATGTCCATCACCGCTCTATCCAAGCTGCAAAAATCAAATTCCCTCAATGGCGTCCGCCATCATTCCCTCAACCAGCAAGTCGGCGGCCAAGAAGATGACACGCCTTCGCGACCACCAAGCGTGCTTCGCACCTCGATGGACCGGCCTCCATCCTCCCTGGCATCGTACCGAGCCATTCCTCCTCCCTCAGCTCCTCCTTGCAACCCACTGCCACCCATCCCCACCACGCCTTTGCCTAGCCCACCTTCGCCTCCCTCCAGCCATCTGCAACGCAACAACTCCACACATACCCACATGAGCGACGCAACCCATGTCAGCAGCATTGCTACCAGCCAGCAATCCAACCTGACCACCGCCGACCAATACGACAAGCTGCTCCGGTCTCTGCAACGCAAGGCCCAGGCTGCCGAAACCGACGTGCGTGCGCACCAGGAAGTCATCAGCAAGCTGGAAATGCAGCTGTCCCGATCCGAGGTGTCCGTGCGTGATGCCAAGAAGCAAGTCGAGGTCTTGACGCGTGAAAAACAAGCCTACACTCTGGAAATCCAAAATTTGCGCTCCCAAGTCACCCAGATCATGAGCCAGCAAAAGGTCACCACTGATGAAGCCGGCGACAAGCGCAAGCAATTGGAAGTGGCGCTTGAGCAAGAACGCAAATACAAAGAAAAGGCCGAAAAAGCTCGCATGATTTTGGAAAACCGCATGGAAGAGCTGATGAACAAGAAGAACAAATTCATGTGCTTCTAAAAAAAAAGTCATCGCCCTCCCTTTTCTTTATTCCTTCTCCCATCCTTTTATTTATTTATTTATTTTCAATTCTTCAACTGTGTACTTTTAATTTCTTGCCCATTCCCTACTTTTCCCCCAACTCCTTTTGCCTAATAACTTTATTGTGTCATCTTTGTTTCCGCCTGTCACTCTTCTTTCCTCTTCATCCCTCCTTTTTAAGTGTAGATTTCTTTTTCGTTTTTATTTCCTTTAATGACTGAAATAAAATGTTTACGATAGCTTCAAACAGCTCTAATAAGACCTTGCCTTTGTTTCTTTATAACCTTGCAGTCTTCCTTTGGTGACGCATGTACTTCGACGAGCACAGGGGGGAATGTTTTGGCATCGTTGCGATTTGACGGGCAATAGAAGACCGACGTCCGATTTCGAAAAGTTGGGCCACTCTGTTGTTCCATGACCACAAAATTAATAACAGCGGGTTCATAAAGTATCCATTTTAACATTAGGTCTGTACCAGGGGTGTATTTTGGTTGTCATTGAAAAGAGAGATATTCCTCTGAGCTTAGATAGCCGCGTAACGTTGTGTGATGTCATATTAAGAAATAGCGAAGAGAAAGAAATATCAGGAAAAGGTGATAAAAAAAAAAGCTTTTCTCCCATCCCCCCTTTTTTTTGACAATGGCGGCAGACAGCCAGTAGCAAAATATTCCTTTTTTAAAAAGCACTAGTGAAAGCTACAAGGTTATTACGATCCTAAAGGGATGTTGTTGTTCTTTGCAGATACATATACGAGAGACTATCGAAGCATCAAGGATATCCTTGTAGGAAAACATGACTAATCACGCCCTGAACATGTCAGCCCTTGTTTTACCACAGCCGTGATGAAGTGGAGATATGAGCAAGACATTAGGTATCAAACGGCGAGCACTGGGGTGTAATGAGTTTAGCAATAGGGAAGAAAGCGCACACGCCTGCACAGAAAATAAAGGAGTGATGGTCTGATTCAACAGTAAGCTTATGAAACCCGGCGGCCTATGCACAGGGAAGCATGCTGGTTGTCCATCATCAACACCTTCCAGGATTGTTTCAGCCACAAGTTTCATTTCGTGTGTAAGAGGATGAACAGTAAGATTCTATCCTTATCTCCCTGAGTTTGATCTTTCGTTAAGAACAGTAGCATATCGTCGATATTTTGAAGGGTAAGACTTCATAGATTGTGTGTGTACTTAGAGGTTTCGTTAAGTAACGATTCTCAGATATATTTTACGTTTCCCACACCGTCTTCGTATAATCTAAAGTGGTTAATCACGTGCAAAAGAGCATTCTCCCTAGATTACACATTTCTCTATACTCGTGTGATATTTGTGAACAAATACGTTGTTTTCCGTTGAACATCGTCGACACCCTCTCAAATCATCCAAGCTTCACATCTCCAACCAAATGTTTCCAACTCCGACTCGGCTTCTCAGTGTTTTAAAGATTATTTACCAAGAAACAGTGTTCTTACTAAGATTAATGCTAACATCAATGTTCCAAGAGCACCTAACACTCGTGCTAAATTATCGCCTATCTCTAGCTTGATTGTGTAAATAGTTGTTTCTGGCATTTTCTGCAAGTGAGTAGCCAAAACAGATTCAGTGGGATCTTTCAAAAAACAGATGTCAACATCTTTCATTTCGTCAATCATCTTTGTCAATTTAGCAACATTAGAATCGTTATATGCTTGGCAGTAAAATATACACACTGCTTGTTCCCTCGAAATAGACATGATACAGGGAAAAGAATTATTCCGAACGCTGTCCTCTTTTCAAACTTGTGGACGCTGTCCTTTTTCAATCTCCATGGTCACCTGTCCAAGCAAAAATTCAAAACACTGTCCTCTTTTCAACGCCGTGGACACTCCCCTTTCTAGTAAGAAATACTGTAAAGATGTACTTTGGACAGTGCCCACTAGGCAAAATTCACTAGCTCAGAAGGTAATATTTTCCTCTAATTACGGCGCACCAATGTCAATGATATTGAATATTGGATGTTATGCTCTTTGTAAAATAATAAACAAGAATAGGGTGGGAGTGAGGTGCGACGATACTTCAACTTGCCAATCAGTGACCGAGCCTATAAAACCGATGCCTCCAGATATTAAACAGTTGATGCTGGATAGGTCATTTTTTCTCGAATGCAAGAAGTTACTAAATGTAGTTTTACAGTTCGGTGGGAGGGAGCAGGGCCACCAACGAAAATAAAACTCAGCACCAAGGTTTTTTTTAATTCTCTCTCTTTTTTCGTTAATCATAAACATCAGCATGGTGGCGCAAGTAACAGAGACACCCATCGATACCAATACTACAAAAAAGACCCAGCAGCCTGCTCGAAAGCGTAATCGAAAGAAATCTAAAAAGCAAAAGCTTGAAGAACTAGCGCAGGAGCAAGAAGTAAATTGCGATTTGTTTACTTTTGATCCAAAACGATCCATCCATGCTCATCTGCTTCCTTTTCTGTTGTATAGGAACGACATAAGCTTGCACAGAAAGACAATGATGATACCTTGGACGATGTGACAATAGAATATGTAGTCAAACCTGTCGATGTCTCCAGTCTCAAGATCGACAGTGACATTGCTGATGACGTCCTGGATCATTTCTCAAGCATTATCAAACACTTTCAAGAAGGTCCCAAGGATGAAGACGATGTAAGGCCTTGAAGGGTATCTTTCATGTCACAATCTCATAAATCATTCTGTGCATCTATATAGGATGTCATTATTGCTCCAAGCGAACCTACTGACGAAAAAGAAAACGACGATGCGGAAGCAGCCGATTCTGAAGACGACGACAAGGATCAGCCCATGTCTAAGAAGAAGGCAAAGAAAGTCCTCCGGATATCTGTGGCCGACCTGAAGCAAAAAGTATCCAAGCCAGAAGTTGTCGAGGTAAGAACCTGATGCCCAGGTCAAACTACAGAAACGACTCACCTTTTTTTGGAACAGTGGTGGGATGCCAATTCCGAGGATCCAGAACTGCTGGTCACCCTCAAATCTTACCGCAACACTGTGCCCATTCCTGTGCACTGGAGTCAGAAACGCAAATACCTTCAAAACAAACGTGGTATTGAAAAACCACCCTTTGAATTGCCTGGTAAAGAACTCGCCTTTCATCGAGAGAAAACGCTTGGAGCATGGGCTCTTACCCCCTACTGTTTTTAATATAGATTTCATCAAGGAAACTGGCATTATGGAAATGCGAGATTCTGTACGAGAAAAGGAAGACGAAGCAAGTATGAAGACAAAAATGCGACAACGGGTGCAACCAAAGATGGGCCGCTTGGATATCGATTACCAGAAGCTGCACGATGCATTTTTCCGCTTCCAGTCAAGACCCCAGTACTCGATCCACGGCGAAATGTACTACGAAGGCAAGGAAACCGAGGTGCGTGTACAAGAAAAGAACCCTGGTCAGCTCTCTGAAGACCTCAAGGAAGCCCTCAACATGCCACCGCTGGCACCACCCCCTTGGCTGATCAACATGCAGCGCTACGGCCCTCCTCCTAATTACCCAACCCTCAGGATTCCTGGTCTAAATGCACCTATCCCTGAAGGCGCGCAGTGGGGCTACCATCCTGGCGGTTGGGGGCGGCCTCCTGTCGACGAGATGAATCGCCCTCTTTATGGCGATGTGTTTGGCGTTACCGAAGAAAACCAAAAACAAACCGACTTCCCTGTCATGCATGTTGACAAGACACTTTTCGGTGAATTGGAAGCGGATGAGGGTAAGCAAGAAGAACTTGCCAGAATAACACGCTCACTTTATATCTTCTTGCGACAGACGTGGAAGAATCTGAAGAAGAGTCTGAGGATGAACAAGTAGAAGAAATGGACCAAGAGGAACAGAAGGAAGAGCAAGAGGAGCCCGTCGACGATGGCACGGTCACACCATCGGGCATGACCTCGGTCTCGACTATTGCTTCGGGCTTGGAAACGCCGGATGTGGTAGAGTTGCGCAAAGAACGCCGTACTGTACCCATGAGTGCTGACGAACCTCCCAAGCAACTGTACCAAGTCTTGCAAGAAACCGACAAGAGCGTGTCTGGTCTCATGGGCTCGCAACATGGCTACGAACTGGCCAACGTGGAAAAGCCGGTGATTGCCCCTACGACTGGTCGCATCTTCAAGCGCAAGCATGACGAAGTGGATGTAGCCTTTGATCCCAGCGAACTGGAAGCTGGTCTGGATGAATCGACGCTGCGGGCCAAATATAACCAGCAAGTGTCATCCAAAGTGCCGGGTGCCAATGGTGAAGATCTCTCAGACATGGTGGCCGAGCATGCCAATCGCCAAACCAAGAAGAAGAAGCAAGAACGTACCCGAAAAGAAAAGGAGTTCAAGTTTTAATTTCTCTTTTTTTTTTTATAATTTCCCCCATTCACTTTGCACGAATAAACATTTTTTTTTTTTTGGTTGAAGGCTGCGGAGTGTGAACTGGGAGGAAAAAAGGCATAGAGCGTGGTGCGGTGCCTTTTTGTTTCTTTCGTTTTTGAACATTTTGGTAGCATTGCCTGTTGTTGTTTTGTTGAGTCTGCTCTTCATCTTTTACTAGTTTACCCTTATCTTATTACCCACCACTCTTCCTTATTACCTTATTTTTATCTTCTTTGTTGCTTTATTTTCTTCTCAAAAAAGAAGAACGCCTTGTTTTTTCTCGATAGATACCCACCACCCCTCACTTTTTTTTTTTTTTTTTGCTACATTGACTTCATACCATTGCCTTTATTTAAGTTCTATCGTCACAAAGAACATTCAAAGACTTTTACCTAGGTTAGTTAATTGCACACATAGTCAACGATGGAAAGCTCCTCCCTCTCGGCCTTTGGATTGACAGACAGTAGATCCTCTCACCCAGATGACAACGCCATGGAACACAGCAACAGTAACGATTCCTTGCTCTTTGAAGACAACTATGACGCTCTACTCAAAGAAGTCCTAGAAGATGACCATGATCCCGAAGACACCTTCGAATTGGCAATGGCTGATCACGGCATTGACATTGACTTGGACGCCGCAACGGCCGAATTGCCAGATGAACTGCGTGCCGCTCTGGAAGATCGCTCGCTTGCCGACAAGTACCTGGCCAACCTTCGAACATTTATGAGCCATCAGCGCAGCAGATCCATGAGCTCCATTGCCAGCGCCAAAGGTGATTATGCAAGGTAATGCCTTCTTTTCTTCCTGTCTTGGCAGTGTTGCCGTTGGTTGACCCATTTTTTTTTTATCAGCCCCACACAGGCTTCCTTTACATTGCCCACAATGGTATCCGATGCCCACCACCCTCATCTACGCGATCCATTATCCAAGGTCCTAGACTCCGTATCCTACCAAACCCGTATGATCAACGGCGTGCAATCATTATGGGAACTGGAACAGAAACTTGATGGCCTCAAGATACCCGAGCTGGACCTCCCTACCGTGTCCGAAACAGTGATCAAGGCTCGCCTGAACGACTTGTACAAAATCCAGGACGACCTGTTCATTCATCTGCATGGCGGTCCTCTTGTACGCAACAACCATCGTCCTGCCATCAGCGATAAGAAGAAACGTGAAATTGATGCCTTGCTGGATCAGGTCGCCAAAGAGATTGGTCTTTACGAAGAATTTGTCAAACGAGGTAAAGAACGCCCTCATTGATAAATGTGCAACTTGGTATTGAACTTTCCACAACAGGGCAGCATCTCAATCTGGAACATATTTTGAACGAGTCGGACAGCTCTGACGAGTTCCCAGACTCAGAAACCATCTCTTCTCTTGGTCATTTTGTAGGTGGCACCTGAACGTGTGTAGATAAGAGTAACGAGAGGCAGAAGAGATGCTAATTTCTATTTTCTGCACGGATAGGATTCAGTGTCAGAGATCTCCAGGGCCTCGTCGATATATTCACCCAATGGCTCAGCTACGTCATCTTCGCTACGCGGCTTTCAGCAAGAAATGTATAGCTCAAGTGCTTCGTCCATCACCGGTTCTCTTTATTCTTCGGATAGCGTTTCCGACCAGCCACCAATCTCGGAGCTCCTTGTCCAAGGCGAGCAACGCCAGCTTGCTCGAAAAGGAGGCATTGGCATGATCATGTCCGAATCCTTCAAATGGACTCCCCTAGCCAAGATTTCCGACCACATGTATTCAAAAGAGACGCGTCAAACAAGCGGCTTAGTCTCTGTGCTCTCGGTATGAAAAAGGAAGCGTCTAGAACCAGCTTTCTCACTTTTGTTTCATTGTAGGTGAGCGGCGTCATTGCCATTGGAACCACTCGCAGCATAGTATTTGTCTATGATTACTCGCAAAATTTGAAATGCGTCTTGGGAGATGTGCGCCGTGGTAAGTAGGATGAAATTAGACAACAAAATAGAACATAGGTGGCATCTTTTTAATGATCTATTTTTTTTTTTTTTTTACGAACTCTGGCATTCCATGTAGCTGTCGATTTGGGCACCGTCACCTCACTTGCCATCTCCGCCGATCACACCACCATTGCATGTGGACACAGCCAGGGACACATTGTCATTTGGGATATACGTAAACCCCAGCAACCCATCCGTACCATAGATCCTATTGAACCAAATCAACGCAGCACACCCACTTCGTCCTTGGCCACCAACCCAGCCGCTCACCAAGGCTCACCCAAAGAAGGCCACGTCAAAGGCACTTCGATTCTACATCTGGGCTTTGTTGGCATCAAAAAATCGGAACTGGTCTCAGGCGATGATCAAGGTATGGCCTTTTATCATGTGTTGTACAAGGTTGTCATGGTCAATGCCGTTGATACTACGCGGATCTTGGGTCGTTATCAAAACCTGTCCGTGCCCACAACTTCGCCCTCGGACCAACCAGCCGAGTCATCACCCTCTGCCCTGCCCTCGTCTGTACCAAAAACCCGTCGCCCTAGCACTGTGTTTGCTCTTCGCCCACTGCCTCTTGGGCAGATGTTCCATCCTGCAGAAAATTTTGGCCTGGTGGCTCTCTTGACTCCCTACAAGGTAAATTCAAACAGAGAGCATGAGATAGGAACCAGTATCGATAATCCGTTTTGCAGATGATCATCGTCGGCCTAAAACCTACCCCACAAACACAGTACAAGTTTCTGAAACCGAAAGCATCAACTCCTACCACTCTGCAGTCGCTCGGCGGGTCTGCTGAAAGATCGCAACCACATGAACATGTCTGTGGTTGCCTTGCTTGGTTACCCGTCACCAAACACGCCGCCAAAGATGGGGCCAAAGGTAAAACAAGGAGACGTTTGCCACAGGTCAATGAATACCTCTGTTCTTTTCGATCTTTTAGACAAGCAGCTTGGCCGCGACACACCTTTGGTCACCGATCCTATGCTTGCATTTGCGTGGAACAACCACCTGTACATCGTCCGTGTCAGCACTGAGCGAACCGAGCACACGCACACATCACGATTAATGAACCCCTTGGGTCGGAAATCAAAACACAGCACCAAGTTGGACTTTGTCAAGTCAGGCGAATGTGTACTAGACGATGCCATTGTCGCTTTGGAATGGGTCAATCGACAGGTACACCTCCTAACGATAAGAGGTCAGCAGCTGCTTTTTATCTAACCCACACGTTTTGTAGATTTTGGTTCTCTTTACTCCCAACGAAGAAATGCTACTGTTTGATCCCAAGCTGATGGTCGTCACAGAACGGATCAATGTGCGACCAAAACAACTCGTGTACCATGACGCTTTTATTTCCTCACTGCGTGACCTTGCCAATCCAGAGAGCAAACCTGCAATAAACGATGCCTCATTGGACGTGAACCATGATGCTATCGTGGACCTCACCAACCTGCCCGAGCACGCCAACGCCAAAAGTATCGAAATGGCCTATTATCATTCAATCAAGAGCTACAAAGGCAAACTGTTTTTGCTGGTAAAGACCCACCCTCCTTGTTATATTCCCTTGCCGATGATTAGCTCACACCGTCTACCTCGTTGCTTAGGGCTTGGATCAAATGTTTGTCGGCACCTTGCTGTCATGGGTTGACCGGATTCTTGCCCTGGTACGCTCAGGCGACTTTTTACATGCGATTCGCCTGGCAACTGCATTTTACAATGGAAAATGGGTCCAGACCGTCATTGGCCTACCCGAGAATGAAGCCCAACGCAAACAAGTGGTTGGCGAGCGACTGATGGAATTACTGGTTGCGTCGCTCAATTATGTCTTCTCCCGCCGTCAGAGTGCTACAGCCGATGGCACAGCACCGTTGTCCTCTCCCACGCCCAACCCTATCCTTCCCACCATCCCCGATCAGCTCTATGCAGACCTAGCCGAGTGCTGCGTGGATGCCTGCCTAGGCATGGACGACATCGACTTTTTATTCGGCACTGCCTACGACAAGTTCGCTGATCACGAAAAGGCCGGTCCATTCTTGCAAGTCCTGGAAAAATACATTGTCTCTGAGCAGCTGTGCGATCTGCCCCCGGCGGTGATGAAGGATTTGGTGCGTCACTACAGCCAGCAGGGCCACCTCGATGGCCTGGAACGCATCATTTGGCACGTCCGCCCGCAATCCTTGGACATTGATCAGGTGGTGTCTGTATGTCAGCGTGAAGGTCTGTACGAGGCCATGATGTACGTATGGAACCGCAGTATGGACGACTTTGTCAGTCCGCTGGTGGAGATGCTCAAGGTGATCCGCCAAGTCATGAAGGCCATCCACAACCCAGCGACGTCGACAGTGGAGCTGGAGAAAAAAAAACGCATGGCCACGCAAGCCGAGACTGTGTTTGACTACCTGCGCATGGTGCTCCGTGGATACTCGTTCCCCGACGGCGCCTTGATGACCTCGACTTCACGTGCCAGCGAAGCTCGCAGCACAGTGTATTCCTTTCTGTTCTCTGGTCGGTGTGTTGTGTGGCCCCGCGTCGGTGGCAACCTGATTCTGACGGTGGACGACGAACAAGCGACCGAGCCTACCTATCCGTACCTGCGCCTACTGCTTCGCTTCAACACAAAACGGTTCTTGGCCGCACTGGAGCAAGCGTTTGAAGATCCCTGGCTGAACGGCGGCGACGACATGCTGACGTCCACTTTTGAAGAAGACGTGATGCAGGGCAAGGTCATTTCGCGCCAGATCATCATCAACACCTTGTTGGACGTCATGACCACCCCAGCTCCCATGGCCACCTTGACTCAGACCACCTCTACGTCCACAAACACACCTGCATCTGTGGCCTCGCCTCGGCTGCTGCCCTCTGCCTCCGCTTCCACTGTGCAATCCGGCATCAACGGCACCGCCTCCACCACCATCAGCAGCCTAACGGCCGACTCTGGCTTCCGTGCTCCTCTCGCCGCTTCGGATGATCCTTTGCTGGAGCTGTACATCTTCATTGCTAATAACCTGCACAAATACACCACATTTATTCTGTTGCCTTTGACGGCAAAGCAAAAAATCCTGACGCGTCTGACCAATGACCCCCACGACCGCTCGCGTGATGAACGCGAAATGGCTGTGCAGCAGCTCTTGACCGTCTACACACCCAACAATGAAGAGTACATGACGCTGATGTATGAGGAAGCACACTTTTGGAACGTCTTGGAAGACATCTACCTACGCGACAAGAAATATGGCAAGCTGGTCGAGACTTATCTGAAAGACAGCCGCGAAACCATGGCCACGTCGCTCGGCGAGATCAATGGAAGCGATGATGACGAGGATGTGTTGGCAGCCAAGCGCTCACGCGTGTTTGATTGTGTCGCCTGGCTCCTCGATAGCCATTCAGCTCTGACCGATCTCCAGCGGCAAGATGTCAAAGGTGTGATGTTGGTCCGCATTGCTCAGTTTGTTGATATGGATGGACAACGCACCGCTCACTTTGTCGACAAGTATTTTGGTGACCACCACGATATCATCCAGCGACTCCGTGAAGACGGCGACGACGAAGAGGACGAGCAGATGGCTGACAAGCGAATCTTCTCCTATCTGCGTGGCCTGCTGGAACCCGACTGGGTGGAAGAGGTGGACAAACCCAAGAAAAAGAAGAAGAGCCCCTCACCAGACAAGGTTGGCCTAAGTGGGCTGGACTTCTCCGCTGCCCTATTGCCAGCCACCCCATCGATGCCATCCCCTGCTCTGCCTGTCTTCCCACCATTGCAGCGCCAAGCTTTGGAAGCGCTATACATCGACCTCATGTGCCAGTTTGATCCTTCCGGTGTGTATGACTACCTCAACACCAAGCTGGATCTGTCATTGTATGGCCAGCCATCCCCTCCTTCCGGACCGGCGACACAAGCCGTGCCTATCCCCAGTCTGTCCACTTCGACGCGAGCATCGTCGTCGTCCTTGCGACTGGACCATGGTCAAGAGAGCCACTTGCGAACATTATTGGCTAGCTGTGAGCATTACGGGGTCATGGACGCCGTGGTGTGCCTGATGGAAATGCTCGGCGACACCCAAGGCGCCTTGGGCAAGATGCTGGAAGTCGGCAAGGAAAAGCTGGCGATGATCTTGGCCATACTTGCTGTGAACGAGGAGAGCAAGGATGTCTCAAGCCGGCAAGGATGGACCTTTGAAGACCAAAGCTGCATGAGCAACGGCCTGATCGGTCTCGGCGGTGTTTTGCGCGTGGGCACGCGGTTGTGTGAGCAGAGCATGACCGAGCAAGACGACGACATTGAAAACCACTGGTTCCGCCTGCTGGACATTTATGTGGAAGCGTCTATGGAAATCAGCAGTGCCTTGGACGTCAAGAAGCACCCGAAGATGGAAAGCTATCTGCCGGTGGGAGTGCAACAGCATCTTGTGCAGACCTCCAAGTCGTTTGTGCAGTCGATTCTTACCTCGTTGCTGCTGTCCACCTCGCCCCAAGTCTCGCTCCCACGCCTTTTGCTCCGCCTCATCGATTCCCAAACAAAGGGTGAAACCACTTTTGAAGATTTCCGCGATATCTTCCTCAGCATGCTTGACACCTACAAGTACGAGGGCCAGCTCTTGGCACTGACTAATCGACTCTTTGATCGTGATGTGTTTCTTGGCGTGCAAGACATGGTGCGACAGCGTGGAAAAGGCTGGCGGCCTCAAGTCATGATGTGTGTCATTTGCCGCGGTCCTATTTTGGATGTGTCTTTATTACAACCTGACATTTGGCCCTCGCCACCCTCCACCTCTTCCTCTTCCTCGACGGATTCTTCACCAGAGTTGCCATCCCCTGCCACCCCCATGTCCTCGGGCCTGATGCTATTCCAGTGTGGCCATGTCTATCATCGTCAATGTCTTCATCTACAACAGGAAACGCCGCAGTGCCTCGTCTGTTCTCATCAAAAAGCTTCCTAAAAATCCCGCCCTTTATAGTATGTATACCCACTGAAAAGGAAGAACGTATAAAATAAAGCGACCATATGAAAATGAAGTTATTTTTTTGGGTATAAAAAAACACAAGATGGACGTTTCTCAATTGCCCCATCTGCCCCTCCGTCATCAATGCGAACGGAGTAGAAAACTTTTTCATTTTTTGGGGAAGCACAGAAAAAAACAAAAAAAACTGCTTCGGTGTATTTTTCTCATGTCTGCCCTCTCTCGTTTTAAACCATCCCTTTGCTATCCTGTTTACATGACAACCGAGACAAAACTGACAACATCACGTCGAATGAAAAATTCAATATCAAGGCAAAAAGAAAAAAGAAAAAAAAAAAAACTGTGGGGGAACAAAGAACTTGTGTTGGGCCCTTTTTTTCACGTGGGCTAACGTATCCTTTTTGCCCACCTTTTTCAGTTGAGTTTACGTGAGCGGCTGCGCTGCATTTGGAAACCACGGCCTTCCAAGCGTGCAATATCATTGGCCCATCCATTCTATTTAATGCTATCCCCACTTTTTTTTTTTTTTTTTTTCGTTTTGCAGCACACTTTCGTCCTTTATTTTTTTTCTATACCATGTCCTCCACTTCACAATTACAACCTGTCAAGCAGCCCTTGACCGATATTCAAGAATACGCTCTTGCCGTTGAGTAAATCCATGAAACATTCCACTTTTTTATTTTCAACTGAACACTCACCGTTTCTCTCTCTCTCTTTCACTCTATGTCCATGGCTCAGTCCTGTCCGAAGCATGAATGAAGAACGAGCCAAGGCCAAGTTCAATGTTCGTGAATTGACCTATTTGCTGGATGGCGATGAGAAGCAGACTTTGGTAAGCAATGCAAAGGCTGACATTCAAGAACATCCATCCGCTCATTTCCGTTTTTTCCCGTTTGACTAGCTGAAAGAGCGTATTATGGAAGAGCTGGAACGTGACCCCTTGTTCAAAATGAAGGATGTTCATGATCTGACAAAAGCCCAAGCTCGTGAACGTGCTATTGAAAAGGTAATACTATCTTACTTTTTGCTTGGAGACTTGAATGTGCATTAGAAAATCGATGGGGGGGGGAGACCTGAAAATAACAAAAATAACCGTCTTTTTTTTTTCTCCCTAGTACCGCAGCATGTTACATCACCTTCAAAATGAATCAGTCGATAATTTCAAGAAACGGATGGAAATCGTCAGTATGGTCGACCCTGGGTTCTGGACCCGATTCGGTGTGCATTACGGTCTCTTTGTCGGTGCTCTCCAAAGCAACGCCACCGCTGGCCAATTGGGTTACTGGTTTGAGCACGGTGCCCTCGGTATGAACAAGTTCAATGGCTGTTTTGCTATGACCGAATTGGGCCACGGTTCCAACGTGCCTGGTTTGGAAACCACCGCCACCTTTGACGAAGCTGCCGACCAGTTCATCATCCACACCCCTACCTTGACGGCCACCAAGTGGTGGATTGGCGGTGCTGCCCACAGTGCCACCCATGCCTCTGTGTTCGCCCAACTGATCGTCAAGGGCAAGCGCTACGGCACAAAGTGTTTTGTCGTGCCACTCCGTGACCCCAAGAACTACAATTTGCTCCCTGGTATCAACATTGGCGATATTGGCAAGAAGATGGTATTGGTTTTCAGGAGTCTCAGGTGCTGGACACTCACTTTTTATTTGTTGACATGGAAAAATCTAGGGTCGGGATGGTATTGACAATGGCTGGATCCAATTCACTCATGTACGTATTCCCCGTGGCTACATGCTTCAAAAACATACAAAGGTGTCCCGTACCGGTGAAGTCAAGGAACCCAAGCTGCAGCAACTGACCTATGGCGCTCTCTTGCAAGGCCGTGTGGCCATGGTGGTCGACAGTGGCAACACATCCAAAAAGGCTCTGACCATTGCCATCCGCTATGCTGCCGTGCGTCGTCAATTCGCCAACTCCCGCTCCGGTGGCGTCGAAACCAAGCTGCTAGATTACCCCATTCACCAACGCCGACTCATGCCCTTGCTCGCTCAAACCTTTGCCATGCTGTTCACTGGCTCGGAAATGAACCTGATGTACAACAACATGATGGTGCGTTTGGACGGTGCTCGTGAAGGCGACAAAGATCTTGACGAAGTCATCGAAGCCCTCAAAGAAACCCACTCTACCAGCGCCGGTCTCAAGGCTTTCTGTACTTGGAACTGTCTCAGCACCATTGAACAGTGCCGTCAGTCATGTGGCGGTCATGGCTACTCTGCCTACACCGGCTTGGCTGCCATGTACCAGGACTTTGCTGTGCAATGTACCTGGGAAGGCGACAACACTATCTTGACCCTGCAAGCCGGTCGCTACTTGATCACGTCTTACCGCGAAGCTGCCAAGGGCAAGAAACTGGCCCCTGGTGTCGGCTACCTGAACAAGCTGAACGAACTGATCGGCAAGCGCTGCCCTGCCAAGTCGCCTGAAGCCATCTTGGACTACGGTGTCTTACTGGAAGCCTGGCAAGTTGTGTGTGCCAACGTTGTCAAGGCTGCTGCCCTGGAATTCGAACAATGCCTGGCTCGAGGCATGGACCAAGATGACGCCTATGAAGAATGCTGCAAGTCAACTCGCTAAGAACAGAAAGAAAGTGAAAGCTCACCCTCGTTTTTTTTTTTTTTTTTCCTTCACCTTTCTAGCTCAATCGCGCCTGTATGCTGCTAAGCTTCATTCTTATGGTTACCTGTTCAACCGCTTTGCCGACGGTGTGTCCAAACTGGAAGGCAACCTGGCCTTGGTGATGCGTGATGTCTGCCTGTTGTACGGCCTCTATACCATTGAAGAAAACGCCGGCGCCTTCCTACAATACGAATACTTCTCACCTGCTCAAATGGACTTTATTCGCTCTCAAGTCAACGCCCTCTGCAAGTCTGTGCGAGAACAAGCCATCCCCTTGGTCGATGCCTTCAATCTCTCCGACTACGTCGTCAACAGCCCTCTCGGTCGTAAGGATGGCAACGTCTACGTCCACTACTTTAACCAAGTCAAAGAATCCAACCCTCAAGGCGAGCACCCCTACTTTGACCGATTGATCAAGCCCTTGATCCACCGTAACGCCAACACTGACGAAGAGGACGCCGACGATGATGAACAAGCTGGCTTGGAATCTGACGACGAAGGTGATGAAGAATAGACCGTTTTCTCCCTCATCTACATCGACTCCAATCCCACAGCAGTTACTTTGCCCCATGCCACTTTTCTTAGAACTAATAAATTATGGTTGTATTATTTCTGCTCATACTCGTAGGCTGTCTCTCGACGTCATTTATTTTTTCCCTTCCGACCCTGTCCTCCCAACACGCTTGAAAAAAAAAAAAAAAGAAGTCTGAGAATGACGATGCTGTCCATAGGTAAAGAGAAACGATGCCTTTTTATGATTTCATTTTTTCTTATTTTTTTTTTTCTTTTTTTTTTTTAAAAAAAAAAAAAAAAAAAAAAAAGGGAATGCGAGAGAGGGATAAAAACCAGGGAGGGCTTTAAAGGTAAAACAAGGTGGGGGCACGGGTGGTGAGCTTGAGGTACAGATTGAGGCCGACGGCAAACAACAGTGAGAAACAGATGACGGTGGGACCAGCAATCTCGTCATAAGGCCCAGCAGCTCGCTGGCGAATCAATTCGCGTCGACGATAATAGAGACCCACACCATAGATCAAGGTGGAGATGGACACCAAGGTATAGACGACGCCACTGATCTTGCCCACGGCATCTCCGGCATTGAATAACGCAACGGAGAAAGTGGCCAGCAAGGTACCAAAGGACATCCAAGCAAAGTAGGTACGTTCGTTGGCAAAGAACACCTTGGGCTCGACACGAAGGGGGGTGACGACCTTCTTGGGCACCTTGACGCCAGGAGGCAGGACAATGTCGCTTATGTCTTGATGATGATGAGGAGGAGCGGAGGTTTGACCGAGGAAGACGTGGCGGAAGAGACCGCCGAGCGATTTGAGGCAGTGCTGGGGCCAAGACAGGTTGTCTTCGTCAGAAGTATGGGGAGGCGACTCTGACAGCTGAGGGAAGGTGGTGTAGGAGGTCGAGGGCTTGGTAGGGGTGGGCTGAGAGGCGGGCAAGAGACGGGTGCGTTCGGTGGCTTCGGCTAGGGCGTCACTGTGAGGTTGGGGGTGTTTGTCCAAGACAGGGCTGTGGTCACGCTTCTTGACCGAGGGCTGGTGCGAAGGCAGGATGGGCAATTCGTTCAGATCATCGCCCATTTGAGCCAGCCAGTAGGGCAGCAGAGCTACACGTGTGTCAAACATGACAGCCACACCGTGGACGAACTTGTTGAAGTCAAAGGCTTCTTCGAGAATGCCGCTTTCTTCCAGCTCAGTGACCCATTCTGGCTGTTGCTCGCCGGGGGCCAGGTCGAGCTTGATTTCAAAGGTGGCAAATGGGTAGCGGCTGACATCGTCTTCTTGCTTGATGTTGGCAAAGGGGAACTGGGTATCCACGTCCGTACGATGCCATTCGTCCTGTTGGCGGCGCTTCACCTGGTCAAACATGTTGGTATCTTCACGGATGAAGCACAAGTCTGTGTCCAACGCCATTCGAACTTGGTTGTCGCCTGGGATCTGGAACGCCGTTCTCTTGTAGAAAGTGCGAACGACTTTTTAGAGGGGTGAGGTGAGATGGGTGCCGTTTTTTTTTTTTTTTTTTTGGTGTTTTACCTGGCTGCAGCTTGTTGTCGACGATGGTTTTCTGCACACTCTTGACTAGAGCTTCAAAGCGGTCGACATCGTGTTCGGTTTTTCCAGGGGTGGCGCGGAGCTTCTGGGCATACTTGACGACGTAGGCTTGGCCACCTTGCAAAAAGTCGGACACATACTTGTCCTTGATGACAAACCGTTCTTTGAGTTCGTTGGCGACATTTTCTTCACGAAGGGTGCGTTGTTCAATGGCGATGGACTTGTTGTTCTGGACAGAGCCGTACCATCGCAGACGGATGATTTGCGAGCCAGGGGCCGCTTCGACGCGGGCACTGTAGGCTTCGAGATCGGTGTTATCCAGATAGAGGGTGGAGATGGGTGGGTCCATGTTTTCCTTTTTGCCGGTCTGGTCTCGGTAGACTAGTACAGGCAGGTGGCGCAAGACATAGGTCTTTAATTCCAAGACATTGTCTGGCTGGACAAAGTAGCGTTTAACAATGGTGCGAGACAGCTGCGAGCTGGGGGTGGCGGAGGCGGTGATGGGCGACAGAGTGCCACTGATGCGGTCAGAGGCCCATTCTTGGACAGAAGGGGTGGGCTGTTTGAAGGACATGGTCTTGCCGCCCTGACGGGCCTGGGCAAACAGCTGGGAAAGCTTCAGCAGGAGAGGGTCATTGTTTTCGTTCCAGAAGGGACACTGGTTCAAGCGTACCATGAACATGGGACGGAGCACGTAATTTGTGTGTCGGTCATGTTTCTTCACGATTTTCAAAAACCCGGTGTAGTTGATGCGTGAATAACGAGCGAGTCGGTTGATGTCGTCAGCGATATCGTTGATGCTTTCTTGTATCTTGCCACTTTCTTCCACAGCGTCCTCCTGGGGCATCTGTGTAGCAATGATTTCCGTCCAGTAGTCGGTGCGTGCTCGGATATCTTCCATTTTTTCTTGGTGGAAAGCGTACACCTACAAAGGATGGGTTCATTTTTACTTGATCTTCTTTTTACTTTTTTTTTTTCCTATCGCAATGACAAGGACGATCCATTTACCTTTTCCAAGTTCGCATCCAACATTTCGACGAATTCCGTTTCGTCCTTTTCAGAAAAAGGATTGTCTTTTTCAGCCTTGCGAAGTTTTTTCTTCAAGCCATCGTAATCTAAATAAGCCCCTTGCCATTCAGGATAGACGGTATCTTTGAGTTGTGAACCAAACTTCATGTCAAGAGTGATTCAAAAGAATGGGATAATCAAAAAACAGCAAAGAGCCGATAATTGGAAAGAAGAGAAAAATGGAAGTTTGAAAATGAGCGTTTTTCTTCCCTTTTCAAACCCAGCACAGATGTCAACCAACCGTTGCGCCCATGCTTTTTGACAAGTTTGAATTTTTGATGTTGACTTTTTCATCGATTAAGGTTTTGTTGTGACACGAAAGTGTTGTTCGCCTTGCAAACCATCGTTTTTTCTTCTTGATTTAGCATTTATTCTTTTGTTCGTTTTTTTTATGTTGATCTATGGCGTGTAAAGGGAGAGAGGAGGGAAATACAATTACAGGGGAGGAAGGGGAGAAAAGAGAATGCAGATGTCTATAAAGAGGATGACCAGGCTACGTTTGAGGTTGGCGGCCAACGGCCTTGCTCTCTAAGGGATTCTTCTAAATGTAGGACTTGCTCATAAATGACAAACATGATCGCGCTCTGTAAACTTGTCCAGAACACACGAGGCCCAATGCCTCGAAAGAGGCCACCAAGACCTTGGTGGCGGTAGTTCCATAGTAAACCATCAATGATACCGCTGTAGTGTTTTGGTGGCGGGGTGGTCGAGGTAGCTGTGGGAACAGTGGCCAGGGATTGAGCAGATGTGGCGGTGGGAGGTTTGTTGACAGGTGTTGATCCGGTTGCGCTCGCCTTTTTGCTGCTACTGCTACCGCTCGGCTGGGTCTGGAGCAACGTCTTCATCACGTCGAGAGGTGTGGTAACTGCACCTGCAATCCCACCAGCCATGGATCCCGTCAGCAAGTCGATCCCTATTGGTAACTGCTGGCCGGGCTCGACGTAATGCTCCTGAGCCAATTTCTTAAATCGCTCTACAGGAAATTATAAGTCAAGCGTCCTAATGGTTCCTTTGTCCCCTTGGCTCTTACCATAGCATGCAAATTGGATGGCAGAGTATGGCACGTCTCTCAGAATCGTAGCTTTAAAACCATGGAACAAGGCACCAAATCCATCATACTGCACGATCTAAAAAAAAAAACATGAGCTTTTTTTTTTCTGGGTGCCACCGTTCTGAGGGAAAAAGAGAAAACCTTACCACTTTGGCGGCATGCCATGTATTTCGATAATTGTATCCGCTGACGAAATGAGGATTGTTATATCGCCCTTGCAGCTGCATCCGAGTCTTTAGCACTTCTGAGGGTACATAAACAACCGAAGCCGCCAAGTCTCCCAGCGACCCTGCTGCCAAATGCGACACCACCTCGGGCACGCTGTTTGCCGTCAGGTTGCGTTTCGTGAATTCATAAATAGCAAAATAAATCATCGTTCCAGGTACTAGCATAATAAAAGGCAGGGTCAGAAAGGCAGGGATCAAAGCCGCAGTCTTGTTACCTGAACCAAGCATGGCCGGGGTGATCCCGGCATACAAACCACGCACCACGCCCTCTTCTTTCAGGATCAAACGATAGGCTTGAATCATATTGTGATATTTGACGGCTCGATGATGAGGTTGGCCTTGTAATCGAGTTTTGACGGTATCCACACTAAGCAGATAAATCATTTCAGATGTGTTGCACGTTTTTTTTTTTCTATTCTAATCTTTTTTTTTTTTTTTGTAGCTAGTTTGTGCTGTTCTTTTGTTACGATCTGGCTTACCTGTGCATCAAGAAATCGGCCGTTGCTCCACCTATACCGCCAGCAATAATGGTCTATGATGAACGTGAGAGAAAAAAAATGTGTGAGTTGCAGGATCATGTCAGGCTTATTTACATTCAAAGTCACTTACATCAAAATAAGGAGGGTATTTAGCTTGGTCAGGGTGGGGAGAGGAGGAAACTACAGAGGTACAGGGCGATGATTTAGTAATGTCAGCATTTTGTATCGTCATGGATCGAAAGATGGATGTCAGTAACAAAGGAGAGAGAGGGGGAGGGAAGAGAGGGGTTTTTTTTTTTTTTTTTTTTGGTTTTTGCCTGTTTCTTCCCTGTCGATTTTTCAATTCCCGCTTCACAGCATCGTGCCATTTTATCACTTTTTCTTTGCAGCAGCAAGCCAAAGAAGCCAGGACTTTCTGTCATCCATGTTTTTCATCAAGGGATATCCTCCAGAAATGGGTGCCATCCGAGAATGATTGGCATTCTTGGTGTTCTGTCATCCGTCAGTGCAAACCAACCTGGCTGGGTTTTTCTCCCGTCACACAATTTTGTAGGGGTTTGCCTGCACCTTGTAGCCATGCTCAGTGCTTGTTCAAGTACACCATTGATCTGACTAGTGGGCCCATTTCTCCATTTTTTTTTCTTGTATTACAAGATATTTAATTTTTTATAATCAGCATCTCACGGACCCGCACAGTCCCATGGCCGTTTCCCAATCACGCCACAATTTCACATTGCTTCATTTCTTACTGTTTACTGATAAATGGTGTGATAAATGGTGTCTCGCATCCATCCAAAACATCCGCACCAATGGCCAAACCCTCCAGCGCCTATGGGATCCACGGGTGCTCGTAGAAATGGCCAGCGAGCACTCTCTCTCCTTGTCTACCCAGCCTAACCACGCCTACATCATGCACTCCACCCGCCCAGTCACCCAACCCATTCATCACGCTCCCTTTCCTCTTAGCCAGCTGCAATTACATCGCACGCTTCACCTCATTATTCCTGGACACAGAGTCAGTCCTTCGCGGCCTCCTACCAGAAACTGCGCCAAGCACCATCTGTCAGCAGCTTCCGCTTCCCAACCCTTCCTTCCAACTCTCCGGCCATCCCTTTCTCCCATCCATGCATTTTTCTCTATGAACTCTTCAATGAAATCGCCGGAAACCGCCCTAGCCAATAAGGCTTCACGTAACCGCGCCCCTTGCTCCTCCCAATGACGTCGGCTCTTAATCATCGTCATTTCACTTTTTTGAATTTTTTTTTTTTCATATGATCGGGTGCACCGGGAACGGCTGGCGTTTGGCTGAGCTTTGGTGGACATTTTGCCAGAACTGTCCCATGTTTGCTGGTGATAATGACCTATACAAGAGCCTTGGACTTTTACTTAATTAACTCATTCGGTTCATACACTAGTTCGATGCAAAATTTGGCACCAAGCGAGCTCTTTATCAATGCGCTTGAATAAAGCAAAATCCAGGTGAGTTGTGCGGAGAGTGAATTGCGGCTCGACGTTCTTTTTTATTTTTTTCACATTTTTTTAGCTGTGGAAAAAGGAAAGGAGCGATCTGTATGGATTGACCCTGATATTTTCAGTAACGTTGCTTTTCATCAGCACTTGGTCGCTTGCAAAATGTCACATCGATTCATTGGATGAAAAATAGACGAGAGCACTTTTTGTTGTTTTAAAAAAGCAAAGGGGATCCCTTTGCTGATCTGGACAAACTTCTTCAGGTTTCGCCAATGAGAGGAAATGCTGAAAGCTGTCGAGCACCGCGGCCTCCTCCTATCTCTCTACTGGTGATCCCAACACAGAAGAGCTCCAGTCTTGCCTGCTCCTCGTGCGCCGCTGACAAACGCTTGGCCACCAATGAAAACAAATGGATTTCGCCAAAGCCCTCACCCTGTTTTCTGTGACCCAAATTAGGATATTGACCACGAATACTTGATGTGCCGGTCATAGACAACGTTTGGTATCAACCAGACCACTTGCCATTCCTCCTGATCATGTAAAGAGTTGAAGGTCGCCATTGACCGGCAGAAGCGGATATTGAATGTGGAAGGTGGGTTTTTGCAAGCGCAAACCGCCTGTCTTGCTCTTTCCGACAGGGCCACTCCTCACTAGGATCGATCTAAAGCGTTGCGTTCCTGAAAAGAGGATGAGATGTGTAACATACCGGCATCAAAAATTCCCGGAATGAAGAGAAAGCTGTGCGACTTGGTTGTGGCCCGTTCGTTGGCGTCAAGGCGGCCAAGGCGATGTAAGACGGAAAATGGCCGGATGAGGAAGTTGAGAAATGAAGAAAAATTAAAATTTTGTGTCAAGGCAGGCGAAAGGGTATCAAAAAGGGGCTGGAAGGGTGAGGGGAAAAAGGAAAGGGCTGCTCACCTCATTTGGCACTAAAGTTTAATGCTATCGATGCATGGATTGATTGAAGGCGAGCTATTCACACAGGTAAAATAAGACTAGGTGCGTCCGTGGCATTAAAAAAAGGATCCCCCCCCTTTTTTTTAAAAAAAAAAAAAAAAGACGAAGAGATTTGGGGACCTTTAAAAAAAAGCGCGGTTCCTTTTAGGAAGTCCAAACCAAACTTGTCCAACACGTGTAGCATGGACAAAAGCAGCCATTCTTGCAGTTTTCTTCAGGTCGACCAGAGGGTGAAATGCGGCAAATTCAAAAAAGAAAGAAAGCGCATAATCAACCATTTATTAATTTTTCAGATACAAAAATAAGGCTTATGTAGGGGAGAGTAAAAAGACAAAGATAATAGAGATGGCAAGAGGAAAGAAGAAACAAAGACAAAAAATTACTTGTGATTAGGGAGCGTAGACGAAAGGGTAGGGGTGGTTGCATGAATGGGATTATGGAAATATGAAGGATAATTGGATGAAGTGGAATTGGGAGTGGTTGGGTACGAGGCAGGGATGCCGGGGGTGGTTGGGGATATGGAGGAGGTGGTATGCTGATCGGCCAAGACGGTGGAGGACGGGACGGAGGACGATGAGGAAGCTGTGGCGGAAGGGGTGGTGGCAGAGGTAGGGGTGGTGGGGGTGGCAGCCATATTTGGTATCATATAAGGATGCGTGGAAGGGGAGGGTTGTGTGGACGAGGCAGATGGCTGTGGCGAGGTGGGATAGTCATAAGGCATGGGGCGCATGGAGACATGTGGAGACATGGTGTTGAGCATCATGGGAGGTTGCATAAACGAGGAAGGAGGGCCGGCATAGGCGGGAGGAGGAGGAGCACCCGAGGGATAGGCAGCCATGGCGGGGTCGGTGGAGGCGGTGGGATTGATGCCCATGGGATAAGGGTGGGTAGCATAGGGCGATGGCTGGAAGCGAGAAACGTTTTGCTGTTGTTGATGGTCGGAATAGTGACCAGGGCTTCGGCCGCGGACGACCAAAGGTTCTGAGTGGCAAGAAGCAACCTTGATCTGGCGGATGATGCCATCCAAGAACACATCCACATAGAGGTCCATGAGGCACACGTAGTACTGCTGGGCAGCGCGGCGCTTGCCGTTGTTGGCGGTGGCGGTCTTGAATTGAATGCGCTCAAAGGTGACGATGGATTGCAGTCCGCCGCTGAGGCCCATGGCACCGCTGGCCATGCTGAGATTCAGGCTGGAGTTGCTAGGAAGCACGGGTCGAGGCTTGGGGGTGGATTGGGGGCCTTTGTCGCGTTTGGGAGTGTGCTGGACGAGGTCGATTTTCTTGTCGCTGTTGGACACCTTGGCTGAGATGCTGAGACAGAACTGGTGGATCTGGACGTCTTGGCCGTCCATTCGGATGTAGCACTGGGGTTCCTGGTGGGGAGGAGGGGCGGGGAAGGGGGGCGGCGGGTAGAAGGCACGCTGGTTGGCCGGCGCATGGGGATCGTAGTAACCGCCGGGGGGCATGCCGGGCACGAGATGGTGTTGGTGAGACGGGTGATGGTGATGTTGGCCAGGAGGCTGCACGGTTTGGAAGGTGATGCCAGGCAAGGTGAAGCCACAGCTTACTTGGAAATAGTTGCGACGATAACATGTCCAGTCGTTATCCGTGAAGAAAAAGCGGTCCATTTTGCCCTGAATGGTGGGTGTCAGCCTAAGAAAGAGGTGTAAGACAGTGATCGTTTTGGTCAAGCGTCTTACACTGTGGTGTGGTCCATGTTGTAAATTGGCTCAAGACACTTTGTGGGCGTGAATTTGGGGCCAACTTCGGAAGGGTACATGCCGTCACTGCGATGAGCGCGTGGCTTTCGCATGGCAGGATAAGGATCATTGTTGACAGAAGGTCGGTGAGTGGGCTGGGGTGTGCTAGGTTCAGACGGCATCATACTGAGAGGATGGGCAAAGAAAGAAAAACGGTCAGAAAAAAAAAAAAAAAAAAGGATGGCCGTTTCAGCCAGCTTACTCTGGCAGCCGTTCATCTTTGAAATAGCCAGCGGGCACATCCGAGGGAAAAGCAGAGCTCCTAAAACAAGTACAAGGAAAATCAGCGATGATCTGGTTATTTACAAGGTTGGCTTTACATAGGAGGAGGGTAGTAATTTTGGGTAGGATAGAAAGTAGATTGTGGGTGAGAGGAATGATCGCCAGGTTTGGAAGGAGCTGCATTGACCCAATCTTCTTGTTGGTGCTCGGGGTGGCGTAATGGGTCCATTCAAAAAGTTAAAAAAAAAAAAGTAGGGGAAGGATGTTTCAAGAAAGAAAAGGGGAAGAAGAAGGCTACTTTTTTTTTTCTTACAAAAAAGATGTCGCGATGATTTTTTAAGCTCTAGAAAGTTTGTTTAGGTTGATCTGCCAATCAAATCAAGCGCCGAAACTCATAAACGGACCTTGAACCCATTTTTTAACTCTTCTACAGAAGTCATTCCTGCTTCAACAAAACGGGAAGATGGGAAGCCTGATCCTTTTCCACTTTGTCACATGCTTGTCATTGGGATGGCCTCCAGCCTTTGGAAGAAAAAAAAGGCTTCGCCATCGCCGGGGGGGGCAAAGGGGAGGAAGCAAGAAAATAAAAAAGAATGACCGGGGTCCTCGAGGGTGTTTTTCAACTTTTCCCATCGTCAATGGCTCCCCCCTTTTTTTTTATTTTCAATGGCTGTTCCTTGATAAAAAAAAAAAAAAAAGGTCCTCTCTGGGAGTGTTCAGCTTTATCAAATGTGCCCTTTTTTTTTTATACTCTTTAAACTCCTCTGTCACACTTTTTTTCGCTCTTGCTTCGGAGCGCGCTTGGTCATAGAGCATGAAAATAAAAGGGAGAAAGGAACTGTGCTTTTTCAATACGAGTTGTGTAACCATTAAAAACTCAATAACCTTTTTTTTCGAGGGCTCTTTAAGCTGGTTTTGATAATGGAGAGGGAACCTCGGGGTTTTGTTACGTGCGTTTTCCTTGCATGGTCACTCGAGATATTCAATGCACGGCGATCTGCTTTATTCCTCTTTTTTAATGACAATCCAAGCCATCCGTCGAATTTCAAAGGCTTAAAGTTTCATGTGTTAGAACCGCTTTTTTAACGGAAGCCAGGAGGTACAAGAAAAAAAGGGGGAGGTTCTTGGATGCCCTTCATCATTTTTTCTCACTGTCTCTCATTCACTTGCGCCAAAATGAAAACAGGCATGTTCCGCTTGGTTTTTTGAAAAGGTTGAAATCCCGTAAACTTTATTTATCATGTTTGTCATTGCTTCTTTTTCCCAAACGCATGTCTCCTGCAAGAGAAAGCTTAAAAAGGACTCTTTTTCCTATCCCATCTTGCCACTGATCTTCCTTTTACTGAAAGTGCAAGGATAAAAAAAGATAATGAGCTCACTTTTTTTATTGGGGGGGGGGATATTACCAATGTGTGCAATGAGTGCCTGTGAAACGCCAAAGCTTGGACCAACACTAAAAAAAACCAAACCCCCAAAACAAGAGAAAAAAAGCTTTCCAAACCAAAACGGTGAACTGTTTTCGAAGGGTTGACTCGCTTCTTTTTGACAGGCGTCAACTAGTTGGAGCTGGTACGACACCTGGGCATGTTAGAGAGAGAGGGGCTCCAAAAAAAAAAAAAAAGAGTACGAGCTTTCCCGAGCAAGTTTGCTAGTGACCGCCAAGAAAGAATGCTGTAAAAAAAAGGAAGGCCTTGAAAATTACCCACGCTTTATTTTTTCTATGTAAGGATGCTCTTCTGTGTCTCTTTCAAAAAAAGGGATTTATGATAAACCAGAAGAAAAATAAAAATGGGCACCGGCTTTTCTAGATCTCGGGCTTTTTGATCTTGTCTTGGAACCACCATGGGGACTGGGCAAGACAAGGCGAAATCTTTCTATGGGGAGCAGGAGAAAAAACAAGTGAAAAAAAGGTGGTCCAGTGCTGTCAAACTTACTGCTGTTCACTACTCAAGTCATCTGGTCATGCCAAAGGGACGACACAGGTAAACGGGGTGAAAGAAGATGTTGTCGCCATTCATTCCTGCTTCCGGTCATCCTTGTCTGCCATCCGAGTCTCATGAACCAGAAAAAAAGCAAGCAAAAAGAAGTCGGTAGGATGGACTCGGCCAGAAAGGGTGACAACCTACGCCGCAGCCATTTTCTGTAGCATTCTTGCCCACCGATCGGTGCAACCACGGACAGAGACGTCAATGCTCCTGTTTGGAGGACAAAGGACACGAGCGGTGTTCATTTTCACCCTTACCATGGACGGTGGCACCATCACGACCACCCACCTACGAAGCTGGCTGCCAAACTCCACCTTCTTTTTTCTTAACCGGACCAGCCCACCCATGAACCTTGAAAGCCTCCTTTCCAATCAAGGTGTATTCCTTTTTGAGAGGGTGCTTCACAAATGGGTATCATCTGTGGCTCATTCCTGGTGCGTTTCATTCGTTTGGCATCAGCTGAAATCTTCAGCCAACTTGACTAAATCAAGACAGCTTGCGTGTCTCTCCTAAGCGGGGAACTTGGGCCTCGGCATGAATGGAAGGGTATCTCCGTCCCTCTTCTTTTTTTTTTTTTTTTTTTGGTATCGCGGACCTGCCCAGGGAGTCGCCCCAATCGGTGCGACCCTGATCGAGAGTAGAATATAAACAAAAGAAAAAGAGGACATACAAACCCAAACAGTCAAGGAATTTGGGGCTTGAAAAAAAAAAAGGATCAGATCAAGGTCACATGGCAGTATCGAGTGGAGCTGGTGAACTTCCGTTTTTGACATGCTCCCCTTTTTTCATGTCTCTTTCCTCCTTTTCGACACTTTTTTTCTTTTCTTTTCTTTTTGCTTTTGTTTTCTTTTCTCCTATTCTTCACCAGATTGAAACAATGACAAGGTTTCAAAAGATAGTAAGACTCGAGGAACAAGAAAAGGACGGCCAGGAAGGGACGAGGAAAGAGCAAGGCTGACCTTTCGTTTGACTAGGTGCAAAGGATAAATCACAACCGACTGACACAGTGCTATGTGGCGATTGCACTGATCCAAGGCATCATTTTGGTGGTTTTGGAAGCCGCCATCGCCTCCGAAAATGTGCTACAGTCTCAACTGGTGCCCGACACCAACACGGCTGCCTTGGAACGACTGAACCGTATCAAATGGGAAAACATTGCTTTTATCGGTTTGCAGGTGTGGGTGATGTCCATGGCGGTGGATGCGGTAAATTTTTTCTTTGTGGATTTTCTTGATGAACTGGACGAGTCATGATGGACGGTTGTTTTTTTAGACAGTGCATCAAAATGCAGCCGAGGTATTTGCCCTTGCGTTTCTTTATGTGATTTATGCAGTGCTTGGAGGACTCCAGATCCTCGATAATGACCGATGGCAGGCCAATCTCAGTGTATCAGGGAGCAGTTCCACTTTTAGCCTGACTCCTTTAATCACGGCACATAGTCTGGAAATTGCATTGACGGTTTGTTTGGCCGTGTTTGCCGTCTTGTTTGTGTATATTTCTTACAAGCTGGTGCTTGATTTTGGTTGGGAAATTTACAAAAAGATCGGGGCCGATCTATCCATTCAAAGTAAGAAGCAAAAGCCAGGCAACAACACCTCACCCTTTTTGCTCCTATTTTTTTTTTAGAGATGTACCGAGCGTTTCAATATTTTGTCTTGTGCTTGAAAATCGACATCTTTGTGGAATTCTTAGTGTCCTGTTTTTATTTTCTTCAATTTGTGATCAAGCCTGGCAATGTGAGACACTGGCAAGCATGGATATTTTTGGTCATCACCGTCTCGATCCTGCCAATGCTCTGGCTGGCTCGGCAGTCGGTAGAGCAACTCCCTTTTTCATTTAATTTTTTCATTGCTGACCATTCTCTTATGCAGGTTGCCAAGGAAAGCAAAGCTCAAATGATTGGCTTCCTCATTTTCCAAATATTGGTGATTTTTGAATTTGTGCTTGTCTTGATCGGCACGAGTTCCGATGCCTGGTACATTTGGATTTGCTTTGGTAAATCATTCCTAAAAGGAGAAGAATGGGGGGGGCTCATGGACCCTTTTTTTTTTTTAGTGTCGATTGGTGTGGTGTTTGCTGTGGTGACCATCGTTTTTGGTTGCATTTGCATCAACAATTTCAATCGCGGTTTGTTTCCTTTTGTTCAGCGCGGCAGCATGAAGTCACAGCTGGAAGATGCCAACCGACGACGTAGTGACAATGGGTACTCGAATATCTCTTGGAACATCGACGAAGAGTAACACCCTCCCCTTTCCTTCATACTCATCTGCATACCCTCTTTCCATTTGCCATTTCGGTCACATCATTTTTTTTTATTCTCAAAACGCACAGTAAAACATTTATCTGCGTCTCTCATAACGGCCATAGTCTTGCCGACTTCGTCTTGGTGAAGGCGATCGCGATCTGTGTTGGCGGCGACGGTGCGAAGGTGATCGGGATCGCGACGGGCTACGGGAAGGACGGCGCGAACGGCGGTCAGACGATGGGCTGTACCGACGGTGACGATCGACAGGCGATGGGCTCCGATGACGACGGCGAGGTGGTGGCGATGACCGATCCTATGGGATTGCCAATAAGAGTAAGTTGGGGTTTCTTCGACCGAGAATGGCCACTTACAAAGCGGGAGCGGCGAGAGCTTGGTTGGGAAGCATGGTATTCTCGGTCGTCATCACGTTGTTGGCGAATACGGTCCATTGTGGAGTCTCGCTCCTTTCGACGATCTTCTTCTTGTTCCTAAAAAAAAAGGTGACACTGAGTTTGCTTGTAGACTACACGTCGAGTTCTTACCCTTTTACGCCGAAGCTCTTCTTTTTTCTGGTCGATGAATTCTTTCGGGATGCCTCCGATGGTTTCCTGGGCACTGAGAAGTAGCTTCCATAGTTCCAACATGAACGCAGGTGTATTGGATTCCAAGAAACCAGTCAGGTTGATTTGAATGCGTTTTGGATCAGGTTTCTACTTAAAAAAAAGGTTGACGGTGTGTCGGGTAGGTGGACTGAAGAACGTTACCTGTTCCTCTAATAAACTAAAGGCGAAATCGACAATGACTTCGTCCTCGACACCAAGATACTGCGTGATTTTGTTGGCGATCCATGGCCGGATCACATCCAGGTTGACTTTTTTAAAATCAACCTTTTGATCGAATTCAGGTGGAAAGTTGATGGATTTCAGCAGCTTCTTTTCCTTGTTGCTAAATCGGCTGTCTTGCTCAGCACTCGCGCCCTATGAATGAAACACAGGTGAGCTCATTTACCATCTCGTTCCTTTTTTCCTGCCTTGAAAAAGCCATCGCCCATGGCTGCAGATATCAAATGTGAAGAAAAAAGTGACAGAGAGCAAGAAAAAAAAAAAAAAAAAAAAGAGCTTCTTCAGCCAAGGCTCACCCGAGAAGAAACCCAGCGCAGCCAGTGAGAAAGCCGCATGCGATTTGGTCCCTAAGCACACGAACTTCCATTCTCCATGCCATGGTCGTGCTGCAACAGGCTTTCATCAATGAACTGTGTCACTGCTGTTCGTCACTTTTGATCACCTTTCATTGACCACCATCCCCTTTCCTCCCGGCATGGATGACCACGTTTCCTTTTTTTTTCTTTGGTCATTCTGCTGCTGGTGTCTATTGTTCTGTTAGGAAAAGGCAAAAGAGTAAGCTGATTGGAGGCTGTTTTTCTTTTTTCCCGTAGTGCAACGTGTAGAATTCATAAGTTCTTTTTTTATTCCTCTTTTATTTTCAGTTCCTTTTTATTGCTGATTAACAATGTGGTTAAGTGATCGTCAAAGTAAGGGAATGATGGAAGAAAAATAAAACAGAATGCTCACAAGTTTCTACGTAGAAATTGGGGTAGGATTGACAGCTTTTGGGCTATTTTTCATGCTGATGGGCGTGATGCTTTTTTTTGACGCTGGGCTGATGGCGATTGGCAATGTAAGATGACTAGACAGTCGCGCATGATCTCTTGACTGTTTTTTTTTCGTTTTCCTAGATTCTGTTCTTGGGAGGGATTGCAGCGATTATCGGGCCAAAGAGCACGGTTGTGTTCTTCACGAGAAAAGAAAAACTACGTGGCACGATATGTTTCCTTGGAGGGATCTTTTTGGTGCTAAGCAAATATCCAATCATTGGTTTTGTGGTGGAAATCTTTGGGTTTCTGAACTTGTTTGGGTAAGCAAAGGACAGATGCTCAAGGTGGCAGATCACTCATGATATATTT
Organism: Hesseltinella vesiculosa; assembly: GCA_002104935.1. Taxonomy (NCBI): domain Eukaryota; kingdom Fungi; phylum Mucoromycota; class Mucoromycetes; order Mucorales; family Cunninghamellaceae; genus Hesseltinella; species Hesseltinella vesiculosa. The sequence continues at coordinate 289,559 of MCGT01000003.1, read as the reverse complement.
GTCTATCTTATTTTTGACAGTGATTTCTTCCCTGTCGTGTTTGGGTTTTTGAAGCGACTGCCTATCATTGGGCCTATTCTATCCCAGCCTGTGATTTCAAGGGTAAAAAAAGGAGGTGGGAGAGTGGGGCAAGAGCATGGACTCAACGTCTTTTTGAATAGTTTTTACCGCGTGACAGCCGTACTCGTGTTTAAATTTTCCTTTTATTTTACCCTCGTCCATTAGACAGCATTCCTCATCTCTTTCCTTTGCCGCACACCGATTAAAGCGCATCTTCTCCAAAGCTTTCGATCACCTCCCCCTATTTTTTTTTTTTTTTTTGCCGCCCGTCAAACCTTCTCCTTTTGACACCTCTCCAAGGTTTTGTACAGTATAAACTTTTTTTTTCCAGCCTTGCTTCCTTTTTCTTTGTCATATCGTCAGATGGGTATTTTATCAAGATACACTAACAAAAGAGGTGTGGCGGAGTGGCAATTGTCAATGGCCCCTCTGTCTTTTCATCCCCTGGATTGTTTAGCTTGCAAAAGACGTCTCCCTTTTTACACTGAATTGGACCTCCTATCCCCCTTTGTCCATGAACAGTTGAGTAAGCAAAGCATAAAAAAACAGGATTGGTCAAGAATGTTTTCACAGGAAGCAACATTCAGCCTAGCCTGGGCTCATAATGAATATCAATAGGATGGTCGAAACGATGGAGTTACCAAATTAAGACATAGCAGGCGTGGATGTGAAAGATTTTTCTGTTTATGCCTTTTTGGCGCGGGGCCAAAATGGGAATCGCTATCCAAAAAAAAAAAAAAAGGAGAACCTGCCTTTCTTTCTTCGCTTTTTTTTCTTTATTTTATTTTGTACATATACCCAATCGCCTCATTTTCTATATCCTATTCGCCATTACGAACCTTTTATTATCATACCACCGACATCCTATTAACATTTGCTTAGAAAGAGTGGCGCCATGACCCTAGACGATCAACATGAAACTTTTTGGCAACCGTTCCAGGAACAACAGGATGACATGCTCGATACCCCTTCACAACCGCTTGTAGACCCGACCTGGTCAGACGCCACCACCACCATCGGCAAAACCACTACCATGACTGCCACCATTCAACACTACCGCCTCACCAAAACAGTGACTCACTCAACGCCGCCTCCGCCTGCTGCTACCGAAACGACGACGGCTGAACCCCCCTTCCTACCTCCACCGTCTGACAACACCTTATTTGAAACACGGACCAATTGGCTCATCGAACAAATGGCTGCTCTTCACAGCCAGCTCGGCCAGCTCCTGCCCACCCGCTCTCATTACCACCAAGTCCCACCCTCCCAATCCGACCACTCCTCGTCCTCTTGCTCGTCCTCCCTCGTATCCTTGCCCTTGGATTGGGAACTCAAATCCACCGACGGCTCCACTTCCTCCACCCATGTTCTCCTCCACCCTTTACAAGCCGCCCACGAAGACATGGCCCTTTACGAATCCAACTGGCTCACAATGCAATCCCGCATGACCCAGGTCGCCGACACCGTCACCCTGCTCCACCAACAATGTCCGTGGTGGGACCCCTCGACCTTTTCCCCTTCGTCTTCCCTCACCCTGCTACAACAAGACCAGCAGCAGCAAGTCGCTCGCCTGTCACAGCTGGGTCAAACCTATGACGCCCTGAACCACCGCATGATCCAGGCTGAGAACCAATTCAAAGCCTTTCAACAAGGATTTCATTTCGGCCAGGCCTGTCTTGCCATCCGCCTCGACCTCGATGCCATCCAAGCCAACATGACCCAGCAACGCTCCAATCAACACCAAACCATCGTCCAAGCCTGGCAACAAAAAATGTCCCTCACCACCGAATCCTTGCAACACCTCCGTCTGGATTACCCCCACTATTTCAGCCCCGGCCCGACGGTAGGTCCAGAAAGTGATGATCGGCACGGTTGTGACTCGGGACCGTGTTACTCACTTTTTTTTTTCTTGATCACGTGTGAAAGGATGACAGCCTGGCCGTCGTCACCACGCCAACACAGGATCCCGCCGAGGATATGGACGCCTACGTGCAACGATGGCAACAGGTGTTTGACAAGAATGCTTTGGTCCAGTCTTGGGTCGAGGAAGTGCGTGTCTGGTTTGCTGAAGCCGACCGCATCCGTCTGTGGATCGATGAACGCCGCCTCCAGCTCGAAGCCTTGTCCTTGCCAGACCCCATCGATCAACAGTGGGACCAGGAAGCGATCCAGGCTGCCCTGCATCAATGGCAGCAGGACCACCACGTGCTCGAACACGATATGGAAACCTTTAACCAACAAGACATGGCCCGCCTCCGCTCACATGTCAAAGCCCTCACCGGCGGCAAGGATCTCAGCCCCGCCGATACCACTACCATCGAAATCACCCTCACCACCCTCACCACCCTCGACAAAGTCATGCATGCCCTTCGCGACAAAACTCACCGACTTGACCTGCTGACCAAACGCGCCGCCTGGGAAGACCAATGCGCCTCCACCCTCGCCTGGCTCCATACCACCGAACATGAGGTCGACGCCTTCCTGACCCTGGCCCGCTGGCACCAACCCGACGGCCAGGACAGCCAGGCCGACAACGATGAGACACATGGCAAAGCCTACTGGATCGACCACCTGCTCACCTTGGAACACAAGCTCTCCGAGTACGACAAGACCGGCTTTTCCAGCCTGATCCAGCTCTTTGAGGACCTGTACGACTCTGCCCAGGTCGACCTGCCTTCGCATTTTGAACAGCGCCAGTCCAACTGCGAAGAGTTCTTTGAAGACCTGTTCAAACGCATGTCCTTTGTGCGCAGTGTCGTCGAACAACGCCTGGCCGTGATGGATTTCCTGGCCCTGGTCGACAAAGCCCAGGAAGATGCTCACCTGCTCCATACCGAGCTTGATCAAGTGTGTGATTTCATCATCAAAGACGACGTCCACCATGACCCAGCCGCCGGTCCTCCACCCAATCCACCGCTCTCCCTTCCATCTTCGTCCCTGGACGACCACGACGAACAGCAAGAACAAGACATCTGGGCTGAGAAAATCCAAGCCACCCAAGAACACATTGTCGCTCTCGCCTCCACCCAACGCATTCCCTATCCGCTGGCCACCCTCGTTGTCGACGAAGAAGCCAACAATGACGCCAATCAGCACGTTCGCCAATGGATTGGTCATTACCGCACCCAACTTGTCCATCTCGGTGAAAGTGGTAAGTGACAGCCCACCAAAAAAAAAAAAAAAAAAAATAGTCGACTCACTCGTCCTGTCACCCTAGTCGATAAGGACTGGCAAAACGTCAAGCACCGATGGGTCTTGCGGCAGCGTATGCAGGAGATGATGAACCATGCGGACATATGCAAGCAATGGGCTCTGGAGCAGGATCAGCAACTGGTTACCATGGAACAGCAACGCCTGGCTCTGGGCAACACTGCGTCGCTCGACCAATTCCAAGCTTGGGAACGCCTGGTCACCAACATGAAAGCTCAGCTGCACACCAAACGCACCACTGGCGCCGACCACTTCTCCGCCGACCATGTGCTGGCCTTGGCCGAGGCTGTCCATGCTTGGGTGCCTCAAGACAAAGACAAGCCTCCATCCACCCAGCGCTTGCACAATGCCGTCGAAGCGATGCACGACAGCTACACGGACCTGCAGCAGCATCTCTCCCAGCAGGAACTTGCCCTTCTCACCCTGAGCCAGCAGCTCGAACAGGGCCGCAACCTGGATGATATGCGTCGTGACCTCTGGCAATGGGTGCATCGCATGCGCACTGCGTTCCCCGGCATCAAACATACCTGTGGCTTTATCACCGGCGAATCCCTGGACCAAGATGAAGATCGCCTCGACACCCTGCAGACCACCCTGGCCCAATGGCAAACCCAGCTCAAGGACCAGACCCCGCTCTATCTCGAATTTGTCCACCATCTCGGTCGACATCAGTCATCCACGCCACCCGAAGACCAATCCCTCCAGGACGAATGGGCCCTGCTCACCCAGGAACTTGATGACCTGGCCACTTTCCAGGAAAACGTCACCCAGTGGTACAACCGTCAACGTCGCTTAAGTCAAGTTCAGATGGCCCTTGATCAACTTCTGGCCCCTACCGCACTGCACACCGAAGCTGACCAAGATGACCCCGAATTTGATGCTGCCTGTCTCACTATTGGTCGCGCCCAGCTCGATATGTTGGAAGATATCTACCGTTCCATGGAACAAGACCAAGCCCACTCGCCACCCACTGCCTCGAAATTTAAATCTCGACTCACTCGCGCACCTCTGGTAAACCAATCCCCCTTTCTCCCCCTCCTCCAACCATTTTTTTTTCTCACTCTCCTTTTTCCCAATCCTGTCTCGCGTCCACCTAGCTTGCCCGAGACCCATTGCAGACAGCCAACTATGCCTGTGCCAAGGAACGTTACCAGTCCCTCAAGGAATACGCTCAAGAGATCGTGGCCGCCGCCAATGAACGCAGCAACCGCCGCCAACAGCAACAAGACGCCTGGCGCGATTACCAGGGCCAAGTCGATGCTTTGGTCGAGGCCATCCAGCAAGACCGTCAGCGCCTTACCCAGGCTTTGCAGCTACAACAATCCAGCGCCATGGATCTAGCCATCGCCTCCAACGTCGATGGTCTACAAGCTCTGCTTCAGGACACCTTGGAGCACCAGCAAGCCCAGCAGGATCATGGCCGCATCGATCGATGGAGCCAATGGGAACACCTTCGCAAACTTACTCCTCCCGCCACCCCATCCTCCTCCTTCACGCGCTATCATCAAGACCAGTCAGCTGAAGAAGCCGATGCTGTGACCGACCTTACCTGTCAGCAACAATGGACCGACGACCAGTGCGAAAACGACCACCGCCGCATGCGCACCGCTCTGCAGGACCTGGACCAGACCATGGTGTATGCCAAGCAGCAAATGCAGTCGGTGCGTCACTTGTATGTCCATGCCAAGGCTGCACGCGACATTGACACCTGGTTGAAACAATGTGACCAAGCCCTGACCAACCTGATGGCCGATGTCGGCTTGAGCGACGATGCCGAAGTGCGTGTCGTCATTGGTAGCTGCCAGGCCAAGCTGGATGCGATGCAGCAGAGTCTGCGAAGCTTTGACCGTATTCAAGACAAGGCTCTTGACATGGTCCAACTGTGGCAAGACGCCCCCTTCCCAACGACCGACGTTGACCACCACGCAGCCTGGCGACAGGCCATGGGAACGACGCATCAGCAATTGACACAGAAAGTTGGTGGGATGCATGCCCGGTTGGACCAGATCCGTCTCGCCCTCGACCAACATGGGCAGCAGACCGACGCTGCCCGCCGGATGAAGGATCTGCTTCGTCTGGTAGGCTCCTTTCGTGAACGTGTTGCTGCTATCCGTGTACCTGTTCATGACGAAGTGGACGACAGTGATGACCTCGACGACCAGCAAACCATCGATGGTTCACAAAAGGTAAAAGCCTCGCCGTTCAAAGGAAGTGAGAGGCAAGCGCAAGCGCGCTCACTTTTTTTTTTTTTTTTTTATTTTTATTTTTTATAGCAAGCGCGTAAAGTGGACGACGATGTCGATGATGATCTTGACGACGACGACGACAATGAAGATGATGTGGATGATAATGCACTATCGGCTTGGTTGGTGACATGCCCTCTGCCGTTGCTACCAACAGACACTGCTTTGGATGGTGCGCAGCAAGCGCTGGATCAAGTAGAGCAGGACATTGAATCACAACTGATGCCTCTCCGTCACCAAGTCGACCAATCGCTCGTATCCCACCCCAACCTGACCGACCAACGCAACACTGTTGCTCAAGCCATGGGCCAGCTTGCCCAGGCTATTGAAGACAAGCGGTACTGGCTTGCTCGTGCTCGCCATTTGTCCCATGTCATGACCATCCTGGACGAATGGGATGTGCTGCTGGTCGCCCTGTCCGACATTGTCGACCAGGCTCGCCGCAAAGCTGCTAGCGTCACCATTGCCTCTCAGCAGTCGTCACCATCCTTGCGCCGCGCTGATCTACAAGCTGCCTTGATCGAGCTGGAAACACGTTACAAGTACTACGAGCCTAACCTGGTGGATCTGATCAAGGAGGCTGCGCCGTTTGTGGGTGATGGCGATGCCGATGCCATTGTCCCTGCCGATCAACACGCCACCGACGACGCTTGTCGTGATGTGACCAAACAAGCCGCCGATGCTTGTGATATACGGCTCGATGCCTTTTATGACCAGTTGATTAAGCGCTGGTATTACCTGCAGCACCAAGTCCAGGTTCAGCGCCAAGCCTTGATATCCAAGATGCCGGTGCTGTCCTCGTCACCGTCATCTGTTGTTGTCCGGCAAATGGAGCACTACCAGCAACGCCGCCGCACCATGTCGCCCGGCCCAGCGTCTGCCCAGACGAACACGACCAACAAGCCTACCACGACGCCGCGACCTCGTCGCGCGACCTATGTGCCCATGTCCGACTATAACCGTCAATACGACGAAGCCCAGCGGCCCCACACCTCCATGTCCATGTTCCGCTCCCAGCGCAAGTCCATGTCACCCATGGCCCGTCGATCCTATACCCCGAGCGCCACGCCAACGCTTGGCGCTTCTCCTCGCTTGATGACAGCCGAGCGCGCCTTGAAACGCACATCTTGGCGCAGCCTCTATAACGACCCGGCCACTCGTCCCAACAAAAAATACGTGGCCGACCCAAAAAACGATCTGGATGTGGCGGTAGGCAACATCGTTAATGACTCGCCCTATGGTGTGCCCGTCAAGATGGTGCCTGGAGAGGTGGGCCGGTATTGGTTTGGCGACAAAAACCCCAAGCTGGCGTACTGCCGTATCCTGCGCAGCCGCATGGTCATGGTCCGTGTTGGTGGCGGCTGGGTCGAGCTGTCGCAGTTCTTGCGCGACCATGCTCTCATTGAAGATGTCGGCCACGGCTCCCTGCACTCTGCTGCCCCTGCTGCTTCCCACAAGCAAGCTTTGTCGCTTTCAACCTCTCCACCAGCCGAGAGCCAGACCAATGGAAAGAAGCGCCACTCTCACCCGCCTGCCTTGCTCCTCGCTACGCCTTCCAAAACCGATGGGTCGTTGCAAGCATCCAACTCCACCGAAACGTTCACCTCGCCCTCGTACTTCCGCCTCCACGGCCCCGGCCAGCCCGCCATCCCTGGCCCTCCTCCTTCTCCCGGCATCAAGGAAGGCAACAAGTTCCTGGTCACTGATCATGCCGGCAACCGTGTCCAGGTCACCATGACGAAGGCCCGCAGCAAGCAAACCTCCTCGCCCCATGTCAAGATTCCCTGGCGATGAACCCATCTTTTTGTTTATTTTTTGCATCCCCATTTATTTTTTCCTTTTTTTTTTTTTTTTTTTTCTTAATTCTATTCATGTTCAATAAAATCATCCTTCATATAGCCGACGGTGTTCAAAAAAAAAAAAAAAAAAAAAAAAAAAAGACTGGTGAATTGGAGACCAGCCATGGAGGTTTTCTCGGTAACGACAGAGTAAGGCACGGCCAACGCCAATGGAAGGCGTGGCGACTAAAGCGGCTAGGGAAAAGACGAAACAAATGGCCACGGATAGAAAGAGAGAGCACACGAGTAGCAAGTCATGGAAAAAACACAAAGAGGCTCCCTCCCCCGCTCGATCAAAAAAGTGGGTTTGCTTGGTGCAAAATAGAAATGCTATCGTTTATTTTCAAAAGAAGGATGAATGAAGAAAGGGAAGAGGTATACCATTCTCTTAATATTACTTTTTTTTTAAATGTTGAAGAAGAGTTCGGTGTACTTGGGGAAGGGCCAGTGCTTGTCGGCGACCAAGCCTTCCAATTGATCGGCAAAGCCACGGACCTTGTCCATGCCAGGCAAGACTTGTTCAGAGCAAGCATCGGCAAGGGCGGCAAAATCGGTCACGTCATTGAGCTTATCCATCAAGTCGCCCAATTCGGCAGAGGAGGTTTGCAAGTCGGACACAATGGGGGTGAGCTTGTTCAGGAGATCGACTTCAGGACCGGCGCCGACGCTGATTTGAGCCAGGTTGGCAGCAGCTTCGGCCAATTCGCGACGGTAGGCGAAACAGGCAGGGATGACGAGTTGCTGGATCATGGTCAACAAGGTATGGGCTTCGATGGTGACATCCTTGCAGTACTTTTCGACCAAGATGTGGTAACGCGAGTGCAATTCAGGCTCAGAGAAGACGCCGGTGCGATGCAACATTTCGGCGTTTTCGGGGCGAAGCAGGCGCTTGAAAGCTTCGGGGCTCTTCTTGATGTTGGCCAAACCACGACGGTTGGCTTCGACAACCCATTCATCAGAGTAGTTGTCCCCTTCAAAGCGGACGTTCTAATTAGGAAAGGAAATAAAAATGAGCGCCTGCCTACGCCCAACAAAGCATACGATTTTTTTTCGCTTACCTTGGAGGTGGCAATGAAGGCACGGATGACGGCCAGTTGGTCTTCGTCACTGGCGACGGGCTTGTCACCCTTTTGCTTGACCAAAGCGTCACGGATACGGACCAAGACCGAGGCAACAGCACTGTTCAACAAGGCGACAGGGAAGGAGGGCGATTGCTTGGAACCGGCGGCACGGAATTCGAACTTGTTGCCAGTAAAGGCAAAAGGTGAGGTACGGTTGCGGTCGGTCAAGTCACGAGAGATGGCGGGCAAGCTCTTGACCTTGAGATCCAGAACAGTGCCCTTGACACGGACTTCTTCCAGTTGGGGGGCGGCGACTTGGTGGTTGACGGGGCGGCCTTCTTCGATGGCGTTCAAGACTTCGTCCAGTTGGGTACCCAAGAACACAGAGATGATGCCGGGAGGAGCTTCTTGAGCACCCAAGCGGTGGTCGTTGGAGGCCGAGGCGATACCGGCACGCAGCAAATCACCGTGCTCATACACGGCTTGCAAGACGGCCACCAGGAAGAGCAGGAAGCGGTTGTTGGTTTCGGGGTTGGAGGTGGGGTCCAGGAGATTTTCGCCTTGGTCGGTGGACAGGGCCCAGTTGCAGTGCTTGCCGGAGCCGTTGACGCCGCGGAAAGGCTTTTCGTGGAAGAGCACCTTGAGCTTGTGACGATGGGCCACACGGTGAAGAGCATCCATGGTCAACATGTTGTGGTCCACAGCCAACATGGATTCTTCAAAGATGGGGGCGACTTCGAATTGGGCTGGGGCCACTTCGTTGTGGCGGGTCTTGATGGGAGCACCGACGCGAGCCAATTCGTATTCGACTTCACTAATGGCAGCCAACACGCGCGAGGGGATCTTGCCAAAGTAATGGTCTTCCAGTTGTTGATGGCGAGGAGGCAAGCCACCGAGCAAGGTGCGGCCGGTGATCTTCAAATCAGGACGGAGGGTGTACAAGGCGCGATCAATCAAAAAGTATTCTTGTTCTGTACCCAAAGTGGAGTGGACGGATTTGGTACGTGGGGTTTCTATAAAAAAAAAAAAAAAAAAAAAAAGGATCACATGAGCACTGGGCTATCATCGATGATAATCAAGGATGATCTTCCTACCGCTATCCTTGGGTGAAATCAAATCAAGCACTTCGACGCAGACCCGGTTAAGGGCTTCGGCGGAACGCAACAAGACCGACTTTTCATCCAAAGCTTCACCATTGTAAGAGATGAAGACCGAGGGAATATACAAGATAGCAGTACCATGAGGGCCATCTTGCAAGAACATGGGGCTCTTGGTATCCCACACTATTGAACGAATTTTTAGCGTGTTACTAAAAACTCTGGCATGTGATAATAATAAAAAAAAAAAAAACGTCACTTGCCAGTATAACCACGAGCTTCAAAGGTGGTACGCATGCCACCGGAAGGGAAGGAAGAAGCATCAGGCTCAGATTGCAACAATTGAGAGCCAGAGAAAGTATCGATGGCAGTGACCTAAGTAACGTGTCAGTTTCCGATTGTTCCAACCAGACCTCTTACTTCTTCCAGTCCTTCTTCGTAGTTGGACTTCAAGGTCAAGAAACTGTCGTGCTTTTCGGCGGTGGAGTCATTGACAGGTTGGAACCAATGGGTGAAATGGCTAGCGCCACGTTGGATAGCCCAGACCTTGACAGCATGCGCAATGGCATCGGCAGTGCCCTTGTCGAGACTTTCGTTACCCTTGAGCTGCTTGATGAAGTTCTTGAACACGGGCTTGGGCAGCATTTTGGCCATGACCTTTGAGGAAAAGACATTTTCGCCAAAGATTTCAGACGAGGGCTTGGGAACACCGTCCTTGGAAGGGAAGGCGATGTTGCGAGGAGCTTTGGTGAGACTGTCCACAACAGAGCTAATACGAGCAGCGTGAGCCATGGTTGTTTTCAATAAAAAATAAAAGAAAAGAAAAGAGACGTTGAATAATAAACCGCGCAAGTTTTTTTTGTTTTTGTTGATTTTTGGGATTGACTCATTTCCGTGGCATGTCCTTTTTGAAAAAGGCAAATTCGGAGATGACTCCTGATCCAATGAATCACCATCTTTTGCCGGACCAACCCCTCCTAGACCTTGCATCGCTTGTTTATTCTACTCCACCCCCCGCGGAATTCTTTGGTCATTGAGTCAACAACGCTATCTTCTTCCTGTTTTGCTGTCAAAGGTGGTCAACAGCTTAAGGTTCAACTAGCCCAAAAAAAAAAAAAAAGAAAAAAAAGAAAGAAAAAAAGCCTGACAGGCCTCTTTCTCCCAATCAAAGACAAGCGCGGCAGTTTCCATTCTTGGTACTTATGCCCTGCTTAACCACTTTTGCAGGGCTTCCTACTTTTTGTCTCGGCTGCCGCTGTACCCAATTGCCATTGGCTGATGTAAAAGGAGTAGCCGACATGTTTGCATAGCAGAAAAATGAATACAAAGGCTTTATGATTGTTCTTGTTTTTTTTATTATTATTTGAATTACACTGTATCTAAGAGGTAAAAGACCAAGCACCATCACCCAAGGTATCAACAAAGTTACTGTCGGCCTTTTCCAAGATCTGCTGACGCAAGTTGCCATAGACTTCTTCACCCTGGACTTGTTTGAACAAGGTGGGTTCCCATGCAATGTTTTGTTCTTGTCGTTCCTTGCGCAATGCTCGTTGAGCATTTTCAATCAAGGATTTTTCCGAAGACGCCGTCATGTAATCACCAGCAGCCAGTGCCACCGACACCTTTTCCCAGACGCGGCGCGATTCCAGCTCTCCTTGTTCCGAGATGGCAGGCACTTGGGGTTGGCATCGGTCCACTTCAGTCAGGTCCAAGAAAGGCACGGGCGATTGCTTGTGCTTGGTCAGGGTCGATTTTCCGGTCCATTGACCCTCGATAACGGCCGCTGCAGCCTTGTTGTTGGTCACGGTGGCCTTGAAGTGGTGGAATTCACCGGAGATCCAACCTTTGGTGGTGTACACAATCGAGGCATGGAAGCCAGTCGACGATTGAATATACGACGTGCCGTTCAATTCAACGTAAGGAGCTACAGACGAGCATGAGGTTTGTGCAGACACTTGCAACGGACTTACCGGCATACCAAATGCCATTCACCGACAAGGAAGGCAAGGTGAACAAGTAGGTTTCATCACGGGCTTCCAATTTCAGCGAACAGTAGCCAATTTGATCCACCAACATTTGAGTACCAGAGAACCGAGTCTTTTGTCCGTCGTGTCCCAAAAGAGTGACGCCCTTCTTTTCGTCACGGATGTGGAAGGCAGAGACTGGAGGATGGTGGCTGACTTGACAGCAGGTGACTTTGGCGTCTCCCAGCGAGCAATGGAATTCTTCACCAAGAATAGGATTGAAAGGCTTCTTTTCCCATTCACCCTTGGGTAAACGGCTGGCAAACGAGCCGTTCAAAGCCGAAATGAACCACCGAATAGCAGCATAGAATCGCTCTTCTTCGCTATCCGAATCACCAACAGCGCTCAACTGATCATTACAAGTGAGGAGGAAAGAAGATAAAAAAAAGGTGAGATGCAAATGGGTCAAGCTTGATGACCTACCAAAGCAGGCTGGTCAGCCCAGTATGACCTATCGAGAAAACCAGAAGCTGAGTGCTGCATTATACGAAAACGGCGGACCATCCAGATCTCATACACTCATGCTCGTCCATTTTTTTTTTTTTCGCATGAAAAAGCTTACGAGTATTCCAACAAGGAGATGGGAGCTAGCAAAAAGGATGGGCAGGTCAAGGCAGACAAGTCACCGGTGAATGAGGCAAGCGTCTTCAAAAACGAGGAGAAGTTGCCTTGTTGGTCATCAGGAATACTATCAAGGGCATTATCAGCGCTCATGTTACAAAGATGGTCTTTATAAAAGTAAAGGAAAAAAAAAAGGGATAAACAAAAAAAAAAAAACAATAAAACGGCGGAAGCAACAGGCACAAAAAACCAAACCCCGCCGCTGCCCGTCATCCTTCTGGTCTCATGACACCGCCTTTGTTCCTTGGCGTGATCTCTTTTCGTCTTCGCGATTGGACCTCCTAATGCCTGTCATCCTCAGTTTGAACCACGTCCATACAGAACAAAACGCTGGTCCAACGAGAGAGACCCTGATGACTGCGCATGCTTTCGGGGCAAGTTACCTGGCAGGCATTTTTTCATCACTTTGGGCCTTGTTTATTTCTTGCTTTATTACTGGAAAATGCAAAAAAAAAAAAAAAAAAATTCATTGGTGTATAAAAAATGGAAAAATGAAACAATGGGCTAGTCAAAGGTGATTTTGGTGCCTTTGAAATCTTGCACGGTGGGGCGTTGACGAGGGGCATTGGACAAGGCTTCACCAGGTTTTAGGCGCTCCCCTCTTGGCTTCTTGGGCTTGTCTTCCTTCTTTTCCCTCTTTTCCCGTCGGGGACGAGGGGCAGGGGAGGGTTCTTCGGAAGAAGCAGGTGTGTGCTCGGTGGTAGCCTGCTGACGACCCGGCTGTTGATGGTCCTTTTGTTGCGCTCGTTCGCGACGGATCAACCAAGGCATGGACCGTTTGTGGGCATCTTCGGTGGCAAACTCCACACGGATCTTTCGGTCGTCCAATTCATGCTTATCGGGTGCACGGATAGCCTTGGTGGCATCTTCCACCGTTTCAAAATCAACATAGCCGAACCTGCAAAACAGAGGGTCAGCGCCACTCGTCTCCTTTTCTTTCGGTTTACCCTTTGCATTTGCCAGAGTCTTCAAAGGTGCCGAGTCGTACGGATCGAATGGGGCCTGCCCACTCAAAGACTTCCTGTAAAGATTCTTTGGTTGCAGTAAAAGGTAGGTTGCCGATGAACAGGGTGGGGCAGGGGGGGTTCTTGTGTTTCTTGATTTCCTTTTTGTTCAAGCCGTCCTTGCGTTGGTAGTCGCTGGCACTCTTGATCAGCAGTGAGCGACCGTCCAGCCGTTGTTCTGATTTACCAATGGCCTTGGCCACAGCCTCTTCTTCCTCAAACATCACATAGACAAACCTAATGGAATGGAAAGGTAAGGCGATCGTCCTTTTTTCGTAGACTTCTAGGCTCACCCTCGGTTCTGCTCATTGCCACTGCGACCTTTACGAATGTTGATACGAGTGATGTTACCGCAGTCTGCAAAGAATTGTTCGATGGTGTCTCGGCCAGTACGGAAGTTGAGGTTGCCCACCCACACACCGTGTTCGTTTTCTTGACGCTGCTTCTTGTCTGATTTTGGTTTTTTGTTGTTGGGACCATCCTTGCCTACCTGTTCTTCTTCTTCCTCGTCCGAGCTGACTTCCTCGCCACGCTAATAAAACAGGTTGATCTCCCATTGATCTTCTTTGTAGCCTCTTCTCTTTACCTTGCGTTTCTTGTTCTTTTCCTTCAGCAGTTTCTTCTTTTCTCGATTTTCGCGATTGATCTTGCGCTATGGTTGAAAATAGGCATGTCAACAAGGCCTTGTAAGTGTCCATCACAAGCAAGATCTTATTTTTTACCTGTTCTTCCTTTTCTTCACTGGTCATGGTTTTCTTTTCGCGCTTCTTGGCCCGGCGTTCATCTCTGGCCTTTGAATCATCATCAAGAGGGGCATCTTTGAAAAAGTCAGCCACCTGGAATGATTGGTTATCGTCACTGGTATCGCTCATGAGATCAATGCTTTGGAGAGAAAAAAAAAAAAAAAGAAAAAAAAAAAAGCGTACACAAAAAAAAATTGAAACTCATTTTGTTGGAAAGCCACCGTTGCAGAAAGGCAGCCTTCACAGTGGCGGCATTCTCATACCCTAACCAAACGACTTTCTTTACGTTATTGGTTCTTCTAGACCACCATAAAGATTCCTTGTTTGCCATGGAGGCTGTTGAAAAGCAAGTGATGGAGACACAGTCCAGGGAGGCTACACTGTGGCTCTGCCTTCATCAGCGGAGCCTCCATTGGCCGTCCCCCTAGTGGAAAAAGGTGTGTCCAAAATGAAAAAAGGTCTGTCCACAGTGAAAAATGGTCAAAAAAAGGTGTGTCCAAAATGAAAAAAGGTCTGTCCAAAATGAAAAAAGGTCTGTCCGTCTGTCGACAGTGAAAAAAGGTCTGTCCATACTACCTTGTCAATTGTTAGAAAGCCAGCTCAGTGGGCAAGACGGTGTTAATTTTATAGTTCACGCCACAGGCATATGGAAGCAAGCAGTTGTGTATGATCATGCATCTGGAAGTTTTGAGACTGATCCAAGGCCAAAGTTGGAAGTCTCGATGATTACAGTTTTCCCCTTGGAGGTACAGTAAAAGAAAATGGAAAAGCGAGTTAAAAGCAGTATTTGTAAGAATACGAGATTCGAAGTGGGTTTGTTTTTAATATGATTAGAAAATCAGATAAGGGAGAAGAGGAAATCATTACAGAGTCCTCCAACTGTGACTAATAAATACTGTGTACAAGCATGGGCTCAGTAGTTGCACAACGTGAAAGTAATGACGGAAGAGTGAGTCTGGGGAAAAAAAAAAGAAAAGTATCCGAGCCCTGCCCCTTTTTAGGCAACCCACTGGCTTTTTATTTTTTCTCCATGTTTGCTTTTTTTCTAACACTCCACCCTATAATCCAACACGCCTGACATTATGCCCATCACTATTACCTATCATCTACTATTGCCATGCAAAAGTTGGCGTCCATCAGACGAGCCAATCGCTGGCTAACATTACTGCACTTTCTCCCCTCCTGCCAGACTTTGGCTGGGGAGATTTGTCTTTAAGCAAGTGTAAGTCCCCTGGAAGTAACAGTAGAGGTCTGATACCTTGACCAAATACAGTACATATCATATACAAGTACCCTGCAAAATCCAGTGACGATCGGTGGAGAATTTATTTTTGGCACACATTTAGGGCTCCCTATGTTTTCGTTCAAAAATGGCCAGGGGACCCTCAGGGATTTTGAAAAATCATAAAAACATGATAGATCGGCTTTGAACTGATGGATCCAGCTCATTTTTTGTGTGGATATCAACAATGACATACACGAATGATGCTGAAAAAATCACATCGATTAAGCTAGATTGCCGAGCCAAAGTTTGAAGAATCATGAATTCCATTCTCCGCTCCCCCAGCTAAAAAACCATCAAAAACGACTCAAGCCAGAAAAAAAGCGCTCCACAGCCAAAAATCGAGGTGCTGAAGTCAAGCCAAAATCGATCTCCTCCGATCGCCTTCTAATTTGGCATGGTGGTAGTAGGCGATGAGCACTGATAATGGCTAAAATTTAAGCCTTGATGGATCACTGGATGGTGATCTAGAGAGTAGGACAGCCAGGTGGAGTGGCTTCCCTGGGAATCGAACGCATGTGCGGGCTTTTAATTGATTTATTTTTTTTAAGCTGGCTTCACTGGGAATCGAACGCAGGCAGTAGGCATGTTTTTATGCACGCGTAGCTCACCAGAAAGTTACAGTAGAGGTCTGATACCTTGACCATGAACAGTGCATAGCATATACAAGTGCCCTACAAAATCCAGTGACGATCGGTGGAGAATTTATTTTCACACATTTAGGGCTCCCTTTGTTTTCGTTCAAAAATGGCCAGGGACCCTCAGGGATTTTGAAAAATCAAAAAAACATGATAGATCGGCTTTGAACTGATGGATCCAGCGCATTTTTTGTGTGGATATCAACAATGGCATACACTAATGATGCTGCAAAAACCACATCGATTGAGCAAGATTGCCCAGCCAAAGTTTGAAGAATCATGAATTCCAATCTCCGCTCCCCCAGCTAAAAAACCATCAAAAACGACTCAAGCCAGAAAAAAAGCGTTCTACAGCTGCTGTTTATGGTTTTGCAGATCTTTTAACTGGTACCGATCGACAGTCAAAGAGGTTTTGCACCGATACATCTGTGAGAAGTTGGTTCCTGGTGAAGCAGTAAGCTCGATTGAAAGCATCAATGTTGTTGATAGTATATTTTTTATAACATCGTAGTCTCTATGCAGTATGACGAAGATAAAGCCCATGTAAATTAATTTAGAAGTGAATGGCAACAGGCTTGCTGGTATTAGACAAAATTTGCAACATGTCTATATCGCATATTATACTACAGTATCAGTTGTAATATTTCGAATAAACACAGCAGCAATTCGACTAGGTGCGGAGTTTACTTGTGCACTTGTCTAATTCTAGAACAAGTCTCCGCACAGTGGATCCCCCTTAGTTCAAGCATTTATACACCGTTCACGTCTTAGCTAGAGAGCATGCTACAATCAGCCATGTATTTCATTTTTAATTTGCATATTACCTTGTGTATTTCCAGAAGTCCTTGGTACATTTGCGCCATTGATTTTGTCACGGTTGATGATGGGTTCCTTTGCTTTGGAAGAGTATGATGCGAACACCATATCCACTGTAGACTCGTCCACCATCCTGTCCACCATCAAATTCAAGAGCTGTAACCTTTTACTTTTGTTCTCCTTTCCGGGTGATTTGCGCACGTAGCCAACAACTTGATGTCCATCCTTTTTTAAGTTCTCAATTCGGGATATGTGTGCTGCGCCGACATTCAACACCCTATCCAATACCGGTTCTGCAAATAAAATTGTCAATAAAGCTCACGTATTTCGAAAATGTACTTACCTCGGTGTACTTTCTTGAGAACCCACAGTAATCTGTAGTTTGTCTTTTTTTGCAGTTCATTTCTTTGGTATTTGCGCTGAATTTCAGCACTAAAGAAATCCAGTTTTGACATCCCACACCAGGTAGAAAATGATCTCACCGACTTGTCATCAAAAAGGTTCGTGATAACAATAACTTTGGAATAAACTTCGCTAATTGACATTTGCTTATACTAGAATAAACCCACATCAAATGGTTTATCGGCCAAATAAACATGATTCATGTAATCAACCATTTGCGTGAAGCTTTCTAGTAAAGTTTTAGTGATTAATACAATGTATCTGTACCTTTCAAAATGTGATGAAACATTCATTATCACTTACGGATCATTCTTTCTTCTACTGGTTCCATTGGTCTTGGCTTGTTGTCGAAGTAGCGATGGTAGCATGTTGGGTTGCCGTTTATTTTGACTTTTGATTGAAGCATTGGTTGCCCTGGATTGTCCATGTAACAAATGTGCAGCAAGTTGTACGAATCAAGTTGTATTTGAAGTTTTGCAGCGGTTTCAAGTGTAAACTCTTCATTGAAGAAAATGCAAAGAGCTTTCTCTCTACAAAAAAGTTAAAAAAGCACAACAAATTTATTGTCTCCGCTTTTCAACTCTCCAAAGCACACATTTTATCACTTTTGACAATTTAAGAACGACTTTTTCACATTCAACAGATATCTAATCCTTTTTAGAAATGATACAAGGGACGTATGACCATAATTAAAAGATTGTCCATAGTGAAAAAAGGTCTGTCCAAAATGGAAAAAGGTCTGTCCAAAATAAAAAAAGGTCTGTCCGTATTGAAAAAAGGTCTGTCCACAGTGAAAAAAGGTCTGTCCACAGTGTCCAAAATGAAAAAAGGTCTGTCCAAAATGAAAAAAGGTCTGTCCATAGTGAAAAAAGGTCTGTCCATACTTACCACGCCATTTTCTGCCAGCATCCATTCTCCCTCGACTTTATTCTTCGTCTTTTACAATGTCAATACAAAAAAAAAAAATCACTGGGTGGTGCTCAGCGTAGGATCATGTTTCCAGGTGTCGGCATTGTGTTTGGCGTTTTCGTTCAAGAGACGGACTTGGTCGGCCACAGCCTTCATGCCTCCGAGCACCACGCCGTTACCGGTGGCAAAGGTATACATGTAATAATGGAGACCGGTCTCGCGGCAGAATTGGCGCACCAAAGGCACGCATTGACGCAAGTTGTGCCGAGGAAGGCGAGGATAAAGGTGGTGGACGGCTTGGAATTGAAGACCGCCATGGACCCAGTCCAACCACTCAGGGCAGTCGACATCCATGGTGGTGCGCAGCATCTTGCTAGGAAAAGGCTCGTTTTCGATCGTTTCCGTCGACATGCCAAAGTGCGACAAGGTGATTTGCACATGGAGGGGAAAGGTCAGCATGTACGACACGAGCAAGTACATGATACGAATAGGCCAGGAAGGCATCGACGCCAGCAGGGAGCCGTACCAGATAAAGAAAAAGAGAATGCCGCACCATTCCAACCGAGGCATGCGCACGTTCTTGGACGTCAGCAGGTATAAAAACGAGAGGCGGTGAAGGTTGAATCGGCCAAAGGACACGACAAGATAGTACAGGTGGTGCTGTTTAGCCACAAAGTACCGAGCCACTGCATCAAAAGGAAGCACCCGCTTGTAATAGCTCGAGTACAGGTTGTTGAAGTATTTCGTGGTCACAGCAAAGAAAGGCAAGTGTTGGATATCAGGATCCTCCGAAGGATCGTTTGTCTAGAGGAGAAAAAAAAGTGAGCTGACTTTTTTTACTTTTTTTTTGTCAGCCAAAAAGATAGGCTCTGGATCCACTTACAACCTACAGTGAGATAAGAAAAAAAAAATAAATGAGCTCGAGGCCATGCCATGTTGACAAGCGACTTACAATGTGATGGACATTGTGGTTGTCTTTCCACCAGCCCAGGGACAGACCACCGATAAAGTTGGCGATAAAGACACCAATGGCATGATCGATTTGCACCTTGCCAGTGATTTCGTTGTGGCCAGCATCGTGAGCTGTAAAGACAAGCTGGTGCCAAAACATGGCCATAAACACGGCTGAGAGCAAAAAGTGGTACCAGTGCGTTCCGCGCAAGGCAAACCACAAAGAGACATAGATGATCAGCACGTAGCGGCAGACTTCCTTGTAATAGCGATAGTAGTTGCATTCAAAGAGGCCACGATCCTTGAGGTCTTGCTCGAGAGCTTGGTACTTTGCACGGAGGGCGACGGGGTCGATGACTTTGCCGTCAAGCTTATCTTGCAGGTCTTTGTCTTGGTTTTGCTTGTGGACAAGGTGCAGGTCGAGGATGGCGCTATCAAAGGCTTCGACGTTCACCCGACCGCCCCAAGACGCTTTCAGTTCAGGAAGGTGATCATAGTTGGCTAGGTTGTCCGGCAAAGCTACGCTGGCGGTGGGAGGTGAGGGATCGTAGTCGCCAATATAAAATTTTTTCATGATGCGTTCATAGACAAAGGGGGGATGCATCGACCGGATTTCGTCAGTGACATCATGACCAATACCATGTCGCATAGCCAATTCGCCACCTGGATGACGCGTGATGAAGCTGTCGACCTTGTATACTTTGTTGTCAAACACAAACAGGGCCTCGCCTTCCTTGACTCGTGATTGGAATGTGTCGCTGCAGATGATAGTCGCGGTGGATGGAGGCACCCCTGATTCTGTGTTGGGCGGCATGGCAAATTGGTGTTCTGTAACAAAGAATAGATGGACAATAAAATAAAAAGCCTCGTAGAGTCAAAGGAAGACTGGATGCTGAAATACAACAGAAAAGACGGATGCCAAAGCAGAAAAAAAGAACAAGAAAAAGGGACCAAAAAAATCCAAAAAAGTTTAAAAAAATTGACACTCCACTTCCATTCGCGATGGCCATTGGCCAATTTTTTAGTTGCTACCCGTTCCAACGCAGCTCATCAACAGAATGAACGGGTATGAACCTAACTAGCTTTTATTTCAAGCCCTGTGTCCCATACGCAGCCTAGCGCTTGAAGGGCATGTTTCATAGCAAATCCCAACGGACGACACCAAGCACGTTAAAAACGAATCCTGTAAAAGAGATCCCTGTGAATGGTGGGGGTAGAAATTAGAGCGAATTCTGCCAACTTGTGACGTTTGCAGATCGTCGATGACGCACAGCACATCCCACCCCCTTGATTCTACAAATTGATTTATTCAGACAAGCTCATCAATGCAAATGACGACGTATAAGTTATTGCTATTCGTCGAGGCTTTTTCAGTTCTTTCTGACTATGATTTTTCAACTCCATAGCAACAGATGAAAGTGAGGGAGGTCATCCCCGTAGATACTGTATGCACCACAAGGACAATCACGTCGACAGGCTTCAATGGCTGTCTTTGTATCAGTGCAGCGACAGTATGCACCAAATTTTTTTTTCACAGATGTTGGTCGCCAGCGAATATCGAATGATTGGTTCAAGCTTGGGGAGAATGAAAGGATATATGGTGCCACTCTTTCCCATTCAACGTGCAGAACCAATGTCGATCGTTTATAGATGTGTTTTCGAGCTTCCATAGCTCTGCGTCACGAGGCTTGAGTGGCCTGAGCTTTCACCAAGGGCTACTTGCCTGCCAAGGGCGCCCCCTTTGCTCTTTTTAAAAAAAAAGAGCCAAAGGACCAACCTCCTTTGGGATTTTTGCGATATTTCGACCTCCGCTGATTTCACCAAATTTGGCAGGCAACTTGCTCGACTCACAAAGCATGTTTAAATTTGTTTGCCTCTGGCTGTGACCGATGTGTCACTGTGGGCACTATCAAAGTATGGTAAGCTGTCTCTCAAGCATGCTAGGGTCAATGACAGCTGCCATAGGCTCCGTGACCACGGCAATACGAAATGAAAAGAAAAAAATAGCGCCACCAGAAAGACTCATACGGTCACATACAACGAAGTCCATTACAATCCACCTTTTGCAACATACGCGTTGGATGACTGTTGCAGGCCAACCCCCCCCGGCTTTATTTGAACGCTGAGTACGTTTCCCCCTATAGAGCAACGAGCTCGCAGCCAAAAAAAAAAAAAAAAAAGAGAGAGATACCTCTTTTTTTTTTTCCCTTCTTTTTTTTTGTTGGCATCCACCATGAGCAGCGACGTGCGCAAGCTATTCAAGCAGCAGCAGTTACAACGGAAACAACAGAAGCGCATTGATCATCCGTTTGCAAAATACGATGGCCAGGGCCGATTAGCATGTGCCGTGTGTCAGACAACGTTAAAATCAGAGGCGCTTTGGGGACCGCATGTTCAAAGCAGCCAGCATAAACAACAATTGGCCCACCTCCAATCCATCAAGCAACAGCAGCAGAAACAGACATCTAGTGCCATTCGAAAGCGAACAGCCGATCCGGTGGGCAGCGATGCGGCTCTGCTCTCCAAGCGGGCTCGATTTGATGAGCTAGAGCGAGAAATGCGTGAACAGGAGCAGGACGATCAAGACAGCGATGACATGAGCGATGATGAGCCGGCCACAGCCCTGCCCACTGGCTTTTTTGATGATGATACCCCCGCTCGCCAAGCGGCCCATGCCACCCGTGATGAGCCTGCCTCAACGAGTCAATCGATGGCCACCGGCACCCAGCCGGACCTGCCCACTGGGTTTTTTGACGATGCAGCAGAAGAAGCCAAGGCTCGGAAGGTGGCGGCCCCAGACGTGCTTGCTGAAGAACGGCTGGAGAAGGAATATGCGGATTTTATGGACCAGATGCAAGACGTGACCGAGGAAAGTCAAAAGATGGAGGAGGCCGATGAAGTGACCATCCAACTGGAACGCGACCTGTCGTTTGCCCAGCAGCAACTGGCCTATGACCAGAGAGTCAAAGAGCTCAAGGAGAGACGTCAACAGGGCAAGCCTAGTCAGCCATCGACAGCCACCAGCATGCCCATTGATCGCGACTCCATCGACCCTCTTTGGTCCCGAGGCATGAAGTCGTCTGTTCGACAGGTGATGAAAAAGGAAGTTGCCAAAAAGACCCTTGCTGTATTTGACGACGACATGGAGTCTTCAGAAGAAGACGACGACTGGCGAGCTCAACAAGTCTAGAGATCTCTTCTTCTATCCAATAAAAATAGTTTGCTTTTCCTTCCATTTTCAAAGTATGCGCTCGACACGTGGATGATGGCGATGACGTATGTTCTTGATCATCTCTCTATCATTTTCCTCTGTCTTTTTTCTTTTGCAGCTGGTGCTGTGAGCTGTGCCTCCACCAGCTGCGCTTTTTTAAAGCCAGTCTCCATCAAAGTGTGAGGAAATTTATTCAAAATGTGAGCAGTAAGTGACACATAAGCTAAGAAAGAAAAGCCACTACCCTTAAATTTTTTAAAGTTCGTGACGTGGCCATGCAAGAAAAAATTTTTTTACTTTCAATCTCCGGTGAAAAAAAGTATAAAAAGGGGGGTTATTCAACCGTCCTTCGTTTTTTCTATACTTACCTGGGCCGGGTAATCGGTGATCATAAAGGCTGGTTATCCAGTTATTTTTATGTTCATTGCACAGCGAACATGATTTTAGCTGCGAACGCCTTCGGGCGTATCGAGGTCGTAATTTTTGCTTTGGGGACGGTTGCTTGCAATTTGTCCCCGCCCATTACTTGTCTAAATGAAAAAGAGGAGCTGCGTGTGTAGTAGCATGTTGAGTTCTTGGTGAAGAGAAAAATACCCACAAGCACTCTTGTGATAAGTAAAGTGTGACGGGTTTTAGAATTGGATGACGTGGACCGATGCAAGTGGGCTGACTGGGTGTTTGTGGTCATGTTTATTAGTACTTTTTTTTTCTTCGGAGGATATACTTCTATATACATTTGGGAGAAGGGGAGGGAGGTCATCTAATGGAGTGGGCGATAGGAAATAAAAAAAAAGTTACGATAAATTATGGGTTCAAAAAAAGCAAGATCACCCCTATTCCCATCGTTTAGATCATGTGCCTTTGAAAGAACGAGAAAGTGACAAGGAAAAATTTACAAAAAAAGAGGTGGAAGGGATATAAAAAAAAGGAGTCCAATGAAAGAGGGGGATTACTTGAACAGGCTGGTATTTTTTTTTTTTTTTTTTTTTTGCAGGAGAAAGGCGTTCCTATTTCCAACGAGGTTGGGGTAAGAGAGAGAAAAAAAGGAGATCAGTGCCTGTTTGAGATCTTGCATTGAAGGGAGGCGATCGATTGGGAATACTTACTCGAAGAGTTTCTTGAATGACACATATCGAGGAGCCAATATTGCATGAGAAAATATGAGGTGCGATCACAACTTGGCAAGTAGCACAAAATTTGAAAAGAGGGAATGATCCTCTAGAGAAGACAGTGCCAATGGAGAGGGAAGAGACTGCAGTTCTGGGCCTGGAAGAGGAGACGCAGGTATCCACGGCATCACGTTCAAAACAATGTGATTTGAAAAAAAAGCTTGGTCATTAAAGTAGGATACCACTTGCTCCAATTCCTGAGAGGTCCGTTGGAGGAGATGCGGCAGGGCATCCTGCTCCATATGCCTCCATATCCTATCGAGATGATGTTGGACATAATTGTCCAGCTCCAGAGTCAGTGACTCGGCATTTTCCTCAAGGCAGGACAGCTCCACCCAGCCCTCTTGACATTGACAGGCCTGTTGCACCAGCTGGTGCACATAAGCTTCCATGGATGGCCGACCGAGCGCATCACCGACATCGTCCCACACCTCGGGCATCCAACCTTGTGTGCGTGACTGGATGGCATTCAGCATTTGTGATTTCAGTAGGTCGTGTTCCATCTCCATGGCAGTGGTTGCTCGGTTATCGGCGCTGGACCGGAGACCGCTGGGTAGGATATCGATGTGGATGTGGTGCTGGATACGGTCGGCAATCTCTTTGTGACATTTGTTTTTCAGGCTGTCAAGGTGATCAAATTGCCAATGAGTCGAGACGACTTGGGCAAAGGTATCCACATGGACGCGGTCAGTTTCGGCTGAGATTTCTCGAGATGAAGCGCCATCGGTGAGATCAAGTGGGGCCAAAGGCTGGGCCTCAATGACCAGCTGCGGTGTGTCAATTGGATAAGCAGCAGCCTGGCACACGAACCAACATAGCCAAAGTACAATCCATCCAGACATGGCGCAAAAAAAGAAAAAGAAAAGCAAAGGGTTGAAAAAGAGGGTAGGCAAAATTAAAGGTGATTTGAATAGATGAATAGCTGGAATTAGGGGGCAAACGTGTCCGAGGAATTTGTCATTCAGCAACCAAAAATAATTCACTTTTTTTCGATAGTTGGTGGACAACAACCTTTTTTTTTTTAGTCTTTTTTCTTTAGACTTTCTAACAAGACAAGAAAGGTTCAAGAAAACCGAGGTAATAAAGCAAAAAGTAATCAAATAAAATCTAGAATCGTATACAAGGAGCCAAACTCTTTTTATATCCTTTTTTTTTTTTTTTGCTGGTAAAAAAAGGAGTAGAAAAGGGAACTCTTTTTTTTTTTTTGTCTCGACACGGTTTAACAAAAAAGCATTGCCCAGCAAAAAGACCTGTTTTTTTTTTTACTCCTAGGTTTCGAGTCACCGAGACTCTCACTCGGTCTCCTCAACCACGCTTCCCCCGCAGGAACCAGTGCAAGGGAAGAAAAAGTGCCTAAACTCATGGACAGGATGAAAATGAAGTTATGAAAGCATATTATTTTTAGACTTTTTGTGCAATTTTTCATTTCTGTCCATAGCGATCTTTTTTTCTTCGTTTTTGCAGATCACAACAGAAAAACCAGGCATGGTGTTGCAGTGCTCCTTTGAAAACAATGAGCATGGTGGTGTAACCATTTTTTGCAGGACGATCAAAAAGAAGAATCAGTGGCGACATTTTTTTTCACCAAGGGGATGTTCAAGAAGAATGCGTAAAGAAAAAAAGAAATTAGACATCGCACGCATACCCCTTATTCATTCGAAGCATAAGCGATAATTTTAGGTCTATTGACAACTTTTTCTGCTTTTAATCAAGAGTACTGAACCCCACAATGATTCCCTATTTGAAGTTTTATATTCTTTTCAAACGATTGATTAAAATTTAAATAAAAACAGCCATTCAGGTCTAGATTTCCTAGAGGGCGTCTGCAAGGAGTCCATGATTGAAAAGAGGGAGTTCTCGGGCGGCGTTTGGGTGACTTTTTTTTTTTTTTTTTTTTTTTGTTTTTCCCAGCTCATTTTTTTTCCAGCTCCCCCCCCCCTTTCCCTTTTGTTTCAAAGAGACTTGGACGAATCGATTAGCTTTGTGAAGGAGAGCTCTATACTTGTTTACCTTGAGCATTGTATTGTTTTTATTATCCCCCTCCTCTCCTTGCCCCCCTCCTTCCCCGTCCTCTCTCTCTCTTTTTAAAAGCGAATTCTCCAGATTGACGCTTGCAAATCTGGATCCCGATTCACTATTATGCGACGGTTATTTCCTGCTGTTGCACGTTCATGCTGTCCAACACGACTAGCTGGTCATCGATCCATGGCAACATCAGGTGTCAAGCACCATAATGCTTCATCATCATCGTGCTGGCTTGACGTCTTGCCAACATCGAATCAACCAACCGCCTCTTCGAATTGGGCAGCTCTTCCTGATTCAGATCGATCCACCACACCTCATACCACCAGTCTGTTGTCCCTGTTTTACAATGGCTTGGCCTCGAAAAATATCGAAACAATCTGGTCATTGTATCATGCCCTCTACCAACATAAACGCCTGGCCGATCTGTCCCGGCAGAATTTTCGCCAGGTCTTGCTGATCTTGTCGCAAGCTCCCAAATCTCAAGCCAATCTCCATCGCCTGCTCACTATCGTGTCCGACATGGAGTACTATCAAGTGCCATTACGACGTTCGGAATATCACTCGATCATGCGCTGGGTCGGTGGTGCCACCGTTCCAAAACCAAGACCAAAGCACCTGTCCGAAGCCCTGCAGTGGCTGGCCCAAATGGAACGTCCATCGCACCCACACCAGCCTGCCATTCAGCCAAAACTGGTGACCTATAACATCCTGATCCACACCGCCTCACAAACCAACGACATCCTGACCGCCCAACGGCTGTACCACAGCATGCTCGCCAAAGGCATCAAGGCGGATGTCTATACGTATACCACCCTGTTGCACTGTATGGCAACCACGGGCGATGTCCATGGCGTCCAGCTCATGGTCGACCGCCTGGAACGCGAAGGCCAAAGTCACTTGCTGTGCAACACCGTCACTTGGAATGTCCTGCTCTCGTCCTATTACTCATGCCAGCAAGACAGAGCAAACGACATGTTTAAAGACATGACCCGTGCCCTGGTCCAACCTGCCATCACCAACGACCAAAACTCGCCGAGCCCTCCCAAAGCCGACGCCATCACCTTCCAGCTACACATCCATCATCTCCTAGATCATCAACGCTATGATGATGCCATCCGCGTTCTTGTCGATACCATGATCCCTCACTGCCCCCCACCTCTGGTCATGTATCACACCTTTTTTACCGCCCTTGGCCAAGCCTCGCCGCCTCTCTCCTCCCCCCAACACCTTGCTCATGTCCAACGCCTCGTCGGCTGCCTGAAATCCCAACACTTAGCCATCACTTCCGTCACCCTAGATACCCTGATCCCCCCTCTCCTGGATCACGGCGACACCCTGTATGCCTTGGAAACCTTTGTAGATCTCTGTCAGCAACATCATATCACCCCAAGTCAAGACTTGCTTGATCGCTTACATTCTGTTGTACGGGACATGCCACCCACTTAACCCGGGTACTCTAAAGAAAGTCTCTGTATTTTATTTCAAATGTACATATACGCAAATAAAAAGCATCATTAAAACAAACGCACGGGGGGGGGTATGAAAAAAAAATAAAGGCTACCTACAGAGAGTCAGTTGAGGCCATAGCACATGCAGGGTAGTTTGGATGGCCTCGCGAATGGCCAGGTGATCCGTATCAATGACCACCAAGCTCGACGAAGCCGATGGTTTGGGATGATCCTGGTCGTCCAACAAGTGACGGTGCGCGCGCAGATACTCTGGCCACACAATCGTGTCAAAGTAGCCGGGTGGGTCCACCCAGTAACCTTCCAATGTATGATATCCTTGCCGTCGTTCCCGGCG
Source organism: Hesseltinella vesiculosa (assembly GCA_002104935.1). Taxonomy (NCBI): domain Eukaryota; kingdom Fungi; phylum Mucoromycota; class Mucoromycetes; order Mucorales; family Cunninghamellaceae; genus Hesseltinella; species Hesseltinella vesiculosa. The sequence goes on along the minus strand of MCGT01000003.1, from coordinate 262,452 downwards.
CTCTTTCAACGTGGCATAAGAGGCGGTGACAAAAAAGCAATAGTCAAACAGTCCTCGCACCCTGGCATCTGTCACCAGCATAAAACCGTCCACGATCAACCAGACAGTGTCTTCCTGCTGCGCCCCATTTCCTTCCTGTTCCAATTGCTGGCGCCAGGCTGCCATGGTTGCCGCAGGCACCAGAGTGGACCCATCATGCGTGTTCTCGACTTCATTGGATGCATACGCTTCTGGCAGTTGTCCATGCTGCTGTACATATTGGATGGTTGACACAAGCTGATCAAAGTCCAGAGCCTCGGGACAATCCCAGTTGGCCAAATTCGTTGCAGCGTCGATAGGAATCTTGGACTCGGGCTGGGCCATGACCATGATTTCCATGTCATTTTTGAAATGAGTGACAATGGCATTTCCAACATGTAATGACTTACCTTGAAATAGTCATCCTGGTACACAATCACCGAACGACCAGCAAGCTGCTGCAGAACACGTGTGATCGTCTACAGAGTTGTGTAAGAAATAAGGGGAATGGCTTTTGTCACGGGCAAAGCGTATTTTTAATAAAACTTACTGTTTTACCCGAGCAGGTAGGCCCACTATAGAGACATAAGCTATTCAGCATGCTGGTCCTATTCCTATTTTTCTTGCTTGCCTAATGCCAACAGTAATCACACGCATGAACGAATGAGGCGGTGTGGAAAAAAGGAAAAAAAAAAAAAAACGGACTGGGGCCATCAAGAAGCCAACCGCTGATTTTTGCCGCTGCTGGGTTTGAAAGCAGGGTCTCCCTCCCTTTTCTCTCTCCTCTCCTTAGCTTTGAACGTGTCTCTTCTTTATTGAATTTCTTTTTCTTCTTTGAATCTATTTACTATCATTCCATTAGGTTGATAGACTTGCATATCTTTTCTTACTCCATTTATCCTGTATTCCTAACAGTTTACAACAAATAACAAGCACGATGAAAAGGTGGACTTGGCCCTTGCTGCTGGTAGCCATCTATGCTACTGTTTCCTTGGCGGCCGAAGTGTATTTGGTAAGACATCAAGGCTATTCCATGGCCTATGGACTCTTATCTATCCTTTTAGACAAGTGATGATTATTATCCAACAACCTGCTCTGGTGTTTGGAGCCAAGATGCCATTCCTGGCGGCTCGCCACCATTTATAGAAGGTAAGCTACCGCCTCGAAGCTACACTTGTTGAATGGAACCACCCTCTTCTTTAATTAGTCACATTTGGCGAACAATCCAAAGGATCGGCCGCCGTGTTGATATATGAATGGGACGATTTTGACTCCATTGGCATCCTCAGCAATGTCACCCATCAGGTAAAAAAAAAAAAAAAAAAAAAATACTCAGCACAAACTCATTTTTTTTTTTTTTACAACGTGCCAGTTGGAATATATCTGCGACCCACAAACCATTAGTCAAAAACTTTGCACGGCTGATCAAGAAGGTCAGTTTCTTATCACCAAACCAATCAATGGATCGTCCATCGTCACCGGCAACGTGGCATTCAACGGCTCGATAGAAAAGGCAGCGCTTTACAAAGTCGAGCGAACTGGCTATTACTGTGTGGCACTGTTCCCTACGTCACTGAAAGGTGCCAACAGCTCGTCATCTTTTGAGGCTTGGGTCGAATGGAAGTTTCCCTATGGCGAGTTGCCCGCTGTCGACTATCCTAAACTTGTGGTAAGAACCCTTTCTTATCCTTTGGCAATGAGTTCACTCCTTCTTATCACGCCGACAGCTGTACGGTGTCCTTTCTTTGGTTTATCTGGCTGTGGGATTGTTTTGGGGTGTGCAAAGCTTCCGCTATTGGCATGATGTCTTGCCAGTTCAACACTTTTTATCAGGTGCCATATTTTATCTGATGGTGGAAATGGCGTTCAACTGGGGCTTTTGGGAAGCATACAACCAAACGGGCAGCCCATCTTGGCTGTTGATGTCACTGGTAGCCTTTCTCAATGCTGGTCGGACAAGCATTTCCTTCTTCATGCTGTTGATCGTTTGTATGGGTTACAGTGTGGTCAAGTAAAAGCAAAAGAAGAAAGGTGCCGCTGAAGGTCCTGACCTTTCTTTCTAGACCTTCTCTAGGACCAACCATGAAAAGATGCGTGATCCTGGCTTGTACTCACTTTTTCTTTGGCGTCATCTATTCCTTGGGCACCATGCTGCTGTCTCCTGAAAGTGCAGGCTTCCTGGTCTTGTTGGTCATCTTCCCCCTATCCATCACCATGACAGCCTTTTACATTTGGACATTGAACTCGATCCAATCCACCTTGAACACGCTAGGTAGAAAACAACAGAGAGAGCTTGGAGTGGGCGCTGATCTGGGTTGTCTTTTGTGATCTAGAGCTGCGAAAACAGCACGTCAAGGCCTTGATGTACCGCCGCCTGTTCCGCCTGTTGCTCTTCTCAGTCGTCATGGTGGTCTTGATTTTTATTGCCAACATGTTTGCCTTTAGCGACCGCAGGAGTGCTGACTGGGGTGCTCGCAACTGGAAGTGGCGATGGTTCATGCTGGATGGCATGCTGAATATCCTGTACCTTGTGGTGTTTGTGGTGATCATCATCTTGTGGCGGCCCACCGAGAACAATGCGCGCTATGGCTTGGAACAGATCAGTCAAGATGAGGAAGAAGCTTTGGATCTGGAGCAGCGTTTGCGACGAGCCAACGCTAACAAAAATGGCGATGATGATGACGACGACACAGGCCTCTTTGAACTGGGCGATGACCTGAGCGATGATGACCACGGCGCCGAGCATGTCCAGCTGGTCACAGTGCAACACGGCAGCTCCAGCGCATCTCACCATAGCCCTCCAGCCTATTCCCCACCTCCTTCGCACCTTGCCCTCTCCGACAATCCCAAGCAACGGCGACTGAGCGGCGAGGATACGTTGCTGTCTGTGCAGGAGAGCGATGGTGATGATGATGAGTAAGGCTCTCCTTCCGGTGGATGATATGTTGACTCATTTTTTTTTCTATTTGCTAGTCTGGATGCCAGCGAACATGCCGCCTTGACCCGCAATGCTCATTAACCCTCGATATCCCTTCCTCCCTCTCCATTTACATTTTTTTAAAGACTCTCATTGAAAGCAGGACGAAAAAAAAAAGGGCTTACAATAAAAAGAACTAAGCCTTGAGGGATTTTTTTATCTCGTTGCACGGGGGGGGGAATCTAAAGAGAGGCGTCGTTCAAATAAGATAAAATGGGGTCCGCTATTCTTCGTGCTGCAGCTGTTCTTGTTCGTGTTTCATCATCAGTGCTTGTACCTGTTTGATCCGCTGCTCCGAAGAGCACTTTCCTCGGACAAAGATCTTTTCATGCACTCTCATATGGCGTGTCAGGTTGCTTTGGACGGCAAATCCTTTTTTACAGCCGGGCCTAAATGGGATGCAGGTGAGGATTTTCATTGACACAACACTCTTTTAGGAAGGCACATGACCTTCCAATGTGTGGTGCAACTTACGATGGACATCGATATGGCTTTTCACCTGTGTGTGTGTAAACATGAGACCTTAGCGAGCTTGGTCGGCTGAAGACCTTGGGGCAATGGTTGCAGGCATATTTTTTTGGATGCCTGAGGTCAGAGGAAGGCGGTGAATTCGTCATGGAAAAAGGGCTGGGTATGGACACGAAAAATGGCAATAGCCCTCGGCCGTTTGAAACGCAAGAGAAAGAAGAAAAAGAAGAAAGAAAGAAAGTACGCGGAAGATTCCCAGTTTATGGGCTTGAGTCGTAATGGTTCCATTTCTTTACTTGAAAAGGAAAACTGGCTTATTACAGAAATGCGCTGTTCTCGGAAATGCCCTTTTTTTTACTCTTTCTAAAGTGCCTTTCGAAACAGCTTCGTCTGTTGCCTTGTTTAATCGATCTTTTTTTCTCTCTTGCTGCCAATCAAGATGGCGTCAAAAGATGGCTGTTTTGTTTTCTTGGAATGCAAATCTTTGGAATACAATGTGCAACCCCTTTGGAACGCACTGATATCATGACGATCATGAGAAAACAGCACATCCACCCATCGATCTGCAAAAATTAAGCGAATCAGGGACACCGCCCCGGGCTTATTTGTTTGAAAGGTGAGAAAATGGCAGGGTCCATGCGCAGATGGGGTCTTGTTATCTTGGGGCAGCCCTTTTCTTTTTTTTCTCCACATGTTTAGCCTTGTCACACCATCCCAGGGCCCGATAAGTTAAAAAAGGTTTCACGATCCAATCTATGTGTTCATTCCAGGTCAAAGCATTCTCACGTTTGCCGTATTTTGAGAAAGAGGCGCTTGCTTTTTATCCGTGACTATGATTTCTAGGAAGCACCAATTCTGCATTGGATCAAAAAATGCCGGAGCTGTGGGCGTTTGCCCAAACCTCAAGCAGATGGACCTGAACGGTGCTGGCCGAGACCAACATGACCAATCCAAAACAGCGGAGCTTGCTCCCAGCACAAGCATACAACTTACCAAAGTTCGATTCTTGGGGCATGTCTTCTTGGGTCATTCCTGTCGATTGTTTTCTTTCTTTTTTTTTTTTTTCAGGCTGGATCTGGGATCCAATATAAAAAAGGATGAAGATCAACGAAAAGGCAGATGACAGTGCTAGATGAAAAAGGCGATTCTTGCCTGCATGAAAAAACAACTGCGTCGGAGTATGTACCATGTAGGGCTAGAGTTTTTGAAAGCTGTGTGAAAAAAAAGTGACCATTCGCGCTATCTGGTAATTTCTTTTTCCATTCAGGTGATTGAAATCACGTTTAACAGGCACACTGGCTCGTCAATAAAATCAAAACTAGCCTTACAGTGGCCGCCTTCTGGATTTTTTTCACTCGTTTTCATCTTGATCAAAAAGGAAAAAATCAAGGCGGACGGAGATTCAATGTTAGTATCCACCAATGATGATGGCTGCAAGAAAAAAATTTTTTGGGTTAAATTCTAGCATGGCCAGTTTTTTTTGTGCATGTTCTTCTTCTTCAAGATCACTTTGTTTTTTTTCTTTTGTGTGTGTGTTTCGTTTTTTTTTTCTTAGTACGCTGTATCAAGAAAAAAATCCATTTTTTGTCAATCAAAAAACAAAAAACTAAAACACACCGTTCCTCTTTTTGCTCCTGATCTCTTTTACCACGTCTTCAGAAACCAAGCCTTTGACTGTACCGAAGCCACAACCCTTTCGCCAGGTCCCTGTGCCCCGCTTCCGTCCACCCTAACACGATCAGTTTAGAGTGTCTTTTATATCCTCAAGCCTAGTTATTGGTCTTCATCCCTCCCGTGACGTCGTCATTGCCTCTTTTTTATTGTTAACTGTCTCCCCTCTCTCCCCTCTCCCCTCCTCTTCTTTTTTTTTCAGCGGTTTGCTTCGTTTTTAAATGGTAGTTGCCATTTCCTCGCAAGAACTTAATTCAAATGCGTGCTCTATTGGAGAAAATTACTCGATTTGTGAAGGTGCCTTTGAAGGTCCCGAAAAACTCTTGGAAATTTGGTTCTCTCCCTCCTCTGACCGAGTAAAGGAACATCAGCAAGTTGCCAAGGATCGCGGTTTGCTGGCTGTCCCCCGACCCATTTGGGAACAAATGCTAGCCATTGTCAAGTGTACCGTGTTGAATGTCATCAAACATGACCAAGTCCACGCTTATTTGCTCAGGTACAAAAGTGAAGACTAGAGAAAGGATGGCTTGCTGACGCCTTTATCCAGTGAATCGTCCATGTTTGTCTATCCCCACAAGATGATCATCAAGACCTGTGGCACCACCACCTTGTTGCTGTCCTTGCCTCGTATCTTGGATATCGCAAAGGAAGCCTGTGGATTCCAAAAGGTCTGGCGTGTGTTCTACTCCCGAAAGGCCTTTATGTTCCCTGACCGTCAATTGGAACCCCATACGTCCTGGGAAAGTGAAGTGGCTTACTTGGATCGTTACTTTGGTAAGGCCTCCCCGCTCGGATCTACCAATATATAATTTTTTTTTTAATTTGGCCGTTGCTAACGAACATGGATTTTTTTTTTAACAGATGACGGCTCAGCCTACAAGATCGGTAATGTCCAAGGCGACCACTGGCATTTATACATGTCCCAATGTGAGGAAGATGAGGAGGACGTTCTCCATGAAACTGGTTTGCCCGTGATGCCCCATGTGAACCGCGAGTTGCGTGAAGAAAACATCCTTGACAGTGGATGTACGACTCCCAACCGTAGCGATGATGAAGACGATCTCAAGGTGTCCCCCTTTGGCATCCGTACCGGCCTGGGAAAAGGCATCGAAGACCAAACCGTCGAAATCCTCATGACCAAACTCAACCCCAAGAATATGGAGCGCTTCTACCAACAACCCGGTTCGCCCGTAGGTATCGAAGGCGGCAAGCTGGTCGACAAGATCACTGGCATCGGCCAGCTCTATCCCTCTGCCGACATTGATTCCTACTTGTTTGAACCCTGTGGCTACTCGAGCAACGGCCTATGGCAAGACCGCTACTTTACCTTCCATGTCACCCCTGAACCTGAATGCTCCTATGCCTCGTTCGAAACCAATATACCCGTGTCTGCTTCCCACCCCCTGAACCAAGCCGACGGTGACCCCATCGACCAACTCGTCCGGCAAGTCATCGACATCTTTGACCCTGGCTGCTTCACCGTCACCTTTTTCACCTCGCACGTCCCCGACGGCCATCGCCACCAACGCATGATCCGCGCCATGAGCGAAAAGAAAGGGTACACTCGCTCCGATCGCATCCTGTACGAATTTGACGGCTACGATCTAGTGTATGGCCACTACATTAAGAAATAAATACAAATCTCGGCACGCCACGCGTGTCTTGATCTATTCGTTTGTTTAAATTCTTTGCGCAATCTCACCGTGGCGAAACGCTACAGCATCAGCTACTCATTTTTTATTTTCTTGTTGATGGTAAGACTTCTCCTTCCATCCTTCGATATTACCTGCTGCATGCCATCCATCTGAATGACAGAAATGGACCCGCCATCCTAGTCCCAAGCCGCCTTCCTCTGTCCCTGCTGACCAACAGCTTGCAAACTCTGGTACTCATACTCTTCCAATCCCCCCCCCCTCCCCCTCCCTTCTCCCAGATGAAGAGAAACATGTCATTCAACTACTTGTCAAGATCAAACGGCTCTACCAAAGTAGCGATGATTGAGTTCCAATGACTTTACGATATTTGCCACTTGCTTTGGAGAAATGACAAAAGCCCAAGAGCAAATTTGAATCTCCCAGAAGGGAGGGGTAGAACTTGGCAATACGCAAAAGCAAAACCATCACCGGGTTTGCCCAATTCAGCCAGCAACCAAAAAGGATGAAGGTGGATATCTTGAAGGCCTCTGCTTCAAGTACGCTACCAAGACGACTACGGAGTGTTCGGGGGATAGGTTCCTGCCAGCTTACCGCGTTGCCTTGCACCATAGTTTTGCAAGATATTTCCCCTGCACAAGAAATCAATCCTGCATTGTCCGCACCGTGCAGTACGCCATTCGACTGTGGAGGTTTTTGTATCGTGTGGATCCAGGTAAGCGCCCGACCACACGGTGATCAATGGTAGGTGTAACAGCCAGCATTGAGGAGCAATGGCGACAATGAAGAAGATGAAAAAAAAAAGAGCGCTCACCCTGCAGCCAATCAAACGCCGTCTTTTTGTCATAGGCAGCCATGGTTTCTTTCATAAACACTGGCATCACCAGTAGAGAAAGGGTGAAATAATAAATCGATAGGAGCACCGGTCAAGTTTTGACGATTGTGCAGATGAAATCAATGTTCTTTTTCTCCTTTGTGGACTCATCATCCATGGTTGGTGTTGCCTCTCCCCTCTTTTGTGCCTGACGGCTCATTTTGAAGAGCCGTAGATCAACGCCATGGTATCTGAGGTGCCTGTGCTCTTAACCATGCACATTACTCATAATGCACTAGATATCTGCCAAATTTCGAGCCAATCAGTGAATACCGCACATTCCATTTGCTTTGGAAGTACACTGCGCGTTGAATATGGCCATCCAAACTGACTATAGCCATCCGTTTTTTTTTCTTCATTTCGAAAAAAAAAGCAAATGCTGCATAACACACTTTTGCGTGATTATATCGATGTGAAATTCGATGAGGAAATGCAAATGCATGAATGGTAGCGATGCTGAAAAAATAAGATGGATGAATCAAAGTCGCCCAGCCACCGTCGGTTTGACACCTCTGGTTCCTCAGCTAAAAAAAAAAAAAAATGAAAAACCAGCCAATTTCGCCAGGGAACCAACCCCAAGGCGATTTGACCAAAAAAGCACAGTGTAAAATTGTTTGAAATCGATGCACTCCAGATCTTGCATACACGTTCAAAAGGATGAGAATTGACCATGATTAACATGACAACTCTCTCAGGCAGCCGTGTGGAGCGCTAGTAGGCTGACAAACATGCGCTAGAAGTGATTTCGCACGCACTTGCTTCATCCGACAAAGAGATTTATTCACGAGTCAATGAAATCCATGGCTCCAATGGTCTCCACCCCGTGTCAAGTTCACAGCTCCACTTCTTCAATGTCGTGCCTGTTTCAGCCGCTCTCCTCAGCTTGGTCGGGCAAAGGCAGCTTAAAAAATGTTGGTCATTGAAATGGCGTCGTTTTTTTTTTCTTCTGGAGATCACTGCTTGATTAGCACAAGAAAGCGTTTCGCGTGTAGTTTGCTTTATTTTTGCGCGTGCTAGGAAACAATTTAGTGGTTCATCTGATTGGCATGCCTGCCAAAAAGATTTATTCACGGCTGAAAAAATAATCACCTTTGGAAAACCTGGTAAAAGCAAGAGCCATCGGCGCCAGACTGGTCGGGGTCATGGAAAAGTAAGTCAGTTGATTTGATCTTCATCTATTTTGCTGTCCTCATCCACATGCCTTTGAAGAATGGGTGTCATTCGGCGGCTCACAAGACACTTGCAAAAAACCAGAGTTATGAACATGGAGAAAAAACGCAAGGCTCATGTTCTTATAAAAAATTGGCAAGTGAACGAGGGACACCAGACACTTGACAAGCAAGTAGCACAAGTAAAAGGTGCAATTTTGGGATTTTTTGATGTGGACAAAAGGCAATAAAATGGAATAAATTACCTGTGCAACGTCGGCCGTCGATCTAGAACTGGCCGAATTTCAGGAAGCAGAAAATTTGTGTCCGTTTTGGATGTGCAACATGAGAAAAACCCTCCGGACAAGATCTTCCGCTAGGTTTGTTCACGTTCTCATTGCATCTTAACTCTTTTTTTTTTTTTTTTTTTTTTTTGGGGGGGGGGGGCATGGTGAGTAACCGTGGACGAAAAAAAAAATGAGAAATTGAGCTAACTAGGAAAAGAAGATTGGACGTGCTTTACCGAGGACATTCTTATTTATGTGCGGTGATAATTGCCCCATTGTCTCAGGGTCATCAAAGTTTTATTATACAGGATCATGAAGAAGTGTAACTGTTGTCACACCAAAAGGTTTTCTTGACAGCAAACAATATCTAAAAAGCTGGCGCCAAAAAAAACAGTGTTCCCTCCAAACGTGATTCAGCCAGTGGTTTAATACAACGAAAAATGAAGGGCTGCTACGCATTTATTTCACTCTAGCTACTGGTTTTTTTTTTTTGGTGGGGGGAATTCGAATGGATAACATCTAATCATTGGGTTGACATATCTTTTGCTTTTGTCCAACAGTCATCAAACGAGACTCAAAAAAAAAAATAAAAAAGACACCTATTTTCAAATTCAGACTTCACCTGATTGGCTGTCTCGAAAAAAAAAGAAATAGGGAACGGGAACACAAGCGCACCAAAAACGGGTTGGTCGCCCATTCCCCCCTTTTTTTCTTTCTTTTCTTTTTATTTTTGCTCTCTTTCTTTTTTCTTTTATTCCTTCCTTCCAGCCCTTTCCTCTTTTCTTTTGTTTGTCGCATTTCCACATCCTTGCTCTTTTTATTAAAGACACAGGCATCCTCTTTTTTTTCCAGTCATTCGTTTAACGTGCGTCGCCATCCCCCTTTTTATTTTTTAAAACCCCATCCGTTCCTTTTGATTCATCGACCCCTTCCTTTTCTTTAAAAAAAGCCCCATCCTTCCCGTCTTTTATAGTTACCCATCACTCTTCTGACATCCAGACTCGATCATGCAAAACGTCAAACAATCAGCATCAAAGGGCATTCGATACCTCGTTATTGCGTATGCAATCATATCTGTTTTATACACTGGCAAGTATTTTTATCGGTCAATGCACGAACGACAAAGTGATCATCTGAGCGTGCGCTCGGACGACATGCTGCTACAGGCTGAACAGGAGCCATTGAGCCAAAAGGACAGTGTGGCACCCGGCAGCTATTCGGTGGAGAGCCAAGACAGCAGCATCGTGTGGCATGGATCTCATACGTCCATGAAAGAAGCTTTTGTTATGTCCAAGATCTTTGCAGACGCCATGCAGCCTTCTGATATGACACCCTATTATTACAAAGCCTCCACCAACCCTCGCAACTCAGACATCACGATGGCCACTTTGGTGACACGCGACCGATTCCCCGTTCTGAGCCGACTGGCGACCAATTACCAAGGTCCTATTTCTGTGGCCATCCATGTCAATGACGACCAAGAGAAGCAAGACACGCTGGATGAGCTGGAGCGTGCTTACAAGGCTAACCCGGATATGCAAAAGTTTGTGGACGTGCATTTGGTGGTCGACACGTTTGATCGACAATTCAACTACTGGCGTAATGTGGCCAAGCTGTTTGCCCGCACCGAGTACATCATGATGCTCGACGTCGACTTTCACCTCTGTACCAACCTCCGTTACCTGCGAGAGCACCCTGAACAATTGGAAGCCTGGATCCAAGGTGACGGCAAGCGCCAACGCGCTCTGGTTGTGCCTGCGTTTGAATACGTTGCTCAGGCTGATGGTATTGATTACCACACCTTCCCCTCTTCCAAGGAAGAGCTGCTGGACCTGGTCAACCAAGGCAAGATCGACATGTTCCACAAGAGTTGGCTCAAGGGTCATGGCGCTACAGATTATTCCCATTGGTATGCCTCGGAGGAGACGTACATGGTGACCGACTACGATTTTTCATACGAGCCATATATCATCTACAAGAAGGAAGGTACGCCCTGGTGTGACGAGCGCTTCATTGGCTATGGTGCCAATAAGGCTGCCTGTCTCTTTGAAATCTATCTCTCTGGTATCGATTACATGGTCCTGCCCAACGACTTTCTGATCCATCAAACCCACAAGTACCCCGAAAACACTCGCCGCAAGGAACGCCAATATAACCGCAAGCTCTACAGCAACTTTAGAGAAGAAGCCTGTCTGCGCTATGCTCGTATGTTCATTGCTGCGAATGAATGGGAATCTGGTTTGGCTGACAATGTACGACAAGAGTGCTCCAAGAACCGTGGCTATCGCTCTGCTATGAAATCCATCTTGTGAGAATGGCTCCTTTGTTTTTTTTTTATACATTACCTATCCCGCTGGTCGTTGACTTGTACTCTCTCTCTCGTCCTCTCACCCATTCACCCATTTGTTTTCTTTTGCTTTTGGTCATTCTGTAGTTTTAAATGCCCCTACTTTTTTTTTTTTTTTTACTACCTGTTACCCAGTGCGTGGGGAAGAGAACCAAAAAAAAAAAAAGTTTCGATGCAACTCTTTTTTCGGATGGATTTTTTTCTTTACCTGCCTCCTCCTATTCAACGCTCTCCTCTTTCCTCCCTTTGTATCTTTTAACATTGCTGCTGCTGGTTCTTTTTGTTTCTCTTAGACTTCATCATTCGTTTTATATTTTTTTTTTAAAAAAAAAAGCTGTTCTTGTACATGTCATTTGCAATAAAAAAATATCCTTGTTCAGCATTTCCTCGTATTTTTACTCGTCTTTCCAAGTTGAGGAGAACTCTCTCCTCAATGGAAGAAATGATGCTCGAAGGAATAAAACTATCAAGTCCCAAGGATTAACCAGCAACCCGTTTTTTGAGTTTGACGGATAAAAAAATATGAACCATTGCATAGAATACAGTCACCACGGGGTTGCTTTGCCGCAAGACATTTTGTTGCCAACAAGATACAAGAGCAGCAATTGCTCCTCCTTTTTTTTTTTTACTCGCGGGTCTGACGCCCCTCCTTTCAAATGACATCCCTGCAAGTGACCTTGGTTCATAGGGCTGTGTATTGACATTTCTCCAATTTATCCCGTCCAGCTCATAGAGCTTAAAAAAAGGGATGAGAGGAGATGCTTTGTCTAGGAGAACGAGGAGGATGGCAAATGACAGCTCGGAAAAATAGGCTTGCCGACAAAAACTACCCAAAGCTGATACTGCTCCTTTTTTCGTCTCCAAACTTCGTTTCAGGGTCAAATGTTTTCTGATTCATCTTTTTACGGCTTGTTGTCTGACCCATTGAATGTAAGCCAGTGGCGGTGGGGCGGGGAGATGATATAAAAAAAGGGAGTGCATTTTACAGAAGCAACTGAGCATAGACAGCAGTGGCAAATGGATGAGCCGTGTCGCCGTTTCATTTTTCTTTCATTTTCCTTGTTTATGAAGTTGGCTATGATTTACCTGGCATAGAAGCCTATTCATTTGCCGATCTTTCATTTGAAAAAAGATGCATAAAGTAGAACGTCACACGAAAACTTGTGTCAAGCATACTTGAGAACCTTTCGGTCAACTGCCGCCATCAACCTGGTTTTTTTTGATCGAGGGAGTTTTATTTTTTTTTTTGAGAGAGAGAGGGGGGAGTCTCCCCGATTTTTTTTTTTTTTTTTGCTCTCTCTTACTGCGAGTTGCTCCTTGTCCCTAGCAATCTCTTTTTGAATCAATTTCCTCCTCGAGGTCTCAAGTTTCGCTTTACAAACTATAATTCATGTCAAAAGCTGTGCTCCTTAGTGTAATTCCCATCATCCCTTTTGCTCCTTGCCTTTTGGAACAATGGCCACCTCCGTGACTATAAAAGCTACGACCTTGTCAACATGCATCCTTTATTCGTTTTGTGCTTCTCTTTACCTTTTTTTTTTTTTTACGGCATATCAACTTCGAATTCTCCACAATGAAAAGCATGACAAGTTACTATCATATTGGCAACAAGCTGACGCTGTTGCAAGTGATGAGCCAGCCAGTGGTACCCGTATCGTTGCTGCTTGGGTTTGTTGGTCTGGCGACGTACTTTTTCTTTTGTATCCGTATGGGATGGGCCAAGACGGAAAAGGAAATCAGCTGGCTCTTGACCTTTGCCAGTAGCGTGGTGTGTACTGTAGTGTCGATCCCCTATTATATCCGATTTTGGCGGTCGGGTTGGGATATGCAATTGCTCGGGGTGGATGCCACCGTGCACACGAGTCTAGCCTGCTTCTTCATGACGTATTTGGTGCTGGATTTGGTACTTGGATGCCGCTACTACCGCCAGAAAATCACCATTGCCACAGGCTGGATCCACCACACGATCTACATCGTCATCCTTTTCTGGCTCATGCGCTGCCGCTCCACTTCCTTTTTCACCGTCAATGCCATCCTAGAATTACCGACTGTCATCCTGGCTGTCGGATCGATGCGTGCCAGCTGGCGAAGTGATTTTTTGTTTGCCTCGACGTTCCTGGCCCTGCGACTCGTCTACCATGCATGGATGATTGTCGCCGTCAAGCAGTACCACCGCCTGGAAAGCCTCTGGACCGTGGCCGTTCTCGTCTTTCCCCTGCATGTCTACTGGTTCTATGGTATCGCTCAAATCCAATACCAACGCTTCAAGGCCATGTATGTCACAGCCAAAAACAAGATGAGCGATAGCTCGTCGCCGGTCTCGTCGCCTCTTTCATCGCCTCGACTGAACGAAAAACCTGTTGCTCTGGGTTCTATTCGACACCATCCTGACTGCCTCTGTACCTGCGCTTCTCATGCCAACGGCCTTCTCCTGTCCTCTGCCTCCTCCTCTGCTTCCTCTTCCTCCGATGAAGAGGATGCCCATGCAAAGCAAAAAGCTATGTCCGCCTTTCGTCAGCGCCAGCGCCAACGGCCCGAGGAGGCCAAATCCGATATTTATGTCCATCCCATGAGTGGCAAACCAATGATCGCCTCTGCCAAGTTGAGGAGGACAAAGCCCAAACACCTGCGCTTTTTTGACAAAATGGTGGCTGTATAAGTGCAGCCTCTCCTCGTATTTTCTCCCTCCCCCTTTCCTTTATAAAAAAAAAAAAATGCAATATGCAGAAAAAAAAATTGGCAGCTCTCCCTATTTCTTTTTTATATTCAAGGCTAGGTTTCACTAATTCTCTCGTTTCTCGAGCCCTCTCTATTTTTAATTTTGCATTTACCATAGATTTCCCCTCATAGAAAGACATTGCATAGCCTTGATTCAATAGCAATAAAAAAAGACGTCCACCGTTCTTGTTAAAAAAAATGACCCGTTCTCCTTTTTTTGTTCCTTCACTCCTTTTTTTGAAATCATCCCTAGAGATCACGTCAGGCTTCCCCTTGAGTGTCTAGTCTCCTAAAATTAGCGTATCTCCAGCAAAAAGCAGACACTACTTGGTGCAAAAAAGCAGGGAACTTCTTTAATTCATCACAAAAAGGAGCTTCCTCGACCAGGACCAAACCGATCAGCCCATTCACCAGATTTCTTCAATAATTCGCTCTTTTGCTTCTTGTTCATGGGCCGTGCTCCAGCCAAATCCTTATCGCGGTCAAAGGCTCGCTTCGTAGGATCATCCCGGTTGTCATTCTTTCTTTTGTACTTGCCCTTGCGATGCATTTCTAAGAGTGACATGGGTCGCTCAGTTTCCTATCCGTACCGAGAGAAAGGGCAACGTTAGGAATAGTCGATGCAGACCTGCTTTTGTTGCTTACATTGTGTCGTTGGATCTTTTCTCGGGTGGCTAATTCGTTTGCTGAAGGACGGCCATAGTCTGATTTGCGGCTAGAGGAGGACGAGTTGCCTTGGGCAGCCTCTCTTGCCTTTCGTTCCTTATCTGCCGGGGTATCCGTCCAACTGCTGGTATCGCGGTTCTTGTCGACCGATCGCGCGTTAAACGAACGAGCGCGCCCACTCGTTGCTAAGTAAAAAGAGAGCTCCTGCCAATCAGCCATCCTTCCTTCCCTCGCTTGTGCACAGATGTTTCTCCTTACCGTCCGCAAGATAGTTGACATCTGGAGGCACCATCATCCATTCCGGTCGCTCTACGCCCTTGCTTTCCTTTGCCTATGTCACAATAAAATGAACACGGTTTGAACTTACTATGGCTGCCAGCCAGCGCTAATTTTTTTTTACCTTGCTGTTGGTGGGGTCACTCTGGCGTGCACGAGCTTCAATGTCAGCAATAGTAGAAGTAAGAGCAGCTTCGTGGGCATTGTAATTGGCAGGGAGGCTCGGGCCTACCATATCGTCCTCGCCCTCGGCTGGTCGATGCGTGGCAGCTCCCGGTGGAGGTGGCATAGCTGGCCCCATCACTCGGCGTCTGGGCCCTTGCTGTGCTCGTTCTCTCCGTTCTTGCAAGAGTTCAGGTGGAAGTACAGGGGCAAATGCATCGGCATCGTCTGCTGATTCTGGCGGAGGGGTGGTCGCATCGTCGTCGCTGATTTGAATTTCGTCTTGGTTTCGCTGTTGTTTTTGCTGTAAGAGATGCTTTGGGATCATGGGCCCAATGCCTTGATCATCGTCTTGATCGTCCGAATCACTGATGCTGATTTCGTCTTGATTCTTTTCCTTTTGCTTCGACAGATGCTCGGGAATAGATGGGCCGATCATGCTTGAGGGTGACTAAAATGAAAAAGAGAGAAACAAAAAAAAAAAAAAAGATTGCTTCTGGCAGGAACCCACTCTGCTGGAGAAAGATAGAGGAGAGACAGAGAGAGAGTTTTGATTGGCCGGTTGGATCCATTTTTTCTCATTTGCTTCCTTCAACATCTCTTTTTTTTTTTTTTTTTTTTTTTTTGTAATAACCTCATGTCGACGAGGATCTCAACTGGGACATATGTATTGACGGGGGCAGCGGTGGGCCTTTGTCTGATTCTAACGGTCCGGTATACCAATCAAGCACGGCAGCAAAAGAAACATCAGGACGCCAACGGCTCCTCGGCCATATCGCATGCGAACACACGATCTCGACATTCAGGACGACATCGGTCACAACGAATAAGCCGTCAAGCAGAGCGACGTCGTTCGCGTCAGCATCACCGCCGTGCATCCCTGCAACAGCGTTCCCGTATGACGGATGACGAGAATGACAATTGGCTCATGGCCATTGACAACACAGCCTACGACAGCGATGATGATCAGAGCGAAGTGTCACGGTCCTACTCGATTGTGTCATTGTCCGACTCGTCCACCTCCTCCATCGCGTCGGACAATGGCAGCCGAGACTCAGAGGCCCAGTTCTCCTCCCAGACCGTCTATGCCCGTGCCCAACGGCTTTTGCGCCATTTCAAGGAGTGGCCCGACGACCAGGAGCCCGAAACCAAGAACCTGCTACAGCTACTGCATGCCATTGCCGAAAACCAATCACGGAAGGGTAAGAGGGTTTTGGACGAGATGAAGGCTGACAACTTTATTTATGTTGTACGATTAAACAGAAGGTTTTATCCATCGGGGGATTACTTGCAACAAATGCAATGTGTCGCCCATTCGCGGAATTCGATACAAATGCGCCAACTGTGTGGATTTTGATCTCTGCGATACATGTGAGGCCCTGAACGAACATATCCATACCCATACGTTCTTGAAGATCCGGATCCCCATCCCACCTTTGGCCAATCCTCGCAGCGCCATCCTGCCTCCCTTTTACCCAGGCAAGAATGACTCGCTCACGCTGAGCGCGTCGGTATTGCATGACTTGGAAACACATTCGCATTGTAAGTCAGACGGCCCGAGTTTAAAAAGGAGGATGCTCACTCGCTTTGGGCAGTTGATCAAGTGGAGCTGGAAGCCCTGTTTGCTCAATACAAAGCGTTGTCCGTCGTCGAAACAAGTCAAGGAGGCATCCCCAGAAAGACCTTTGAACAGTGCTTAGGACCCTTGGGCATGGAAAAGAACCTCATCACCGAACGCATCTTCCAATTCTTTGACCGCAATCGCGACGGGGTCATCACATTCCCTGAATTGGTCCAAGGTTTAAGCATACTCTCCAAAGGCAACCTGGATGAAAAGATTCAATGCAAGTGACGACGGGAAAAAAAAAAAAAGCGGAGTGCTCATTTTATCTTCTTTTTTTTTTTTTTTTCCTTTGTGTTTTTTAGACGCTTTCCAAGGCTACGACCTGGATGAGGATGGTTATATTTCACGCGAGGAGCTTTATTGGATGTTCAAAGCTTATTTTTATCTGTCCATGGAGCTGGTGCGTGATGTAGTCAGTGCTCTGGAAGACGACATGATGGATAACTATGACTTCCCTGCTGGTCAGCCCGTCAGCGCTGCTTTCAACGTGCCAATCCCACAGTCCAACGTCAACCAATCAGCTTCGGACGCCACAGTTTCCAGTGACGAAGACGAACCATACCATGACGATTCCCAACCCATCTCGCCATTAGATGGCCAACCATCGTACGAGTCAGCCTCCAACGAAAAATCCTCAACAGCCTCGTCATCCGCTCCTGCCAGCAAGTACCCTGAAAAACAGGACTACTTCTCCACCGTCACAGCCCAAGAAGAAGCATCTCCTGCGTCCCTCACCGACCCACCATCACAACCGGAGAGTCAAGTGGCCGCTGCGTTGTCTACGCGGTATGAGTCGCCACGATCCGGCGCGTTGACCCATGTGGACCCTCCTTCGCCCGAACCCACTGTCACGTATCGCGCCTCCGGTACTTCTCCCACCGTTCCAGTACCATTGTCCTCGGCTGCATCGAAACGAGTCAAGACCATGGCCCGCCAGCACTGGGAGGAGAAGTTTCCCATCATGGAAACCATGGCGCAAGACGCGATCCAAGAAATGGTGGACAAGACATTTCGAAACATTGACACCAAGCGCGAAGGCTACATCAGCTTTGATGAATTCAAGCAGTGTGTGCAAGCAGATCTCAGCATCGTCAGCTGGTTTGAAGCTCTTGGCACTGTCTTTTAAAAGCCATGGCGTTGGATGCACGGGACCGTACGGATGCTGCGGAAGGCTGCGAAAAATAAAAATAAAAAATAGTGCCTGAAGTGCCCAACACTTCATTGGTATCAGTAGGATCATTTTATTTGTGTGAAGTAGAATTCTAGGATAATGATGGAAAAATGGACTATGCGAATTTGTTGCTGTCATCGTGATGCTGAGGAAGATCGTCGGGCAACGGGGATGGTTGTGGGTGAGTCAGCTTCCAGAGCAAAGGGGTGGCGATCAACGTCAAGGAGGTGGTGGCGAGCAGGATGTAGTAGACTTCGCGCGAGATGATTTGAAGCTGTTTGGCACGGGAAGCCAGGACAAAGACAAATTCTGAGATCTGGGCAAGGGCGATGGACATGGTTGAGCAAGCCTTCATGTCGAACTTGAAGAGGAGCAGCACGCCGGCAGTGACGATGTACTTGAACCCGATGACTGCCACCGTCAAGGTCAGGAGCAACACCAGCTCCGAGGCCAAGAAGGACGGGTACACGTGCAACCCAATGGAGGCAAAAAACAAACAGGCAAACAGATCGCGCACGGGCGTGACCACGGCAAGGAGGGCTTCGTGCAGCGGCAGCTGCGACGACGGATGGTGGTGATGGTGGGGGGAGGACGATGACGATCGGATGACCACGCCAGCGGCGAAGCAACCTAGCTCCATGCCCAAGCCCAAGCGTTCAGAGATGGTGGAGATCAGCAAGCAGATGGCCAGGGAGCCTAGCACGGCCAGCTCGTGGCGACTGGAGCCGCCGGCCAGGTCGCTGAAGAGGTGGTTCAAGATGCGCTTGGGCAGCCAGCGATGCAGCAGGCGAGGCGTCATGGGGATGACAAAGCGTACAAGGGTATAGCACAAAGCAGCAAAGATCAGGAAGGACAGAGTGACACTGGCCATGGCCCGCATGACTTGAATGCCCGACTTTGACAAGGCGGGAACCATGGCCAGCATGAAGCCCAGCAGGACGTCTTGCATCACCAGCAGCCCATACAAGTGGTCCATGTACTCGGCAGGGATCACCTTGACCACAACCGCGGTCGAGCTGAGGCTGATACAGGCGCCCACAAAGATTGCTTCCTTGATGGTGGTGCCAAACACGATGCCGAGCATGATAAAGCAAGACACCGTCACCAAAAAAATGAGGCTTGCCCCGCCCAGAGCAATTCGATACATGGATTTCAGCTTGTCCAGCGAGCATTCCAGCCCAAGCACAAACACAATCAAAGCCACCCCCAGTTGGGCCAGCGTTTCTGTCTGAATCAGTTCCTAACAATTTAGAAAATACGTTGAGGCGGCGCCCTCCCCTTTTTTTTTTGTTGTTGTTTCGTTACTTTAATTTGGTTATAACCTGATGGTCCGGTTAAAATGCCTGCCAAAATATAGCCAAAGAAAGCTAGGTGATGAAAAAGCGTGAGTGGGCGCGCCTTGATGCCTTCTTTAGCCTTACCAGGAAGACCAACCATGGCGAATGCCAGGCCCAAACAAAATGAGACAACAAGAATCAGGATGACATCATGCAGGAATTGCATATCTTCATAAATGATGGTGGTATCGGCAGGACGGGTCATGATATACTCGTTTTGATCTTGGTCAATGAGGGTGATGATCGATGGGATGTCAGCCGCTGGTTCGTCTTCGCCTGGGATATCGTCCTGATGCAAGTGGTTGCCGTCGTTGGGGCTAGGCATCTTTTGTTTGCTGGTGTCATCGACCTTGAGCACGGTTTCGAGATGGCCGCTGGCGAACTTCAGGCTGTGTTGATGCATGTCTTGTTCTAACTGGTCGGCGGAGTCGCTGACGTCTTGCAGCATAGCATTGAGCAATGCTTTGATGGATTCGCCGTCATCGGTGTCATGTTGTTGTTGCTGCTGTTCATGCGTGTTGGCTGAGTCTTTGGACGATGCCCAGTCTTGAATCTGTTGCCACGGCGTCGACCGGAATTTGTCGTGAGAGGCCTTGATGGCCATTTGAAAGTCATAGGTAAGGCGGAGGGCTGGTGTGCGATAGTCGTATAATCGATAAAACGGGCCGCCCTTTGTTCCTGCTGGGGGTAGGTTGATGGCTTGACCGACTGTCGCGCCATAGATATCCAGCATGTCAAACATCAATGTCTCAAATGCATTGAAATCATCAATCTGCATTTCTACCAATTGGTACAGATGCGAGGTGTCAAAGTCGTGTACATAGCGTAAGTTGTCGTTCAGTCGTTGCTTGCGCCGTAACAGATTGTGCCTGTACACTTTCCCTTTTTCTAGAATGGCGAAAACAGACTCAGGATCATCTGGGTTGTATCGTAGTGCCTTTAAACGTACATGAGAGAGTGATGTAGGCTCCTTTCATTTTTACCTTTTCGGACTGGCAAAGTATGCCTATGAATGATAGCCATAGAAGGATGACTATGCATTGGTAACGTAACATGGTAACCAATGGCTCAGGTACATTCACAAAAAAAAAAAAGAAAAAAAACAATAAAACTAGCGCAGAAACTTTCGCCTGACGGATAGCGGCGGTTGAAACCCGCTGAAGCATGAAAAAAGGGCCTGGGTCCTTTCTCAACCTTTCCAAGAGGCAATGGCATGTCTCCTTTCTATCTGCATGAGACAAAGAAAATGTAAGCGGCTCCTTGAAAAATCACACCAATGGACCACAACGGCTTTTTTCGTCCATCGTGTGAACCGATGCACGCTGCCATTCTCGACGGTTTATTTTTGGTTCAAAAACCTATCAAAATCCACGCAAA
The DNA here is from genome assembly GCA_002104935.1 of Hesseltinella vesiculosa. Classification (NCBI taxonomy): domain Eukaryota; kingdom Fungi; phylum Mucoromycota; class Mucoromycetes; order Mucorales; family Cunninghamellaceae; genus Hesseltinella; species Hesseltinella vesiculosa. The sequence continues at coordinate 241,679 of MCGT01000003.1, read as the reverse complement.
TGGCGATCCAATGTCATTGGTGGATGATGGACCGTGCTCTGCGTCGGAAATAAAAAAAAAGGGACATTGTCTGACACCGTAAAACAAAAGAAACGATGATGTATGTGATTTTTTTTTATTTTGATTGCCAAGGGCCAAGACGAGTGTTCGTTTGACTAATTTGTTTGTCTCCACTCGATTAGATCCAAATATGGACATTGTGCGAGATTCCGTGAAATCTTACCACAAGATCGGTTTATGCCTTTAAAAAAACCCCAACTTTGCTTGGGAAAATGGGTTCATGTGGTTGTTGTGTTACCACCAGCGAGTGGAGGAATGCCATTTCTGCCTGGACTGGCCGAGAAATCACTCCCAAAGACCAACCATTTGCTTTTATTTTTCATGATGCGAATCTCAAACCATTCGATAAAAAGGAGGAATGCAGAATGAAAAGGCGACAAGGAACTTCCGAATCAATCGAGACAGATGGTAATCTCAGCGAGGTCAAAGTGTAAACTTTCTTTTTTTGCATGACACAAAAAGGAATACATCCTCACACACTCGACACCCTTCCTTTGTTTTTACAGACAATGCTGATCTCTGTCTATTTGCTTCTTCATGACTTTTTTTAATAAAATAGAAAAAAGTAGAAAAAAAATCCAAGGAATCGAGAGATACGTTTGGTTTCTTTTCTTTCTATTTTTCTTTTTCACTACTAAAAAAACCAGCACAGTGACACAAGCAAGGGCTGTTTCGCATGATTACCCGCATGTTTGCCAAATAAAAAAAAGTCTCTTATTTTTGTTCACTTCTTTCCCCCGTTTTCTCCTCTTTTTTTTTTTTTTTTTTTTCAAAACACAACCGTTCCTCTTGTCCCTGGCATTTTTGTCTCTCTCTTCTTTGATGCCTCAGCGAATACCATTATCTCAGTTACTACCTCTTTATCCAGCTGGTCACCTGATTGACCATCGATACGAAGTGCAAAGAAGCATTGGCGCCGGAGCCTATGCCCAAGTGTATCTGGCGAAAGACTTGCTTGATAAGAACAAGCCCTTCTATGCAATCAAAGCCTTGCCCTCCTGTGTCAACAATGCCAAGCAACGAGGACTTCAGCGCTCGGAAATCGGCCTGCATGGCCGAGTCACGTCACACCCCCACATCATTCGTCTAGAAAAGGTGCTACGCTCCCAGGATCAATTCCTCACCACTCACATGGTTCTTGAATATGGTTGCCATGGCGATCTCTTCACAGCCATCACCGAAAAGCATCTCTATACCAACCAACGAGACATGATCCGCCATGCGTTTCTCCAGCTCATCGCTGCTGTGCAACACTGTCATCGCCTCGGCGTTTATCATCGAGACCTCAAAAGTGAAAATATCCTTGTTTTCGATGCCGGCTGGACCGTCAAGATTGCTGATTTTGGTCTTGCCACAACCGATGTGATCTCCAAAGACTATGGCTGTGGCAGCACCTTTTATTTTTCTCCAGGTAAACCCTCATCCCGCCACCGAACCGTGCTGACCACGAATTTTTTTTTTTTTTTTCAGAATGTCAAGGAGATTTTGATACCACACGGCAAGGCTACCTGACTGCCCCGAATGATGTTTGGTCCCTAGGCATTATTTTGATAAACCTGGTCACTGGTCGGAACCCATGGCACTGCGCTTCCTTGCGCGATCCGACGTTTCGCATGTACCTGATGAACCCCGACATTCTGATTTCCATGTTACCCATCTCCACACCCCTCCACTGCATCCTCAAACGCGTCCTTGCCATCGACCCTCTGAAGCGCATGACCCTGGACGAGCTCGACTCCGCCATCCGTCATTGTCAATTCTTCACGGATGTGGACGAAATCACTGCTCGATCGCACTACACCGGCCTGCCTTCCCCTCCAATCTCCCCCAACCATCCCCATTTTCCTCCTCTCCTTCCTGTCCTCCCTCCTCCTCTAGCCTTTCTTCCTGCCAACGATCTACAACCTCCCTTCAGCTACTGCACTCTGGACTCCACTTCTCATGAAGACCTTTTGCAAGACCTGGCTGCCTTGAAAGTCTAAATCTTCTGTGCTCTTCCTTGTCTGTTCATCATTTGCCTCCCTTTTCTTTGTAAATAAATACCTTTCGCTCTTTAGTAAGCTTTTCCACTGCCATTGTTTTATTGATATGGAAAATCCGTTACTAAAAATATGCTTCTTTGATCTTTCCTTGTCATCTGACAGCTGTGCAGAGCTTTTCTATTTTTCAGACTGCGCTCCAGCCTCAGTTCCGCAGCGTCGGGATGGAATCAAGGCATCCCTTTTTTTTTTTGTCTGCCAAGGCATCCTATTAACAGCCAGTAAATTTATGCAAACCATGCAGCTGCCTGGTCAGAACAAGAATGATGGCACGCGCTACAGTCGTATGGCCGAGTCCTATTTTTCTTTTTCAGAAGGTACATGGCTTGCAATGCAGCGTACTCCAAGGCGCAAAATCCAGACTGCCAAGCTCATCCCCCATTAGACATTTGGCCTTGTTTCGAACAAGTTCAACAAGGTATCAGCGAGTCATTTGTGTGACAATGATGCTTATCAGGACACTATCGTCAGTGTTTCATGCGAGGCCAGCCAATTGGGCATTTGTCAAATAAAGTACAAAGCTGTTAAATGTAGCATCTTGTCCAAGATATGTATGAAGCAGGCGACATACTGCGTGTCATACTGGCCGTTTGTACAGATGTTCGACGTCAGCTTTTCGAGGGAACTCCAGCGAATTTTAGCCAAATCCAAAGACTCGCTTAGGATTTTTGAAAAGGGATGGCACAGTGTGCTTTTGAGTGAACAGGACCGACGTGGATTTCGTAAGACACTATTAAAAAAAAAAACGAAAATGAAAAAATTGGCTGGCAGCACTAGTTTTTGTTTGGGATAGTAAGTTTAGCGTGTCCTTGCCTTCGGGCAATGTGGTTCGAGGTTGGAAGCTCACTTTGTCCCCCCCCCCCTGTAAAGTCACCTCTAATCTCTACTGATCGTCAAGGCAGGAACGAACATGTAGAGTGAACAATGAAGTATGCGAAAAGAATCTCCTCCTTGACCCAAGCTCACCATCTTCTGAGAACTATCCCATCCTGAGCAAAGACGCTTTGTGTAGCAGCCGATGAAAACTGAGCGCTCTGATTGGGCAGTTTGTGGCTTTTTAACTTTTTTTTTTTTTTTTTTTTTCAAAAGCGTCTGGGGTCTCATTTCCTGTTTTCTTTCTTTTCCACCCCACACTACTGCACTAATGTCCTTTTCACCTGTCAATTTCCCTCCTCTTAAAAACGATCTGATCCTGCGTGTATCAAGAGGTAACGTATATGATTACAGATAAAAAAACGCTGCTAATCCATCTTTTTTCTTCTCCCCCTTTTTTCAGGAGAAAAAGTGGAACGTGCTCCCATTTGGATCATGCGTCAAGCTGGTCGTTACCTTCCAGGTACAAGGTCTTTTTGAGGTGGTGATGGCCACGCTCTTGCTTTGTTTATTCCAGTATTATTTCATGCTGACTTACCCCATCCGTTTTTATCCCATGTGTAGAATTCCACACGGTGCGACAACACCACAGCTTCTTCGACATCTGCCGCACTCCCGAGCTGGCATGCGAATTGACATTACAGCCCATTGATCGCTATGGTCCTTTACTGGATGCCTCGATTATTTTCTCGGACATCTTGGTGATTCCTCAAGCTCTGGGTTTGGAAGTGATCATGGAGCCTGGCCGGGGCCCGGTTTTCCCTGCCCCCCTTGTCACCCCCGACGATATGCAGCGGCTGGTCAAGGACGTCAACGTGGACGAAGCTTTGGGCTACGTGTACAAGGCCATTACTCTGACCCGCCACCGCCTGGATGGCCGCGTGCCTCTGTACGGGTTCATTGGTGCCCCTTGGACCTTGATGGCCTACATGATCGAAGGCGGCGGCGCCAAATCGCTGCACAAGTCCAAGTCCTGGTTGTGGAAGCACACCGAAGCCTCGCATGAGCTCTTGCAACGCATCACCGATGTCGCCGTTACATTTTTGGTTGGCCAAGTCCGTGCTGGTGCCCAGATGCTTCAAGTGTTCGACAGCTGGGCCGGTGAGCTTTCCCCCCACGATTTCACCACCTATTCCCTGCCCTACATCAAGCAGATCGCTGCCCGTGTCAAGGAAGAGCTCACAGCCCAAGGCCTTGACCAAGTGCCCATGACCATCTTCGCCAAGGGTGCATGGTTCGCCCTCGAGCAACTCGTCGACATTGGCTACGAAGTCGTCTCCCTCGACTGGACCATCGACCCCGAATATGCTCGCCAAGTTACCAAGGGCAAGGTTGTCTTGCAAGGCAACATGGATCCCTCGGTCCTCTACGGTGGCAACGACGCCATCATCGAAACCGCCACTCGCATGGTCAAAGCCTTTGGCAACAGCCAGCACATTGGTAACCTTGGCCACGGTGTTCTCCCCACAGTCGATCCTGAAGCTCTGAAGGTGTACCTCGAAACTGTTCAACGTGTCTCTGCTGAAATTAGACAATAAAATAGGATACCTCTTGTATATATTTGCTTTTTTTCTTGCGAACTCATTAAGTAAAGGAGCTGGATGTGTCAACAGAAATGACGGCCAAGAACAGCAGGCAGCTACATAAAGCTGCAACTAGAACTCTTCAACGTTGTTTTTATTATTGTAAATGGGTGGAAGAAGAAGAATGGTAAGGGTCAAGAAAGCCATTTTACCGACTTTGGTCTAGCAACAGGTGCGCCCTCATTGAAAGGCAAGGGCTCACTTTATTTATTTCTGGGTGAATTTGTATTCCAGGCTTTAATGGCAGTGGACGCATCTTCCGTCGATTATCCCACCTCAGAAATACTATGGCAGTGTTGGGATACCACAGTGAGGCAGCTTTTTCCTTGCCCCCAATCTGAAACTTTGAGGGTCCTGGATTACAGTGTCAGTAGTTTAGCTAAGACCATTGACCAAACCACAGTGTACATACATGGTTGCTAGAGCAATGGAACGGATGGCGGGATGTGAATGTTGGCTTTTTTTTTTCTTCTTTCTACCGTCCTGAAATAAAAGCACTTTCGAGATGAATGGGCTGACGTGAACATTTTTAGGATAAAGAAACGTATGAATGATGAGGATGCTGAAAAAACCAGAGCGATCGGTGAAGCTCTCCCAGCTAAAAAAAAAAAAGGAAAACCCGGCCATTTTTGCCAGGGGACTCCCAGACAACCTGATCAAAAAACGAACTTCAAAATGCACTAAAATCGATTCAACTCAAATGTTGTACACGGCTAATACATGGTGGGGGGGGGGGTGGCCATGGTTACAAGTTCACACTTCACAGGTATCGCAGTGATGGGCTGGCAATGTCAGACTGCTCTAGCTTGATGGTCACGCCGGCACATGCGGCGTTTAATTTTGTCGGGCCAGATCTGTTTCAAAAAAAGAAAGGCCGCATTTTTCATTTATTAGCCTCACACGGGAATGGCGGTCGTCCGCACATCCCACAGGCAATGGAAAAGATGGTTGAATCAACCATTGTTTCTCGACAGTTAAGACAAAGCGACCCCCCCATTGTACTTTGTGCTAACATTGAAACGCTGAGTAGCACATGTTTATCGTTTTTTTTTTAAGAGGGAGCTTGGAAATAGAATGGCGAGGTCTGGAGATCTGCGAGCTGGTTTCAAAAAAAGTAGAATGTCATGCCTATTTTTAGGTTTGGCAACACCCAAACACTCGCACAAACGTGCTGGATTTGTACAAGAAACTCGTTTGGGGTCGCTGTCGGGCCTGAAGAGAAAAAAGAGGGGAAGCAACTTTTTCATGTTCTCTTTTTTCTTTTTGGAAAACTACAATTTATAAACCATGGACAACCTTGACGATATCAATAGCACCAGCATAGATCTTGGCCCTGAAAAAGCTACCGACATCACAACCGATGATCAAGCCATGGATACCATGCTGGAAGAGTCGACTCATTCGCTGGACGTCGACGATCAAGACACTGCTGAAGCTGATGCCGCCACGGACCAAGATGAGCTTGACGTCGATGCCACGACAAAAAGTCAAGAGGAAACGCCTACCTCGATAGTAGACACGTCCCTGGGCGAAGCGCCCTCCTACACCGACGAATTAGCCACCACCACTGATATCGACACTACCGAGGAAGACCTAGCCCTGGAGTCAAGCGAGGCTCCTGAAGAAGACGAACCTGTCATTGAAGACGAAGAAGAGGAAGAAGAGGAAGGTCCCACAGAAGGGGACGACACCGATGAAGACGTGACCGAAGAAATGGACCCTGAACTCCTTGACCTGAACGAATCTACTTCCACTTTGACCAATGACAGCGATCTGGCCGAAGCCTCCTTGGCCGAAACCGGGGATGAAGTGGACAGTGGCGAAACCGAAAGCAACGAAGAGGTGGAGACTTGGGATACGCCAACCGATGGCGAAGAGGATGTCAAAGTAGACGATGGCACCATCCAGTATGAGGAGGGTAACCAAACAACCGAGGAAGTTGATGAAGGCGCCTGGGCTACCATGGATACGGATGAAGGCTATTCACCTGACGACTCTGTGACAGACGAAGATATCATTGCTGATGAAGTCGACGAACAAGAAGCAGCCTCAGACCTCCCCCTAGACCACTCCAAAACCAACCAAGATACCGATCTCGGCGATTCCCTGGATAGCATCGATTCCTCCTTGCTAGGAGACGACCAGTCTGGCTCGCTGGGCGAATCCGTCCCGGTGAACGAGCTCGATAACCTTGGCACCGATGATCTTTTGGAAAAAATAACCGACGAACCCACGTACTTGCCTGAAGCACCTGCACCACAAACTGGATCCTATGATGGAACGCTGCCGTCGTCCGTCTCCACTGTCTCTGAGGAAGATGCGCTAGATGTCTCTCAATGGCTGGTATTTGCCATTGTGGTCTTGATTTGTTTCCGTGTGCCTGCCATCAAGGTACCGTTTTCTTTGCTCACCGAAAAAAAAACTCGATGCTCACCTTTTTTTTTTTTTCTTACTTGTTCAGCGATTCCTGGAAAAGCCATTCAAGAAGCGAGAAAACAGCTCCTCGTTGCCGGTAAGCCAGCCATGGTAAGTACCGAGATAGTATTGCTCACCTCCTCTTTCTTTTTTGTAGTACCATGTCAACAACAAAGAATTAGACTAAAATCCATTGCGATTGATGAAACTGCTGGCTAGTTCTTTTTTAATTTTACATCATAAATCTTAACTCATCTAATTTCTAATAAGGAAACATCAAATGGGGGGATTACCAGGTCCATCGTTTTTTTTTTCTGGCTCTCAAAAAAAAGGTTTATTCTTATTTCTCATGGTGAGGTTGGTAATATGACTTTTGGGGTAACCAGATTTTTTTGAAAGAAAAAAGAGGGTGAGCACAATGGCAGGGCTATCAAGTTTCCATCCAGTCTCATTTTCAAGGAATGCCTCCATATAAAAGAGTCGCGTATGTATTATTATTTTTTCTATCATCCATCTTTCCTCTAATACCATGCTTTCTTTGTTGTTGTGTGTCACTGCTGTTTTGTCTTGCGCCTCTGCCGACTTTCTGCCAAGCGTGAAGGGCGTGCCTACAGCTGCAGATGTCAAAGAACGCATTGCTCCCCCCGAAGGTCAGCACCTGTATGACGTCTGGTACGCCAAGGGCAACCGTATTTACCAATGCAACCCTGAATTGACTGGTTTCCAACACTGGTACAATGTCCAGACCCATGCCTTTTTGTACCCCACCGCTGGTCGCGAAGCTCCTTTTGACATTGACGGCGAAGAAATCGGTCAAATCTCCGCTGCCCCATTGAACAAGACGGAGCAAATGTAAGGAAGCATAAAGAGAGATGGAGACCTGACCATCATTTTTCTAAAAAAAAAAAAAAAAAAATAGGGCAAACCCCGTGGATACGTACCCTACCATCTACTACTTCCCAGATGGTTCCTGGACCGCCTCTGGTCATCCATTGGCCACAACCACAAAGGAAGATGGTCGCGTTGAGCGCGGCGACGCCGTCAACTTGGATGACCACTTGGAACAGGCGTCCTACTCGTCGACAAACGGCTACTTGTCGCATGCCAACTATGTTGTCCGTTTGCAGTCCTTGGATGGTGTGGTACCTGCTGCTGATACCTGTAAAGAAAAGGGTGCTATCGTCAACAAGCCTTTCACTGCTTACTTTATGGCATACACCGATGAGGAAGGCCTTGCTGCCCTCAAAAAAGAAAAGGAAGAATGGGACGCCTTGTCTGAAAAGTATAACACCGAGTAAATTTAAAGCTTGATAGCTGTTTTTTTAAAACCCCCTTTTGAAAATTAAAAAAGTGAGGTTACCGAAGTCGTGTGACCTCCGTGTTGATAATCGTTCTGATTGGCCGGAAGGTCGTGGCAAAGAAAAAAAAAAAAAAAAAAAAGTCGTGCCGCGTCCAGTATTCTTTTCTCCCTTGCCTCTGTACTGTTTATTCTTCTCTTTCTCTCTGTCCTCTACTAGGCCTCCTTTCATTGGCTGATCTGACCCAATTACGTATTTACTTGCTCCAGCTTTATCACTTTTGACGATACATCCATCCTCCTTTTAAAAAATCATGTCTGATCGCCCCAGAAGAAAAAGAAAACAGCCCTCCAATCGTGAAGTCAGGTAACAAAGACCATGTTTTTTTTTTAGAGAATCGGCGTGTGTGAAAATGCTAGTCCCACTTATTTGTTTATCCTTCTTTTTATTGGGGGGTGGCCAATGATATAGCAATGTTCACTATGTGGGCTATGTAGAAGATGAAGAATCGGTGGAAGCCATCATGAAGAAATTTGAAGAACTGGATCGCATTCAAAAAGAATTCCAAGCCATGCAAGTGCATACCCCTGATCAAGCTTCAACGAACGACAAAGATGCCAGCACCGATCAAGACAAGGAAAACAGAATGGAAACCGATGCTATCACAACTGATCCCACCTTGCCCACTGAATCAGGACCTTTGACTGAAGAACAGCTTCAAGAAGTCTTCAAGCAAACCTCCTCCTTCACTGTAAAAAGCGCCATGATGGATACCAACCTCGTTGATGAATTGGAAGATATGGAATTGTGGCAAGTTGAATTCAAAGACGGCAACACTGACGAAATTTGGGAAGAAGAGTAAGCTCATGACCAAAGGAGGGATGGGAGCAGAACTGACTTGTTTTTCCCTGATCAGTGACTATATTCACGTGGACGATGACTTTTGGGACATGGAATTTGGCGAGGTACCCAAAAAGCGGTCCCGTCGTGCTGTTGGTGTTCCTCGTGTACGTGTGCCTGGTGGACAACGACGCTCTGGCGTGGATCGAGAAAAAATCTTGGCCCGATACAAGGTCATGCAGATCCAAGTGCAAGATCAAGATGGTCGCTACGTCATGGTCAAGAAGCGTGTCAGGTATTTTGAGAAGGATCACAAGCAAGACGTATTGAACCCCCCATTTTTTCATTTTGAAAAAGTCTGATTGATCCCAGCCTACCAACTTATGTACGTCTCCCTGGTAACCCTATTCCTTTATCATGGGCACACACGATCTTGCATATGGAAGAAATAGAACACAAGGATCCTCCTGCAGGGTCAAGGTACTTTTTCCTCAAGAAAAACTCGTCAAGAGGGTAGCTCATTTCATTTTTTGATAGATCCTTGCAAGTAGACGATATCTTGTCGACCGACCTGACCACGTTTGGAAACAAATACACGGCTGTGTTTATGGATCCTCCATTGCTCTTGCCTGATGAAGAGCCTTGTCCTGGGAAGATCGACATTCAGGACTTGGCCAAGCTCAATGTGAGTGCTGTGGTGCCAGCAGGCTTTTTGTTCATCTGGATCGAAAAGGAATGGATTCGTGAATTGGTGCGCATCGCCAAGGGCTGGGGCTTCAAGTACGTCGAGAATTTTTGTTGGATCAAGAAACACATCAACAATCAGTTTGTTCGACAGCCTTTCCGCTACTTCAACAAAAGCAAGCTGACGCTGCTGATTTTCCGAAAAGAAAATGACAACACAACCGAGCTTCGCCATCAGCGCAACCCTGACTGTCTCTTTGATTTTGTCCGGCCCCGCATTCCTGACGAAGTCTCGGAATCCAAGCCCGACTTTGCTTATCACATCATCGAAACCTTGCTACCCACTGCGGTCTATGATCCTGAAAATAACCCCAAGGGTGAACGGCTTTTGGAACTGTAAGTGAATAGAAACATACCATCCTCACAGGCAATGGCTCCTGACCGTGTTCTTTTTCCAGGTGGGCCAAGCGAGATCAAAGCCGCGCAGGCTGGACTTCCATTGTAGAGCGACGCAAAGAGCAATAAAAAGCATTTCATCCCCCATCCACGCGTCCCCACTCCGAAACCTTCACCCTCTACAAAGGCAGCTGCTCTATAACATTTTATTACTGTTGATCAGATGGACAGCTGGTCAGCAAATGCTCTGAATAGAAAAAAAAAAATGAGGATTCTAATGCTTCTCTGTAAGGGTCTTACCGAAAGGCTTGGTTGTTTGGCAGAGTTTTGTATAGCACTCAAGGTCTTCTTTTTTCACACCCAGTTTATCCAGCTAGTTGGACGACGTGAGTGCCTTGGTGTCTCATGTCATCTGTTTCTTACCTCCAATCCTAACTGTTGCACATCCAGTACGAATTGCAGTTGAATTTTTTCGCTGTCCGTCATGGTATCATTGGCATTCGCCTTGTTGTCTCCACTGCCAAAGAGCGAGCGACTGAAGCCAGTCTTGTTACCGCGCTTGAATTTCTTGAGCGTATCGTCCTGCTTCTTGAGATTGTCCAACAGGTCGCTGATGATCAAGGTGTAGCGGAAGACAACCATATCAATGATCATGACCGCCCACGCAGAGGCCTTGGCGTCAGAAATCCAAGGCTGATTCTGGTCGATAAATGCGCGGAATGGCTTAAAAATGTTGGGTATAAAGTGGGAAGGCTCCTTGGGCCTGGGCTTGTTGGGTTGGCGGTACTGGCTGAAAATGCTCTTAACGAGCTTCAAGGATTCCATGCATCGGCGGCTGATCACGCCTGTTACGCGCTTGTCGATTTCGTGGCTCGTGCTGGTTTCTAGGCTGTCCAACATTTCGTCCATACTCTCTAAGGGTAAGAGGAAGACGGGTCAGGACGAGCTGCAAATGAGAATCGTCTGTGGCATACCTTTTAAAAGAGAGACATCGTGCACATTGTTGGGCATTTTTTCAAAAATCACATCGTTGGCTTGTTTTTTCACCTGCAGAAAAATGAGAAGGCATGAGCATAGAGAAAAAGCCAACATCAAGCCGAAAGGCTTACCAGCCTGACCAAACGGTCAATGTCGCATGCCAGAACGACCACCAAGGATTCGTCGATAGGTCCAGGATCCGAGCCGTTTGCACCAACGCCAGGCGTGGCCGGACGTGAAGAATCCTCTTGCGATTCCATGGCTCGATCAATCAAATCAATAGCCCATATCTTGTACCGCGTAAGAAGCTGTATGAAGAGAGTTGAGATAAACCTCGAGAAGACAAAAGGAGCATTCGTACCTGGAGCGTCAGTTTCCAAAACCGATGGGACAGAACAAATAAGAAGACTTGGTCTGACCAACAGGTAGCAATGGCATGGGCAATTGCCTTGGATCCTTTCAATGCGAGAGCTAGAGATGGAAAAAAATAGATACATCTATGAGGCTGTCGACTGTGAGTTTCCGCATCGCGTACCTTGGTCATTTTCTGGTTTAGTGATATGTTGCTTGGACGAATCCCTGAGCTGGTCCTCGACTTTGCTTATGATTTCTCGGAAACTAGGAAGAAAAATAAGTGGCCACCCAGGGCTGGTCCAAACGTGCACTTACCGTAGCTGAAAGTAAACAGGAAGCTGCCATCGTTTCATAAAAGTCGCATAGCTTGGGTGGTTTCTGAAATAGAGAAGAGACTTTTTGCTGTGAAATAAGTTTTCTAGGCTTGTAATGAATTGAATGGATGCCGTGTAGTTCTATTGCCAATAAAATAGGTGAAAGGAGTGCCGAGAGGGTATTTTTTTCTTGTTACTTTGTGGCAGGCATCGGTCTGGCCAGCAGCATAAATAAAAGCACAATTTCGATTGATGAGTTCCACGACTTCAACCCACAGCGCATTGACAAGAACTTCATAGTTGGTTCCTTTGAGTCGATGCTGGGTGATGTCCAAGATTGGGTTCAGTTCGTTCGAGGCAAAGCGCAGGACAGCATTGTACATGGCTGTCAGGGGGAATGTGTCGGCGGTAGGCGGTAGGGACGACGTTGCAGGCTTGTCCTTGTCAAACGACGGGTTTTTGGTGATGATGCTTTGAAGGAAATGGTGCACAAAATCGCCGCGAATGATTTGTTCCGCCACATGGGTTTGGTCGATCAAGGCGTAAATGCGCAGGCACTGAGTCATGGACTGTTGCGCGGATTTGTTGACCTGGCCTTCCGCCATCTTTTGTAAAGCTTGAGACAGGGCCTTGGATAGCTTCAGTTGCAGGATGTCGTTGATGCGGGTGATGCGCTAACACAAGGTGGAGAAATGTTCATGAGCCCATCTTCGTTCCTCCTGTACCTTCTTTTTACCCATTCATTCTCGGTCACAAATTCCAGGTGTTTGCCACGGTTCACAAGATGCTGCATTTGATTGTACTCCACAGCCACACGCTCGATTTGCTTTCCCAGGCTGTATGGAAAGAGAGGTCAGCTTATATCTCACAACGTCCCTTCCAACTTACAACCCCTCCTCCTCTGAAGGTTGTCCATTCACGAGGACTGCTTGTGTGTCAGTGCTTTCTTTGGTGTCCGTATTGATTTCCAGCAGTTCTTCCACTTTGGATACTGAGTCGTGGATATTCAATAAAAGTTTCAGGGACGTCTGTCATCAGGGACCAAAAAAAAAGGGGGGAGGATGAGTTTGTGTTCAGTGGCCAACGCGGTTAGAAAACTTGTGTTTTTTTTTTGTACCTTGCGATCTCTAATCTTGGCTCGATGTTCTAGCTTCTGGTCTAATTCATTAATAAGCGTTTGAAAGTGGCCCTGGGCATCCTTAAGAAAGAGAGGGTGAGCAGCTCAGCCATGGCGTTTCTTTGTAGGCTGCTTACTTTGACTTGTGATTGCATTTGCGTCAATGGTTGCTGGAAGGCCACAATAGCCTTATCAACGCCGCGTAAGTTGGTGGAAAGATTGATGAAGTCTTGGTAGTCACGATTGATTAGTTCGATGAGCTCGTTTTTCAGAAACGAAAGATGGCCGTTGAGTTCCGTTTTCAGGCGTTCTAAACCAAGATGGCGTCGACTTGCCAAGAACCGATCGGGATCAAAGTCATCAGAGTGGAATACATCCCTCTCGATGATGTTCTTGGGCAGAGGTTGTATACTTTTGATAAACGATTCGTCTTCTTCCGCGTCTACTTTAAACATCTTGAAGAAGCAAGATGAGAAAGGAAGAAGGAAAAGAGGTGGGCGGCGGGAAAGGGCTTTTTTTTTTTTCTAGGTGAAATCAAGCCCCGACGCTCTTTGGCTGGCAGGTTTGTAGACTCTTGTTGTTTTGCGACTGACCCATCTCATTCTTCATGATGGCGAATCAAAGGGTTTTCAACCTAGAATTCTCCATCTCTCTCTGCTTCTTTAAATGATAAGACAATAGCTCATACGTATTTACTGTAGGGGGATACATCCACGTCGAAGAGTGATGTTCCCCAGCCAATGCTGCGTAACTTGTGAATGGTGAAAAGCGATGGCAGCTGATCTGATTGGTACTGCAGATTGCATAAATGGGTGCCATCATGTAAAGTATTGATAGGTAAATAATATGGCTCATGGGTGAGATGGTGCAGAGCTATGACCACCAACAGAGATGGATGACACTGGCAAAATGCTGGACGTGCAGGATTTGTGGGGCTTCTAGACAAGTACCACCTTTATGTATACGAAGCTTGTAACTTTCCCCAGCGCTATGATTCGACAAATTTTACTTTTATGCACCATTTGGTACAATTTGGTGCCGGTCAGGTTGTTTGGTGAAAATGGGCGACTTTTGTCCAGGCCAGCACGGGTCCTCTTTGCTTTTTTTAAAAAAAGAAATGGCTGTACGGCAGTGTTGGCCCATTGAATCTGTATGGAATTTTTCAAGGGAGCAGGTCCTTTAGAAAGGCATAGATGCTGTAAAAATTGGACCTATCGATAAAGGGCTCCCAGCCAACGTTTCCTCCTTTATTACTTTGGGCTTCCAATTCCCCAGCCAAAAAAAATAGCAAAAACGACGAAAAAAAAAAAAGTAAGTTGAAAGCGTATTTCAAACCCCGCCACGGCCCGCCTTGGCCATTGGCATTGTATGAAAGCAGGGAGTTTCGCAGGTCGAAGCGTCCTGCAAGCAATAGGCTGACATAACACTGAATGTGTGACAGTAGGACGAGCACAAAATTTTTAATAAATTGAAAAAAATGCCTCTACGACTAAGAAAAGAGCTGTGGGACAGCCAAATGCGCTTTTTTTCAAATGGGAACGAACGTCCAAGTTTACGAGAAGGCGCTTTGAAGAGCGTAGCAGCAGCACCTTTCATTCAACATGAACTTTTTTTTTTTGGCAAACGGGGAGATGACTGCCTTCTGTTAAACATAGGAAGGATGCCTTTGGTTCAACTCGCAGGCGGGTGAATGTGTTTTAGATTATTTTTGGTGGTTTTGTAAATGGACAAATGGTTTTTGCGCGCTCTGCATATCCTTTCGATTGAGCGGCTCGTATGATTGATTGAAGTACAGGAAGCCATGAAATAGGGGACAAGCAATAAACAAATATGGGCAGCATCGTTCATTCATGGGTCATTTTCCAAAACAGTGCAGGTTGGGTTCAGAGTCGCACAAGAAAATGAGCATAAAAAGAGGAAGCGCCTGTCCTCTTTCTTCCTTTTTCCGCTCCTGTTTTTATTTTTCTATTTTTCTTGATCTTTAATGAAATTACGCCTGACGGTTTCGGTCCTTTTGGGTGGATTATACACGACTTTTGTTCAAGCAAAAGACGGAAACTACCTTGGTTATTTGTGGCCAGTGCCCCAGTCAGTCAACTATGGAAAATGGGACCTCCCCATTGACGTAAAGAAAGATAAAAACCGACCAAAAAAAAAAATGACTGACGAGATTTATTTTTTCCTTGGATTCACAGCTAAGCTTTCATATGATTGGACCCAACAACGATATTTTAAACAATGCTATGCAGCGTTACTCGATGCTTTTGACAAAAGAGCATTGGCAACAAGTAGGTGGAAAAAAAAAAAAAAAAAAAAGGAAAATCCGGGTAAATGAAGTTGTCAGCTCATTTATGTTGGATCTCCTTTTTCATAATTACCCCTCCTTTGAGCAAAAAATAGAACAAGGAGTGTTATCACGTGCTTACTTTTTTTTCCCTTCACCTTGACAGGTGCAAGTGCCGTTTCGCCAAACACCGTCCAAAGCTCAAGTTCATGCTAAACTCATCTCACTCACGATCGAGGTCGACCAACTGAAAGCGCCGTTGGCAATGGACGTCGACGAATCTTACACCTTAACTATCCCATTACATTCCCACGCTCAGCTAAAGGCACACACTGTCTGGGGTGCCTTGCGGGGTTTGGAGACCTTTGTCCAACTCGTACAGCATGACGTGAACCAAGACGAACGCGACGATGACGGGGAAGTTGATGTGGACCGAGAAATTGGGCTACATAACCTGGTCATTGCAAACGCTCCAATCACCATCCACGATAAGCCAGCCTATAGCCACCGAGGGCTGATGCTTGGTAAAATTAAAAAAAAAAATGTACCACTTGCAAGCACTCAACGTCTCGTGTTTCTTGTAGACACTGCTCGGAATTACTTCCCTGTAAAAGATATCCTTCGGACCTTGGATGCCATGGCCTATAATAAAATGAATGTAAGGAGGGAGGGTACTCAAATTGGGATAGGTATCTCACCCTGTCTTCCAGGTTTTCCATTGGCATTTGGCTGATTCCCAAAGTTTTCCTTTGGAGCTGGATGACGCGCCAGAGCTGGCCGGCTCGGCTGCCTATGTTTTCCAAGGCAAGCGCTTAGTGTACCGAAAGAGAGACGTGCAACAGATTCTCGCCTATGGCTATGAGCGCGGCATTCGCGTCATCCCTGAAATCGACATGCCTGGTCACACAGCCTCTTGGGCTCTTTCTCATGAAGACATTGTGTAAGTATTTTATTTTGACGCCTTCCAAACTGACCTTTCTCGTCAGCACTTGTGCAGGCCTGTATTACTTGGATCCTACCAATGCCTGGGCCAACCGGTTGGCGGCAGAACCTGGAAGTGGCCAATTGAACCCCATCAAGAAAAAGACCTACGACATCGTTGGCAAGGTCAT
The DNA here is from genome assembly GCA_002104935.1 of Hesseltinella vesiculosa. Classification (NCBI taxonomy): domain Eukaryota; kingdom Fungi; phylum Mucoromycota; class Mucoromycetes; order Mucorales; family Cunninghamellaceae; genus Hesseltinella; species Hesseltinella vesiculosa. The sequence goes on along the minus strand of MCGT01000003.1, from coordinate 225,332 downwards.
CAAGAACGTGGCCGAGCTGTTCCCAGACGCCTATATCCACGGTGGTGCGGACGAGCCTGTTTACAATTGCTGGGACAAGGATGCGTCGGTGACAGACTATATGAAGCAACATAATAAGACCCATGACGATTTGCTCGCGATGTTCTTGGCCAGAGAACTGACCATGATCCACAGCCACGGCAAGAAATCGATGCTCTGGGAAGACGCCGTCACCCTCAATAACCTGCCCATTCCCAAGGACGTGCTTCTGCAAGTCTGGACCAACCCTTTGCAAGTTGCAGTCAAGAAAGGCTACGATGTGATCGCCTCCAACTCCAACTTTTGGTACCTGGATTGCGGCCATGGAGGCTGGAGTGGTAATGACACGAGCTATAGCGACCAACTTCCACCAACCATCCCGGACGACTTGCAAAAGATGTTGGAAAAGTATGACGCCACTGGCAATTACAATTCGCAAAACTTTGGCGGCCCAGGCGGTGACTGGTGCAGGTAAAAAAAAAAAAAAAAAAAAGAGCCCAAGGACGACGAAAAAACAAGGTGTTGATTTTTTTCATAGTCCGTTCAAGTCATGGCAGCGTGTTTACAGCTACAATCTAAACTACAACTTAACCAAGGACGAACGAGCCAGAGTGAAGGGTGGGGAAGTGGCCTTGTGGGCTGAGCAGACCGATCACACATCGCTGGATGGACGCTTATGGCCACGCACAGCCGCCGCCGCCGAGGTGTTATGGTCTGGCAACGAGGATGAAAATGGTCACATGAGAGACATTGGCGTGGCTATGCCACGAATGTTTGACTGGCGCTACCGGCTGGTAGCTCGTGGCATCAATGCTGAAGCTGTCCAACCCCTGTGGTGTGGCCAAAATCCCCACATGTGCGATGCTGCTTACCCCGCCGTCTTTTTGTGAATGACAGCATCCCATTTCATTGACCTATTAAATATCATAAACTGTCTCGGTGTCCTTTTTTTTAATAGCAGTCGTTTAGCCGTCTGCCCAAAAAGACATGCTCTCTTTCCCAGGGCATCGTGGCGGATCAACGGGCAAGGAGAAAAAAGACGTGGCTGTAATGTTGGACAAGACCAAATGAAGAGAGAACAGCTCAATTTGTGCATCATGGCACCAACAATGCGTGAGCAGCTGGCTTCCAGTGGGGGATGAAACGAATCATGTGCAACGTTGCACGATAGGCAACAACTCAATTTCTTTCTCAAGACGTGGCCAATGGCATTGCCAAAGCAAAAAAATTCAATATGCGACAGGAACATGAAAAAAAACACGCAGCACTCATTGGCCAGAGATCAGGGCCACTTTTTTTTTCTTCTTTTTTTTTTTTTTGCTTCTCAAACTTTCTTTCTTTTCCTCCTTGCCTAATTGAATCCTTCTCTCTCACCTCCTCCCAAGAATTACCTGCTAATCTATACAGTGATTCATCTCGTCTGTCCCGTGTGAACATGAATGCAAAAAAAGGTGCCAAAAAAAGTCCAACCCAGGAATTGGTAGGTCATGCACTTTTAAGCTTAACGATTCAGCCTCAATGAGTCTTTCGCCAGCCATCCACAGTACAGCCATCAATCCTGATCACTCTTCTTTCTCATAGAGCCCAGAGGATCTTCAGCTGGAACGATTGGTGTGTGCGAGGGCTGATACGATTGTCCACCTCTTTGAAAGCGCCAACATGGACACCGCTCGCTTAATCACCTTTCTCAAGCACCGGTAGGCATTCGCCCACTGCAACATCATACCTGCGCCATACACAGAGACTGACTCCTTTCTCTTAGAGTGGAGTTGGAAGAAGGCTACCAGGGCTCCTTGAACAACATCATGGGTTACTTGGAAGAGCGGGAAGCAAAGAACCCACTGTATGGGTCAGCTGTCAACACGTCTATCCAGCGTGCTATTACAGACTATGTTGTGCTCAGCAACCAAGTCAAACCCACGCGTCAGCAATATATCCAAACCTTGAAATCGCACATACAAAACTTAGTCTCCCTACACGTAAGTCGCCTCCCTACTTGCTAACTTCCATATTAAACTTTATCACCTTTTCTTCTTAGCAACAACATGAAAAACTCGCTCGACGACAACGAAAAGCCATGAATCATATTAACTACTTGTACTTGACGACGCGTGTCGAAGAACTTGCTGTGGTAGGTGCATAACTAATGGATACCACAACACGGAATTTAAAGTACCCTTCCCCCTCCCCTCCTTTTTTTTTTTTTTTCCTAGGCACGCGAAGCTTATTTGGTCAAATGTGAAGAAATGGAATCACAGTCTCCCATGGCCATGTCTCCTGGGACCCCGATGACCCCGATGACGACAGGTATTCTCTCACCCTCTCGGCCCCAGTTCTTTCCGCCCAATCGATCTGGTCGCTCGGACGACTCGGTGGAATCCAAATCGGCTGGTGACCAGGACGATCTTATGTCAACCTGGCCCGCTGCAACCCCATCCTCGGCCGCACCGCAAAAACGGATCCACTATTTTATGAAGCAGCTTCAACATCATGCTCAGGACCCTGCCAAACAGGCTGCCCGCGTTGCCAAACTGAAACTGGAACTGACCGAAGCTGGTAAAAATAGAACCGCGGATAAACCACATACCCTTCTCACTTTTTTTCATTTTTCATTTTTGTCAAGATGTCAAGTATAGGCAAGTGGTACGAAGGCTGAACACACTTTCCCTGAAAAGGCAAAATGTCATTGATGCAGCTGTGCACGTCCTACAAGAGCAATTGAAAGAAAAAGCCCAACTTGTCAAGAAAACCCTCGATCAATTGCTCACCTCTGAAGCTCATTGCTGCCAGCATGGTTCTCAAGTAAACGAGAGAGTAGGATTCTAGAGAATGGGACCGCTCAACTTTTTTTTTATGGCTAGGTGGTTCATGGTATGCAGCATGCTTTGGCCTTGTTCAAGCCAGAATTGGACCAACATGTTTTTGATAACCTTTTGGCAAATGACAAGTACCCAATGCCATCTCCTATCTATTATATCAATTATCATGTGGGTGAATGCAAAGGTAAAAAAAAAAGAATAAAAGCAAAAGCGAAACTGACCCCTCACCTCTCCTTTTTTTTTTTAGACCTGATCTTTGGTATGTCCTTGACGGAATACGCCCAAACACGTGGACGCTCTCCTCCTATGATCATCACCAAATGTATCCATGCCATCGAAGAACGTGGTGGGCTGGAAAGAGAAGGCATCTATCGTATTTCCGGCAAACAGTCTAACATTGAAAAAATCAAACAAGCTTTTGAACGCGACGAATCGTTGGTAGAGTTTGGCCAAAACGGTCTCCCAGATGACGTATTTTGCATTGCCTCTGTCCTCAAGATCTTTTTGCGTGAACTGGCCACACCCCTGTTCCCCTTTGCTCCCTCCGATCGCGCCGTTTATGCTCGTACGTAAAAGAGAGCAACGGCTTTACCTTCTCGATCATGCCTCTCAACTCTTTACATGTAGAAATCCCCGACAAGGAGTTACGGTTGATGAATTTGCTGACAAGATTGCTCAAACTCCCAGACCCGAATTATGATGCTCTCAAGTTTCTGATCGAGCATTTGGCCAGGTAAGAAGACGAAGAAAGGAAGGGCCTGGAACCATGCAAACTCATTTCTCCTTTCTCAGATGTGAACGAAATGTAGACAAAAACAAGATGACGGCGTCGAATTTGTCCTTGATGTTCTCGCCCTCCATCTTCCAAGACCAAAGCCCTATGCAGCTGTCCCCGCGGGAAAAGCTCAAAGATTGTGTGGTGGAAGATCTGCTGGCAAACGCCCAGTCGCTCTTTGCCCACAAGAACCTGCATGGTGCCAGCTCCATCACTGGCATTATCGATTATGGCATCGAAAACACTCGCTTTGAGCCCGATGACTTGGGCGTCAGCTTTGATGATTATGATGACGATGACGACCAAGAAGGGTACCTGCTGGGCGAAGCCGTCATTGGCCTGCCTCCTGTACCCAACTTGACCTCGAGCATCATGACTGACGAGCCCGAATCCATGGTACACGAACATGAACATCCGTCAGGGACGGACTGGCATCTCTCCTCCATCCACTCTGGCACCTCGACGCCATCCATGATGACCGCTTCCACGGTTCATAGCCACCTGTCCTCGTCCCTTGTCTCTCCCGACACAGACCTCGATCCCATGCAATTCCAGACCATGTCATTGGCCGCCGGTCCTGAGCGGCGTCGAAGTAAATTTAGAACCGTGTCGCAAGACCTTGGCTTAACAGTAAATACAAACCACGACAAATCAACACTCATGGGTGCAGCTGTGCCGCTGGAAAATCACAAGACGCCACAGCTTCAAGAACCTGTGCCCAGTCCCGCCATCCAAAGCGCCATCGTGCCCTCGTTGGACTGGGCACAGCAAGACCCTGACCAGTGCAACAACCAACCGATACCCCCCAGCAAGACCTTACGCCGGGCTGCAACCACTGGCCGGCCACCCAAATCCATACGGAGACAATTGGATAGCCAACATGTGCCACCACTCCCGCCTGTCCCAGCGTTGCCCAAATAAACTCCGACGATGAAATTCACTTTTCATTTCCCGTCGCTCTTGATCTCGGGCCAAAGCTGAGCCCACTTTTTTTTTTTTTTTTTTTCTCTTCCTTATTTTTCAATATCCATCTCTTTTTGTCATTGATTCTCGTTGCAGTGTGATTCTTTAAAAGAATCCTTGTCCTTTTTGTTACCTTGACTCTCTTGTTTAGGTCTTGCTTTCTTTCTTTCTTTCTTTTTTTTTCTTCTTACTTTCTTATCCTTGTGGGTCTCACTCTATATTATTTTTGCATCCTTAAACTCCCTCCCACCCCTTGTTCTCGTTGCATCCCTTCCCCCCCTCTTTTTTTTTTCTTTTCTTTCTTCTTTATCCCATACTTCTCATCGCTGTTCCAGTTGATTTCCTCTCGGCAACCCCTTTTGTATTAATCCTATGGCTATAGACAATAGCTACCAATTCAGTCGCCCATCTTATCCAGCCGTTTCTCTTCCAACAACCGATGAACCCGATTCCTACTATGGTGATGAATGGACGATAGACAAGGTCAAACAATGGCTAGATGCCAATGAGTTCTCCTACGCAGTTCCCTATTTTGAAGGTAAGCACAAGGTCTCTGACCATCCCTGGGAACATTTTCATGGACATCTTTCTTCTTTTTCTGGTTGCCAGCAAAAGGCATATGCGGACAGGCTTTTCTCGACTTGAACAATATGGAAAAACTGTACGAAACCTTCCCCAAAGATGTGATCAAATTTCATGAAAAGCGTCGCCTCTGTCAGAGTATCCAACAAATCAACACCAGCATGGCCAGTCAGGTACGTAAAAACTGACACCAGCTTTTGATCTCGATTGTTATTGACGACCTTCTCCATATCATAGCATTTGGACGAAAGCCAAATGGAATCTTATGGAACGCCCACCACCCAACTTGCCCCTCCTTCTTCTCCCACCAAGACCAGCCCGTTCCCACTGCTCACCCCAGATCGAGCCAATGGTAATCCATCCAATTTCACCTCGGAATACAACATGATCAGGCAATATATCCCTGAACGAAAATCATCCAGCCCTGATCATATTGCTCGTATCATGAAGAACTTCCAAGTCCCCACCGGACCCCTCAACCGACGTGCCAACCCCATCACCACAAGAAGAACCAATGGCGCTTTTGCCCTTCCTAATCCACCACCCGCACCGCCAACCGTCTCCCCAAGCCCATCCTCTTCAGGTCCTCTTTCTCGGAAAGCCGATGGCGGTTGGAAGATCTCGAGAGGTAAAGTCGTCACCAAATCCAAATCCGTAAGTCCATCCTTGACCAGCCCGCCCATTCTCGTTGCTAATACTTTTTTTCTTGTTTTTTTTTTTTTTTTTTGTTGACAGAAGGACATGCTGATTGCCTCGGTTCCTTCCACTCCATCATCAGCAACCATTCCGCCTTTACCACAGGTTGCTCTCTTGCCTCAATCCACCCCCTCCCCCTCTCGTGAGCAACGCATCCAAGTCACTTTGGATTCTGACATCTTCCGCAGCTTGACCGTCACTAACATCCACGATCCTGTCGAACTCAAACGATCCATCGTCACCAAAGTCGGTATGCCCATCACACCTTTGGACCAATACCAATTCTACCATGAAAATGGCGATGATCCTGGTAATTTTTTTTTTTCATACCGTCCACTTTATCGATGGCTGACCCTGTCTCTCTCTCTCTTTTTTTTTTTTAGATACGCCTTTGGAGGATAAGCAGCTCGTATTTATTTGTGGCCACTCGGACAATTCGAAGCATCGTATCCTGGTGAAATCTTCCCTCCCATTGTCTGCCGTCCCACCTCCTGTCTCTCCCCAGCACCCTCCAGTCTCACTGTCCAGTGCCCTTTGGGCCATCCCTCCCCAGCCTTTACGAGATGACAGTCCTGAAAAATCCCCACCCAGTGCTCCTCCTGTGGCCGCCTTGTGGGCTGTCCCACCTCAAAAATCGTCCTCGTTTGCGCAAGCGCCACAGCCGCCACAGCTGACCCCTCCCCAGTCTGCACCTGTCCTGTCGCCCATCGATCAATCCAAACCTATTTCAGTCTCCCTTTGGGCCGTGCCACCCCAGTCTGTCACCAATGGGTCCATCACGCCCGTCAGCCCATCCACACCCATCTCTGCTCCTCTTTGGGCTGTTCCGCCTCGCCCAATGAACCCACCACCCCACCATGATACCACCTTTTCTTCGGTTACCACTCCCAGCTTCGCGTCCCGCTCAGACATCGACGCCACCGCGGATCACTTGATGTCTGCGGCTTTATGGCAAGTGCCTCCCAAACCCTCCAGCCTGACGCCGCCCACCATGGTCACCTCTCGGTCTTCCTCCACATTGTCACCTATCGGCTCCGCTACCACGCCTACGCCTACCATCACCACCACCGCCATCACCTCCTCCCTCACAGCATCCACCTCCACACCCACCATTGTTACCACCGGCACCATGGCCGCCACCAGCCCCTCACCCGGCCCTTGGCCGGCGGCGGCCCCTTATGGCTCGCCTTATTATCATCGGCATCACGGCGCAAACGGTGCCATCACCCCTTCTTCGTCGTCCTCGGTCTCCTCCCCCCTGCAAAGCTACGTCAACCGAGACGGCTCCGGCACCACCGAAACCGAGCTCATGCAAGCTGGACTGACCGCTGTCAGGCTGGAAGACCCGCCTGTGTCGCTGTCCGCCTCTTCCAGCAACGAAAGCAACGGCCCTGTGCTTCGGCCCGCCCTTGTCCACCCTGGCCAGCATCGCCCCGGCAACCGCACCACCAAACACCTTTACATTCAAATCCCTAACAGACACGCCAACGACGAGTCTCCGCAGCCTTCTCCTCAGCATATGCCCCCCCTCTCCACTTCCCTCAGCAACTCCACCAGCAACGGCAACAGCCTTTCGCCCAGCATCACTACCAACGTTCACTGGAAAACCGCCTCGTCTACCTCGGCCACCGCCCTGCGCACGCCCCTCTCCTCCTCCGACAATGGCTCGCCCACCTTTTCACCTTCGCATGAACTGCTCACCGACACCGAAATCGAAGACAACTGGGCCGAGCGGCCCTCGATCGAACGGCTGTATCGAGATATTGATAAATACTTGCCTGGCCATGACCTGGACAAGGAAATCATGCTGGACGACCAGGCTGGCACCTCGACCACGCCTGCCGTTGCCGCCGCACCCACCCCTCCACCCCTGACCAGGAAACTCCAGGGCCATAAGAAGTCCATCCGTGTTGTTGCCAACGAAGCCCATCGCAATTGGAAGCAGGCTGTCAATGTGATCCGTGTCAACAACATTCTTCGTCGCAGAAGCACAAAGATGTGGGGCCACCGTGTCCAGCAAGTCAAACCCGGTAGCCTACCTGAAGAAAGAGAAGATACCTCCACCGTCCTTCCTGATGGCACACCCGGTAAGTCTGAAAAGAAAATGCGACTTTTTTTTTTTTACTCATCGTCATTTTTTCTCTTCCTACAGCCCCTACGAAATTGCAGTGGATGCGTGGTGAATTGATTGGCAAAGGTTCGTATGGCCGTGTGTACCACGCTCTCAATGTTGCGGCGGGTGAATGGATTGCTGTGAAGCAAGTCGACATCCCCACCACCGCTGCCGACCGCTTGAACAAGAGTTTGAACGACACCCAGGATGCCCTTTACCGAGAAATCTCGTTGCTGAAGGACTTGGAGCACGAAAACATTGTGCAATACCTTGGTTACGATGTGGATAAGGAAGAAGGCTACATCAACATCTTCTTGGAATATGTCCCTGGTGGCAGTATTGCCACCTGCCTGAACCGTCAAGGCAAGTTTGACGAAGGCCTCACCAGCTTCTTTACACGCCAAATCCTTCTCGGTCTTGAGTATCTGCATGATCGCAATATCTTGCATCGGGACATCAAAGCCGGCAATGTGCTCTTGAATCATCAAGGCGCATGTAAAATCACCGACTTTGGCCTGTCCAAGCTGTCTGGCCAAGATAAAGCGTACGATCCACATGGCAGTAACTCGTTGATGCGGGGCACTGTTTACTGGATGGCCCCTGAAATGGTGTCTGGCACCAATTACAGCGCCAAGGTTGATATCTGGAGTCTGGGCTGTACCGTCATTGAAATGTTGACAGGCAAGCATCCTTGGCTGGATCTTAATATTGTTGCTGCTCTTTACAACGTAAGACACCCTTCCTTTTTCCTTAATTTGTCTCATTTTTTTTTCTTCTTAGCTCGGCCAATTTGAAGCCCCACCTCTACCTGAAGATATCAGTGATCTAGCCAAGAGCTTTTTGAAAGAATGTTTCCAGATGTACGTGAGCCAATGTTTGCTCGAAGTCACCAGCTGACCTAATCCTCTCTTCAATAGTAATCCCGAGGAACGCCCCACTGCAGCCGAGCTATTGGTGCACCCTTTTGTAGCACAAAACCCATCCTTTAAGTTCAAGGTAAGGCTCTGCATGGACATGATGGCTCAGTTACTTACGCTTTTCATTTTTCATAGGATTATATGGAAAACCTTGCCTAAGTTGATTTGATACCATGATTTTTTTTTTATTTTACTGTATCTACTTCGAAAAAAATATACATAAGCATCTATCAAAATGGAAATCAACTGGTTGGTATGAACCTTCGATGACGGCGAATGTCAGCAGGTGTGTCGATGTTCATTGGCCCGTGCGCTCTTTATTTTTTTTTTTTTTGTTCATCTTTGGCATGTCGTACCATCCATTCGTCTCAGGCATGGCAGCAACCTCGGCGCAGTCCCTCTTCAGACCATTTCCAACATAAGGAGAAGTTGATGCGTTAGCGCTGACAAAGTGGATGACATCTTGAGTCTCAGGCGGCAAGTGACATGTACGTGATGGGCTATGGAAAGTGTAGCGGTGAAATGGGTAGCTCTGAATAGCTGAAGCTGCTTGTGCGAAGTGGCTGGCGCAAGTTTTTGCTGGACGATGTCAGGCACAAAGGCTAGGAAGGATACCAAAAAGAGAGGGAGGTGTTGGTTTTGGATCCACGCGTGGAGCCAATAGCCTGCCTTGGAACGCCCAAAGAGTCAATCAGCAGCTGAAAGTAAAGAGGGGGAGGCAAAACGCGGCGAAGTCTGAAATAAAAGCAATTATTTCTTTCTCTTTATCTCTCTCTTTTTTTTTAACAATGACTATCACATACTTTCAAATAACTTGTCCCGATTGCAGAAAACGAACAACATTTAGGCAGCATCAATCCTTGCGATCTCACGGCACCATTTTGTTGGAGTTCACCATTGCCCTTGTATTCAAGCTCCGCCCTTTCTTTTTTGCTCTCCCTCTCTCTCTCTTTTTTATTTTTATTGTTCTTCACGCTTTCTTTTCCTTTTTCTCAATTTGATAAGGAAGACACCGAAAGGGATTTGGTAGGATGTTTCATTCTTTCACCGCGTTTATACATATATTCTAACAAATGGTTATCTCAAATAATAGGTATCTAGTATTGTATTACAAGAAGAAAGTCAGCACACCTAGCAGGGGTAAAAACGACCATGAACGCTCAGGCTGAAAGCTTATCACATGCTACATGGCATCAGTAATGCCAAACAATACCCTTTACGCTTGCCCATGCTGCGTTCATTACGAAATGAAAATCGTACCTACAAAAGCCACATAAAAAATGTTCATACCTACGAGCAAGTTCTTATGGAGCACACAACCTGCACTCGTTCGTTCTCTGACATTTTTTTTTAGCTCCAAACAAAGCAACAAATGGATGTGTGGGCAGCTGGACGTTGATAAATCCTTTTATTCGTATCAACAGCACTGTATGAACCACGCCAGCGATTACATTCATGTAGACGCAAATTTTATCCAGCTTCTGTAAGTGCTGTACTACTATACCGTGCTGCTCTAATTTTTTTTTTTTTTTGGCAGCTGCATCTCCTCAATTTTCGTGCTTCAAAAGAGGACAACGTACGCATCGATACCAGTTTCATATTTTAATGCCTCCCAGCTGGCATCTGTAAGACAGCAAGTTGTTGAAGAGGACCGACTTAACAGAAAGTTCGGCGCTGGCCTCACTCTCAAGATATTGGAATGTTTGAAGGTACACTCTTGTTTTGGAGGGGGGGGGGGGGGGCAAACCCAGCAGTTCTGTACTCAAAATAATTTTCTTTGCTGTTCTTGGAAGGAAGCAATCTGACCGATACTAGAATCAAACTGCTGGAGTTGTCCATTGAAGCTGAAGGCTACAACAAAAATGTGCTGTTGGCGATTGAATCCTTGTAAGCTAATATAGCCTCGAGAGCATAAACCCCTCACGATATTTTCATTCTCTTCTTATTGAGGAAATAGGTTGCCTGCCTTGAAAGACCTGAACATTGATCACGTTGGAGAGAGCGAGCTTACTTCATCGTACATCCATCCTTTTATCCAAGCACTCTTCGCCATTGACCGTGACAATACGGTGGCATGGCAAAAATGGCTGGCTTTTTTTTTATGTATCTCTTTCATTTGCCTACGCCCACCTGCACATACACCCCTGGTGTTGAATAGTCTGCCACGAAATGGCCATTGTTTTGGTGCACGCCACTCCCTCATTCACTCGCACTGTGCTTTACTGGTTACTGTCTGGAATGCTTACCTCTCGATCGCTCCACCGCCACATTGTGCCATGACTGGTCAATTTAGCATTCTCTTTTCGAATCACGTGACCATACGTTCTTCACCTGCCCGATCAAGCTACGCGTATAGCAACTGGCTTGTCAGCAGCATTCTGTCGTTCCTTTCGACTCAGTAGAGTCACCACCTCCGTCAACACTTGTTCTTGGCCTATGCTTCGCTCTGGAGTGTCGTTGTCATTTGGTCAGCACACTCGCGCCAAGTCTCTAACGAAGTCCCCTTCACTGCCCATGTCCTCGCCGATGTCAACAAGTCTACTCTGTTACTGCACTTCGAAGCCCACCTCCTCTCCCCCTTCTCCCCATAATAGCACTTGTGCTACCTATGCTACCTCTTTGACCACTTGCTCAGCTGCGTCACTGCCAAATAAAATTTCTGGAGTTCTTAATCTTAATAAATTCATTTTGAAAATAAAATAGCAAACGCTACACAGCACTTTTGGGCAGTTAGATCAATGCAAAATTTTGCATGGGTGCTCAATTGCATGAATGATGATGATGTTGAAGAATCCAGGTCGATTGGTGAAGGTCTCTCAGCCAACGTTTTACCAGTTTCGTTTGGTCACTTCCAACTCGCCGGCGAAAAATCAGCCATTTTCGCCATGGGACGTACCCCCAGACGACCGGATCAAAAAATCCCAATTTCAAGTCATTCTTCAGCAAACAGAATAAAACGGAATATGGCATTAAAGGCGTGAATACTATACAATCCAAGTTAAGGTAAATGTTGCCCAGTTAATGGTGTCACTCTGACACGGACATGCCTGATTCACCAATGTTCAAGCTCTATTTTTGCTGAGTGCCCCTTGATTTCAAAAAAAAAAATCCCTCTTTCAATCGTAAGGTTGAACACCGAACGGCTTCGGTAGGTCGCATCGTTTCTTTTCACTTTGTCCCAACATACCCATAATTACTTTCTTCCATAATAAAGGAGTCATATTTATGTGTTTGCAGTCAGAAGCAGAGCACAAAAAAAACCCCCGGCTCTGAGCTCACATGGTTTAGTTTCCCTCTTTTTTTTTTTTAACCAATGCATCGAGGCGGTGATTTTCCCCTCAGCTTGTTCATACGTCTTTCTCATAAAAGCTAACGCTCACGAATAAGACAAATAGTCTTCAATAATACGAACCCAACGTACCAGCCGAGTTCACCTAGAAGAAAAGCGCTCTCGAGAACACCAGCCTTGATGATTTCAAGCATAAGCGCACACAAGATCTCAATAAGCTTTCGTGGTCACCAGACCTACCTGAGCAATTGTACAATCCCTGGCTCCCCCTCCTCCTATACTAGCATGATTCCTTAAAACGTCTTACAATCTTTGAAACAGCTCTCCAACAACTGACACCATCCAAGGCTACCAAAACACCAACTCTCGCCAGTTGCCTTGTGCTCCTGATAATGGAAGCTGACGAGAAATAATACCATTGCCTTTCACCAGCGCAGCTTAGACTTCCCCATCGTTTTGTATTGCCTAAATCATACTGCAGTTTCTTTTCCAACGGTTGTAGCTGGATTTGACACTAATGGAGGAAGAGAACGATTGGAAGTGGCCATTTTCTCTCCCTTCCTCGTAGCAAAGTTTCCAATTGAACTTCCCATCCGTGTTCTGCGCAGCAAAGGATTCTACGAACTTCCAGTTTTCAGGTTGGGAAATTGTTGGCTGAGGGCTGCTTGCGTTGGGCTGTGCCGGCACGGGTTGCCCATCAGGGGCGAGGATGGTTGGCGAGTTTGAGCGGGAAGTCCATCCACTGCCAGCTTGGCTCTTGCAGGATTCAATAAGCTGCAGGGCTTCCCCGAGTGCGCTGGTGGCTCGCAGCTTTTCTTCTTCTTTGATCGCATCGTCGTTGAGGGCTAGATGACGGCTACGGTGCACGAGATGCTTGCACAGAAGGAAGCGGCTATGTATAAAGTAAGGGCAGCCGCATACCCAGCTAGCAGGGTCCGTTTGGTAAAGGGCATATCGATTGTTTTGCACCGGCCTTGACATCAAGTCCTTCCATTCATTTCGAAATTGGCCCTCCCATTCTGGAAGTACTTGGCGTGTAGCAATCTTCTGATTGAATGACCGGATTAGGCGGCCGCATTGCCTCGAAATAATAATATAGACCAAATAGTCAAGTCTTGGTCGATTAATATGATGGAGATGCACTCTGAAGCGATGAAAAATGAGATCTTATCGTCAATCTATTGATTATTTGAGGCATGAACCTGTTTTGTTACCTTTTGAGTACACGCCAATGCGCTTCAATCATCATTGTTGTTTTGCCTGCTGGGATAGCATTCCGAGCACTTCGAGCCCACAGAGTCCACTGATCCCTAGTATACCAGTTGCTATACAAGTACACCCAAACAAATACCAAGTTTCGACTACGGCAAAATTCATACACTTGAAGGGCAACTAATTGATGGATTTCGGATGGCGAGAAGGTGCGTGATGTGCCTGAAGTAATCAGGGGAGAGTATATTAAAGAATTTTAAAAAAAAATTCCAAATTTGGAAATTAACGCCTCTCAAAAATGTGCCTACCTGTCAGCAAGTTCAATGGAACAAAATGGTGGAGGTCACTGTGCTTTTGGACCATGTCGGTTATTTCATCTCTTGTGGCTTTGTTGCAAAGCGGTCCACTTGTTGCGCGCCCTAGGTCAGATGGGATAAAGCTGGCATCAACAAAAGGAAACTCGTTCTGGGCTAGCACTGGATTGTAGTTCCTGAAGAGCATTGAGCCTCTCGATGGCTTTCCATGATACAAGTCAATGGCTCTTTTTACATGCCAAATACAAAGTCTGATTGTTTCAGAATTAAAAACGCTCCGCATGGCACTGAGCTGCCCTTGGTCTTTGTCGCTGAAAATGAACCGTGGCCTAATTCCGTGCTGATCTTTCAAGGTCAAAAGAAACAGCCTGATTGCATTGACACGGTAGCTATTCGTACTTTGGACATCTTGATCTTCGCCCTGGCTACCGAGTGGACCAGTTGTACGTTTTACGAGTAGATATGCCACTGGGAATCCGGACCCCCTGATGTTCGCAATCAATCCAAAGAGCTCAAATGATTCGCGGTTGGTCTTAACGTAGAATCAATGTGGTATTCTTTGATTTCGTCCCTGTTGACACCAGTGCAGATGGAGAGAAAAGGGGTGTAGAAACTGATATAATGAGCATGCCCATCATCACTGAACGTCAGCTAATTATCAGCAAAAAAAAAAAATTGAGGATTTATTTAAAGGCAAAACCACAGACGTGTCCGTTAATCAGTCAACTTGGGTAGTGGTGGGCCCTGGGTCTACGGCTTCAAACCGGTCGTACAGCATCATGTCTTGCCTCACCTAAAGCCTCTCTCTGTCTCTCTCTCTCTTCTTTTTTACCTGTCCAAAGTTATTATCGGCTTCATGCAATCGAATGAGGCGCTGGGCAGATTGCAATGCGTTGTCTTCAGATCGGTAATATCTTTCGAGCGATTGGTTATACCAGTAATAAGTCTGCGCGTACGTCAATGTCGGAACAGAAAACACACTGAAGCTTCGTTGTAGACATCGATGGGGGTTCGGTGAGGGGCCACATCGTGAATAAAGCGCCTTATTTGACCATTGACAGAGCCACGCAGAGACGCACCCAAAGGATGGTTGTTGTCGTCATGGTGTATGGTGCAGTGGATCTAGCGCTGTTGTTCATCCACAAAACCAATCAAGCGGCCATTGCAGTCAGCAGTGGTGATACGGTCGTGCAACCGCTGCAGCTCTCTTTCTATAAAATAAATACAGTATAAATGAGCCTTCACTCTTTTACTTTTAACAATTGCTGCTCGTCCACCCATCCAGTTACCTGGTACTTGTTGTTGGAAGCTGCTTGAATTAATGCAGGAGGCGTAAAATGACACTGCATTGCGTCTAGAGGGGTTGTTTATCCTTGCAAGATAGAACTCGAAGCCAGAGACTTCGTAGATGTATACGACCAGCCTACGAATGATGTCATCAACTGGTACACCGACAAGCTCATCGGGAAGGTGCATGTTGACAGGTAGAGTTCTGTTTTCGCTGAATTGGGAGTAAAAATCAGAAAAGTCGTCCCAGTCAAGCATAGCTTCAGGAGGAGGAGTACGCTGATCGGTAGCCTTGTTTCGACAGCGGATGCAAGTACGATACCAGCACCTACGGCCTTCAAACTCGATCAAGGCTCGCTTACTTTTGCAATCAGAACAATGAGCAAGTGGTGCTGCTGCAGAGGTTGACTGAATCAAGCGTGGATGAGGTTCAGTTAGAGGAAAGTTGTTGTTTCCATCTGTATTTTCATGTCGAATGAATCTTTCAATTGTAGAGTTAACTAAGCGTCCAATGTTGCGAGAAGTCATTTAAAGAACTGCTTGTTTAAAATTATTGGGAAGAAAAAAGAGTAAACGATTCAGCTAGTTTGAAAGTATTGGGAAGAAAAAAAGTAAACGATTCAGCTTGTTTAAAAAAAAAGTAAAAGATTCAAAGCCAGATGACAAAAGAAGAATTGAAGAGGTGAGGATAAAATGGATAAATGGGCATTGGTTGATAAGAAACCCGGGGAGGTGAGGATAGATGAAATTACTAAAAAGAGGAGAATGATTTTATTGGGTAATTTTTGGCTCTGCGTAACATGAATTCCCGTGAATTCTGTCTTGTGCCTACTCTTTTTCAAAGAACTCACGTTTGTCAACCGACGACAATGACAGGCCCCGACAAATGCGGAGAGCACGGCGGTCTGCATTCGAATCTGTTCCAGCCCGGGAAAGGCGATTTTTTTTTTCTTTTTGGGATTTCCCGATTTTTTTTTTTTTTTGATTTTTTTCTTTCTGTAATTTGGATCCAGGGAAGCCATGAAGTTTGGTAAAACGCTATTAACGAATCAGATCGCTGAATGGTCCAAGAACTACCTGGCTTACAAGCAATTGAAGAAGAGCATTGGTGAAGCGACACACCAATTACCTCCATCGTCTGAAACAACCACTGGTAAAAAGAAAGAAAAAATAGGCACAGTGCATCTTTATGGACAAACCTGACAGCGTCTTGTTAGCCATCTTCTTTCAACTGGATAGAGAACTTGAAAAGGTCGATACCTTTTATGCTTACAAGCAAGCCCAACTCGATCGCCGCCTTTGGATTCTAACAGAAAAGTACCAGCAGTATGAAGACAGCCTCGGAGCGCCAGGCAATGATGTCAACGCTGAAGAACATCAAAGCTCTGCGACATCTACCTGTACCGACATTAGTGATGAATTGATCAGTGCCCTGCAAGAAACCCGAGCACAAGGAAGCAAATTGATGCGTTTTGGCGAGCTCAACGCCAAAGGCTTCCGGAAAATCTTGAAAAAGTACGTTTCGATTTGAACACGGGGCAACGAGTGACCTGAACAGGGGCCAGGGGAATCGGCCAGATCAACTGACTCGATTTATTTAATAGACTTGACAAGAAACTTGGCTTGCAAACGCAGGCTGTTTATTGGGAAACAAAGGCAAGCCAAATAATGTGATGAGCGTGTGTGTGATTTCTCATGTGCTTTTTTTTTTTTAGATTGCAGATTTGCCATTTGCCAATCATGGCTCCGTTCGACGAGAAATGGACAAGTTGGCCCAATGGATTGGCAAATTGTCAGGGACCGACAGAATGAATGGCGCGCCGGAGACATCCAACCACCCAGCCAGCGTCTCAGCCAAACTGACCCTGCCTAGTAAAATCAGTCGTCACAATCTGCTGTCAGATGTACAAAATCAGGCATTTGCCTCGATTGTTGAGCAGGATGATGCTGCCGCATTAGACACCTTGCTTTCGGAGCCTACTCCTCTTGGCCTAAAATCTGTGCATGAAGTCAATACGGTAAAGGAACGAAAAAAAAAAAAGACCCTTGGCTCAGCAGTGGCTGATGTCCTTTTAATTAGACAAAGTATGGCCTGCTGGAATTGACGACACAACATGGTTCGACCAAATGCATGGAATATCTTCTCAAATCCGGCATCGACCCAATGGATTACCACGATATCAACGATCGCAACATCCTGCATAAATTCTCCCTCCACGCCGACCAGCTCAACGCACGTGCCCTTGCTGGCATCGATCACCTTTTGAAACTCGCATCACGCCTGACCACCCAGGCAGACTTTGCTGGCCGCCGTCCACTTCACTACGCAGCTGAACGGGCCTCGCCCGTGTTTGCTACTTTGCTCCTGAAACATGCTCTGATCCACCATGAGTATCTTCCTAACAAAGGCTTTGCTGCTCAAGACTGGAAAGATCGAGAAGGCCACAACCCATTGTTTCTGGCGATCCTTCAAGGACACGCCGACACCGTCCGAGCATTGATCGACATTGGTAACATCACCAACATTGATCAAGACATCGCAGGTGAGACGCAACACAGCCCATAACCACGTGTGCCAGACAAACAAAACAGTGACTGATGCGACCGTTTTCTTCACATGACCAGCTGCATCAACGTCCTCTACCTCTACTGCCACCTCGGAATCTGATTTTACATTGTCCTCGCACCATCCTTCGTCCGTGGCAGTGGCAGCCGAGCTCAAGAACCTGCCTCTGCTGAAGCTCCTGATCGAAAAAGGCGCCTCAGTGAATGCCTGTGATGACGAGGGGGAAACGGCTTTGCTGGTGGCTACCCGACGTGGGTTCACCAGCGGCGTGGGAGTCCTCATTGACTTGGGCCATGCAGATGTCGACCTTTCTGAAAAGGTGAATGGAATGACCCCCTTGATGGTGGCAGGTAAGCAGCTGGCTGGAAAATTGAATCGTCTTCATCTATCGTCCTTTGATTGGTTTAACGTGCAATTCTGTTTAGCCATTGAAGGGAACTCGGAAATTGTACAACTGCTATTGGATGGCGGAGCTGACAAGAGCAGGAAGGACGCGAATGGTTGGAAAGCGTTTGAACACGCCGTTTTCCGCGGCTTCTTGGATATCGGACGGGTGACTCGTGAACAAGAGCCAGTGGTAACCAATGGCATCCAGCTGAACCCAAGTTTAAGCGGTTCACCTCTGGATACCAATGCCAGCACCACGCCGACCACACCATCCTCCAGCACCCCCAGTGTATCAGCGTCTTCACCGACCGAGAGATCGCCTTCTGCTGGTAAATCTAAATCCCTGGCACGACCTGAACGGCTCTATGGCCACAAGTACCTAACGGATCAATGTATGATCATTGTCACTCTTGGATCCAACGACGTGCGCAGTCAGCTCTCGCAGTGCTTCTTGAACCTGAAGGGAAAGCTCGTGGAAGAAGACCAGCGCTTGTCCATTGCTGTCTCTGCTACCAATGCAACCGGCGAATTCCCTATTCTGGATTTACCCCCCAACAACCAACACCACCTCCTGCATCCAGAACCGATCGTCCTGTTTGCCACCCATCCTGAAGATGTAGTGATCCGATTCGACCTGATCGAAACCTTTGCCCCGTCCACCACCGACAGTCTACTGGCTCGAGGCACCGCCATGCTTTCCAGTGACCAAATTTTCTCCAGGACGCAGGCTTTCAAAGGCAAAGCCAGCGGCAACTCGTCGCTCCGCGGGCAGCAAACGGTGCCACTGATCCGCAGCTCGACGCTGGAGTTTGTTGGCTCCCTTGGCTTTGAGTATTTTGTCATCACTCCGTTTGCCCACCCTCGCATGACTGTCGGTGATCGCTACACCTACTACAAATCCGTCGACACAAAGGTAAAGGAGTGAGTAGGGCGGACAAATGTGGCCTATCGAAAAGCTTGACAGCCGTCTGAATGATTTGCAGGTGATTGGCCATCGAGGCTCTGGTATGAATCGAAAAGGATCAAAGCTGCAAGTCGGCGAAAATACCGTCCTGTCCTTTATTACGGCCGCCTCCCTCGGTGCTGAATACGTAGAATTTGGTATGGCAATAGTAGAGAGAGAGTGATGCCTTGCTCATCCGTCTTCATCTGCAGATGTCCAATTGACCAAGGATCTGGTCCCTGTGATTTACCATGACTGGACCGTCACGGAGACTGGCTTCGACATTCCGCTGAACGCGATTACATCTGAGCAATTCCTGAATCTCCGTCCTTCAGGCCATATCAAGGAGTACCATATGGGCATCAGTAACGATGGCCATGGCGAAATCATTCCCACCATCAACATTGAACAACCATCTGCCTTGGATACCACAGGTTTCCTCCCTATTGCCAAGCGTGTCGGCCGGTCCAACTCTGTGAGCGCGATCAATGGCGCTCCCAAGCTAAACCGCGACGACACCAGCCGAATGGCCTTGACCCGATCCACCAAACTAGGAAAGCTCAAAGGCAATGGCCCCGAGACCATCCAAGCACCTTTTACCACGCTGGCGGAAACCCTCAAGGTAAAAAAAAAAAAAAAAAATATTAAATATTATGCTGACACGCTCTCGCCACAGCGTGTACCAAAATCTGCTGGGTGTAACATTGAAGTCAAATACCCCATGGTAGACGAGGCCGAGGACGACGAACTGCACCTGTTCCAAGAACTGAACATCTTCGTCGACACCATTTTAGAATGCGTGTACAACAACACCGAGGAGGACCGACGCATCATCTTCTCCTCCTTCCATCCTGAAATCTGTCTAGCACTCAATCTGAAGCAGCCCAACTATCCTGTCTTCTTCTTAACGGATGCTGGCACTTTCCCCATGGCCGATGTGCGCTGTAATTCCCTCCAGGGCGCACTTCGATTTGCCAAACAAGCCGATCTACTGGGCATTGTTGCCGCCAGTGAGCCTATCCTGGAAGCCCCTCGCATGGTCTCGATTATCAAGGAGGCTGGGCTTTTGATGTTTACCTATGGCGTGCTGAATAATGAAGTCAAGAACGCTGTAGCCCAGAAATCGTATGGAGTGGACGCTGTCATTGTGGTATGTGTACCATCTTTTTATTCATGTTTGCACGTCATAATACTTACTGCTTTTTTTTAATAGGATTCGGTGCTAGCTGTACGAAAGGGATTGCTGGGAGACGCATAATTCAGCATTTTTTTTTAATTTTGGTTACGCCTTCATACTAGCTCTTCAGGATAGATACGTTAAAAAAAAAAGTGTGTGGGAGCAAATCAAACGTTTGCAGTCTGTCGCAGAGAGAATCAAGAGATCAGGAGGGACGGTCGGGCGACTCGTCAGTATCCGAGTCTGGTAAGTCCAAATCAGGCTGGGCATCCACAAGATTCGATATCAACCGACGAAACAGGCCAATACTGGGGTAGAGCATTGTATCCATCTTCATGTCGTACCAATAGTTCACAGCAATGGTGCCTTGCTCACCTTGCTGAAGCACCTGATGGAACCAGAGAGCTACAAGGAGAGGGATTTAATGTCGGTCGTCCTTGCGCAGGCGATAACTGTTGCCATACCTGGTAAATAAAGCATTTCGCCCTCATTAACAGTGGCAATGATTGGCTTGGCGTGCTTGAATCGGGGGTATCGTTTTAAGTCCGGTTGCAGTGGATTGACAGGGATCCAAGGCACTTTGATGTTTGGCTGCGGGACAATGTCAAATCCATGTTGGTCATTAGGCTGGTACTGTGCAGCAGGATACACAGACTCTAGAGCGAACGTAAACCGAGCGAAGGGAACGTCAGTGCTGCGGTCGACCAAATCAGCTAGGCAGGAAAGAAACAACGAGCTTACCATACATACAAGCAAATTCTGAAGGAGGAAATAGGATAAACGTCTTGGAGCCACGTACCACAGCATACAAGTTTTCATAGGGGTCTTTATGTAACGAGGTGATGCTGCGGTCATTGCCAAACCAGAAATTGATGGCGTCGGGCGACGCTTGCAAGGCTTCAGAGCACCAGGGTATCTCGGCATCCACATCTTTTGCAATCTGAGAGTATTCTAGAGGCAAGCTTCCGTTTTGCAACGAGATGTAGTAGGCTGGAGGCAAGGCCCCGTCGCGGTCAGGACAACGGCTTGCATGAAGGCTTTTCAGAAAGGCGTCCATTGTCATTTGCTCTTCATGAGGGAGCACAAAATACTCCTTGTTTGTGGTTGGGTTCAAAGTGACAGCATCAGCGTATCCGTTTGGGGTGACAGCGACGGTAATATTTTGGCCGTTCATTGCCCTAATCAAGTACTCGTCTGTCCACGTCTTTCTTGCTGGCCAGTGATTAAACGCATCTAATTTCGACATAAAAAAAAAGGGAGGGGATGTTCAATTGTCATGTTTCAATTCTTGCTGGAATTGTCCTACTTCTTATCAGGCACGGCCGATTGCGAAGCACGCATGTCTGTAGGAACTCCAAAGGTGTAGGCGCACGATCAAGCTCGAACAGATCGCTGCCATTGATGTCTAGATTGATCGATCGCAAAGCTTGTCAGTCACCGGTCCATTGTTCACTGGCCGACAGCCACCTATACCTTGGTAGTCCTTGATGAACTTGACAAACGCATTTTCAATGGCGGCCTTATCAACCATGTGCAATGATAGTAAGGTGAAAAAAAAAAAAAAAAAAAAAAAGGCCACCGGGGTTTTGTTGTTTTTTCTTCCTTCTTTTTCGACCCTGAAATCATATGCTTCGTCTAAACATTCTGCAAGTGTCCATCAGGGGCCCTGGCCTACGTACAAAAGTGACGACCATGCACCAACGATCTTGGTATACGACGAAGCAAAATGCAGGTAATGAGAATAGAAAAAGGAGATCCGAGCATATATTTGGCCTAACCGCCCTTTTCACTACCGCAAAAAGGTGTTGTGTTCAAAGACAATGCCGTCATTGTGCACGGTGACGAATATACCAAGGATGCCTGGACCAATGTGACACCGACCGTGCTGTCCAAGATCTCACGCCAATTGCATTTGCAAGATCGCAACCCAATCGGGATCATTCGCCAGCTGATTGAAGGCCATTTCCACGATTTCAAGGGCTTCAACAGCTTTTCGCCCATTGTGACCACCCGCCAAAACTTTGACGATCTGCTGATCCCTCAAGATCATCCCAGCCGTACAAAATCTGACAATTACTACTTCAATGAATCGACGGTCCTGCGTGCTCACACCTCGGCTCATCAACTGCAAGGTCTTGCCTCTGGATACAACAAATTTCTGATCAGCGGCGATGTTTATCGACGCGATGAAATCGACAGCTCTCACTATCCGGTGTTCCACCAGATCGAAGGGTTCGCGTATTTCGAACACGAAAATAAACAAGACACCCTGGCTGCGATCCAAGCCGACCTCGACAACGCTAGCCCTATCCCTGAAAACATTCAAGTCATCGACGACACCGTGATTCATCAAGGCAACCCCATCCAGTCCTGCCACGATCAACAAGTCGTTGAGCTTGTTGCTGCCCATTTGAAGCACTCGATCAACAGCATGATTTGCCACATCTTTGCCGGCGAGCCTGATCTCAAGGTGCGGTGGATTGAAGCTTACTTCCCTTTTACGAGCCCAAGCTATGAAGTGGAAATCTTTTACCAGGGCGAATGGCTGGAAGTGCTCGGCTGTGGCGTTGTCCAGCAAACGTTGATGAACCGTGGAGGTAGGAGAATTATGTCAGACAGCCCTGGCTTTCGTCACGTACTTTTTTTTTATTTTATTTTGATTTTGGGTGGATGATGTGCTGTAGGCCGCGATAAGGCGATTGGTTGGGCTTTTGGCATGGGCTTGGAGCGCTTGGCTATGGTTCTGTTTGGCATCCCTGACATCCGCTTGTTCTGGTCCGAAGACGCCCGCTTCCTGGAGCAATTCCAGCCAGGGCAGATCTCAAAATTCAAGCCATTTTCCAAGTACCCACCTTGCATCAAGGACATTTCCTTCTGGTTGCCTGCCACGGGCGACTGGCACGATAACAACTTTTGTGAAACTGTGCGCGGTGTTGCCGGCGACATTGTTGAAAACGTCAAAGTGGTGAGCCTTTGCCTTTGCTCATGCCCTGACAAGCAACTAATGACTTTTTTTTTTTTTTTTTTTTTTTTTGCATGAGATTGACGACTTTACTCACCCCAAAACGAATCGTCGAAGTCTGTGTTACCGCATTATGTATAGATCGATGGATAGGTAGGATAGCTGCCCGTGTCTAAATCTGCCCCTTGACTTACCTTTGCGATTTCAATTAGAAATGTGACGAACGACGAAATCAATGAAATTCAAGAAAAGGTGCGTGCTGCCGTCGAGCAAGACTTTGACGTGGAACTTCGTGAAAAAAAATAAATAGAGCTTCAGAGTGTTGATACCTGTGCATGACTGCGGCACCCGGAAGCGGGAGGTCATTTCTCGGCCTGTCGGAGAACCTTTTTCCTTGCTTTCCTTCCCCATTCCTGTCCAATGGACCCTAACTACAAGCAAAACATCGTCAGCTTGAATCACTGCCTTTTTAATCAGCTAGCAGCCACTGCCTATGTGGATCGGAGGGACAGCATCATGTTTGTCAATCCCAAAAACCCGGCCCATCAGCAGTCGAATGTGTGCTGCCGATTGCACCTGCCTGATGCAACCAATGACACATTTGACGGGTTCTTGGCCGCCACACGCCAGCGATTCAGCACGCTCTCTCTCCAGCCTCGTTACCATGTCACGGAGCATGATGCAGCTCCCTCGCTTGACACTTTAGCATCTCAATTTCTTCGCCATGGCTTCCAAGTGGATCGAGACATTGACATGATCATGGCTTGCACGCATGCATCGTTCATCGCTGCCTTCTCTCAAAACGACAGTGGCAGCAAACCATTGTCGGCTGAACACCAGGTCAGAAGAGCCAGGATGGGCGACCTGGCTGCGTTGACGCACTTGTTTGGCGAAGCGTTTGGCTACGGTGACGATCTGGACTGGCTCCAGTACAAGCTGGCGTCGCAACTGCGTGATTACCAGGTAGCCATTTATGTGCTCGCCCAAGAGGCATGCCCCAAGATCATCAGCGCTGTGATTCTGAATAGCCCCGATGGCCACCCTGACCTGATGCATGTCAATGTGTGTGCAACCCACCCTGAATATCAACGTCTTGGCCTTGGCCTTGAGTGTCTGCAAGTCGCCTTGGCTGCCGAGCTCAAGCCCAACAAAACTGCCTATCTTGAAGTGTACGACGAAATTGCCCATGCTCAAAGAATGTACCGTCGCGCAGGCTTTCAAGACCAAGGATCACTGCATCATTTGACAGCCTACCTCCCTCGCGTATGAAAAAGCCGAAAATTTGATCACATGTGTTGTAATAGTAATAAACAATCTGTCTGCAGACTGCGTACTGTGTCAATGTTAAAACCGTGTATCCGGCACTTGACTTGCCGGTGAATCCATGTTTTTTTTTTTTTTTTGAAAAAATGACTCGGTGCAGTCTGGCGCCTGGAATGATACTGCGATGATAGAATGAAGATCATTATTAAATGATACAGATTATTTACATGACATGGTAAAAGACAGGAGTATTAAAAATGGTGAAAGATAATAATGGCACAGACAGATAAAAATAAAATCATAGCGAGGCATATTGAAGAAAGAGTCGGAGAGGACAAACGGAGGTTTAAAATTAAGCAGTTTCAATGGGCGTGGGAGAAGGAATGGTATGATTCTCGTGAAGAGATGGAGGGGATGAGCCGGTAGAAGCCGAGGCCGGGTAGCTGTGTTGATCGTGATGCTGTTGCTGCAGCGAGTCATTGTGCTGGTCCTTGTCATTGGTGTCTCTTGGAGAAGAGGTTTCATCGGTGGCCAGTGGCGTCAACGTACCAGCAACACCGCCACCAGAGACACGGCGTCGTTGTTGGATTTGAAGTTGGTGCTGCTGATGGCTCGCGTGGGTGTTTAAGCGACCGCTGGTCAGGCTATAGTTAACACCGCCAAGGATGGACCCAGAGATCATGGTGTCTAGGCGACGGCGGTTGCGACCAGGTTTGTTGAATCGGGCAGGTTCAAAGTTTTGAAAGACGTACTGGGCACATTTGTCCACATTGGGTAGATCTTGGATCATTTTGGCGATGGTGTTTTTGCGCAAGCCAAAGAAATCAGGACCCACAGGGTTGTGGCCATACTCTTGATTACGGATGGCAAAAGCACGTCTGCAAAGAGTGAACAGGTCAGCACTGGGTGGGTGCGTCGCTGAGGTATCTTACCTGACAATGATGGTCCAAACGGTAGTAGGGGTTGGACCCGAGTAAACCATTGGGCAATCATCGGCTGTGACTTCAAACTAAACCGCGTTAAAACAAATGTAAGTCATCGTTGAATAAATAGGATGGGCTATATATATACTGGCCAAGTTGTTCATCCTACCTTTGGTTCACGACCATTGTCTAAAATTCGACAGGTATATTGCGTATCGCTTTTAGCATCGACCATGCTACGATACCATCTATCATAAACAGTTGGCAATGCAAGAGATGAGTAAAAAGAAGATGGGATCATGGACAATGGGGTGAAGACTTACTTGCGCACAGTGTAATTAACTGGGTAGATATAGCGTTGGTTGTGATAAGCAGGCCTATCGTAAACAACCGTACCGAGATCGACCACGGTCCAGGAATCGATTTCAACTGGAAGGATATATTGACCACAGTCGTCCTTGTCGACTTCATAGTAAGTGCGGACAGGAGTGCTGATGTTGGATTGCCGTGGAGGAGTGTCGTTGGAAGACAAGGCCATGGAGGGATATTTTTTTCGTTTCTTGGTAGCAACGGCCATGGTAGCATTAGGGTCGGACACAGGTGGAGGAAGTGCGGCATGATGGTGTGGAGGATGATGAGGGGCAGAGGTGGGTTTGAATGCAGATCGATGATGGTCTTGATGGGGGTGAGGAGGGGGTGAGCGGGAGTAGTTCTGACCATGGGCGTATTGTGGTGAAGGTGGAGCAGCTGAATGTGAACGATAATGATAGTCACGGTCAAAATGGGACAATGGGGCACTAGCGGGGGGTGGAGGTAAGCTGTGGGGGTACGACGCCCGGTAGGCGTGGAGACTTTCGGGTAAGAGCGGCTCAGGGCGGAAGAGAGGAGGCGAGGTGTGAGCCATGGTGGTGGGTGGAGGTAGACGAGGTGAGGTAGAATGGCGAGGAGCGTGGCCACTGATGGGTGGTAGCGAAGGAGAGGCTGGGGTGGTGGCCGTCAAGGGTGTGGGAGGTGGGGTTAGCCGCTTTCGTTTCATGTAACGATGGTAGTCAGCTTCTTCTTGCCATTGCTTATGTGACATGGGTTGAGAGGCTTGAGGGCGGTGCTGATTGGCGGTGGGGGTGTGGATACCACAATTGCAAACGGAAGAATAGGGAGGCGATGAACAACGTTGTTTGAACCCATCAAAGTCTCGTGATTGAATGGCTTGGTAAAAATCGGACTTGCACCACTTCACGGTCTGCGTGGGGAAAAGGGAGAGGAACGGTTAGAGGTAATGAGAGACAGGAAGTGAAGGCGCATTACGGGTTGAAGCTCCAGGTGGATATCAATGTGCTCGCCAGTGAATCGGCCGTGGACAACAGTTTCGTCGTCTTCCTGGCTCTTGTTTTCCATGATCCAGGACATCAATCCATGGCCTTCCCAGATCAACTTGTCTTGATCGACAGAGAGGTTTGCGCCAGCTGGTTCATCAAAATTGGCAGTGTAGACAGACAGGTCATGTTCAGGGCACACTATGTCAGGGCTAAAAGGATGGGAATGGCCAGGTGAGGACCGGATGAATCAGAGTGAGCGGCAGAGTGTCTTACCTTGAGGAGCAGATAGCCCAAAGACACTTTTTTAATGGGATAGGAACAGACTGGGGGTGGTCTTGTTCCAAGTTGATTTGCATGGAAGCAAGGCGTGTTGACGGGTGACCGCGAAGAGTATAATACACCTTGACTGGACAAGAGAAAAGGGGGTGTAAGAAGCGTTACCTAAAAGGCGTTTCTCACTGTACATAAGCATGTTTTGTGTTTACCTTTTGTTGACTTCATGTCTATCATATGCATATATTTATATATATAAATGGATGCCCTTTTTTTTTTTTTTGGCTGTAAATGCTAGTTGGCAGGTGTACTGAATGAATGGAATCTAAAATCACGTCCAAAGAAGCCAAAAAAAAAAAAACGGAAGCAAGGAGAAGAAAGAGAAAAAAAAATGTGCAGAAAAAAAAAAAAAGAGGAAGAAAGAAAAGAGATTTATTTTATTTGTGAGGCAGTAAAATAGGACACCCATTTGGTCAATGGGTGTTTGTTGCACATGCTAAACTGACCCCTCTACTGATCACTGTAGGGTTTTTTAATACACTGAGTTTGAAAAAGGCCGTGATGGGATTTTCTTCAAGATGTCGAAGAATCTTATTTTTATTTTTGGGGGGAAACTTTGAGCTGTTCCTGAAATTGTTTTTAGCAAAATAGCCCATCGTTCTTGTCATTCAAAAAGTGTCCATAACTGTGTTAATTGGCATGTAATTACTTTTATACTTCACGATAACCTTCCCTTGGTTGACACTTTCTCTTTGGCCATTGTTTGTCAATGTGAAAAATAAACGTTGCATGTACAGCATCCTCTTTTGCTTTGGTTCTATTTTATATGTCTCGGTGTCCATTTAAAGAAATGACACATGCTCTTTCATTCCACGGTATTTTTTATGAATCCCCACGCAAAAAAGTTAAATGAAAATGTGGTAAAAAGGCAAAGACTCTTTTTTTCTTCACGAGCGGCGACCCAATGGCACCTTTGAAACAGTTGTAGAGTGCCACGCAACCTGTACTACCAAAGTGGCCTTTGTCACACGTACATCCGCGATGTGGATGATCCTTTTTAATGAATGGTACAACTTGCAGTGAAATGAAAAAAATAGGGCGATGCTGTTGTGCACATAAAAAAAAAAACCTGATCTGCTATTGCCATATCCTACCCTAAACGGACATGTCCCCCTTTTATTTACTCTGTCTGTTCAAACCAGAACGTCGGTTCAAAACACAGCATCATATATCAATGAAATAGTATTGCCAGAAGGAGATGATATGATTAGCAATCAACCAAGCGTGAGACTCTCGTTTTGCGGTTGTCAATTCATGCAGTTCTTTTTTGTTAGGGTTGTGTGCCACCCAGGTCAGGGCGTGGCGATGGCCCATCCAAGGAAATCCTCCTTTTTTTTTTTCTCAACTTGCCCGCCAAATTTTAAGGTTTTAACGAAAAAACCATTCACTGGAACAGAAAACCAAAAGGTTTCTCAAAAAACATCATGGTCACAAAAGGAAACGAAATCTGCCCATGATTGACAAATGCATTGATATGTTGGAAAACGTCATGTTTTGATTTCTAACAATAGA
The DNA here is from genome assembly GCA_002104935.1 of Hesseltinella vesiculosa. NCBI lineage: Eukaryota > Fungi > Mucoromycota > Mucoromycetes > Mucorales > Cunninghamellaceae > Hesseltinella > Hesseltinella vesiculosa. The sequence goes on along the minus strand of MCGT01000003.1, from coordinate 196,965 downwards.
TACATACCTGAATTGATCAATTATCTGGAGCAGAAAGTCTTGCTATCACGAACCTTTTTTCCCTATTTTTTTTTTCCACTGTCGCCTTATCCAGCAAGGATCGACGTGTAACAAAATCCCCATTTCTCTGTTTCAAACTCCAGTTTTAAATTCCATTTGAAGAAAATGCCCAGAATTTTTTTTTTTTTTCTGTTCGAGAGAACTGAAAATAGAGATCTGGACGCTTTGATATGATTGCCAATTATTTTTTCATACGCTATTCCTAAATGGGTCTGCTCTTTATCCTTTCTGTTATAGTATCGAAATTTTTATCGAGCAAAGTGAAAAAGCATGGCTTGGATCACCTCATCAATGGATGGCTTTGGTGAAACTACCGTTTCCTTCCACCTCGCAGTGACCGTTCTTATTTGGTTAGTGCATCCATTCGTCATTTGCACATGATACATAAAGCAAAAATGCTAGCGGCGCAAAAAAAGGATGGGCCACGATTTTTTTTAATTTCTCTGAAAGGACTGACTGCAAAATCCTGTGGTCGGCATTTGGATTGATTCTTTTGCGCGCGAAAATCCTTTTTCCCTAAAATGCCCAGGGTGCCACAATGCCAACCATTCACTCCCCGCCCTAACATTGCCGCCAACGCCTTTTGAGAAAAAAAAAAAAAAAAAGGCAGAAACAGCCACATCAAATGTTGCATGTAGGCGTGCGACATTGCCTGTCCCGTCTGCTTGACTGCATGCAACTGCGACAAATTAAAAAAATGCCGAGACTCGCATTCATGAAAAATTCCATCGATGAGGCTCTTTGCGTCAGTTCAGCCGTAAAGCTGAATGAATTCATACCCAGTGGCAGCCAAAAAAAAAAAAAAAAAAAAAAAAAAGAGGCCAGTCAGCATTTACTCTACCAGCCGGTGGTTAGTCAACTTTTACCGTGCGTCTTTTGATAACATCGACCAATATTAGCCTCAACACACAGAACGCACCAGAGCGAATGGATCCAAGTGTGTTTTTTTACAGGCAAGTAGGACACAAAGGGTGCTGCTTCATAAATCAAGTCCATGAGCATACACGATCACCCATCATGTAAATGTTAGCCATCAAACATATTTGAGAGAGAGAGAGAGAGAGCTGCCAAAAAATTTCAATCAATAAATGCATGACACCAGCTTCTCGCCGACTTTTTGCTTACCCTTTGTCTCCTACTGCAGCGCCACATCCGTTACCATCAACAGCGGACAATTTCAATGAGAGTGCAGAATTTACTGGAAAATAGGTCACAAAAAAAAATATAAAATATACAAAATTTATTAAATAGTTAAATTATATGGAGCAATCTTCTTCGACACCACTATCACTTTGAACCGTTTGCTTGTCAAATTCCCGGTCCACTCCCTCGCCGTAAAAAGCATGGGAGGATTCTAGATCGAGGTCTTCACCATAATGCTTGTCGCGGATGGCATCGCGATAGACCTGCACCATGCAATCCATGGCTTCTGACCAAGTATAGGATGTTGAGGCTAAGGCGCCGCGTTCGCCCATTTTCTTTCTTTCTAGGCGATCGTCGACAAGTCGGGTGAGGATGTCTTTGTAGCCTGCAACTAGCTTGTCATACGGCACTTCGTCACCACAGGGTAGCAGCAAGCCAGTGTCATCATGTCGCACCAGGTCACACACGCCCTCCGCTTGTAAACCGGCTACAGGCAGGCCACTTGCCATGGCTTCCAACACGACTTGGCCAAAGGTTTCGGTAGTGGAGGGGAAGGCAAAGACATCTGCTGAGGCGTACGCCATGGCCAAGTCCATCCCTCGTAGGTAACCGGTGAATGTGATGGGCAGAATTACCGACTTGTCGTCATGGCTGATATCCTCAGACGAAGGGTCCCTCGCTGGTACGGTTGTGGCACAGTAGCGCTGCTGGATATCTTCAAAGGCCGGGCCATGCCCTACCAATACCAGATGGCATCGGCTGTGATCCATGTCCTTGTAAGCGTCCAGGAGCAGGTTGATGTTTTTTTCAAAAGAGATGCGGCCCACGTACAGCAGCACGCATTTGTCTTGCAGCGCATGATCTGTGTCACCGAGATCATTTGTCGAGGGCGAACCATCATTGTGATCTGTGCAACCTACGCCATAGCCAATCACATCGCCAGCATGTGCATGACCATCATCGTCTTGCTGACAAGTGCTTGCCATCATCCATTGATGCCGGAGCTGATCAGAACGGTGTAATGGCGAGAAGAGCGTCATATCCACCCCGCGTGGCCATAGTCTCACATTTTCGAAACCTTGCTGCTCCAGCATGCGACGGGTGGACGGCGAAGGGCAGGCGGTGTAGAGGCATTGTCGGTGGCAAAAATGGTTCCATTTCCACATCGCAGGCGTCAGCCACCCATAACCAAAATGTTGACAATACACAGCTAGGTTGGTGTGATAAGAGCTCACCACGGGCACATGCTGGAAATACATCTTGAGAATCCATAGTGCCATCCCACCCAACCATACCGGGTCGACCAAGTGAATGACGTGTGGATCAAACGAAGACAATCTTTCCGTGAACTTTGGCCGCCACAGATTCAGCTTGAGCTCCGGGTAAGGCAAAAATGGTATTCCTACCGTGCCAACAATTTCTGCTCCATAGTACGACGTCATTCCGCTTTCTGGCCCAAGTAACAGTACTTGATGGCCATTTTGCTGCAGATGTTCAAGCAATCTTGAGAGTGTCCTCGTCACCCCATCCACCTTGGGCAGCCAATTTTCCGTAATAACTGCTACTCGCATCGATGTAATAGATTCAAAAGAGGTATCGTAAAAAAGCTAGTTCTTAAGAAAAAGAAAAAGGGAAGACCTGAACGAGAAGGGAAAAAAAAAAAACGAATATAAAAAAAAGCGGCTCTTTTTTTTTTAAGTTGATAGTTTGGAACCATGTCAAAAGCAACATAAAAAGGAGAACAAAGGAACCAAAAGCGTGTCATCTTTGATTGGCAGCAAGGCAATCAAGAATTGTCACTTGACACAGGCACTCACACAAAACAAAAAAGAAAGGCGCCGATGAGCAGCCAATCACCGCCGCTCGCACGGACAGCCCAGCCATCGGATTTGCCATGTTTGCCACTGAAAAAGAGTCTTGGGTGAAACGTGAATCACAACTTTTTCCAAAACCCCAAAGGCTTCATTTTATTTTTTCCCCTTTCTTTAACCAATAGGCTTATTTAAGTTTTGTCACCGGGGATGCAAACGTAACAAAAACACCAGATAGGGAACTCTTTTTTTTTTTTACCTGCGGCATAACCACGTCGTTCTTACAACGGCATGAGCTTGGAAAAACAGACGCTGATATCGACGACTGAGAGGGAAAAAAAAGAAGCTGCTGATGATCATGCGTCCAAAAGTGAATTTGTAGCCTTTTTTTTTTTTTTTTTTTTTTTTTTTTTTGCTTTCAATGAACGCTCTCGTTGACATTGTACATCTTTGAGATTCCAGCTAATGACGTTTATTGCATGTTCCCATTCATGAATCTCATGTATCGTATCGTACCGACTTCGTACGCTGGTACTATAAAACTAGGCACTCGATTTCTATTTCCGAATGACAGTTGGACACTGAGTCACTGTTGATTTAGGACGGTGCCAATGGAAGGGTTGTGATAAGGAGCGAATGAAAAGGTAGAAACTCGTGTTGGATGAAAGGTTTGGCACACCTCGGTTGATGACAATAACCTGCTCAAAATGAGCAAACCTCCTACATACCAATCTCATCTTCTTGTTTGATCTTTTCTTTTACCTGCCGTTTCATCTATGTGTAACGACATACTACCCCAAACTGTGGCAAAGGTGAGGGATTTTTGTACGCATTGGACTGATCGGCGGTGGTGGCAAGGGCATGCACCAGGGTATTTGGCAAACAAAGAAGAGGATCTGTGCGACAAATCGTTTTCGTCAGAAGTCAAGGTGCCATATTGTGCGGAGGTTGAATATAGCCATCCAAATCACTTTTCTTTTTGAAAAAAAAAAAAGCAAACGCTGCAGGTACTTTTGAGTGATCCGATCGACGTGCGATTTTGTACGAGCGCGCAAATGCATGAATCAGCAAGATGCTGAAATAATCAGGCCGATTGGAGTAGGTTGCCCAGCCAACTTTTGATTCGTTTCGTTTTGACACCTCCGATTCCCCAGCTTAGAAAAAGCAAAAATCGGCCATTTTCGCCAGTGGACCCCCTACGCGATCTGAACAAAAAGCAGTGCAAAAAAAATAATGAAAGTCAATTCACCCCAAATTTTGTTTACAAATACAAAATAATGAAAAATGACTATGAACAATGACGGCTCTCTCAGACAGCCAAAAGACTGGCAAATGTACTATTTAAATACGATTGCCACTCAAAAAAAAAAAAAATTGGCAGATGGCTCTGCCTTTCATGGCCAAGTGTTCTCTGATGTTGCAAGTGCGCACATCAGCCAACTCCTGGCCCAAGAAGGAAGAGTGGGCCGATTGGCATTGGCAGAAGCTGCAAGTAACAGGATCGCGTTCTTGCAAGGTAGCTGACTACCGTCATTATGCCACCTTGATCATCGACACTGCCATCCGTCGAAATACCCGCTGTGTACGCTGTGCTGGTTTAGTCATTCAAAAATGACAAGGTGGGGATGCTTTATGTGCTGCAGTTTATATTTGATTAGTCTCAAACCATGCTCCATTGCTCCACCAACGTACCTGCGGCAATGTATATGAATTTTTTTTGATATTTAATAGTTTCCCTGGTAACCAAATTTACAATGAAAAGAAAAAAAAACTATTGACCACCACGAGCCACTTCATCTTGGTACTGCCAGTACAATTCGCCCACATCGTGGTTGCCGTGATAAGTCCAGCCACTTTCATTTACATGGTACACTAGTGCAAGGAATAGAGATGAGTTTTTTTTTTTTTTCCTTTTTGAAACTTACAATTGATGGAGCCACCAGACATGGCATCACGGTGAGTAGCATGGAAGATGGATCGTTTACCGAGTTCCAGGGCGTCACTAACAGAGAGATCGTAATCATAGCCGGAATCCAAGACACCATAAGCAAAGGTCGACCCAGACCCCACAGAGAACAAATCACCCTTGAGACGAGTGCCATCAGAATCGACGTAGAACAAGTGTGGCCCAGTCTTGTCCCAGCCTGTCACCATGGTGCCCATGGACAAGCCCATGCCTTTGTAAGCATAGACCATGTTGGCGAGCATTTTCGAAGCTGCAGGCACGGAAATACGTTCTTTGTTGCGCAATTCGTACAAACGGCAGCGTCGTCCCAATTCTCGTTCCCAAAATTGACAATCAGCAGCACCACCAGCCAATGTACCCAACAAGTATGGGTTAATTTCGATCACTTTTTTGACAGTTTGTGAAGCTGGCATGGCGTACAAGAAAAAAAAAAAAAGGATCAATACAACAGATTTAGGACATGGCATGTGATCATCACTGTACCAATATAGTTGCCCATGGAAGCTCGGGAATCAACAGCGACAATCACGCCTCCCTGAAATTCAAAGGCCAAGGTGGTTGTGCCATGTTGAATCTTGATTTTATATTCGGGTGAGCTTTCATCAGTGACACCTCTTAAAAAGTCGACAGGCTAAGTAAAAGGCGGTAAAAGGAGAAACGGAGAGAAAGTTAAGATGAGATCAAGGTGCCTTGGTAAATGTCCATGGGCTTACGTTGTGGACAGCAGGGACTTCAAAACCGGGATAAGATAAATCTTGGGCAGCATCCCATCTTCCCACCATGTGAGAAAAGTCTTTTTCCAGCGGTAAACTTAGAGGAGATGATGAATATTTCTGTACAAACTTGTGCATTTCTATCGCTTCTTTAAAGAAGAAGAAGAAAAAAAAAAAGGCAAGAAGGGCAGGAGAAGAAAAATGGCGAACGCGTAATTTGAAATTGGTGTACGTACACTCAAAAACCAGTCACCAATCAAAATTCATATTCAGCAATTTTTCTACGAGTGACTTGGAGGTATGAGCAACGGTCATAGTGGCTATTTTTTATTCGTTGACTATGATGTGATTTTTCGTAAGTGGACGTCAATGAGATATCATCGAGAATGATATCGCACCTCTCCCATCACAAGGGTCAGCTTGGACTGGGCTGATCATTGGCCATTGCGTGGATCAGTCGCTGACACTCGAGTTTATGCTAGGCACCGCTCTACTACTCTTTGGCGCTCATCCCTGTAAGGGCAGCCTTTGCCATTTTGAAAATTATGAAGAGCCATCCAAATACACAACTCGCAGAAGTTTTGGGCAATATCCAAAGTAAATTTTTCTTTGGCTTTGGAAATGAGCGTGAGCAATGCTGATGCGAGCCAGCCTTGCCAGCTTGACATACCTAAAATCAAAATGCCCTGATATTGTCTGTACTCTGTGCACCCTGAGTATTGATGGGACGAGATATGGCATGAGTAAAAAAAAAAAAAAAGAAAGTAAGAAAGCTGTTTGGCAACATGGTGAAGTACGAGAGACACGATAAACGCGATGCACCGCAAGTGGGCTGGCTGACAAAATTCAAATGACCGGCAGCTGCCTGGTAATCATGGCCATTTTCATCTACCATGTCCGTTGCCTTGAGTTACCTGAAGCAGGACCAGCTCTGATAATGCTGATAAAGAGATATTTGACGTTTTTTTTTTTTTATTGGAAGTCACAGCTCATAAAAAGCAACGGAATAATGTGGCAATAAAGGGAAATAGAAATAAGAAAAAAGTTAACAATATGAAGAAAAAGGAAAGAAAGGCATGCAATTGTGGGTGGAAGAAGTCGAGGGGAGTTGGGGAAAAAATGAGGTGAGGGGATGAACTAATCATGTCGTCGCTTCTTGCTCAGAGGGTGGGTAGCCTTGTGGACATCCAGCTCTTCTATGGTATTAAAGATTTCAGCACATTCCATACATTGGTGGTCGCCCAGCTTATGCATGCTCCGCTTGGACTTGGGCAGAATAAAGGAACGGCGGCTGCGTTTGGTGAGGGGAGCGGCTCTGGCCACCTCGACATCGTCGTCTTCGGCCACGGCGATCTTCTTCGTTTCTTGAGAGGACAGGCCGATGGAGGAAGCAGCATCCTTCTTGGGTCGGCCGCGCTTTGCAGGTTTGGTGTCCTTCTTGCTAGCAGCTTTCTTTTGGGTGGTCTCCTTCTTGGGGGCATCTTCGGTCTTGGGGGCATCATCCTTCTTGGGGAGGATGAACTTGGGGGCATCGTCCTTCTTGGGGAGGATGGACTTGAGGGCATCTTCGTCCTTTTTGGCGGTGCCTTTTTTGGCGGCAGACCTCTTCTTGGAGGCAGCTTCCACCTTGACGGCTACTTTTTTCGAGGCAGCTTCCTTCTTAACAGCATGCTTCTTGGTGGCAGTCTTCTTCTTTTCTGCAGATTCCTTGGCCGCGGATTTACTGGGGCGACCTCGAGGCTTTTTGGGTTCGGCGTCGTCTGTCTTCGATGCTGAAGTTCTGGGCTTGGGCTTGATTTGTCGATGCGAGGTCGATGAGACAGCCACACTTTTAGGCTTGGGGACAGGTAACGGAGAGGCGGTCTCAGTGTTGGATGATGTCACTTCAGGTTCATCTTCACTACCGGTCAAATAAGAGGACACTCGTCGCAAGAGGGCAAACATGACTTTTTGTTTCAAAAAAAAATTAAAGGGAAAGAGGTGCCTGTTTAAAAAGGTACCAGTATCAAGGTACTATAATAAAACAGATGTTAGGAAGACATGGTAACAAAAACAAAAAAAATGAGTCTTTTTTTTGGGACCTTACACGAATGCAATTATAAAAAAAGGTAAAGAGTCAAAAATTAAGAAAGAAAAAAAAAAAAAAACAAAAACAGTTCACTCGGAAAAAAAAAATTTCAGCTTTCGGACTGCTGTGGACGCGATTGCCCTTTTTTTTTTTTTTTTTTTTTTGCCTCTACTTTGCGCGTGCAGAAAATGGATGTCTTTATAAAAAGTATAGAACAAGGATTTTACTTGACAGGCGCTTTTACATCAATAGTCTTGCCATGTCGACGGGCCCATTCATTGCATGCCTTGGTTTGCTGATCGCAAAGAGTGAGGAGGACTTTTCGTTGGACAAGGTCGGCAACGGAGCTCCAGTCATTGATATGGTGGCATTCTTTCATCTCAAAGACAGACAGCTTGGGACAATATTGCACATAGGAGCGGATGGTTTGGTTGGTAGCGCGGTAGCAATTGTTAATAGAGATGCGCTCGATGCCTGCGCGACGATACTTGGCCAGCATAATCAGGCTGGCATCCGACACATCGCAGCCGGCCAAGCCGAGGACACACACACTGGTGTGCTTTGCGATCAGCTCAATGGATCGATCGGTGATGTGGTGACGATCACGTACTCGGCCAACGTTCAAATGACGCAGTCGTGGGCACTGTAATGCAATCTCGCTGATGGACCGGTCCGACACCAGGCCACATGCACGAAGATCCAGGTGTTCCAGCTGGCGACAGGATTTGGCAAGGTGGCTGATGGCTTCGTCGGTCACACGCTGGCAACCAGCCAGGGAGAGGTAGGTCAGGCGACCGTGGTCGATGAACGGGATCAAGGCTGCATTGGTCACATAGTCGCAAATGTAAATATCCAGAATCAGCAAGGACGAGGCGGACTTGCCGATCAGTTGCAGCGGCTCATTGATGTTTCTTTCTTTGATCTTGCGCAGGGTCAGCGATCGTATCCTCTTTCGATAGGTGGATACAAGGTTCAGTTTTGCGGGGTTTTCGGCGTGCACGGTGGACGAAGAAGTGGCGGTGGACAGCGACGGCATGAGCGGTGGTGAGGGCGAGCCGGCCATGGCCAGCTGACTAGAGGCCTGGGCCATGGATCTGGTAGGTTGAAATAATGACTTGACGGAGGCGAACAGATCGGATGATTTTTGCAGGTGTAGACCGGTGCTGGCTGATGGTGACGGCGGGTGGGGTTTTTGCTGGTCCTCGGGAGGCGGCGTGATGGTGGATGGGATGGGTCGGTGATTCTGGGGAACTGAGCGGTTGCTGTATAAGGAGGAAGAGGAGGTGGAAGGTGAGCAGAGGCGAGAAGAGGGGGGCAGGACGGATTGGCGACGGCCAAGGCGTTGGCAGCGTCTGTGACGGCAGCCGAACCAGGCGACTGCTTTAGCTGGTGGATGGGAACGTCGGTGAGGGTGGAGGTCAAGTTGAGCAGCTGCTCATAGTCTTGCTTGGTATCTTCAAAGGATATATGGCGCCAGGTGAGACGGGAGGCGCAATCGTGCCACAGCCAGTTCACATACAAGCATGGGAGCAGCTCTTTGTTGCACTTTGTGAGAGCGCGTTGCTGGTAGCTGCTGTTGCTGGTTCCGGGGCCAAAATGCTGATATCGATGTGGGGCCACATGCTGGATAATCTGCTCAACGATCTCGGGTAACTGGAAAATCAAGTGACAAGGGCGGTTGTTTTCTGCTAAACGGGGCTGGTGACGGCGTGGATGGTTGATCGCACTTGTCATTTCTTTCTTTCTTCTTCTTCAAATGGAGGAATAATAAAAAAGAGCCGGGACGAGAAGTGAGGAAGAATTTGCAGGAAGAAAAAAAAAATCTGTGTTTGTTTTTTTTTTCTTTTTTTGCATCTCGCCCGCGCAGTTTAACGAACCAAAAGGTGAAAATTTTTTGGTTCAATAATGAGGCACTCTCTCTAGTACTTTTTGTGAATGAGAAACAATCGTGTGGCCCAGGTCGTTGGGATTGGCTCGGAGTGAACGAGTCGGGATTGTTTTTCATGCAGAACTTGGTGAATGAGTCCCGGGGAATTTATCTCTCACCAGCCTTTTCATACCCATGCTCCACCAAAAGCATCGCTCCCTGCGCGACTCCGTCATCCCCACTTTTGTATGTAGAAACTCGTTAAAATCTATTTCCTGTGTTCTATTTTACAGCGTGAGTGCCATTGTCATAATCGACCACGGTACAACTGTCGTTCTTCGAAGCGAATGGGGACAATCATCAGATTGCGGATAGCCTGGATCTGGTCATCGGTCAGACCACACTGCGTCTTCACATAGCCTTCTATCGATCCATATCTTTCCTTGACATGGCGCATGGTTTCCTTCATTCCCACATATCTAAAAAAAAAAAAAATAGAAGTCAGTACGTCGGTTTTTTTTTTTTTACTACTTCTTACGGAGCTGACATGACCATGCGCATGTTTTCAATGGTGACACCCAAGTCTGCTGCTCGTTTTTCAAGCTGAGCTTCTTCTTCTACTCGTCCGTGAAAAAGAAAAGGTGAGGCGGGCGGTGGCTGAAATCAAAGGCTTACCCCAGTAGCCAAGGTTGCTAAGCGCGTATTCACGGGCAATGATTTCTTCATCGACACCACACAGACCAAATAAAAGCATGATGATGCAGCCGGTGCGGTCTTTTCCAGCCGTGCAGTGTACGATCATAGATTTGGTGGATTCATGCGAGTGGAGAGTCAGCAGCTGCATAAACACGTTGCGGAACACTTGACCGCCCTTTTCCAAGATGATGGCATACACCTTGGCAAACCCTTTTTCGCCTTCAAAGTAGCCTTGCCAGCGAGTAGCCAACGCAGCAGGGCTGTAGTCCTCTTTGCTGAAAATAGGAGACCGGTGCTTGACCAGACCAGGAATATCTCTACAAAATGAGAATACACAGATCAGCCCTCGTAGCAACGCAAAGAGCTGGACACATACGGGCCTTCCCCTTGACGCTCCACTTCAGGGTCCGAACGGAAATCGTAAGCAGCAATGACATTCAATCTGGTCAAGATGTTAATGCCATTTTGTGTAATGTCAGCCAAGCTAACGAGAAGTGCGTCAGTTTTTTTTTTTTTTCTTTTTTTTTTCTTGGTCTTACTGGCCGCAACGGAAGACGACGCGTTCACGAATGTAACCAGAGCCATCCTTGACAGGCCAACCGCCAATGTCTCTAAAGTTCTTGATCCCTTCTACATCGATCCAACGAGGAATGGTGACCGAGGCATGTTGACTCATGGCCTGGGCTTTTGCGAAGGCATCGTTTTCGTGAAGTTCAAAATACGCCAAAATCTCGTGGATCAGTTCGTCGGTCTTGCCCTTGAAATTGTGATCGGCGTCAGGGATCAGCCGCAAGGTGTGAGTAGGAATGGCGTTGGCAAAGAGAGCAGCATCCGTCGGAGGTACCAGCTTTATCAAAGTGGGTGAGCAAGAGCATCCTTTCAGCACATCTATCGCTTACAGTATCCGCTAGTCCGTGACAGGTCAGCACGCTGGTGTTTCTAGGCATGCGCGTCACTATCAACCAAACCATTGAGAACGTTTTTTCTTCCAATCTCTGAAAGATTACCATGTGAGTTGTCCCAATCCGAGAATTGCTTGGCCTCTTCGACAGTCACAATGGACTCCAAGACCTTGCCACGTTTGGAAAACGACCATTTGAAAAAGCCCTAACCAAAAAAAAAGAATGAGATAACGTCAACGAGCGATCCTTGGCGTACATTTTCTTGTAGCTGCTTGATATTTTCGGGGCGACGAGGGACAGTGGAATCATGACGCATATCATAGCGTCCCGACACGTTGACAACATGAGGTAAAGGCTTTTCACAGGTGGTGGCATATTTGAAACACGAGGCCGAACCTAACGATAAAAGATGGAGACGGTGACTTTCTATCATCAAATCTTTACCTCTTGAATGGCTGACGGTGGCAAAGATTTCGTAGCCTTGCTTTTCAAAGTGCTGTGCCACAGCTCGAAGGTCTTCCAGATCCTCCTATGAAAAAATGTGGGGTGAGTAGAGTTTGCCTTTTTTAGTCGACACTTTGTTGAGTCAGAACTGGGACTTTACAGACATGCCAGCGTAACGTGATGTACCAGTGCTATCGCCATTGCCACGAAGATCAAAGCGATAGCTTGCATAAGGCAACTGCTCTGCTAAACGACGTTGATAGAGGTAGTTCTTGTGGCCTATCATGAAGAGATGGAGGACGTCTTGTCAAGCTGCAAAGAAAAAAAAAATAGACAGACTTACCAAGCGCACCATGGACGATAAGAACGAGACGAGGACGGAGCTGTTGGCTAGACAACTCGGGTTTGGCTTCTAGGATGCCAGAAATAGTGTCACCTTGTTGATTCTGAATAAGGACCACTGACATGTTGGGAGAAAAAGACAAAAAGGCAAAAAAAAAAAAGGGGAGGGAAAAAAGATTGGTCAATCCAAACAATTCACACACCGGTTGCCAGAGCCGCGAATAAATATTTTTGGCGGGTGGACCAATCGGACAAACCGCGTGTGAAGTCATTTCTAGCGCATGGTCTGATAGAGTGGTACGTTTCATCATAGTCATGACGCATCGTTTTTACCGGTACGCAAAGTTTGAAGTGAACTGATAGTTTTGCACAGTGATTTTGGATCGGTCGGTCCCCTGGCGAAAATGGCCGAGTTTTCTTTTTTTTTTTAGCTGAAGAATCGGAGGTGTGAAAACGAAACGGATCAAAAGGTGGCTGGGCAACCTTCACCAATCGACCTGGTATTTTCAACACCGTCATCATTCCTACATTTGCACACTCTTTCAAAATCTTACGTCGACCTGATTACTCAATGGTGCGGTGTACCATTCCTTTTTTTTTTTTTTCAAAATCAAGTCAACGAATTTGGAAGGTCGTATTCAAGCTCCGCACAGAACGGCACCTTCGATGCCTGAGGCCAGAGTCCATGCCCAGCCAACCTTTTCCAAAACATTCCAAAGTATCCAAAACAATCCAAAATTGTGATCCAACTCCTGAAATAGTTACTCTCACTGCCTAGCTATTGCCTGGTGATGGCACTGCAGAAAAGGAAGGCGCTGTGCGGAGGTTGAGGAGGACCATCCAAATCGCTTTTCTTCATTTAGAGAAAAATAAAACCAATAGTACACAGCACCATAGCGTGATCGGATCGACGTGAGACTTTAAAAGAGTGTGAAAATGTAGGAATGATGAGGGTTCTGAAAATACCAGGTCGATTGGTGAAGGTCGCCCTGCCAACTTTTGATCCGTTTCGTTTTCACACCTCCGATTCTTCAGCTAAAAAAAAAGAAAAATCGGCCATTTTCGTCAGGGACCGACCGATCAAAAATCATTGTGTAAAACTACCCATAGCCCGTTCACTCAAAGTTATGCATATCCGTAAAGATGACGAGACATGACTATGATTAAAAGAACAGGTCCCCAGACAGCCGAACAAAGGACTAGAAACCTCTGGATTCATCCACCAGAAACATTTATTCACCTGAGCAAAAATAAAAAAGAAGGGGGGGGGGCTAGCTGAAATGCACTCTAGCAAGTGGTATGGTAATTTTGAAAAGCCGACAATAGGCTTACTCTGTGCTTACCCAACAAACCAGAGAGAGAAGAGAAATAGGAAGAGTTTGCATGGATAGTGCTCTTGGATGTCCTCACTTCCAACAGATCTGCAGTCTGAGTGGATTAATAAAAATCAACGGTTTACTTCAGCAGCAAGCGGATGTTGCTGGCTGCGCAAACGGAGCGGTCCCAAAATACACACAAGACGAGGAGAACATACGGTAAGCAGTAGGCATGTTTGAAATAAGGAGAGCCGACGCCTTTTGTTTTTTTTAATTGTTAAAAACTGAAGACGTTGATCAACGACACCATTTTGACACTGTGCGTTTTGTGGTGATGTGTTTGATGCAAAAAAATTGGTATTATTGGTGCTTTAGGTTCACACTAGCGGCTTTCCAAAAAAAAGTGCAAAAAGCAGCTGTTGGGGCAGCAATGCTGTTCCTTTCTAGACCTTTTTTTTTTTCTTTCTCCTTTCTTCTCTTTCTTTTTTTGCCATTCCTTTCCAATAACCTCTTGTTGAGTAGATTCGTTTTTCCCTTTATATATTCGCTAGCATCTGCCTCTCCTTGTTTTTTTTTTCTAGATCTTTTCGTTCTTCTTCTTTTCTGCCTCCCATTTCTTCTTCCTCCCCAAAAAAAAGTTGTTGTTAGAAGCTGGCATGAATGGACCTTTGCAATCGGTAACATATCATCAACAAGGATGGATAAAGAAGAGGTCCTTGCTCACTGTCTCTCTGTCTTGTAGTTGGCGCCCATCAATGTACCTCCCAGCAACAAGGCACCTCTGACGTCCCTGTTGAAGCCCTGCCCACCCAGCAACAAGGAATTCAGCTGCGATGGCTTCCATACCATAGAAGGTCAGTACCAACTGGTCCATGATATCCATTTCGATACCATTGCACCTCAATTCAACTCTGGTACGCATGCTGTCTTCATCAGCAGTCGCCTGAAACCTTCGTCATCGGCCACCTCGCTGACCGACTCCACCTCCTCACCCTCGTCCTCCTCCAAACCACCCTACGACGACAAAGACGTCAGCCGATCCACAGCTGTCCCTATCCCAATCCAGACCAGCCATCATTACCATGATCTGGACAGGTATTCAGATTCGTCGTCTCCATCTTACAGCAACCCTCTACTGACTCCGCCTCGCAACACACCCACCCTGCTCAGCAACCCTCCAAGCACGTTCCACCAACATTTGCATCCTTCTAGCCCCACCCCCACTTCTTCCACTCCTCTGTCAACCACACACGACCCTCTACCCTCGGTGTCTGTGACCACGCCCATCCCAACCCTGTCTGTCTCCACCTCCATCACCACCAACCATTCCACTGGTTTACCCACCGAGTCGCCCGCCAACCAACACGATTTCTCTGCTAGTTTCTCCTCCTTGTTCACCAGACGCAACAGCGTTCGATATCCTCATACCCAACAACGGAAACCAAGAAACAATCTGACCAAAACCAAGTCCAGTTTTGTTCAGAAGATGGTCGTCCATGACCGCCTGGCCTCCATCCTGGCCAACCGCTCTTTGGAGGATGGTTTTCTCTTTTTTAATGTCGGCACCAGCTTTCTGTGGATGGATGCCCAGAGCAAGCCAAAGGTAGAAAAAAACTCCTTTTTTTTTTTTTTTCCTTTTTTTGCCGTTTGATCCCTCGGTAGGGAGGCGAGTAAAAAAATGAGTTGACAGCCATTGTTCTTACTTTAGGATCCGCTGTCTCGTATTGTCTTCAGCAAAGCCTATCCTACCTGTCACGATGTGAACTTGGTTACCAAAACAAACGAACATTTGGATGTCATCATTGGCTTTTCATCGGGTGATCTTGTGTGGTATGATCCACTTACTAGCAAATATTTTCGTTTGAACAAAGACGTAGGTGGGCTTTTTGGCAACAAATCGGGACATTTAAACTCACTTTTTTTTTTTTGCATGGGAACCTTTTTTTTTTTTAGGGTAACATGAAAAAGGAGGCTGTGACAAAGATCAAGTGGATCCCGGGTTCTGAAGACTTATTTATGGCTGCCTTTGCCGATGGCACAATCATGATCATGGACAAGGACCGAGATGATCAACCATTCACAACCTTGGCTGGTCTGACTTGGATTGAACAGCAGTAAGCCGTGCGAAAAAAAAAAATTGAATATAAAACGGCGCCGTGAGACAGAACGAATTTGGTTCCCAAACTCAAAATAATAATAATACATAATTGCTTCCTTTTGAAATAGGTTTCATGTGACAAGACCACACAAAAGCAACAAATACAACCCATTGTCGCACTGGTCTGTCAACGACAAGGGCGTCACAGATTTTGCATTTTCCCCTGATAGTGTGTATTTGGCCGTGGTAGGCTCCGATGGGACACTGCGGATCATCAATTATATTCAGGAACGGTTACTGGATGTGTTCGCAAGCTACTATGGTAACTTTCTTTGCGTGGCTTGGAGCCCAGATGGCCGCTACATTTTGACTGGTGGGCAAGACGATCTGGTCACGATCTGGGGCATGGCTGAAAAGCGCATTGTTGCCCGATGCCAAGGCCACAAATCATGGGTACAGACTTGAAACAGTAGAAAAGATGGCCAGATGAATGGATCTCATCCACTTTTTTTTTTTTTTTTTTACTCTTGTAGGTGACAGGAGTGGCATTTGATGCATTCCGATGTGATGAAGGCAATCTATATCGTTTTGGCAGCGTAGGTGAAGATTGCAAACTGATGCTCTGGGACTTTTCTTATAGCGCGTTGCATCGGCCCAAGAACGTAAGTTTATCAAAGCACGCTCTGTCTTTATTAACGACCTGCTCCTTTTAGAAACGCCGGCACCACCCTGGTAGCCCCAAGAGCCCAAAGGATGCTCACCGATTCTCCTTTGTCAGTACCGATGCCATCAAGTACCGAGGCAACTATGCCTCGCAGCTGTTTGATCCTCTCCCAGCCTTGGAGAGTCTAGATCAAGCCAAACTCAGTCCTGCGGTGGACGACTCCGCCGACTCGGCCTCTCCTACCCTACTTTCACCCTCGCCTCCCTCGTCACCAACGCCCCCTACTCAACCGACTCCGCCGCGTCACTCGTTTGGTTTTCGTAAACGGAGCCAGGGCAATCACTTTTTCCGCGATCTGAAGCAGCCTCAGCCGACCCGCCCTGAAACCCACCATGTGGCCATGCCAACCTTGCACCCAGCCCAAAGCAAAAAGCAAGTGCCATTACTCCAGCCCTGCACCGTCCGTGCTGTCCATGGCGACCCTTGTCTGGACATCATTTTTAACCGC
The DNA here is from genome assembly GCA_002104935.1 of Hesseltinella vesiculosa. NCBI lineage: Eukaryota > Fungi > Mucoromycota > Mucoromycetes > Mucorales > Cunninghamellaceae > Hesseltinella > Hesseltinella vesiculosa. The sequence goes on along the minus strand of MCGT01000003.1, from coordinate 180,367 downwards.
CAAGCCATCATCACTACCGACCGCCGAGGTCGCATTCGAACGTGGGGCAGGCCCTAACGAAAAAAAAAAATACCAAAAAAAAAAAAATACGAACATTTGATGAACCGCTTGTGCGAGCTGTGAAAAAAATAAAAATATAAACGTGGCTTTTTTTCTTGCACTCTTCGTATGAACGCCCCTGATGTTCCGTTGTCCCAGGTCACATGATTATGTATTTATTTTTTTTTTAAAACAAAAACCCAGTTTGGGTTCACGTGTATGTAAAGTGACACCTGGTAGCATCACGCGTCACTTGTCTACTGTGCATGTCGTAGCAAATAAAAAAAAAAGTTGGCAAGCGTCAAAAGTAGTTGGAAGGATGAATGTCTAGGGACGAGGAAAGCGAACGGGTGGTACCCAAGTACGTCTCATTGGTCGAGGTAGTTGGCTCCGAGGCGTGCCTCAGGGAGCGTTGCATGGCCAGCTCTATCAATAAATTCTCAAAGCTGCTTCTTCGAAGAGTGTCGGAGGTGTAGACGGAGAGAAAAGGGGACGTCGATGCCATCCGTGATCTGTGATGCAGGCGTAGATCATCTAAAATGAATATTATTTTACAGAAAACAGGAAAAACAGGGAGGTAAGCATTTCATTTCATTTCGGTCTCTTGCTTCTTACCGGCCAATACAGCGTCAGGCTCTCTTGGACTGACGGCGGTGGTTCTCATTTGTTTAAGCGTGGGAAACGTCAAGCCTTCGTCGTGCCGAACGACAGGTGAATATGTAATTGCATAATTCGTCCGAGCACAAAAGGGACAGCTGGGCGGCGCCATTGGGTCCTGTCGTTTAATCTGTACAAAACACTCGGTGCAAATTGGCTTTTGGCAGCATTTTGAATGGTTGAGAGGCGTCGGGTATGTCTAGGGGCACAAGGCCATCAGAAAGTCATTTTCTATTTTGTTTTATTTTAATTTTACGAGATAGCAAATGGGGCATTCTTGGGATGCGTCAGCGTTGTTTGAATTCTTGTCGCCGTCATGGCCTATGCAGAAAAAGGGGTCAAGGCATCAAATTCAAAAAGGAATCCCTGGCTATGCCTACCTGGATAAAAAGGGGCAAGTTTTTTTGTTGCAATAAGCTTGCGCACCCATCTTTTATTGTAATCAACGGCAATGTGGTCATAGAGTCCTTGCGATTTTAATAGTCGTCCATGCAACTTTTCCCCTTGCTCCTGCTTGGATGTTGAAATCCCCATTGCTGCTTTTTTTTCCCAAAAAAAAAGGGAGGAAATAAAAAAAATAAAGACGACACGTCCCCCGCTTTTATCAACGGATGATACTCTGCTCAGGTGCAACCAGCTCTGTTCGTCCTACCCTGTGAACTTTTGTGCCACTTGGCCGTAAAGCCTTAAAAGGCATGGACCAATTGTGATGCAACAAGAATGGCACAGAATCGTAAAGGGGATTTCAAACACCGCATATAGCGACGATCACCAAATTTTTCCATTTTGCTTTCTTCTTCCCTTTTTTTTTCTACTCATCATCTTTTGCATTTCGTGCCATGAAACCTTGGTTTTGTTCAAAGTCGTGGCTACTGGTATTGCTGCTGACTTTCTTTTTGGGAAACCTTGCTTTCTGGTCTTACCACCCAAGAAGATCGTGTGAACGCTATGGCACATGTGGTCATTCTGTACTTTTTCTTTTGAAAAGAAATGCTGCCCCTCGGAAATAACTAACATGTTCATTTAAACTTTTTTTTTCTAGGAAATGAATATGGATGAATATCCTGACCGTCTTGATATGCCTGGTGTTGCCGATAGAAATCCTGATCCTGTGCCTCCTCCTCCTCCTCCTCCTCCCCCTCCTCCCCCTAAAAGCCCTGTCGATGAACTTGCTAGCAAGGAAAGTGCTTTGCATGATTATTCCTACCCTGTCATGGAAGATTCACCCAAGCAACCAAACACTTATGTGCCAGGTAAAAAAAAAAAAAATGGATAGCCAAGAGAACGAGGAAGGGACGGCTAATTGGCACATGGAGAAACGCTGTTTTCTATGTGGGGTTAAAAATAGAGAAAGCCCACTGAGTTTATATTCTGACTTTATTTCATTAGATACCCACAAAGACTTGACACTCGACCTTGATACTGTGGCACCTACCTCAGACAAAACAACCCTGCATTTGAACGACAAATCTGTGGTCTTTTCTGCCAATGACCATGCCTGGCAATTAGGAGTGGTAGGGCTGAAAATACTTTTTTTTTTTTTTGTGTTTTTTTTTTTCGTCACAGCGGCAATTTAACTTTTTTTTTTTTTTTTTCCCTTCCAAACAGATCAATTCCAAACCTGATGTCTTTATTGCTTCTGACGGCCATTTCCCCTCTATCCGCCATCATTATGCTCGTGAACATCGTATCTATGCTCTGATGAAATGGATTCTCCGTGTGAACCGCCGAGATGCCAACCGCACTACCCCCCTTTTAATGGTCGATGCTGGTTCAAACCATGGTCTCTTTTCCATGGTCGCTGGTGTCAGCGGTGCCCACGCCATTGCCTTTGAACCTCAAATTCAATTACGCAGTATGTATCCCCCCTCGTTCCCTTTGACTATTTCTCACCTATTCTGTAGGTGTCATCAACTTTGGTGCTCGTGCAAACGAAATCTCTGATCGCCTACGTGTGCTTCCTTTTGCTGTGCTCGACGGTTACAAAAAGTTGGGCATGTCCAACTTTGACGTGGATGATGGTGGTATCGGCTCGCTGGATTACCACAACACCCAATCCGCCGTCAGCACTCAAACGATCCGTCTGGACGCCATCCCCCACTACGACTTGCTATTCACCTACCAACAAGGCCGCCACCCCCAAAAGTCCCTGATCTACCCTGCTGATCTTGGCTCCGAATACGCCGCCTCGTTGACCAAGGGGATCGAAGAAAACAGCATTGGCCCCTCGTCGGCCGACATTGTGCCTGAACACTTGTCTCTGCGCTCACCCATCCACTTTTTGAAGATCGATGTCGAAGGCTTTGAATTGCACGCCCTTGAATCGGCCCAAAAGCTATTTGAGAAGAACCTGGTGCAAAACGTCGTGCTTGAATTCGGCCCTCCCAACCGCTGGGACATCACCTTTGAAGAAAACATCTCCGTGGGTGAAAAGCGTCAACGCTCGATCGCCCAATGTAAGCGTGTGTTGGGTAAGATGGTCAAGGACTTTGGCTTCGATGCCTTTGTACTCCCCTCCATCGGCTGGGAGGGCACCGTCAAGTTCTTGGGTCATCACATGGACAAGGACGAACTACTTGCCGCCGGCAGTGGCAACAAGATCGTCCACAAGCTCATGGCCTACGACTTTGACGGCAAGCCCAAGGAAGACGACGAATTCGAATTGGAACTGTCGGTGAAGGACCAGCTGGTCTCGGAGTATGTGCCTTTGCCCATCCCTCTGTTGGATCAATACATTGATGCCTTGGAAAGCATTGGTGAAGTGTATCTCTGGTTTGCCAAACGTGACAGTGCTCAGGTCAAAACCGTCTTTGCCCATGGCTCGCTATAGAATTCCCATTCTCCTTTTTTCATGCTTTGTAATTTGCCTCCTCCTTTTTCTTATTATTCCGCATAGCGCAAACTCCCCCAAAAAAATAAATAAAATTCAATGGCAAGAAGACAGGAATCGAATCTAAGCACGCCAAATCCATGTGCACAACCCGTCTCTGGTCATTCCTGAATCGCATCACCCATTTAATTTTTGGTGGCGGGGAAAAAAAAAGCTTAACTTTTTTTTTCTGCAGTTCTCCGCCTGCTGGTCAGGGAGCCCCCATGAGTGACAGTAAAATCAAAAGCAAACTGAAAATCCCAAGGTTCTTTCTAAAACGATAGAACTGCCCAATCTAGCCGACCTGTTGATCAGCTCACAGAACTGTCATTATGTCACATGCGCCTGTCTTTTCCTCGGTGTTGATTGGTGGACAATGTTCACAGCCCAAAAAATTTAATTTTAGAATATTTGGGAGTCCATTTTCTCCACTCTTTTTTTTTTTTTTTTTTCCTTGACACTCCTTTTTTTCTTACAATTTTATTGTATTCCTTTGATAGCCAGGGTTATGAAATAGTCCATCCAAAAAAAAAAAAAAAAGGTTGTATTCCTCCCCTCTCCTTTCAAAAACCGATAGATAGTTACAAACGATGCAAACAACCTCTTCCTCCATCTCGTCGTCCACCACCTCACACATGGACATTGACTGGTCCAATGTCACCATGCAACAACGGTATAAAGTCCAATGCAAGCTTGGCTATGGATTTTTCTCAACAGTTTGGTTAGCAAAAGACATCTCGTAAGTTGGCTTCCCATTTTCATAAAGATAACCTCATGACCTTTCAACCTCAGGCTGGGTCACTTTGTGGCTGTGAAAATTGCTAAACCAGAACCTGCTTTTGTCAAGACTGCTCTGGACGAAATCAATTTACTTAAACGAGTGCAGCAAAAACAACAAGAACAGGGTGGACCGGCGTATATGGTGACCTTGCTGGATCATTTTAGTCACGAGGCCGACGAACGCCATGGCGGCCGCAACCACATGGTGCTGGTGTTTGAGCTACTCGGGCCAAGCTTGCTGACACTAATGAAACAATATCGCTTCCATGGTCTACCTGTCAAATGGGTCCAACGAATCACACACCAGCTCCTGGAAGCCTTGGATTTCCTGCATCGCCAGTGTGGCATTGTCCATACCGACCTCAAGCCGGAGAACATCTTGATCACCGTTCCCGATCCTGCAGCCTATATTCAGCGCATGCTTATCATGATGGACGATGACACCAACTTTTCCAACGCCTCCTCTGTCTCTGCGTCCTCCTGCTCAACGTAAGCTTGATCTGCCCACGTCCCATGGCCGATGTTTCTCATCGTTTATTAAAGGGCCCTGACGACCGTAGATGAGCCATTTAGCCCAAAACTAGACTTAAACTTGGTGGTGGACACTGTAGAAAGCTATTGTCCCGAGCAAAAATGCCCTTTGGACGACTGGCAAGAACTAGATGTTCAGATCCGAGTCATCGATCTGGGCAATGCTTGCCGCTTGGACGACAAAGAACTGGGCCGCCATCTGATCCAGACTCGCCAGTACCGTAGTCCCGAGGTGATTCTTGGCGTGGACTGGGACCAGACGGCCGATCTATGGAGCCTCGGCTGTCTGATTTATGAAATGATCACCGGCACCTTTTTGTTTGACCCTCAAGCCGGCCCCGATTTCAGTAAAGATGATGGTAGGAAAGATAGGAGGAGTGGCCCGTGCATGACCATTGGCGTTTTTTTTTTTTTTTTTTTTTTTTTTTTCTAGACCACCTTGCAGGTATGATTGAGTTACTGCGTGTGGTGCCAAGGAATTTGATGCAGGGCCGGTACTCGCGCGATTTCTTCAACCTGAAAAAGGAACTGCACCGTGTCAAGACGCTGAAGCAACGCCGGCTCCGGGACGTACTGCATGACACCTATATGCTGCCTGCTGAGCAAGCCGACGGATGGTCATCCATGCTGCTGCGAATGCTTGAAATGGACCAGAACAAACGTTCCTCCGCCCTTTCCCTGCTCTCACATCCGTGGCTTTCCCGCCCTCTCTAGACCACGCACGCACACACACAAACACACATATATATATATATATACACGCACTTCTTTCGATCGATTCCCTGTTAGACCTAACTCTTTGTACAAATTAAACTTTATAAAGTTGATGATTTCCTTTTGCAGTTCGTCACCGTCGCCGTGAAAAGATCTTGGCAAGACATTTTCATGCCCACGCGGTGGAACAACGCTAAAAATAGGTGCCTTTTTCTCTTTGAACCTCTTTTCTTCATACTTTTTTTTTTTTTAATCAACGTTACCAAGATGAGCCTGACACCAACACAAGCCCATTACTTGAAAAAGGAATTGCTAGCCATCCAGTTGGAAAACGAATGGGATTCATTCAAACAAGCGCCTCGCCTTGCCGAACTAGCCAACTACCCGCTTGTCAACTACCTCTTCCAGTCCTTGGTAGCCGACTTCCCTCTTCTCAAGCAACAAGATCGCCCGGAAAAGGCCGGCATGTTCTGGTCCAAGCTACAAATGTTCTTGGATGAATTCAACAAACTCAAACTGGACACCTACATGCCACGAAACAAATCCGCTACTCAGCGCCGGGTCCTCATGGCCAAGATGAACAAGGCAGGCCATTAGAAAAGGATTAAAACGAGAGGGCGAACCACCTGACCCTTTCTTTTTTTCTTTCTTACATGACCTAGGTGGGCGTGATTGCGCTGACGGCTCGGATTAAGACAACGCAAGACGCGGCCTATGCTGCTAGCATTGTGTCTGCCCGAACTGCTGAGCAGCAAGACCAGCAAGACGACGCCCATGCTGAGTTGGCGAACCTGCACTTGGGCCCTCCTGCCGACGAAACCCTTGTGACCGACGAAGACGACACGCTGCTAGATTGGTATGGGCAAGAAGGACTGGACGTCAACGTGGTGGCCATCAGAGCCATTGTGGAAAAACATTCCATCCGAAGCGATACCACGCACGCTCATTTTCTTGTGCAATCCAAAGTTGGCGATGCCAATCTGGTGACGGTGGCCCATCGGTATGGGCAGTTCCGTCAGCTGCGGGACGACCTGCAAGCCGCCTTTCCCACAATCGAAGTGCCCTTTGTCCCCAGCAAGGCCAACGACGGGTTCCTTCCTGTGCAACTCCAACAGCAAGAACACCCCTCCGACAGCATCTTGTATCGTGAAAAAGATCGTATCCAGCTGCGTGTCTTCATAAGACAGATTGCCCGCCACCGTCTCCTGTCACAAAGCCCTATCTTTAAAGCCTTCTTGACTGCCCAGCCCACTGAGCTCTCTGACAAGGAGCAGCATCAAATCACCCAGCGTCTGACCATGGACGACAGCCGAGTAGCTGAGGCACTTGCCTTCAGAACCCAAGTGGATGCCCAGCAGGACCAGCTCAATGAACTCTTGGCCGTGCTGAAGCAGCAAATTGCAAAACCTGGTGGCCTCCTCGAGATCTTTGACACTATCCGTGATACCGAAAACATGGACGATCTGCCTGCCTATATGCGCAAGGCCTTGGAGTGGGGCCGCATCAAGTAAGAGCCCCCGCGCAAAAAAAAAAAAAAAAAAAAAAAAAAAAACCAGCCGCATCTTATTGTTTCTGCTTTCCTAGCTTTGCCTTTGTTCTCCATACCCAGTTTGTGACCTCGGATCGCTCGGTGACCAATATTGGCAATTTGAAGCGCACACACATGCTGATCCCGTACACAGCCATTCGTCAGGTCCTGAAGATCTCCAACCCGTTTTTCATGATCAAAGGCGTGTTGGATTTGTTCCTATCGCAGCCCCTAGGCACCAAGAGTCTGCTGCAAAGGTATTGAAAAGGAAGGTCTCGTTGAGAATACGCCCACTGATTTGACATTGGCATAGAATTTTGATGGTCAACATGCAGGATCAAGCCAAGGAACTGCAACGGCAAATTCAAGACCTGGAAGCCTCCATCAATGACCCCAGCCTTTGTGCCAAAATCCGCAATGCCACTGAAACCCCTCGGCCTCAGGATCTGCCCACGCGACGTAAGAATGCCTGGAAACCGCAATCGAGAACTGTCACCAACACCCTTTTTTTTTTTTTTTTTTTTTTTTTGTTAGAATCGCTCCTGCAAGAAACCACAGCCTTGCTCCAAAACCCAGACATTGGCCCCGCATTGACCCCTGACCAGATCCGACGTGTGGCCGTCCAGGACAAAGAATCTCAACGACTGATTCTCCGGCTTGGCAATCTCTGGAAATTGTATGCACGCCAGCAGGAACGACAGCTGATGATGGGCCTCCTGCAAGGCGATGTCACGGGCGGCTTGATCAAGGATCTGATAGCCCTCTTTTACGAGCCTCTTGCCCAAGTCTACAAGGCAGCCAATATTGGGGACGCCGTCAGTGACACCTGTGCATTTGTGGATGATTTGATCAAACTCCTGGATAGTCTCGATGCACAAAACGTCGGCAACAGCGCCCCGTTGTTTGTCGACTTGGTCAAGCGCCATGAACGCACCTTTTACCGCTTTGTCCACGACATCTACAAGCATGATACATCACATGTGTTTGCCGAGATCCTGGCCTATGTCGATCGTGTGTCGACGTTTATCAGCGGCGGGGCTTCCACCGGAGACGATGCACTGGACATGTCGACGCTCATGGATGCTGTGCTTGCCGGGGACGCTGACAAACAAGAACAGCTGAAACACGAACTGGATAGCCTGCACAGCTTTTATCAGCAACGAAAAGATTGGCACGCACTGCGCCAGCGCGAAAAACTCGTGGCTTCAACTTCCACCGAGTTCGATGTTCTGGATGTGCTCCCAGGTGGTCCAAATTCGGGCATGGCCACTGTGCTGTCTGACATGACTGAGCTGGATATGCTGGATGACGAGGAAGACTCGGACGACGAGGATGGCACTGGCGCGCCCAAACTCCCTCATGAATCTACCATGACGCCTCCCACGCTCACTGTCTTGCCAACTTTACTACCCCTTTTCCGAGATCATATCTTTTCCGTGTTGAACCTTGCTCAATAAAACATCTGCCAAGGTGCGTTTTTATTTTTATTTCTGCAGCCGTGGTTGTTTTGAGTATTTTTTTAACACCCCCCCCCTCTCACTTTTTCCGTTCATTTCATGTAGATTGACGGTACGTGACAAGCACATTTTTTTTTTCACAGGCGTGCCGAAACTCAAAGTTTGCCTAAACGAAGCAAATGCGCGCCAAAGTAAAAATCTTGTTTGTTGAAAAGAGAGAGAACTTTAAAAATGGTAGGTGCACAAAATGCATCGTGTTACAATTAAAAAATCGGATGGCTTCCGACATATTATCAAAAAAAAAAACTGCAAGATGCACAACTCTCCTTCAACTTGGTTCATGTTTCTTTGCTAAGCTTCCTTCATATGAAAAGATGCAAGTGATCTACGATGATGATTTTTGGAAGCCGGCCAGAACTCAACTGATCACAGGGCTAAAGAAAAAAAAAATAAAAAAGCCCACCTCCTTTTTTTTTTGTTGCAAAGTAAAAAAACGCCAATTTCGTGCAACCTGAACCAAAGATCTCTGTACCTTTTTATCTTCACGACCAGTCAAAAAATGATGTTCCAAATAAAAAATGAAAGAAGCCAGATTTCACTTTTTTGCCTTCCTTGTTTCTCTCTCATCTTCTGCTCGCATAGACTTTTTTGTACATAAAAAGATGAAAACGAAAAGCTCCCCATTGACCAAAACACCCATCGTGCCATGGTGGCAACCTAGCCATGCTCGCGACAAACCACCCTATACCTATGCCACCTTGATTGCTCATGCTATGCTATCCAGTGACGAAGGCTGCATGACACTGCATCAAATATATCAATGGATCTCTAAAAAGTATCCTTATTATTCCATGGCCAACCGAGGCTGGCAGGTAAGAAAGGATATTAAAAAAGAGAGAGAGAGACTTATTTCATGACGATTTTAGAATTCCATTCGGCACAACCTGTCTCTGAACAAGAAAAAGTTTAAAAAATTGGCCCGAGCCGAACGACACCGAGGAAGCCACTGGACGTTGCTCAAAGAAGCTCAGCCCATGTTCATTCACCTTTTGACCCAAAAAACAGAAATACAACGACAGCAGCAATGTCATCTCCCAGCCTCGGTCTCCGTCGTCACCCCTCCCAGCAAATCCCTTCAGCCAGCCCGAAAGGTCAAACCCAAGTCCAGAAAACGCTCACCTCCTCAGAGCGACAGCAGTCTGCTGGCTCAGCATACCATGATCATCACCGGCCCCGACGACTTCATCAAAGACAATGGTAGGACATCGGGAGGTCCCTTGAAAAAGACCCGGCCTTCATCGCTGGACACCACACTCCAGGTTCCACCACCTTCGCCACCTTGCTCATCCACCTGCTCATCACCTTTGCTCTCTTCAAATCATTCTCTGTCCTCCCTCTCCACCTCCTCCCTGCCCATGCTAGACGATGAAGAAAACCGACCTTTTCTCATGATGGACCCCCTCGCCCTCATCGATCACAGCCCTGATCCTCTCACAAAATACATGTCACAAGACGTGGCGCTTTTCTCACCAAACTCGCCAACTTTATTCACCCCTTGGCCAACTCCCATCTATGCCTCGCCCTTTTTGGAAATCGAGGCCACCACGCTGCCGCTCGTGCAACCATCGTGGCCAAAATCAACACCTCCCCATGACGACGATCCTTCTTGCTTCATCCACATGGATGACTATCTTGCCAATGGCATGTACACCGAGTTTGACCAATTCTTTTCTTTCAATCACTGACCGCCATGAAAAAAAAAAGTTTGCCCCTGTCTTTCCCTTGCTCCCTCATTTTGCATTTCCAAATAAAAAAAAAAACGCTGCACCCGCCCTTGTATCATCCTCCCTCCTCCCTCTTGCGCAGGCAGGCTGCATTTACTGTACCATCCATTTTTTTATTCATTTATTTCGTCTGTCTTTATTCCAGGACTAAACACGAGGATAAACCGGTGCCTGGCCGACAATGGCTTCCATGCCCTGATCTTGCCATTGCTGATTGACGAGAGCCAACTGATGTTCCAGTTTGTTTGCTTCCCAATTGGCCAATTCCAATTCAAAGCGGACTTTGCGCACCGTCATGGTCCACTTGAGTTCCTCGTCCATCCATTTCCGTTCTTCGCTCTTGCTATGTTCCAACTAGAAGAAGAGAAAAGAGACATGAGCTTGCTGTCCAGCCTTCCTATTTTACTTATCCTTACTTCTTTCTCCTGTTCAGCAGCCCAGGTGGGACGCTGTCGAGGAGGTTGAGAAGACGGGACGACCAGAGATGGTGGCCGATGGGATGCGGATGAATAAGATGAGCGATGGCCGCTATGATAATGGCCATAGCCGTAAGACGACGCGGCAGGTCCAGCTGGAGGGATTGCTGAAGAGAGAGGAGGCTGGGGTTGCTGCGGCGTCGAAGGCTGGGAAGAGCGAGGACCAGTGGGCGGCATAGACCTAGGCTCCGGGAAGTATCCAGACGGGTTGCCAGTGGGCGTGCTGGTGCCACTTGGAGGGGCGGGAGGAGGCATTGCTTGGACAGAGGAAGGTGAGCTAGCCATGGGTGATCGGACAGGGGTGGAGGTCGATGAGGAGGTGGAGAAAGGGCGGGGAGGCGGGATATGGACACTGGGGCGTTGATCCATGGGTGGAGGGGAAGAAAAAGGGGTGGAGGATGCTGATGCCGAGGATCTTGGAGGAGGAGGAGGTGGTGGTGGGGGTGGAGGCGCAGGTGCATGCGTCGAAGTCAGAGCAGCTGGTGGCGGTGAAACAGGCGCTGAAGGAGGTCGCTGAGAGCGAGGAGATTCTGACAAACGGCTTCCATTGGCAGGTGGGAGAGGGCCTTGGCTGGGATGCAAGGCCGAACTCGTACCCGGAACATAGGATGAGCCAGAGTAGGAGCGTCGAGGGTTGCTGCCACGGTAGTAAGCAGGTGGAGGAGGGGGTGGAGGATACGGTGAGCCTCGAGGACTATACGATCCACGTCGATAGTCATCAGGTGAAGGGGACCTTCTTGAATAGCTGGAGCGATGATTTGCGTAGTAGTGGTAAGACGGCCGACGTGATGGAGGCGGTGAACGAGATCTTGATCTTGAACGGGAATAATAGCGTCGATGGTCATTGGGATAATGGCGGTCACTGCCACCATAGGGCGGGGGAGGTGGAGGTCTACTCCCTGGTTCTTGCTGTGGTGGCGGTCGGTTAGCAGGTGATGGTGAGCGAGACGAGCGAGAAGTTGCTGGTGGATAGCGACGATCATCTCGATCGTACGGGCCTCCATAATCACGGCTACTTCGATAGTTGTTTTCTCGTGGTCTGTAGGTATCTGATCGGGGCCTGTCATAGTATCCTCGATACCTTTCATCGTAGCCACGGTGGTATCGATCCATTGTATGAGAATGTAATGTAATAAAAAAGAGAAGAAAAGTGAAAAAATTCAACGTCACATTGTTCTCCTCATTTGATTGGCTGAGTTGTCTTTGTGGGTTTTTTTAGGCTGGGGAAATGGAGGAGCCAAGCCGTGATTTACACAAAGTTGCCCAGGCGACCTTCATCGATGGACTTGAGATTTGCAGCATCTGAACCCTTCGGCAACTGCTTGTGTCGTTGCATAATGTCACTTTGATTTAGCCACCCAAGGCTGGTTGATGGATTTTTTTTTTTAAAAAAAAAAGATCCAAGGAGCCCCCCAACCCCCTTCGGATTTGGCCAAAAATCACTCAAAAGTCCGACGACACCCTTTGGCTATTGCCAGGCAAAAACAAACCTCGTCTTATCGTCGCTGAACCACCTTGCCCTACAAGAAAATGGCAGGTCATTGGTGCAAGTAAGTTTTTCAAGAAAAGGCAACCATTGAACCATTTGCAGACAAACCTACAGATGCCAGCAGGGCGTCAGCTAACGTAGAAACCCCTCAAGGGTAGCTTCGAATGGATGGCTTTTTTTTGGGTTCCGCCAATTTTTTTTTTTTTTTTCACTCTTTTTCTTTTGAAGAATCATGCCGGCTACACCGATGCCTTCGCCTCCTCCGGGCTGCCCCATGCACGATCCTGATGCCGTCCAAGCGCCTCCTCCTATCAAAAAGCAAGACGGCTGCCCTGTCGACCACCAAAAGAAAAGTCCTGTTGATCAAGACAAGAAACAATGCCCTGTTGATCATGACAAAAATCAATCGGCAGCCACCTGCCCTGTCGTCCATGATAAACAAGAGCTGAATCAATCCAACATGATGCCCACTCTCAATCATGAGCGTCAGGCCGATCAGCAAATCGACTTACCTACTGACCGAGTGATCAGCTCTATTCCCAAAACCAACGACACTGGCAACCGCTGGGAATACCCCAGTCCTCAGCAATTCTACAATGCTCTGCGACGAAAGGGCTGGGAAACCCCCGAAGAAGAGATTGAAACCATGGTTGATATTCACAACTTTTTGAACGAAGAAGCCTGGAATGAAGTGCTGCGATGGGAATCCAAATTTGAATGGTAAACGACAAGGGGGTGGCGGACAAGGGTATTTATTATTAATCTTTTTTTTTTTTTGGTAGCGAATGCACCGAGGACCCCTATCTTGTACGTTTCCAAGGTCGTCCTCGAGACTTGACTCCCAAAGCTAGATGGCATTCTTGGTTCGGTGCTCCCAAGCCTTTTGACCGTCATGATTGGTACATCAAGCGCTGCAACCAGGAGCGACGCTATGTGATCGATTACTACGAAGCTCCTGAAGAACAGCCGGGGGTGCCTGTCTTTCATTTGGATGTGCGTCCTGCTCTGGATGATTTCCAAACCATCAAGGCCCGCTTCTTCGATGGCTGCAAGGCCAAATGGGATGAAATGTTTGGAACCTCACAATGAACCCTTTTTCCTTGCTCATTTAACCAATTGTATCATTTTTTTGACTCCCCCACCCACCCATATCCTGCATCATAGAAAGTAAACTTATTATCTAAAACTATTCTTTATTCATTTTGTACAAAGGCGTTGAGTCTGTTGATATCAGCTGCTTCTTCCTCCACCAAGGATGCACCGGGGCCGTTCTAAAGTGAAGAAGGAAGAGGCCATCAATCGACTGTGGCCGAGCGACCCATTTTTTTTGGACTTACTTTAGACCACTTGAACAGCGTGGGAATGGCAGAGAGGTTGTATTTTACTCGGTAAGGATGAGAAACGTTGCCTTTCCATTCGTGACGATGGCCCACTGGTGCTTCGATCAAGACAGCATTGGGCACAGGCACCAGAGCTTTACGGATCAACGGATCGGCAATCACACAATCCGGGCACCAGGACTCATTGGTCTCATCTACTTCAGTACCAAAGAACACAACAAACACCTTGTTGTTGTCATCCTTAATGGCTTGGTTGACCTGATATTCGAATTCGTCGACACCTGCACGGATGAATTTGACCATGTTTCTTTTTTTTTTTTTTATTTTGAGAGAGGGAAAAGAGCCAGGGATTTCAAATTTATACGCCGACTCTTGCTCTGCTGACTGAGCAAAATGTCGTGCGTTTGACAAGAAATCTCGAAATCGAGCAACATTGATATCATTGTGACACTGTTCGGCGTGCTGTGAGCAAGTTGAGCTGAGCGTGGGGAATGAAAGGACCACAGGTATATACCACAACCTCGGACGCCCGGAGCTGTGATAAATTTAAATCCTTCCTTTTTCCAAAACTCAATTCATGCATCGTTTCTTGACGTGAAAGGCTTACGTTCCTTTTTTTTTTGAATCGTAGGCTCACAGCACGATCGACCCAAGGGTCGTAAAAAAAAATAGCCTCGTCGGTTTAATTTTTAGTATTGACTCCACTGCAAGCGTCAGCCCATCACCCAAGGGTGAAATAAGGAAGCACGTGGCCAAGTAGTGTGAAAAGCAAAGGGCCATCATACTTAAAGTAGGAAGAGGGAAAATCGTCAAGAAACCGTCTTATTGACAAGCTTCCCCCACCCCCTCTTTTTTACAGATCAACGAGGGCCCGAGCATTCTTGACAAAAACGTGATGACGACCGGGGACAAATGGGTGATTTCCTGATTTGGTCAACTCGTTTTCAAATGGTGGTTTTTTTATTTTTTGGTGGGGTTGAGAAAGAAAAAAATGCAAAAGGCGAAGACATGACAACAGACCCAGCGAATCTTGATAAGAAATACTTGACCGAGTGCCAAACAGTCGCTAAGACATAAACTCTGATGACAATAACAAAATGAGTTCTTTTTGGAGGGAAAAGCAAAAGGTGGTGCGACAGAAGCTTTTAACATATGACATTCTTTTGTGCAGCGGCGGCGATTCAAGTGTTCCAGCAAAGGGGGGGGGGGTCTTGGTGCAAAAAATCCCTGTTTCTTCATTTGTCTCAGCTTTTTTTCTCTTTCTTTTCTTCCTGTTTCTCTCTTTGTTTTCTTGTCCAAATATCATCATGACCATCACCATAACACCACCCGAAACCCTGTCATTTCAGCGTAAGTACACTGTATCACCACAACAAGACTGTTTATTTCTATTGGAAATGGATCTCTTTAAAAAGACGTGGCGATTTGTTACAAAAATACCCTTTAGCTTTTGTTTATTTACGTTTGTTTTTAACTAGGCCCCTTGACCAAGGTGTCAGAAGAAACCTTGCTCATCGAAAATAGCAGTAGCCAAGAAGTTGCATTCAAAGTCAAGACTACTGCACCCAAAGTTTACTGTGTTCGCCCCAATGCTGGCACCATCCCTGCAGGTGATAAAATAACCATTCTCGGTAAGCATTAGAGCAACCATGGCAAATGGGACGGATGATGGGTTGGAGTGATAGTGGACAGCCGTGATAGAAACAAACCATGAAAAAAAAAAAAAAAAAAGCCAGATGAGAGACTCATCTATACACATTAATTTAGTCATGATGCAGGCCCATCCTGAAGAACCTCCAGTTGCACAAAAGTGCAAAGACAAGTTCTTGATCCAAACTGTGCCATTGAACGATGTATTAAAATCTGTTCCTACAAATGAATTCGTAAGTCTTGCCGACGCCGCCAAGCCAAAAAAAAAAAAAAAAAGCATCTGATTTTTTTCTGTTCTCAATGATGATAGTGGAGCCACGTGGACGCCCATTATAAGGATGACATTGTGCAAAAGAAATTGCGATGCACTTACGTGGATGCCAACGTAAGCCTCGTTGGAACTCGATGAAAAAGAGTGAAGAGTTGATTCGATTTTTTTTTTTACGTAGGCCGCTGACTCGACACCTCTGACGAACGGTGCCAAGAGTGCACAGGCCGAACCTGATGTGCAGAGCAAAACTTTGAATACCACGGTGGATAACACTATCGACTTGGATGCGCCTGAACTAGATGAACAGCAATCCATGGACGAAGTAACCCGGTTAAATTTGGAACTGGATGCTTACAAGAACGAAGTGGAAGCCCTGCGTGCCCGTGCCCCCGAAGCACCCAAGTCCAAGTCCTTGACAAAGAATGGCGTGCCTTTGCCTGCCGTCATTCTGATCGTTGTGTTGTCGTTCTTGATCTCGTTTTTTATTAACCGCGGCTCAGCCTAAATCTTTTGACAGCCATCGCGTCTCCTCTCCTTCATCCCTGTCCACCCCTTTATACACTCTCATTTTTTTTGTTCGATTTGTCACTATCCCTCATTGAATATGTGCAACCCAGATATCTTGCTTTTATGATTTTCTTTTCTTCTTCTTCTTTTTTTTTATACTGATGCCTTCGTAGCGAACGATGCAAGCGAAAAAAAAAAATTATAATAAATCAACAAAAAAAAAAAAGTAAACTAGGGTCCAACTTTTATTTTGACTCATCCTTTAGGACGATTTTTCACGACGAACCTTCATGGCCTTGTAATCACCAGTGAAGCGCAAACAATGCTTCATGATTTCCGTAAACACGTTCCAGTCCAACAATTTGGTGGTGATAATCTTCATGATGACGGTGATGAAACCTTGATCAGCAACAACCACTTTGCCAGCATCACGGCAAATCGTGTCCGCGATAATGCTAGGGGAGGACGAGATCTTTTGTGCCGAGGTCAAGGCAGACATCTTGCCAGCGTTGCTGTAGAAATTGGAGTTGATAGGCGAAGGGTGCTAAGAAAGACCAGATCAGCTCCTGCTATCTATTTTTTGGTGTGCCACTTACAACAACAAGCACGTCAATACCATCTTCAAAATATTCAGCAGCCAACGAGGCAGCAAAGGTCGTCAAGAAGATCTTGGTAGAAGCTACGCGGTAGAAAAGTAGCTCAGCACAAAACACGTTGAGAGGGATGTATTGAAGGCTTACCATAAAGAGAACTCATGGGGTTAGGGATAAAGCCAGCACTGCTCGAGGTGAAGGTCACCAAGCCTTTGAGATGGTTGTCCAAGAGTCGGTTCAAAAAGTGATGCGAGATGGTCAGACAGGCAGTGACATTGGTGTTGTAGTTGGCCATTTGGCGTTCCAATTTGACATCGGCAAAGGCCCCGGTGGTAATGAAACCGGCGTTGTTGCACACGATTTGCACGTCAATGTCGTCGGTCTGTTCCTTGATCTTGCCCATGTAACCATACTGGGCGTCCGACAAATCGCAGCCCACAAAACGGAAGCTTTGCTGAGGGAATTCTTGCACAATCGATTCCTTGAATGAGGCCAGCAATTGGTCATCCAGAGCAACCACCACCACATTCAGACCCTGACTGGCCAGCTTTTTCACAATGGCAGCGCCAATGCCGGACGACCCACCAGTCACCAAAGCCCTATTTTTTTTTTGTTTGTTTGTTTGTTAAGAAGAGGAAGGCGGCGTGAATAAAAAAGAAAAACGCGCCTATACCCAAATGTCCTTCGCAGCCTCCATGTTGGATGACATTATTACCATTTTGCTTGATACTTGTCCTTGAGGTTTTGTTCCTTGCAGTAAAAAGCACCATATGCAACCAAAGCCAAGTAAGGCACCACAGCCAACACGCCAATCCAAATAAATACTAGAATGGTGTGAGTGGGTATTGGCTTCGTTATTAGCCGTAAAACAATAGGCCATGGCTACTTACTCGTCGTGATGGCAATCATGATGTGAATTATGAAAAAGAAAGTGTAAGCCAGAGCTCTTTTAAAGCCCGTGCGAGGCCATCCATTCTTTTTTTTTATTGCACTGCTGGCTATCCAGACAACGGGACTGGGCAGATGCAGAATGAATACACCCTTTTTTTGTTATGGTAGTCCATCGATACCTGTACAAATCTGGTTACAAGGAAAGCCCACTGGTCCGTTTCGCTCCATCTGCCAACCAGTGCCTGTCCGTGAAATGTGACTGGCTTGAAACAGGCCGCCCGCGCCGCCAATTTTTTTTTCAATGCCCTTTCTTTCGTTATTATCAAAGAAAACATTGCCATCATGGGAAGCGAGATCCGAATGAAGTTCTGGGATAATGACACCCGAAAGACCAGTGCTAGTGAACCCAAAGCAGCTCCTGCAAGCAATCGACCCAAAGTACAGCAGCGCAAGAAATCATTCTGGAACTACATTGGCTTTGAAAAAACGGATGATCCCTCCTCCAACAATGGCACCAAACCCGTCATTGATACCCAGCGTTTCATCCTTACACCCGAACCTGACACACCCCGACCCTCTCGCAAGAGACAAAAGACGGATCAACCCAGCCGTCAACGATCCTTCTCCCCTGCGCCGACTGCATCGCCCGTCACTGTAGCCAAACAACCGAGGCCATCTGCTCCTCTTTTGCCGTTACTGCGTAAACCAACTCTCCTTCTTTCTGCATTGCGCCCTCGCTTGCGTTTTCACATTGTAATTTTTTTTTCTAATTAGAATTAGAGTACAAGCTTTGTCATTATATCCAAGGGTTTTCTCATGAAAGTCTGGGCCACCGACGTTATGAGAAAAGACGACAGGCTCGCAGCAATGCTAAAGGCCGGAAGAAAAAGGACGACAGTGACGACGAAGACAATTGTTTGAACCTATGGGGATGTGCCTATGAAACTGGCCCGGAAGAATCGGCTCAGGTGGCAATCTGCAGTGCCCACTCACTGCTGCTCCTCGACCCTCAACAAGGCCGATATACCATGAAATATACCCACCCCGAGGAGCACGAATGCTTCTTCACATCGGCTTGGACACGCCTACCCATCACTTCAACCGAAGCATCCTCGTCAACTTCCGGCACCTCCATCTTGGCTGCTGCTGGGAATCTTGGTTCCATTAAATTACTGGACACAAGCACGTCTCAGTGTTATCGTTATCTCCTTGGACATGAAAAATCCATTCTCAAACTTGCCTTTGTCAAGCAAGAGCCACGATGGCTCTTTAGTAAGTTGTCATTCCTTTTAAAAACAATGGCCGACCTTGCCTTTTATCTTAGGTGCCTCGGCAGATAAGACTATTCGACTCTGGGATATCGGCACAACTGCAGTAGATGTGGACGATTCTCGGTAAGTTCATTTGACCGTACAGCTTGATCGAAAACCAGAGAGTTCTGATGAACTTCTTTTTTAGGTGCCTGGCGATTTTCCCTTGCAACAACGCTGGGTTCCCAACCAGCTTGACCGTGTCCCCTGATCTGTCTTTGTTGGTGGTTGGTACGAGTAAAGGTGACCTGATGCAATTTGAGATCGAAGAAGAGCATCGTGAAAAGTGGAAACAAGCCAAAGTCGACGGCGATGAGCCCACCGTGATGAAGCTTAAAGTCAAATTCCCTCATAGCGAGGAATACCACTTTGGATATGTTGATGGTATCCACTTGCTCGGTCAAGATGGCGATACCGACCATCCGCTAGATGGTTATGCTGTGTCTCGTAGCTCTGGTGACCAGGAATTCATTGCCTGGAGACCTGACACAAGCACCAAGAAAGACGCCGACATTCGCGTATGCCTGTCCTTTCCAAATCCCAACGAAGCCTCTGGCATCCGTTTCACTGTGGTAGAAAAGGATGGTAAAAAAAAAAAAAAAGAAGAAGCAGCTTTGCCAACAAGTGCCAACAAGGCTGACGCATGACCTTTTTCTTTGTAGGATGCAAGGTGCTCATTAGTGGTGATGAAGATGGTGATTTACGGCTGTATCATCTTGGTGAGGACAAGGTGAGCAAGACGCTGAAAGATGGCAGCAAGGAACAGTTGGCGCCAGAACGCGTCCTGTGCCATGAATCCTCGAACCATTTGATTCGCGACATCTGTGTGTCTGAGAGCACAAAAACAATTGTAGCCGTCAATAGCGATAACTCTGTCTTTGTCTGGTCGGCCGATGACTGAAATCTCTTTCACTATTCATTTTATTCCATTCTGCAACAACATTAAATCATCCGGCTTTACTCTTTTTTCATCTCTGCAAGATCACGACGGTCCCTGAAAAAAAAAAAAGGAATGGCTTTGACACAGGGTTGTTGCACAAAAAAACCAGAGAGAGGCTATTGTGGCACAGCAGTAATGTCAACACTTGTCATTTCCTTTCTCTCTTTCAATGTTGGATGATGCAGTAAGCTTGTTTGCGATAGCTGGTCATCGTTGTACTCGCAATTTACTTTTTGACTGAGCAAAGTCAATGCAGAGGTGGCCTGACTTAGAGGTGGTCGTGTCATCAGGAACCCTTATTACAGTACGAGGGCGGATGTCTGAGACGCTGACCATCAAGAGAAAAACGCGTTCCGATTCCTTTAAATGATGAAGATGAGATCTGCGAGAAACACCGAGGTAAGGAGATATGGAGGAATGAGGAAAACCTTGAAATCTCCCCAATTGTGAATTTTCTGCGCAGATCATTGGCTGGCGTCGGCGTGTGTTGAACTCTTTTTCCAAGTTTTTTTTTTTTTTTTTTTTTTTGATTCTTTCTCTTCCTTCTCTCCATTTTCTCTCATTTTACTCTTTACCCATCATGGCAGAGCCATCTCTGTCAAAACAGCGTTATTATGGTGGTATTGTGGCACTGTTGGCGGTTGTAGTTATTTGGGTGTCGTCGTCATTTGCCATGAATGTAATGCTTGAGCAGAATCGATCTGATTTTCAGTACTGAACCCCCTTCCAATATTTAGAGTATTTTTGGCGAATTGAATTACAACAAACCATTCCTAGTGACCTACTTGAATACTGCAACATTCTCTTTTTACTTGATACCTTTTCTTTGCTCTCGCTTCACCAATGCCAAACAAGTGAACGACCAGTAAGTTTTTTTATTGTTCTCCCTTTCCTGTGGGCAACTTTCGGATATGGGGTCAACTGCGCCAATCACAAGCCGTAATCAACCGATGGCATCTCATAATTTTTTTTTTCCTTGCAGGTCATTCTTGCATTCCGTGGAACAACCTTCTAGTAAATCCGACAGTAGATCTGCGCCTCACCTGACAACGCTGGAAACCATCCGGCTCAGCTTTGCCTTTTGTATCCTTTGGTTTTTTGCAAATTACACCACCAACGCCAGCCTAGCCTACACCTCTGTCGGTAGCTCCACCATTTTAGCAAGCATGTCAGGCTTGTTTACTCTTGGCATTGGCGCATTATTTGGCGTTGAAAAGGTCACATGGGTCAAGTTGGTGTCGGTGCTGGTCAGGTAACAAAAAGAAGGCATGGTCACTTGGTTTTTGCCTTAACAATTTTTTTTTTGCAGCTTCATTGGAGTGGTGCTGGTGTCCTATTCTGATCAAAAGAAATCAACCCTACCCGTGGACGATCCAACTGCCTTCTCATCAGCTTTGATTGGCGATTTGCTGGCGCTAATGGGTGCCATCTTTTATGGATGTTACACCACTTTGCTCAAACTGCGTATTGGTGACGAAGACCGGATCAATATGCCCTTATTTTTTGGCTTTGTGGGTGCATTCAACGTCCTCCTTTTATGGCCAGCATTTCCTTTTTTGGACTGGCTGGGTGTTGAACCTTTCCAATTGCCTCATTCTGCCACCATCTGGATCATGGTGCTGCTCAATGCCTTCATCGGCACCTTTTTATCTGATTACCTATGGCTGCTGTCCATGCTGATGACCTCACCTCTTGTCGTCACTCTGGGGATCTCACTAACTGTATGTAACAATGAGTGGGAGCAACTGGCCTGGAAAATGGCTCATTTGTTTTTTTTTTCTTTTAGATCCCTCTGGCGTTGTTTGGTGATATTATCTTCAAACAGATCATGCCTAATGTACAATATGTCATTGGTGCTGTGTTCGTCATTATAGGCTTTATCTCTGTCAACATGACGGCCTTGAGAGAACATTCCGATGAATCCCCAGATCCTGTCGACGAGCGCGATCCCTTGATACCCAACAACCCACCTCCTACAATACCATCTCTTAATCCAAACACAATATAAACTTTATTATGGACACGAGGAAGAAATGCAAAAAAAAAAAAAAAAGAAAAGGACCCGAGGGCAGGCTGTCCTGCAAAATCTCGGAGGTTTTGTGCTGGTGAGGGAAGAATCGCACTCCGTTTTGTCATTTTACCCCGCGCAAAAAAAATTGCTGGGCTGACTTGATTCAGTGATTGTCTCTTGTTTTTTCCATGTTTCTTGTCTTTTCTCAACAAAATATGTCGACCATTCGGTTTACTCGCTTTTCCTCTCTCTTGCTAGCTTGGACGATTCTCTTTAATTTTTTGATGCATCATGACAGAGATACGGTCGAAGTATCACGTTAACAAAAAGCTTCCTACACCACTACCTGACGATACCTTTGTCGACGCGCCACTCGCCCCGTCTTCGCCAGTTGCACCAGGCCTGCCGGACAAACAACCTCACACCAAAGCACAACCACCTGTGTTTATTGCCAAAGAAGCACAGGATCACCTCAGGCATGTTTTAATTCAAGACCATCCGCATGACAACCTCTTGCTCGACGACTTTACGCCCGGCAGCTATGGTAAACCCGAGGAGGATATGACCAGCATGGGTCAAGAATACCGATACCGAGAAAACGACGAAGACTACAATCAATGGTACTATGACGAGTACTCGGGATTGTATCGCCAAAACGCTCGCACCAACCAGGTGCTCATGAAACCCGCCACCGAGGCTGCCACACCTGTTGGCCACCTGAAACAAAAGTTCAAATTTTCGGACTCTTCATTGTCAGACACTGCCTCATCAACAACCGGCTCTTCCCTCTCTGCCTTGGCTTCGGCCTCGGGCTCCGACTCGCTCATCGCCATCCCAGCCACCACCATCCGTGTCAAGAAACCTCCCATGGAAAAAAAGTCCTCGAGGTTATCGAACCCCGCAGTTGCTTCCAACAGCTCTGAAGCTTTGCCACCGGCACCTCTCCAGGACGTCGTGGTGCAGCAACGCCCCAGCCTTGCCCATGAACGCTCGTCAGGCGTCTCGTCCGCCATGTCCTTGTCGCAATCGGGAATGACCTACACCATCTCCAGATCACTACTCCTCCCCTGGCCTGGATCTGTGTCACAGGTAAAAGAATGGGTTCAAATCGCAAGACAATCCAAGGATCCCAAAGCCAAGATTCGCCTGTGCAAACGGTTCCTTGCCACCTTGGCCCACGATGAAGTCACATGTTGGCAAGACTATCGCCACCATCGACGCTTATATACTTTTGCAAGTAAGGCTAACAAGCAAACCCGTCCACCCTTGTCCACCACCGCCTCTGCCATGTCCGATTCCACCTTTGTGTCCATTCGCTCGTCGTTCTCCTCCCACTCCAGCCCAACCACGCCTTGTTCCATGACCCAATCTGAGGATGGGTAAACTTTCATCAGAAAAAAAAAAAAAAACCGCCGCGGTCAAAACTCAACACCATTTTTTTTTTTTTTTTGCAGCCATGCCTCGACCTTGCTGGTGCACTCCGACTCTGCCAAAGAAACTGTGCGTCAAGCCATGATGCGCGAATGCCTGCGCATGCTAAAGCGGCTCAGTATGGGTCAAGGTATCGGCAAAGGCGGGGATTCTGAAGCCCAATTCATGTTGGCCAACTGCTTTGGCATGGGCCTTCTCGGTCTGGCCGAGAACCATGCCAAAGCTTTCCAATGGTACGTCCAAGCTTCCAAGCAGTCCCATCCTGAAGCCACCTACCGCACAGCTGTGTGCCATGAGCTAGGCATCGGCACCCGCAAGGATGGTAACCGCGCCATGATGTTCTACCGCAAAGCTGCCCATTTGGCCCACGTCGGCAGCATGTATAAAATCGGTGTGATTCTCCTGCGTGGCTATTACAATACGGCACCCTCACCTCGTGAAGCCATCAGCTGGCTGCAACGGGCCGCCAACTATCCTGTCACTGCCTCGATGCTCTCATCCACAAACCAGCTCTCCAACATGAACCTGTCCAACATGTCAATGGCCACCAACACCAGCTCTCAGAATAGCCAGAGCAATGGCAACGTGCTCATCGGGGCCATGGGCGGCAGCACGCTCTTCAATTCTGCCATGGCCTCGTCCCCAGTCACTCAGCGTGATCAAGTCCCTTACGCGCTGCATGCCCTGGCAATGATCCAATTGACTGGTGAAGTGGGCAATAGCACCAGCATGATTGCCGATCCTGCCTATGCCATGGAACTGTTGCACCAGGCTGCCCAAGATGGGTATGTACCCAGTCAAGTTCAACTCGGCCGGTGCTACGAGCAAGGCTTATGGGTTCAGATGGACGACGCGCTGTCCATCTACTGGTACGCACGTGCCGCTGAGCTCGACAATCCCGAAGGTTGCATGGCTCTCTCTGGATGGTACCTCACTGGCTCGACCTCCAAAGGTGTGCTACAGGCTTCGGATCGCGAGGCTTACTTGTGGGCCAGACGCGCTGCCACCACCATGGCCCAAGCAACAGAAAAAGGCACCCTGGCCAAGGCCCATTTCGCTGTTGCCGTCTACACTCAGCGTGGCATTGGTGTTCCCAAGGATCTCCCCAAGTCGATAAAATGGATGCGCCGTGCCGCCTTTCTCGGTCATGAGAGTGCACAAAAGTACATGACCGCCTATACTGAAGCAGAGCGTAAAAGGGCAGAAGCCCAACAACCGCTCATGATCACCCAATGCGATTCATCCTCCTCCACATCGTCTTCCACCACCGATAATACTCCTAAAAAAGAACCTACTAAGACTCGTCTCAATGTCCATTGTTCCATTATGTAGCCTCCTATGCTTTGATGCCTTTTTTCTCCCTTATCAGGTCTCTTTTGCTATGTATTCTTTTTTTTTTTTTTTTTTTGGTCTCGACATCGGTTTTTTATTGTATATTTCTTCTTTTTTTTTTTGCATGGAATAA
Organism: Hesseltinella vesiculosa; assembly: GCA_002104935.1. NCBI lineage: Eukaryota > Fungi > Mucoromycota > Mucoromycetes > Mucorales > Cunninghamellaceae > Hesseltinella > Hesseltinella vesiculosa. Next base: position 155,634 of record MCGT01000003.1, on the reverse strand, counting down.
ATGCATTTTAATACATCTTTCAAGTATGGTTGGTGCTAAAAATCAGTCAATCAGCCGAGCCTCCTGCCAACTAGTTGCACATTCTGCCTTGACCCTTTTGCTCGCACGGCTCAGACTGAAGAAAAAAAAAAAAGTTGAATGTCCGCGAAAAGCTCAACCTAAAACCACCTTTTTTTTTTGTGGTTTCTATTTTTTTCCTTTCTAATTTTATTGCATGGTATGCCTCGATTCACACGACAGTCATTGATTTGGTCGCTTGGTGCCCTGATATGCATATATGTATGTGCACAAACGTGGTTATCGGTGCAATGGCTGTTTACATCGATACGAGATAGCGTGCCACCATCATCGACGTACTCACCTGAAAATCACATTCGATACGAACGAGAATATACCACCCTGATAGCGTCTGCTGGACTGATTGTTGGCTTGTATGTGGCCCTAGCTTTCTCCCGTCAATGGCTGAAACGGACATCACTGACGAATGCCTCCGCCAATGCATCGTCATTGGCTACGGACGATTTGCCTGCCACTAAAGAAACGTCCACAGCAGCTCCTTACGATATGTCACCCCAACCACAACCGCTTTCCTTACCAGCATGGTTTATATGGCTAAGGCAGATATGGTGCTACGAATACCGGCCCTTTGCAACAACGATTCAAGCAGGTCAGGGAGTTATTTTGCTTACATTCGTAGGCATTCATATCGGCTTGATTGTGGGCATCCCTTTGGCAAGCAGCAGCCAAGACGACCCTTTCTTCCACCACCAGCTGGTCAGTAACCGCGTGGCACAGATGGCCTTGGTGGATCTCTCCGTGGCTGTGGGCCTGTCCGTCAGGACATCTATCGTTTGGCGGTGGTTGGGCTTATCAGATCTTCGATCCACGATCACGTGGCATTGGTGGTTTGCAATGGCGGGGTATGTGGGTGTGCTGTACCACGCTTGTTTCCAATGGACCAAACACTATTATCGCCACTATTTAGAGAAGCAGTCTCTCATTCTAGTAGCTAGTGCCACCGACCTGGGCAACCCCTTGGACGGCGCAATGTTTGCCTCGATGACCTGGTGGCGGCTTGTGATCAGCAATCATCATTATTTTACCGGGTTCCTGATGTCCATCTGCATGGCTGCTCTCTGGGTCAGCGCACACCCGATTGTCCGTACCTATGCCTACTCAGTGTTCCGTGCTGTCCATGTTGGTGCATTTGTTGGCCTGGCACTCGTCAGCTTTTGGCACCATTGGGTCTTGGCTTATTTTTATATATCAGTGCTTGGCCTTTGGCTGGTGGATGTGATTACTCGGTGCCGAGACCCTCTTGTCGAAGTCATTGGCCTGGACATTGTGGCTCCTCAACTTGTACAGTTGCAAATTTTTGAACCCGTGCACAAAAACACTGGACGACCATGTAGACCTTCTGGCTTTTACCCCGGCCAATTTGCCTATTTTGGGTTCTCTCGCCATCGTCTATTTGATCTTGTATGGAGCCAGCCCTTTTCCATCAGTCGTGTCGTCAAACTTAGCCCTGGCCATAACGACGATACCATGCCAGGTCTCTCTGGTCAGCCATCTGTGATATCATTATACATCAAGGTTTCCGGCAAACGAACACAGCAATTGTATGACATGGTTAGCAAAAACAGCAAGGACGCATGGCCATCTGTGCGGCTAGGCACACCGTTGGGTCAACCACTAGCAATGTGGGACCGATTTGAAAGCTTCCCCGTGATCGTACTTGTGGCTGAAGGCATCGGCATCACACCTTGGCTGAGTGTCGTGCAAGCTATGTCACAGCAGCAGCAGCCAACATGCGTATATGTGATCTGGACTGTTCGCGACTCAAGTAGCGTGCGAGCCATGGTGCAAGACACCGATCTACAACATGCTCAATGGCGAGTACATATCACTTCTGACTACGCCTCTATCCCCTCGCGATCACCTGACCAACTAGACGCCATAGACTACCACCATGGCCGCCCACTTTATACCAAGCTTCTCAATGACATCCGGCTCAAGCACCCTAAAGTGAACGTCCTCCTCGGTCTCTGTGCACACGATGATACCATTGCCACCTGTGGCAACCTGGCCCGAAGTTCCAAGTTTAGCCACCCGCATGCCTTTTGGAAAGTCAAGACCGAACGCTTTGAATTTCTATGATGCCTTTTTTATTTTCTTTTAATTTTCCTATAAACAGATGTACTGTAGTCGCTGCCACATGTCGTCCAGGTGTCCGCTTCTCGTTAGGCCACAAAGTCAATACTTAGTACAGCAACCGCGGAGTTTGGTGCATGTGTGTGGTCCTAGCGCAATAAACAAACACAATGTTAATTTTTCGTCGGATACAATCAAGCAATCTTTTACCAGATGACACCACCTTGTCTATTTTTACCTGGCCAAAGGTAACTTGCGACGTTTTGTTCAAACAGAAGTAATCTAAGGTAATAGCGTTACATGATTGCTATTCTGTATTAAGACACAATGAAAACAACATCCGCCCGGCATCTCTGGTGAAAAAATCATTACTCACAACGCCATTGCTCACTTTTCTATTCATCCTGGCTGCGCCGCCTCTCAGCCCAGCCCCGTCTTTTCAGCCCCTTCGTCTCCTAACCACGCCCCCGTCAGCATCAAGTTCTTGATAAAATTGTTAGGGGGGTAATTGTTGCGAAATCATTTAACGCTTCTATTCCTTTTTGTTTGTTACCAATCATAAAGTTACAACGAGCCCAGACAAACCATTGACGGAAATGACGAAAAATGGGTCGTACAGGCTATGTACATGAAGAAGTCTGGGTTTTCTTTTTCATCAAGGACTCGGCGTGGCCACCAATTCTGGGAAGACTTTGCCTAAGAGGAGCTCTATCAAGAGGTACATCAGGTGCTTATTAATGTACTTGTGTTGCAAGGGTGCCATGGCGTCGTGGAGATGCAATTGCAAGCGATTGATATCTTCGGTACCAAAGACAACCTGCGTCAGAGGTCGAGGTAGAGCAATGACGAGCAACCGTTCAGCACGGATGCGCATTTGTTCTCGCTGCAATGGTGTCGGTGGCACACCTCGGCGTACAAGCACCCCGTTTGGCCACAGTAGCTCACGGCCCATACGTAAATAAAACACCAAGAACGGCTCGCTAAATACATGTAAGATCGTTTGCTCCAAAAACCTACAAAAAAAAGGGGGAGATAAGCCAAGGCTTGATTCACCTGCACTGCTATAGAATAGTTTCAATTTTACTTGTCAACCAAGAGTCCACCACCAAACACACGGAAAATAGGCCATAGAAACATGGCCATCATCTGCCAGGCCCACAAGACAATGGGGCGGTCGTCAACAGTCAATGCCACACGGAGGAATTGCGCCATGGGCTCGATCAAGCGTACATGGCGTGTACGCTTTTGATGTTGGTTGACCTTTTGATAGCGTTGCTGTGAGTGGGTAAAAAAAGCTTGCCACGAGTAGTACAGCATCCGAAGCGGAGACAGAAGCACCTGCAGAGCAATGTAGCCGAACGAGAACAGCTGGTAGGTTGTGTTACTCGTTGACTTTGTCCAGGTCGTCAGTCGATCGTACGGGTCCTCTACCCCTTGCAACTGCCGTTGTTCCTTTTGTTGTGCCTGAAGCCGCCGCAGCTTGGCAAAGAGGCCTGGATCCTGGTCATCCTCGTCGCCATCGGTCCGCTTCTTTACCTTGGCGACAACCGGTTCATGTGTCAGGTCACTAAAGTACGTCCCTGAAAACTGGCCACAGGTTTCTAGTTCGTTCAACTCGGGAATGTATCGCTCCAGCAGCTAGACCGTCAAGAAATATATCAAACACGAGTGAATCATCGTGTGTGCATTTCTCATTTTTTTATATCCCTTCCTCCTTACTTTGCAAATGATCATGTTGATGGTATATGGATCGGTGAGTGTTTCGGTCAGGTTGGAGAGGACAATGTTGGCGAGAATCTCTCGAAGAAGCGAGCGCAGCACGAGATTGTTTTGGTCCTCGGGAGCAAGGACGCAGCTAAGAATGGCGTCGGCTAGTTGGCGTCTATATTCTTGTTCGTCATGTTGCAAAGCAATATGTGGCTGCATGCCATGGAAAAGTGCGTCCAAAGTTGTTGCACCACTGGCATGGCCCATATGCAGTCGTCGTTTCGCTTGTCGGTAATCGCGCCAATGGATCGTCAGCAGTTTTGGTACGCACACCAGCAGCAATTCTGTCCAGTCAACCTACAGAAAGAGAGGGGGGAAGGGAGAGAGAGAAAAAAAAAAAGGCTAAGGATCTAATTTCTTTCACATGGGCCAATGCCGCTCTGTTGCATCCTTGACGGCAGCCTACCTGGTCACAGCATCGGGTTTCAAGGCGTTGGATAACCCCAGTAAGAATGGAGACAATGGCAGCGGTCAAGTCTTGGTCTTGCGTGACAAGATAATACCATGGATGGATAAAGTCTCGTAATAAAAGGGCCATGTACATGAACAATTCTTCATCAATGGCAGCCGATCTGGTCATGCGAGGCGTGGCATTACGCAGAGGATTGGTTTTTGATAAGGTATAGAGATAAGGGAATAGAAGACGAAGATGAGGAGGCCTAGCAGAAATGGAAGACTGCGCTATATTAGTCGTATGAGGTGGCATTGTTATGTACAGTGATAAAAATAAATGCGGGAACGGGGTAGTCAAATCAGAATTTTTGTTTTATTGATACATGGGATGATTCAAAAGAAAAAGACCTAAAAGGCTCTTTTGCCAGTGATCACCTGAGAAAGTGCCAGCCAATGATGGTTGATGAGTGGATCATTTTTAAAAAACGCGCCCCAAATCTTAATTTAAAAAATTTACCTCCGACCAAAGTTTGAAGTCACCTCTCAGAGAAAACAAGGGGTATTTAAAAGTAGCGGGTTTGCTAGGCAATTCCATTAATATTTCGGTTTGAGTGACAAAAGAGAAAAGGAGAGAGTACTTACTTTTTTTCAAAGAAAAAATGGCCAACCCAAGCCCAAGCATACCCTAAAACCATTGAAACTCAGCATTTCGAGAGTAAAGCAGGACAAATTAACCTTAGTCATGTATACTACTTACCTTGAATGATGGCCACAGGCACAAGCTTGAATCGCTGCTTGAGAATGGCCGTCAAAAAGATCACAATGGATAATGTGGTACCTGGATCAAACAATGAAATAAGGGTGAGAGTGTAGTCTTTGATTGAATACAGGCAAGTCTTCACCGATCAGATGCAATCGGCGGTTTGTACGATTGCAATGTTCAGCCAGGTAGTAAGGATAAAACGCATCAAATGTTTTGAACCCTCCTTCAGGATGGGTGCGTTTAGAGTAATTGTGATTCGCTAAGGTCGACGACATGATCCACTTAATCTTATGCTGTTAAAAAGGAAAAGAGAAGATAGAAACCACAAGTCCACTGCGCCTGAAATTAAAAGGCAAAGTGCTGCCTTCCAAATGTACTGGTGCTCTCCATACAAACAAGCCAGTTTTTTTATTTCCCTTTTGCATGATATACCAAACACGCCAAAGGGATTGTACGCTCGCAAGACGAATTACTTGTCGGTCTGCTCCTATATTTATTTTCGATCAACATGGTGGTTGAAGAATACCATGGACAGCTGAGGACATCTTTTTTTTTTTATTTACGAACCAGATACATTATCAACCACATTCGACGGTAACCACGACGAACCGTTGCGTCATCAGCAAAATCAAGTGAGTGCGATATCAGTTCCAGTGCATGTGTGCCGGCCTCTGGCTCTTCACTCTGTTGTCTGACGGGGTTGTAATTTTAGTGTGCAAGATTTGAGTGGTTGGCGGTCCACTGGAGAAAATACCTGATTTTTTTAGATTTTGAAAATTTGGGGTAAATTGACTTGGAGCAATTTTGCACAGTGACGTTTGATCAGAAGGCCTGGGGGGGGGGGGGGGTTCCCTGGTGAAAATGGTCGATTTTGCCAATTTTTTAGCAGGAGAATGGGAGGTGTCAAAACGAAACAGGTCAAAAGTTGGCAGCACAACCTTCAGCAATCGACCTGCTTTTCCAGCACCACCACCATTCATGCACCTGCATGCTCGTGCAAATTTTCACATCGATCGGATCACTCAAAGGTGCTGTGTAGCATTTGCTTCTTTATTTTCAAAATAAAGAAGTTTGGTGACCAGGTACAATCTCCGATAATGCCTTCAATTCCTAGGTAAGCGGCGAGCACGGCCATCATCACTAAAAAAATCCAAAAGGCCAGCGTCAATCCGAAGGTCGAAAGTACACCTCTCCCTGAACTACCGTCAGGAACAAAGTCCAACCATTTCCAAAGCAGCTCAGACTTCAGAGTCCTGATTTGATAATGAAGTGTCAATGTCGTGAATGCCTTGATCAATATCGCGCTTGACGAAGTTGAACCAAACTCGCCCCAACAAAGGAGCGCCTGCATTCGTTGGTTGCCAACTACTGTATCTTGCACGCATCAGCTAGGAATTGAAGGCATTATCGGAGATTGAACCTGGCCATCAAACTTCTTCCTTTTGAAAATCAACGGGCCTGGCGTATTTTTCCTAGTGAACAAGCGCGAACTTTCGAGCGTCATGGAAGTCATCAAAAGGCACGTCAAATATGTTGTGCTCAGTAAGCAAGGCATGCTGCTCGGTCTGTCGATCGCCAACGGGCCCAATGACCTGCAGAAATCTGCCAAAAGGAAGCAAAGAATGGATGGGCCAATGAAGGATCGTTGTCTAACGGGACCAAAAGAAGCATGTGTCAACACGGTAGCTTGATAGGTCCGTTATCAATTCACCGGGCAAGTCTTCAGGCTTGATCATTATCAGAGGCACACGCTTGTTCATCGGCTTGAACCAGTACGTGGAGATGCGGCCATTCACAGACTGAACACTCTTGGCCCCAGGACGTTCCGTGCACAATGTGCTGGCAGGAAAAAAAAAGATAAGTGATTGGATGCCTCTTTTTTTCCCACTTACCCAGAAAAGCTTCGACTGCCAGCACGGTCCAAGATGTAAACGACCTTGGCAGCATGCTTTGGCTTCGTGCCTTCTTTATCTTAATACTTGTCGGCGGCTTCGTTGTTGTCGTCGTTGTTGTCAGAAGCCGTGGCGGGTTCATGGTTGTGGTCTTGCTGCTGCTTTTCTCGATGACGTACATCGCGATCGGTGCATTGTTTCCATACTTGATTAACATCCAGGAGTTGTATGGCCACCAGGTCGCCTTCCAGAGCCCGATTGCCGGTACGAGCATTGCACACAAAAGCTTCACTGTCGAGAGCATCGCAGGTCACAAAGGCGTCGACGGGCTACTTGGCATTGATCCGCAGCCGGCCTTGGTACAGTTCGCCTTGGACCAGTGCCTTTTCCACTTTGTCACGGCCCATAAAACTCTCAAACTGATGGCGCTTTCCGTTCCGGGTGGGCAGTGGTCATCAGGGTGCAGCCGCGAGGGCTGTTTTGGTCAGGTCGACGCTTTTGGTGGCGAAGCGTGCCCTCATTCTGTGCGATCACTTGGCCAGGAGGTCGAGATGGAGATCAGTACTGGCGCGATGGCATGTCAACATGGTCATGACTATCAACGAAGGAGAGGGACCGCTGGGCTTGCAGCGACGAAGCGTCAATGGAGGGTGAGCTGGGGGAATGGGCTCTGACGGAAGGGATGACCATGGGCAGAATCTGAATGAGGAGGCTCCATGTTGTGTGGAGGATGAGTAGGTTCAGGACCTGGCATACGCCAATTGTCGTCCATGTTTCCTAGAATAAAATGAGCAAATAGTAAGCGACCTGCAGATTTGTTCTGTGGCAAGCATCTTATACGATCTTACTCTTTCAATTTGACAATGACTAAACGTTTGGAAAAAAAAAGAAGTTAACTAAGCATTGCTTTGAATGGCTTTCTGTGTTTCTTATCTTATCTCACTTACATGCTTCTCTCTTGTTTCTTCGCTAAAAGACATGCGTATAGGAAAGAGAGCAAGGGACCAAGGAAAAAGGGTGGGAAGAAAGGCGGCAGGCGATCGGGATTTGAAATGCCCATCGTTGGCTGAGGATCTTTTTTTCATCGTTTTTTTTTAGCTGAGGAAGCGGACGCTTCAAAACAAGGACGCAATAAGTTGGCTGGGTGACCTCCACTGAATGGCCCGATTTTTCCACCATCCATGCCCTTTATGAGGCCATGCACCCATGCAAAAGTTTACATTAATTACATCGTCCTAAACTGATTTATGGCATCTTCTTTTTTTACCAAAAGCAAAGGCAACCAACCAACCCTCTTTGCCTTTTTGCCTAAAAATCAGAGGTGGGTCCAAAAAAAATCGAATCATCCCAAATTTTGCATACAAGTACAATAGGACGACAAATTGCCATGGTTAAAAGCACAGATCTCTAGGTTAAGTTAGTGTAGAGCTGGAGGCGAGCCCTCCCCACCATTTACCGTGCTGAACAAGTGAGGCGCTTTTTCCTTTGCACCTTCTTCCATGGCAATTATTAAAAACCATTGTGCTCTTTAGGTATCAGCTTTATCCAGCATTCTAGCACATAAAAAGGGTGGGGTATCAACTATTTAGTAAAAAAAGGTAACGGGAAATCCAGGGAGACCAAGTCAGTCCAGCATGCGCGCTTTTTCCCACAGGGTCGTTGTTGATGAACGTAAAGCCAACTTTGACGTAACCGGAGGGATCGCAGAAGACTCGCATAGGGGGACTACTTTGAGCCTACCGGTAACCGCCATCAGCTTAACCAGCCAGAGCATGACAGCACCTGCTCTGCACAACAACCCGCTTCACAGCATATTATTCATAAAGGTCACTCAGCGGTTGTAAGCGGGAGCAGTAGTGCAGCAACATTGTCAACATTGTCACGGGAAGTACTGGTAGCAGGACGTAATCAATACAGACTTGAGCGCAGACAATTGCCCATCGGAAACGCGGGTAATTGACATCTTGTCAAGAAGGACCAGAATAGATTCAATAGCAGAAGAGAGGGGCGTGAGGACAAGTTTGCAGTCTTGAACTACTGTGTGAACATTCAAATGCATCTTGGCCTCCTGTTTGAAAGAAAAAAATATGAGTGGATCACTAGAAAATCACCATGATCAAACCTGAGCATGGTTTGCTGATGTGTAGTAAGGAACAGCATTGGCAGCAATCGGTAGAGGCCAGTCGTAGTCATGGAGAACTGAACTTAGGTGAAGAAGGGCATCTGCAATAAACAAAGCATGATTAGCTTATCAACACCAGAACCAAAAGTGCTCGGATCCAGGGGGGAAACCCTCTCGCAGCTTCTAAATGAAATGAAAAAAAAAAAAAAAAAAAAAAAACGATATGAAATACCGGTCCAATCTGAACCAGTAACTTACCAAGTTTTAAAAGTGTATTCTATCATGGAAAACGTGTTCGTTGCCGTGCCAACATCTTCAGCAGTTGTCGCGTCAATCCACAGTCATACGCAGGAGAGCCAGCGTAACTGGTTCTTCCAAGCAACATCTTCGGGTAACGTGGATAAACCAGGTTTCTATATGCATCTGTAACAAATCCTGGTTGGTCTTGTCAACACCACGAAGTAAATGCCATGCCACCGGTGAGCAGATTTGAAGGCCAGGCATTGCAATGAGATAACTTTCATCAAAAAAAAAATAACTGCTCGTTGCCAGTATCCATTCCCTTCTTCCTTTCTTTCCTCTTCCTATTAAAAACTATCATGTGTTTGCTTTTTAAAAGCACATGCTTTTCATGCCTTTCATAAAACTAAAGAAACCAATCACTTCTCTTGGTCAATTGTGCATCTCAAAAGATGAAGGTTACAAATAGAGACACTTCGCTCGAGCAACGAAAGCAACAAGGATTTCCTTCTTGTTGAGGTTCTCTTTCTCTTATTTATTATTATTTATTGGCTCTCCCCTTTTGAGGCATGCCAAAGAGAAGAAATGGACGTAGTTTCTCTTTCCCGTTTGAAATAAAGGGAAACTGGGAATTGAAATCTTTTTCATTTTAACTTATTATTTAGGGGGGGGAGAAAAGTCAGCGCAGGGAGGAAGTGACCATCGTCAGCTATTACGTGACACATAGGCGTTCCACCTACATGCCCCAACGCAAATCCTACTTATCTGCTTTCTCCGTTGAAAAAAAAAAAAAGGAAAAAACCTTCACGAAAACGTCTTGTATTTATACTTTTTCAAAAAAAAAATTTTATTTGACTCGGCTCTTTAGCAGAGCCAATAGCAGACCCCTCGGTCACATTGTGACTCATTTTTTGTCATGTGATTTGCGAGAGAGGGATGCCACTTCAACAAAACGCGCATTCATTGTTTGACGCTCACCGGTATCTTTTTTTCTTTGCCTTTCATCACTTGCACCGGTTTCTGATGACTGAAATTTGCCACATCCCATTGCCAACATCCATTGAAGATGTTGTGAAAAACGGTTCGATGGACTTACTGTAGTCAGGAATGAGCGAGATCGAAAAAACAGTTTTTATCTGAAAATCAGATTAGATAAAGAGAGAAGTAGGGAAACGGAGATTGCAATCTAAAAGATGATGTTTGGGATGACGGGACCGATGATGTGAGACGTGCCAATAAATGAGTGATACCCCTTTTTTTGCATTTAACAGATGTGCCTGCTTACCTAACAAGTGCATCCAAGCTGAAGAATACTATCAGCGTCTTTCAATCCAAGTGCGCAGTTGTACTGGATCTCATCGATCTGGAGTGAAGCGCCGCAAGCACCAATGACTTGGATTTACAGTACCGGTACTGTAGCTCTCCAGAAGTCAACAAACTGAAGCGTTGTAACGTTGTCAGTCACTACCAGTATGCTAATCATTGGATGACATTTGCTGCCAACATAACCGTGATTTGCCCCCAATCTTTTTTTTCTTTCCATGCCTCTCATGACATCGCATGACTCCCCTCCGCAAATGCATCCCAATCCCATCATGCACTTTCCCCCCTCCGCTCCATTCCCTATGCTCCATCGTGGCCCACCCAACTACCCTCGGCCTCAACATTTTTTTTTCCCGCTGCCTGCAATGAAAACCAACGCCGCCTCTCTCTCTCTTTTTTTTTGTGTGTGTGTGTGTGTCGTCAGAATTTATGGATTTTGCAGACGATGAACCTCTAGCACCAAGACGTAAAGTCAAGAGCCTGTCTTTGAATCGAAAGCATGAAACTCATCGTCAGCCTCACCTGACCACTTTCTGTCCAGCTCGACATTGCCTCGCGACTGGAACGATCAAGCAGAAACAGCAGCTTCAATGTCCTGCATTCCTTCCCGATCCATTTCCCCACCAGCGCCTACCCAGCCAACAGCAGCAACATTCGAAGAATACCAATGCCCCATATGCAACAAGGATCTGTCCCATGTGAAATCAAGCCTCGGCCGTCAACAACAGGTTGACCAATGCCTCGCCAGCCTCTCTTGCACCTCACCCAACATCCATTACGATGAACCCAGGCAATGACCTTGCACACACCTGTCTATTTTGTGCAAAGAATATCCAGCACTTGAAAGCATCCCATCTGGAACATCACTATGAATGATGCTTGACTCGCCTGGACAACGCCGCCAGGGAGAAGCGCAACTCGACGTTTGCCAGCCAAGCGTCCTTTTTAAAGCAACTGACTGTTTGCCCTATTTACCACGACAGCCTTCCCTCTCGAAGCCTCCGCACCAACATGGCGCATATGAAACGTTGCGGGCGCGACCGTCAGTTGACCATGGTCCAGCTGATGCGCAAGATCCACTGGATGCAGTGGGCGCATGTGCCTGTGCGTTTACCTCCATCGTCCTCGCCTTTCTTCGACGCTCCCTCCTCTGCAAGCAGCTCTACCAATATACCTAACCAGTCCAAAAATGCCACTGTTCTCGACTGTGGGCTGGAGGAAGACAGCGATTTTAGCGATCAGGTGATTGTGTACCTGTGTACCGGGTGGCCACTTCTTTACGATCCAAGCTGCGCTCTCCCTCCCCCGATGAAGGAGAGCAGCTGGCCATGGCTCTCTCCCTTTCGATGCATGAAGACGCTCACCAGCTCGCATCGTCGCGAAGACGGAAGCCACCTATCAATCTCAATGCAGCAAACATCGTCACCATGGAAGAATCCTGGTCCCTGGCTTGCCTGTCCCTGGCTCGGTTGATAGAAAAGCATAGGCTCAAAGTAGTCCCCCTATGCGAGTCTTCTGCGATCCCTCCGGTTACGTCAAAGTTGGCTTTACGTTCATCAACAACGACCCTGTGGGAAAAAGCGCGCATGCTGGACTGACTTGGTCTCCCTGGATTTCCCGTTACCTTTTTTTACTAAATAGTTGATATCCCACCCTTTTGATGTGTTCGAATGCTGGATAAAGCTGATACCTAAAGAGCACAATGGTTTTTAATAATTGCCATGGAAGAAGGTGCAAAGGAAAAAGCGCCTCACTTGTTCAACACGGTAAATGGTGGGGAGGGCTCGCCTCCAGCTCTACATTAACTTAACCTAGAGGTCTGTGCTTTTAACCATGGCAATTTGTCGTCCTATTGTACTCGTATGCAAAATTTGGGATGATTCGATTTTTTTGGACCAACATCTTATTTTAGCCAAAAGGCAAAGAGGGTCGGTTGGTTGCCTTTGCTTTTGGTAAAAAAAAGAAGATGCCATAAATCAGTTTAGGACGGTGTAATTGATGTAAACTTTTGCATGGGTACATGGTCTCATAAAGGGCATGGATGGTGGAAAAATCGGGCCATTCAGTGGAGGTCACTCAGCCAACTTATTGCGTCCTTGTTTCGAGGCGTCCGATTCCTCAACTAAAAAAAAACGATGAAAAAAAAGATCCCCAGCCAACGATGGGCATTTCAAATCCCGATCGCCTGCCGCCTTTCTTCCCACCCTTTTTCCTTGGTCCCTTGCTCTCTTTCCTATACGCATGTCTTTTAGCGAAGAAACAAGAGAGAAGCATGTAATTGAGATAAGATAAGAACACAGAAAGCCATTCAAAGCAATGTTTATTTTACGAAAGAGTAAGATCGGTCAAGATGCTTGCCTCAGAATAAAGCGGATGCTCGCTTACCATTGACTCTTTTTGCTCTAGGGAACATGGAAGACAATAGGCGTAGGCCAGGCCCTGCTGAACCTACCCATCCTCCACACAACATGGAGCCTCCACATCAGATTCTGCCCATGGTCATCCCTTCCGTTATAGCCCATTCCTCCAGCTCACCCTCCATTGACGCTTCGTCGCTGCAAGCCCAGCGGTCCCTCTCCTTCGTTGATAGTCATGGCCATGTTGACATGCCCTCGCGCCAATACCGACCTCCATCTCGACCTCCTGGCCAAGTGATCGCACAGAATGAGCGCACGCTTCGCCACCAAAAGCGTCGACCTGACCAAAAACAGCCCTCGCGGCTGCCCACCCGGAAAGCGCCATCAGTTTGAGAGGTTTATGGGCCGTGACAAAGTGGAAAAGGCACTGGTCCAAGGCGAACTGTACCAAGGCCGGCTGCGGATCAATGCCAAGAAGCCCGTCGACGCCTTTGTGACCTGCGATGCTCTCGACAGTGATGTTTTTGTGTCCATACAACATCCCGCTAGAAGAGCAAAAGAGAAAAAAATGCACGAAAGAGGAGATCCTTTCTTTTTTTGTTTTTTTTTATGTCCTCTTTTCATTCTCGCTTGTACCAAGACAATGTTGAGAATACAAAGCTTAAGGAGCTGCAGAGGGTACGCATCATTCACGTTTGTACATGTGTCACTAATGCACCCTTCCACATCGTCTCTGTTTCTATATTTTACACTGCTCCCCTGTTTTATAATATTGTAATAATGGCATAAAAGTGATATTCATAATCATAAAACATAAAAAAAAGAGGCAGCGGTAGCGGGAGCGGCAGAGGTTGCTGCAGAGGCGGCGGCGGCGGCGGCGGCAGAGGCAGAGGCAGAGGCGGCGGCGGCAGAGGCTGCGGCAGAGACAGAGGTGGCAGCATGATCATGGCGGTGACGGCAAGCCTTGAGCATCATCAAAGACCTTAAAGATGGCAACGCACTGGTTAAGGTCGCTGATGGGGCATTGTTGATCCCGCTTTGACAGCTCCAAGTGCTGGATTGCTGTCAAACCGAGATCAACAGACCCCACGCTCCTCTTCACAGAGGCAGCACCGGGGAAACCAGTGACGTTACCACCCCAAGGCTTTTCGCTCTTTGGCTTACCGTACCTGGTCTCGACCACGGTGACGTGGGGCTAACCGAAGAGGTAAAAATTAGACATGTTCATACCGTTCACCGATTCTTACCGTCCATTGTTTTCGGCCAGACGAGATCCAGAAACCTGCGTTGGTCATGGCCTCTTTGATTGCGTCTACGGTTATGCGAGATAAAGATGAGTGATCCTCTAATCATTTCATTTTTCACGTGGTTGGTTTTTTCATTCCAGGCAAGAGGTTGTTTACCGTAAAGAGGCCGCAGGAGTTTGCCGTTGGACTCGTCCTTGGCACTGGCAAAGATGACGCGAGGACCAGCTAGAAGATGACATAAAAAAATTATCATGGGAAACCAGCATTTGCTATAATTCAGATGGATAACTAAATAAAAAGGGCATCATCTCACCACAGCCTTGATATACCCTATTGCATGCATTTTTTTTTTTGAGGGGATGAATTTACCGCGTCCACCAATCTTTTTCATGACCAGCCCTTCGAGCGAGATAGGGATGGGGCTGGTGATGTTGTTTTCGTGAGCAAATCGTGAAATTTGCTCACGAAGAACGCACTGTGCCACGCGAGCAGCAGAGGGGGTCGGAAGATGCAAGTTACCAATGGTAACATGCAGTTGGTCAAATGGGACGATACTCTCCCGGTCAAGGGAGGAGAAGGGAGGCTGCTTCACGAGAGCACAGTGTCTCGCTCGAAGGGCCGGGGAGTCGATACGCAAGAGAAGGCCATGCGTTGAGCCAACATTGGGGGGGCAGAGGTTGGCGGGAGGCGGCAGACTTGCGGAGGGGTCGGCTTTGCTCCTAGATTACAATGGAAAATAAAAAATGAGAGAAAAATATACACATCGAATAGAATGTGATCACCTGATTCTGCTGACACACCATCAAGATGGGCACATGTTACAAAAGGATGATCTTACCTGTTTCTTTGTATTTTTTTTTAACTTTCGGCACTGTGGTGATATACGAAAAAAAAAAATAAACAGGTTAGAGTGGATGAGGTAATGGCAACACACAATATATGTAGGGGTCACATTTCATTTCTTGACAGTTCAATACTTACTATAGGAGCAATGTAAGTGTTTTCGAAAAAGTAAAGAAAAGAAAAGAAAAACTGGCCCCCCTCCCCTTTTATTGTACATTCGCGCGACTAAAAAACATGCATGTGACCCTGAAAAAAAAAGAGCTGCGGTTTCCAAATGGTAACTCAATTTGCGGTTTAATTTCCAAACAGATCTAAATTAACTATGTTCAAAGGCTTATCGTCTTTATGCTGAGAAGCATGTCAGAATCGAGCTCTACGGCAATGTCCTGGTCTGTACTTGACGTCTTTCAATTCAAAAAGATGGCGTTTTTTTGCTTTTTTTAGTTGTTTTGACAAAAAAAACAGCAGAGGAATTTTGGTAACACAACAACTTGAGAGCATGTTTCTCGGTTAGTTTTATTGCTTTTCTAACTTTGTGCTTCCCAACGGATAGCCCTGGTACATAGCTTTAAAATGAATCCAAACACGCCTTGGCAAAACCACCCATTGTCGTGTAATCGCAATAACAGTGACGAGAAACCAAAAAAAAACCATCAAAAAATTCGTGGGAAAAAAAGGGGGACTGAAACCAATGTCCCCAAGTAGGCAACGATTGCTTCCTTTTTTTTTGCCTCGGGGTCACTTGGTAGAAAAACGCGGAGAGTGAAAATTTGACACAGCTGTGCATGTCCACGTTTTTGCTGATTTGGCTGGGACATATGCGAGGCTGACGAGGGATTCCTGATACTCTCACAAGGACATCTCCACTGTAGAGATGGGAAGGTGCATGTGACGGTCGACGGGGCTTGCTTTTACCGAGTGTGAATGGTGGTGGTGCTGGAAAAAGCAGGTCGATTGCTGACGGTTGTACTGCCAACTTTTGACCTGTTTCATTTTGACACCTCCGATTCTCCTGCTAAAAAAACAGGAAAGATCGACCATTTTCGCTAGGGGACCCCCTGACCATCTAACTAAAAGTCACTGTGCAAAATTGCTCAAAGTCAATCCCCTCCAAATTTTGCATGCAAGTGCAAAATAATGAGAAATGACCATGATTAATTTTACATCTCTGTTGGATGCTGGACAGAAGAGTTGCAAGGTTAGTCATCAACTGCCTTGCATGCACCAGTCAGAAATTGGAGGTGACATGGTGTGCGGAGCCTGAATATGGCCATGCAAGTTCCATTTCTTTCATTTTGAATAAAAATAAACTAAACGCTTCACAGCACGTTAGAGACGTCTGATCGATGTGAAATTTTGCAATGAAGCACAAATGCATGAATGCTAATAACGTAGAAAAAATCAGGTTGGTTGGTGGAGGTTGCCCAGCCATATTGTGATCAGGTTCGTTTTGACACTTCTATTCCCCAAGTAAAAATCGGTCGATTTCCCCAAGGGGACCCACCAGTCCATCTCACAAAATTTCACTGTGCCAAATTGCTCTAGTCAATCCACCCTAAATTTTGCATACGAGTACAAAATGACGAAAAGTGACTATAATTAAAATCATCACTCCCTCAGACAACGGAGTAATGGGCTACAAGGCCAGTAAATGTGCGTTAGAATTGCGTATCTCACCTTCAAAATTATTGATCTGCAGCCCAATTAAAGCTTGGTAGCGCCAAATGATGGCTGAAATTCTGTAAACTTCGCTCGATAAAAGACGTGGCCACATGATTTGGAGGCACGAAAAGGCAGGTGATTGGAACACATAAAAAAGAGGATGAGGTTGTTTAATTGTTTAAAGAGGGGACAAATCCACAGCTTCCGGCTGGGAGGACGTCACGACAACTTGACCGTGGTGATTGAGCAACACAGGACGGGCGTTTTTGTTGTTTCCTGGCAGGTGATGGCTGATGACGTCCGAGTGATGGCGATGGGCACTGGCGTAGACGCCAAGGCCAAAGCTGCGGTTGGAGGAAGGCAAGGTGGGGGTAGAGTGTGTGGGCTGGGTAGTCGAGGACGATGAAGAGGAGGTATGCAAAGGTTTTTGTTTGGTGACATCGGACGGGGTAAGCGTGGCAGTTGTGGTGGCTGAAGCCGTTGGTGATGATAAGTTATAGCCAAGTAAGGACGAAGTGAACAAGGTAAAGGAAGACGCGGTGGAAAGGTGCGGGTGGGGATCGGGCTGCTGCTGCTGCTGTTCCTGCTGCTGTAGATGCTCTTGCAAGGCCCAGATTTCGTCCTGGCGGCCAAAAGGAAAGGAATATGCAAAATGATGCGAATGTAGTTGGGGCTGGTCCTGGTGGTACAGAGGGTTGTTGGTGCCAGGCGTGGTGATGTTGGCAAAGGATGGCGATGTGGATTTGACAGTTACCACAGGAGGAGGAGGGGGCGGGGGAGGCATGGCCAGATGGCTTTCCCGTTGTTCATGACGACCCATCGATGGATGGTGGGCCAAATTATCCTCATGATGATGAAGATGATGATGAAGATGATGGGTATTCAAAAGTTCAGATGGTTGTACTGAGGGGCTGTCGCTGGTGCTGGCTGGTTGCAAGAGATGATCTTTCTGGGACGGAGTAATTTGGGTGAGCGGGGGGGAGGGGTCGGGATGTGATGCAGTGGGCTTGTCAGGTTGAGTAAAGGCATTTGATAAGATCTCGGCAGCACTTTGTTCTAAATATTGAGTAGAGTGTTGAGGAAGCAACGAAGGCATGGAAGGAGGGAGAGACCCTGGCTTTTGTGGCATAGCTGGTAATGACGGAGGAAACACAGTCAGCGATAGGTTGGCCAAACCTTTTTCCAGAGTCAAGGCGAAATCGGCACAATCCGGCAGTGTGCGCTGTTCGAGAAGACGGCGCAAAGTGCGGACAGTGCGTTGAAACAATTGGCGAGTGTGTTTGGCAAGGCGCGCCTGATCTTCTTCGGGGTCGTACCAAGCAGGTGGTAAGGGGTAGGCATACATCAGATGGGACTGGGTGGCTAGCATCAGGCTCCTGGACAGCATGCTGTAGGAGAGAATGTAATGGGGCTGATCAATGAGGGCTGAGCCAAGCTGAGTCAAGTTGGTTGCAATGGTGACGCAGCGCTGGAGGAGCCATGGCTTGGCTGGTTCGTCCAAGGGCGAAGCGAGGGGTGAAGTTTGGCTGGAAGAGGGAGAAGGATCAGGACGGAGCGGCTGGAGCAACAGCGATAGGTGGATGAAATTAAGATGCAGGTGCAAAGTGGCCACCATGGGATGATGAGGTGGCTGCGATGGGAAAGGTTGATACAAAGGTGAGCTGACGGTGGGCTTATCATCTGGGCATGGTGTCCATTGTAGGGTGGTGGGTAAGCATTTGACAAAATAACGAATGCATTGGTCGACATGAGCAGCCTTGTCATCGATGGAGAGTGGGGTGACGGCAGTGGTGTTATGTGGAGGCGAGGCCAGCATGTCCCAATGGAGTCGTTCGCCAAGTTGCAAGAGGCTGATCATGCTGCGTAAGCCGTCAATGATCAGCAGTTCCTGCGGATCGGTGGCCAGGCTTTCCTTTTCCAATAGCTTGATATCAGGCAAGGTTGTCATGGATGGGTGTGAGAAAAATAGCCCGTCTTGAATGGGCAGTGATAGCCAGCGGTCGAGGCAGAAACAACACCAGTAGACTCGTTGGACAATGGGCAGATCGAGTGTTGTAGAGAGCGGTGCTTGTTGGTGATGGAATGTCAAGTAATCTAGCCACATGCGGCAGGCCATGCTGCTGTAGATGGATGCGGATGACGGGTTGTGGGTGGCAAGATGAGGGTGCTGTATGTGCGATGCAGGTTCGTAGAGAGCCAAGAGACAGAGAGCAATGATGGTTGAGAGTCTAGGGCGATCGAGGCAGCTGTCTAGAGTAGTTTTGGCCTGATGTAGGAAACCATCGGCGTCAGCCAGGGTGGAAGGCGACAGCAGGGCTGCGTGGGCGTAGATGGTGAAGAGCAGCAGCGGTGACACGAAGCCATGGGCGGAGGGTTTGTGAAGCCAGTCCATGAAGGTTTTTTTGGGCAGGATCGGAAACAGAGGATGTCGATGGCGGTAATACATTAAAACCAAAGGTTGATGGATGTGGCTCTCGTTGACGCAGACGTCTAGCTGTGCATCAGGCGGAGGCGGAGTGGGCAGGAGAAATGACGAAGGTGAAAAGGTGACAGGACGCGGTAGACGTTGCTGCTCATATTCGTAGCCAGGCCAGGATTGGGCGAGGGTATCAAGACGCTGTAATGTGATAGAGATGACAGGTGGCAGGATGGATGGATGAGGTGTTGGTTTAAGGGCGACATTGGCCATGGCCGGTACAGAAGTTGGAGAGTTTGTTGGTGACGGAATCGGGCCAGCAGTCAATGCATCTTTGGAAAACGAGCATGGTCTCTGTCGAGCTATGACATTAAGAAAATGTGAGTTGCTTTTATGATGGATCTAATGCTTCTTGTTCTAAACAAAACCCACCTTTGCACTTAATTCAGTTAAAAGAGGTAAAAGAAAAAGTGGTGTTAGACCAGTATTTTTTTTTCTTTTGTTACTTGCTGTGTAAAAGCAACTATCAAGTCAATGCATACCTGCATGCAAGGATTCATACCATCACACTAATGAAGCAAAATGAGAAAAAAAGTAGGCATTGAGAACGTCGTTTTTGGTCAAGGTTGAGTTTTTTTAATACCTTGATCTTCTTCACTCGACATGTGTAACATGCGCGGGACACTTTGATGCGCTTCTGTTTTGGGGACGCTGTTGGGTCATGTTGCTTAATGTTTTCCATACACAATTAGGATATACAGGAAAGGAAAAGCCAAATGGCGATGCAGGAACAAAAAAAAAAAATACGGAAGAAGGGAAAAAATCGGAAAGGGTCTTCTCAACGACGAAATGAAGACCAGCCACTGACCCAATAAAAAGGGGTGTAGAATATATGCTATACTCACTCGTCCCTGTCCCTTTCTGAAATACAGTAGCGCGCGGCTAGCCATTCCGTAGGATAGACTGTATATGCATAATCTCATTATTCATTGGCTGTATATGATTACATAAGGCTTGTCTCTTTCCATATTTGAACTTGGATGCTGCAGGATGCGCGTGCTTGCATCGGCGAATACTGTATAACCTAACCCATGAAGAAGGCACGCGAATATGATTTTACTGTATTAGCGATGAATATTATACTACAGGAGTGGGCCATACTGAGCTCACTCGATTTTTTTCCATGAATGCTTGTTTGTTTCAATTGCGACAATTTTTATTTTTGAATTTGTGACTTTTTTTTTTGTAGATTAAGTGTATGATGAGGCTGACGCTAGAATTAAGTTACAAACAATATGTACATGTTCTAAATGGACTTTGAGAATGGGTCTATTTTTCAATACTGGAACGGGGGCTAAGTTTTGGGCTGGCAGCTCGTTTGGTCATGCCCAGAGCTTGCGAGGGCGAGGGCGTGCGAGAGAGGTTGGACAGGCTTGCGATGCGATGGATTTCGGCATGGTCATCGGTGGGCTGAGTAAAGTAATCGTCTTCATCCAAGGATTCATGGATGGTGAAGCCGACGCGCGATCGAGAGCGGGTCATGGTCATGCCGACGGATCCGCTGGTGGTGGTGGACATGTCCAAGGCAGGTGAAGACGAGGCTGTGCGGGACACAAGGTTGGCAGCGCTGCCCATGCGGCTGGCAAAGGCGCTGGTTGGGAAGCCGTCTTGGCTGGGTGCCTGCATGATGTCGTGGATGTGATGGCTGTCGCCACTGTAGCGTTTTTTCTGCCAGTATTTCATGGATATCATGCTGGCAGATTTTTGCGAGGGCCCGAGGCTAGCAGCTGATTGCTGCTGCTGGGAAGACAAGGCGGCGGCCATGAGATTGCCATTGGAGGACGAGGAGGGGAGGGGAGGTTGCTGCTGCTGCAGTTGCTGATGGTGGTACTGCTGCTGTAGCTGAGAATAGGCGTGCATGGGGATGACAGTGGATGGTTCGTCAGTAGCCTCGCCGTTGCTGAAGATACTGCTGTCGGCCATGCCCACGTGGAAAGTGTCCCCATTGGGGCTGGTAGCCTCGCGGCTGTAGAGATCGTTGGCGTTGCCGAGGCTGGTATAACGAAGTGGTAAAATCTTGGAGACACAGTAACGGAGGACGACCATGGGCCGGGCGGTGACTTGCTTCATGGCCATCAAAGCGCCACTCAAGGTGGAGGAGAACCGGGAGGGAGAGACAGTAGGGGTGGCGGTGTTACCGAGGATGCCTCCGTTGGTGTCGACACGACGGTAGTCTCGGCGCCGTTTATGGGAGTGGCGACGCCATTCCCATAGAACGACGCCAATCAGGACAAGAAGCATGCCTAAGAGCGCAACCACAGACAGGGTATTGCCTACATCCCACCAAGAGCTCATGATGTCGTCGTCGTCAGGAATGGACGGCCAGTAATGGTCAGAAAAAGGTTCGTGCTGTTCGCCAGACGGCAGTTCGACACCGTCGACGATTTCGTGTGGAGGCTCATCGTGGCTGCTGTGACCCGGCGAGCCAGGGGCGAGAGGAATTTGGTTAGCCACATGGAGGAGCATGGCGCCGAGCGTCCAGGAGACTTGGATATCATTGATGGTGTCGATGCTTTGGAAGGGAGGGTTCCAGTTTTTGGTTTCGGCGCTTTCGATGGACTCTTCCATCCAGGTGTCATCGGACTCAGAGATACGGGGCACCTCGATGCCGCCGTGAAGCACGTTCATCATCCATGCCGATTTGAAACATTGCAGCTGATATCGCTGGGCTTCTTGCATATGCCAATCAGGGTGGGTGTCGAGGATCACCGTCCAGTTTTGACCACAGAACTGGGTGGCTTTTTCCTCGTACTGGCGAAAGTCATAGACGCCACCGAGGCCGAGGACGTCGTGTGAACTGTACCAATATTCCGAGATACCAACAAATTGATGGATGGACCAGTCGATCTTGGGGGTATGTACGCCGTTGAACAAGCAGGGTTCAGTAGGGCATTCTGCATTCTTATTCAGAAGGGGCAGGGTGGCTTCCAGGCAGGTCTTGAACTGGCCTGTGCCTTTGAGCTGGAGCGACACGCTGGTGGAGTCGGTGTCGGTGAGGTCGAGATTCAAGGGCAGACAGGGGTCATCGAGGTGAAGGCGATGTTGGTCGTCTAAGAGGGGCTTTTCGGTAGTTTGGTGATCAAACAGGGTCTTGACGCGGTCTTCCAGGTAGCGGCGGCGGGCTTGGTTGCTGCCGTAGCCGAGAAAAGTGGTGACAAAAACTTCATAGTCGAGGCTGACGCCGTCCAGGGTGCGTAGGTGGATCTTCGTCAGGTCGGAGCTGTGTTCTTCTTTTTGGTGGTGGTCGGGTTCAAAGGCGATCTGGGCACTGGCGCCGCCCATGTCGAGAAAGCCAAAGGTGTGTTTTTTTTCTTCGGCACGTGCGAGGTCAAAGCCGCCCATGAGGTAGTTGACGGCGACCCAGCCGTAGACGCCTTCGATTTCGCCTGGGATAGTTTTGATATGGGATTCACAGTCGCTGATAAAAAAGGGAGTGTTTGTTTGGATATGTTTACAAGTGGCGGCCATGAGGGCTTGCTGTTCATTATCAGGCAGTAACCGTACACCAGCGGTGGCCATCAAATAGATGGGAGTGGCTGCTTGCTGTTGGGGCGGCACGACTTCAAGAGCAAAGGTCAGCAGGTCCTGCAAGTGTTCACCGATTTCGCTGGGCCGACTTCCGTAGGTAGAAATACCTGTGGGGAGAAAAAAAGCGAGTTGATGTTGGTGTGGCGTTTGATGTTTGGCGTAGATGCTTACCAGGTTCTTGACGAGTTGTCCATTTCAACCCGTTCTTGTCAGCGCGCTCCACCATGGGGATGGCGCCTTTGAGGGATTCATTGGTATCGCGCAAGTATTCATTATCTTTCCAGCTGTAGACGTAGACTCTGGAGCCGGATGAACCAGCATCAATAATGACTCCATAGTGGCGGTTGCTTTCCCAAATTTCATCCGATGATACAGGTCGCCGTTTGTCAAAACGGGGTCGAGACATGTGGTTCCTTTTAGCAGGTTGTTAAAGGAACTATGCAGATGGAAAAAAAAAAAAAAAAAAAAAAAAAAAAAGGAGAGAAAGAGGATGAGCCGGTCCTGTGGGAAACACAAGCTATGCCACTAGACAAAGTGAATCTTACCAAGTAAATGGAGATTACAAAAAAAAAAAAAAGAATCGTAAGATAGACCTGGACAATGTAATGTTCAATGGGAACAACAAAAAAGAAAAAAGGCATAAAAAGTGGTTTTCACCGGAAACACAAGAAATCAACGACTTGCGTTTGATTGGCAGGCGCGCTTTCTCTTTTTTTCGCCTTTTTTTTATTTTTTTATTATTTTTTATTTATTGTTTGCTTCCTTCAGTTTTTTACTTTGTAAGGGCATAGGTTTATAAATCAATGGCAAATACTCACAGGGGGATCTCTATTGTAGCACCATGAATGGCACACAACCATCTATACCAGTTAATCGACCTAAAAAACCTGCCAATGTTCGTCCAACCAGAGCCTCTTTGGCTCGCCAAAACATGGTCCAAGCTCAACAAAAGAGACGTTCGACGGAAGCCATACCTTCCCCCACCACATCCATCACGACATCGTCTACCAAATCATCCCTTGTTCGCCCTGTATCTACCAAGTCATCCATGCCAAGACAGCGACTTCCATCCAGGCCACCCACAACCGCCCCAAGAAAACCTGCACAGCCCATTCAAAAACCGATCCAAAAACAACCATTGCAAAAGTCCAATCCACCTCCTCAGCAAGAAAAAAAGAGAAAATCCATGACAACCATTGAATCCCTCAAGAAACGGCCAGCATGGGATATGAGGGTAATGGATGCAACAGAACCTGCCTGACGCTGACTTTTTTTTTTTTTTCAGGGAAAAGTGAGCGATTTGGAAAAGGTTTTGGCGAAAAGTCATGACAAACTCAATGGTCTGTATAAGTTCCGTGATGATCTACAAGTGATGAAAGAAGACAAAGAATCAGAGCGCAAAGAAGCCATTCAAAGAGCAGTGACTCTGAAAAGCGAGCTGCAGGCAAGTCTAGGGGAAAAGACATGGAAAAGGCACTCATTTTTATCCTGATTAGGCTTTGGATAAGGAGCATGAGCAAGAAATTGAAAATATGAATGCCCAGCAACGTATCCATCATCAGGAATTGGAAGACAAGCAACTGATTCACAAGCGCAGGATTGCTACGATTGAAATTGAATACGAGGACTGCAAGCGTAAATGGAAAGAAGCTGACAAACGGACGAATCAGGTGATGCAGGAACATCAACAATTGGAGGTAATCACAAATCACTTCTTTCTATTGTTGGCTGACTGCCCTCTTGACTCTTTAGACGAAAATTGATCAACTTCGTAAAGAGATGGATACGATGGATGAAGATATGGACGCCATGGGCCTGAAACTCCAGGTAAGGAAAAAAAAGGAACCAGGGCTGGGAAAATACTCACCTGGTGATTTTTCTTTTACCACCTGGTCCATGTTGGATGCTAGCGTTATGGAGGCGAGCTGACCGATCGAGAGCGCGACATTGCCAGACAGCAGGCTATTTTTGATACGGAACAACCAGTGACGGAAGGTGCCGTGGCCAAACTCAAGGAAATGCATCAACATAGACACCGTTTGCAGAAGAAAATTGATGATTTGCGTGGTTGACCCGAATTAAAAAAAAAAAAAAAGCCTGACTACTTTGACATTCGCTCAATGGTCCGCTTGCACCAACCAGTCTTGGCCATTTTTTTTGTTTAGGCACATGCCTATCGGACTCGTGCAAAGTGTATCATGTCAATGTTTGGAGAAGAGCTTACTTGAGAGGGCGGAGAGGAAAATGGAATACACTGGACTTGGAACAAAGAAAACGTCATTGCACAAAAAAAAAAAAATTTCTCCCCTTTTCGTGGCCACGTGTCGTACACCTCCATCATTGAACCCTGGTCTCCTCCAAAGGCTTTGAGACCCCTCGGGTGATGAAAGGAGAAGGTATCAAAAAAAAAAAAAAACTGCTGGATCATTACGATACTTTCCTTTAACGTTGAAGGAACATAGCATGGAAACGGGAAGGCAGCCAGGAAAAAAAGGTTTTTTCAGGATGCATCTTTGGCAATATGTGTGTGACAACCGCAAATTTTCTACTTGAATGTTACAAGTGGGGTGTGGTTAAATTCATTTGTTCCATCTCTTTGTTTTTGTTTTTGTCATTCATTGTTACAAAAGAGCATTTAGATTGCTCATCAACACACGAGCAAGGGAAAATTCGCTTCCCTCCTTGCCAATGCCGACAAAGGGATTTCAAACTCAGCGATCTACAAAATTAAGGGGTTGTGTTCTTTTTTTTTTTCCTTTTTTCTTTCTTTATTTTTTCCTTCCCGTTTATTCTTGTCCTCGGTCTATTTTCATAAAGTACATGTATTTGCCATGGCTTTCTACTCTATGAACGATGATATGTTTTCATCAGGGATACCCATCCCTACGTACGACAATAACAACATCAAAGCTTTGTCACATCCTACCAAGCTTACTGAGCATTCTACTGGAACTCGTGAATGTGTAATGTTTCCAACATATGCTGTACGAAATCCAGAAGGTAAAGTTAAATTGGTTACACTTTTTCTCGCTCGATGACCCATGATATTTTTTTAAAAATCTAGAGCCAACTGAATGGATCATCCGGGTCAAAGGTTGGGCACTTTCCCATAATAGCTCTGGTACAAAACGAAAATGGATGTCAGGTAAGGGAAAATGTTGAGGTGACACTAAAGAGAAGTTTGTTTGTTTGGTTTTGTGAATCATTCAACTCTTTTATAGCTTTGTCGAAGAACGTGATTGGCCATTCATCAAGTGATCAGGCCATATTCGAAGAACGATTCAAATACTTTTTAGCCAGCAACAAACGCAACAAGCTTTTCAGCGTGAAAGCCACAGGCACGTTCAATTTCGGCTCAGACGAAGAGTCTGGTCTGCCCATCGACCAAGAGTCCTCTGAATCTCCTTTTTATGACGACCTCCCCTGGCCATCTCTCGTCAGTGAGGGTCCACCTTGGTCCGAGGCCGCCGGCATCGACCCTCCGGCTCGTCCCGCCAATCCTCTTTCCAGCATCCTCTCTGGCCAACGCAGCGTCTATTCCACCATCTCCTCCTATTCATCTTCCTTCTCCTCCTCCTCCTTCTCAAGTCCCGATGAACTGGACTATGAAGGCGACCAAGAGGACAATGATCTCCCTCCAGTCCAAAACTACCTTTCCAGCCCCGATCATCTCCTCTACCCACCACCAGCCTTGTCCTCTGGAAACCGAATGCCTCCCTTGTCCAAAACTGCTTCCTCTTCGAGCTCCTCCGGCTCCTCCTCCAATTCCCTGCCGACCAAACTCGACGACGGCACCTCCAGTTTCAGATCTGAAAGCTCGGGGTTTTTTTCTGGTCCCATGACAATCTCTCACGACAAGGTTTTAAATTGGGCCCTACAACAAAACTGCTGTGATGCACGCCTTCTCAACATCCAAGCCAGCCTGGAATCACCCTCCTCCAAAACATTCCCGATCTCCTCCACCACCGTCAATCTCATTGAACCTACTGGCATCTCCGTCATCTCTGACATTGACGATACGATCAAACATACCCAGATCATGCATGGTGCCCGAACTGTCCTTGCTAATACTTTTTTCAACTCATCCAGTCCCATCCATGGCATGGCCGAAGCTTACATGAACTGGGTAAGAAAAAGAAAGAAAGAAAAATGACACTCACTTGACTTTTTTTTATTTCCTTATTTTGCCAACAGTACACCCAAGGCGCCTCTTTTCACTATGTATCCAACAGTCCTTTTCAACTATTACCATTTTTACAAGAGTTCCTCAACACCCATCACTTCCCTCCTGGTAGCATGCATTTACGACTCGATGGTAGCCTGCTGTCTCGCCTGATTGAAATCCCCGGCCGCGCCAAACGCGACGCCATCCTCAGCATCATGACCGACTTTCCTCATCGCCAATTCATCCTCGTCGGCGACTCTGGCGAAATCGACTTGGAAATTTACACAAAGATTGCCCAGGAACACCCCGGTCGCATCCTCAAGATCTTTATTCATGATGTCACAACACCCTTTCTTGAAAACAAACAAAAGAAAAAATCCCTGTCCCCGACCTCCCCAAGCAACCCCAACTCAACATTTTTATCCTCACTGGATACCATCCTTGACATGGGCACCGATTTGCTGCGATCCAATAGCCTGGCCTCCTTATTCCCTACCAAACCCAAACGACGACCATCCATGCCCCATCATTCGTCCTCCAGTTCCTTGTTGTCTTCCACTACGGATGAAACTCTGCTCTCAGGTATCTCTGGCGATCTCTTGACCCTGTCCCCTTCCTTGTCCTCCCCAGCCTCTTCTCTCTATCCATCTGCTCGATCCAAACTACTGTCCGACCTGATCGATCCCACCCTGTCCTCCTCCTCCTCCATCACTTCCAACAGCTCCTCCACTCTTCTCAACAGCTTGTCCTCCTCCAAGGCTTCTTTGAAGCCAAACGCCAGTACCCTGGATGACCGACGCGCCAAAGCTCAAGAACAAA
The DNA here is from genome assembly GCA_002104935.1 of Hesseltinella vesiculosa. NCBI lineage: Eukaryota > Fungi > Mucoromycota > Mucoromycetes > Mucorales > Cunninghamellaceae > Hesseltinella > Hesseltinella vesiculosa. The sequence continues at coordinate 127,886 of MCGT01000003.1, read as the reverse complement.
TCCCTGACGTTGACATCATTTTATTCCAAGATGCCTCATCACTCAAGGACGACATGGCCATCCAAAGCACGATCTGGCAACACTGGGATGACCAATGCAGTTGAGCGTCTTTCTGTACAGTAACTTTCTATTTACATTTACCTACTCTCTCATTCTAGCTATTCCTATGATACCATCCCTTTTCCTTCCATCCTTTTTCATTAGACTATTTAATATAAAAATTAACAACGCATAATTAGCCTTTTTCAACTGAACATGACCACTCTGTCGTCAATAAAAAAGAAGTGTCACACAGACATCCAAACAACACATGACTGAGGAATGTTTATTCATGCAAAAAAAACAAAGAGTTTTCGCAAGACCATGAGAAAAAAAAATCTAAACGTCTATTTGTTCCACATCGTTTGAAGCATCTTCCAAATGATCCGGAGAGGTGGTCTTCTCATAAAAAAAGAAAGAGAGATGAAAACCAAAACCTTGTCCATCTTTGGAAAAGAAAAAAAGATTACCGAGTGTCAGGCAGCATAGAGTACTGATGAAGAAAGTGTGGCGTGTGAGTACCGGTTTGTTATTTGTTTTTTACGAGGTCATTTTACCTGCAATTTTGGACTTGGCTTAATAGGTTCACCGTATAAGAAACAACGGAACACATAATTTGAAAAATAATGCGCGCTCAGCCGTTTCCATAGCAGCATATACTGGAAAAATATGGCACCAAAAGGAATGGGGGTGTTCTAAAACAATAAAGGGACAGTGAGATCTTGTCGCTGCCATTTTTTTTTTTACCCTTATCCATAGATAAGCACCTCGGGGTCGAGCAGGTGTTTCATTGGGCAGATTAAAACGCACTCTGCGAGATGATCTTGAGTGACGGCTAGTCCAATGACGCCATGTTTGTCGAAACCAATGGTGCTTGAATAAAAACGTGTTTGGTTCAAATATGTCAAATTGTAACCCTCCTGAAACATGATCAAATATTCAGGTGAGCATGCTAAGCCATCGTCTTGTTACAATTTTTTCACTGCCCACAAAATCTTTTGTATTACCTGGTACTCGATCAGGATCCTTGATGCGTAGCATGATGGCAAACAGTGGAAAATGGTTGAAAAATGCCAGGAGCGTTTCCATGATGGCTTGCAAAAAGATCACACAAATCCGTCCCTACATCGTACATTTTTTTTTTTAAAAAAAAGGTAAGGGTGCTGCATCCTTTCATCTTTAGATATTACCAAGGCAAATGTCAAGTAATACAAAAATACGGTGGGGAATAAAAAGGTCAAGAGAGTAAAGAGACAAGTGCCAAGCAGCAGCTGATCCAAATCATAATCACAGCTGTCAATGCGATTGCGCAGCATGTTGCGCTTCTTGCCCCGGAACAGGTTGAACAGAGCATACAAGGTCACCAATTGCCAGTTGAAAATGCGAGCGGCCACCATGTAAAAGCAATACAGCTGCATGGTCAAGACCGCCAGCATGTCGGACAAAAGCGCAATCACCATGGAGATGCCAAACACGCCTGAGCAGCCTATAAAGTACAAGATCTTTGGGGTCCACGGTTCCATATAGGTCATACATTCCATCCAGAGATGGATAAGCCATAGGAATAATTCGCTCAAAAATCGGCCCAATTCGATATTCAGTTTCAACCCTGCAGGAGTTTCCAAGAACCAGTACATCATGGACGACAGTGAGTCGACGGTATACGTCTGTACAAAAAAAAAAAAAAAAAAAAAGAGTAGGCAACGTGGGAAAAAAAAAAAAAAAAGAGCTACCTTGAGAAGGGCATGAAGAGTCCGTGATACATATTCACAGTTACCCATCAAATAAGAGCCAATAGCCATACCAATGATAATGTCGTTTGCTACCAGCCACATGCTATTGTAAAAGCTAAAAAAGAGGCTGTGAGCCATTTGTTATTTTACGCTCCGCGCTTACTTTATGTAATATGCTCGTGCCTGAGCTGTGTTTGCCCAGTTGCGGCGTCGTAGTTTGACATACTGCCTTGGCCAAAAATACAGTTGCTGAAACCGCAAATCGATTTGTTGACCTGATCATAAAGCGAAATGTGAGACGGTAAAGTCTGGCAAATAGGAGGCCGTAATGACTGACCTGCAGCAGAAATGTCTTTAAGTGAGACATTCAACTTGGGTATCCGCAAGGCCAAAAGATACAGGGACATTTCCACCAGAGCAAACAGAAGAAAAGCCAGGAACAGCCAGGGACCAAGGACAAGCTTCTTTGCATTGTGTAGCAGATACTGTAACGGAACAACGATCATGCCATCAACCACCCATGCATGGACAAGACGACAGCCTTGGATACATGCTTCCCACAACGAGCGCCTTGATATACCACTCCTTTGCTGGCGCATTTCCATTTCTCGCTGCATATCGCCAATACCATGCTCCAAGTAATAGGACGAGTTGATCTATGAGTAGTGAGTAGGTAAGTTGTTTCTATTGTTTGCAGCTTCCCATTTAAATGAAGCACTTGCCTCGGCAAGAACGGGTTTGAGCACGCTTGTTGAGTCGTCCTGCTGTAGCCATAAGAGTTCGCGACCATTGTGGATGATGGCTGCTTCATTTTGCAAGGTCAGTTGCTGTTGGCGATCAATTTGTTGGGCCACGATGTCTTCTTCGCCTTTATGCTTGTCTTTGACAGTGATGTCCAGAGCCAGGGGTTCCAAGGCAAGAAATTGCAGCCGGTCCGGGTTGGGTTGTTCGAACAGTATGATTTGAAACGAGGACAGACTCGTCGGTTTGCCATGCGCCACGAGCGATCTGTATATTCAAGAAAAAACAGAAAAAATGTCAGACTGGATGCATCATCTTTTTTTATTGATAACCTGCCTTGGCATGGGTAGGTACTGATCATCAAGCTCAAGTGTAAGCCAGTAGGGTCGATCTAATTGGAGATTGATAAAAAGTCAACGAAGAAAAAAGAAAAAAATCAAACACGGATGCACGGAATTTACCTGGAGGAGGTCGTGTGCATTCACTGCCGTGGACAAATTGACCTAGGATGGTGGGTGCATCATTACAGACATGGTGGATCAGTTTAAAGTTGGTATCCTTGTCGTTTGTACAGAATTGATCAATTAACCTTGTCATGTCACTGAGCTAATGAACAAATGGTATCAAACAATTTGCTTTTTACGTCAAAAAAAAAATCACACCAATCGTACATTAATATCAGACATGATGGCTGCCACACAAAATGACCACGGTGCATGGTGCCAGCCTACTAAATAGCCAGGTCGATGATTGGGTATACATAAATGCGCTGGCCAGTAAATGTCAGGGCTGGCCATCTGAGGAAAAAAAAAAAAAAAAAGAACGCGAACAAAAGCAGGAGGAGAAAAAAAATCTGATTATTTTTTTTCGCACTGTGCTTCTTCCAATATTATGGTACCAACATTCCTGTATCCATTTCGTCAATGCTATCGAGATGCTCGTGTTTGCACAAAACAAATGGCTTGGATGACCCAAACAATAAGAACCATGGTAGCAACAAAACCATTACTTTCTTCTCGCCCAACAGCAAACCAACCTCACCTAGCCCCTGCAAAGAAAACAACGACAGCGCCCATCAGTATCATCGTGCGGCAATGTGCCGGCACAAGAAAAGACGGCAAGCAATGCATGCGAAAGATCCCTTTGCAGAGTTCGACAGATTCATCCCTTGTCTATTGCCATGATCATCGGCCAGATCTGTACAACGATCAACCATCAAGCCTTAGCGTGAACGACCAACCAACTCAAGAATGTCGTCAAGACGCTCTCATCGCCCAAGCTAAACCACAAATCACAAAGCTCTATGACTGTTGGTCATGTAAATATATATATTTATAAACATATTTGCCATCTTTCACTGACTCAGCTTTTTTCTTCACAAAACTCTTTGGCCCAGTGTGGATCAATAAAAATCTATCACCACGAAAACGACGACAATTGCAACTAGAAATCATGAAACCGGTGTCGACAAAGGATGAACCTGGCTACCTGTATGCGTATCACCTGATGCATGGACCTCGCGTATCGACAGATCACTACTGCTACTTCAAAATCGGCCGCTCCACCAATCCGGCACGACGTATGCACCAAGTGTCAAATCGGTGCGGTTACCATCCACGCCTGTTGGACGTCATGCCTTCACAGAGGTATTCCGCGCAGTCCAAAAGCAAAAGGAAAGCTGAGCGCTGGACGAAATGCCCTCTTTCGCACCGCGTGGAACGACTGATCCATTTAGAGTTGTCAAGCTTGTATCCCAGTGCGGGTGGCTTCAAATGCAAGTCCTGTGGAACCACTCATCGCGAATGGTTTCGTGTCAAACGTCCTACGATCCATCAGGATGGCAATGAGCCGGGCCGCCTCATGACCGATCAAGAAGTTTGGCTGGAAAAAATTCGACCTATTATGCTCCATTGGATCCGATATAGCGTCGCTGTCTCAGCAACATTGGCCGCGACACCCCCTTAGATAAGCAAACCGGCTATAAAATATCAATTTAATCAAAACATTTGCGTGACACGGCTTTAGAGTTGAGTGGACTTCTTGAAAAGTTTGTTCCTCGGAAACAACCTGACCCTTGAACAACCCGGAAAAAGCAATCGGAGCATGTTGCACAGACTCCCTCTTGTCACTTTGTTGCCATTGTTAGAGTTGAAGTGATTTTTTATTGGTTTATTTTTTTTCCTAATACGTTTTCTTTTTTTCCAGGGAGCAAAAAAAAAAAAAAAAAAAATGAATGGGGGCAGGTTCTCAAGAAACTTGTTTGGGTAAAGTTTTGAGATTTTTTGGTATAGGCATTAGGCGTCCTACCTATGAAGTCTAAAAGTACAGATGAAAAAAACTAATGGCAATAGATATACGAAAGAGTAAAATGCAAATCGACCAAGGTCGAGGAGGAAAAAGGGTCAAGGAAAAAAAAAATTAGGCAGTGGTGGTTGAGGAAATGGCAACATCGGATTCATCGACAGTATCGGAGGTGTTGGCGATTATGACGGGGGACGAGGTCGTGGAAGGGGTCAAACGTAATTGAGTCTTGACACGGTGCATAAGCTCAATCCACATCAATTCACGTTCCTTGTTGACCGAGCCCAGAACCGAAGAGTTTTCTTGGGCACGACGCAACAGGTAGGGAATGACTTCGTCAATCATACCAAAAGGCAGGTACTTGAAGATACCATAACCATGCTTGCCAAGCGTATAGGAGATTTGATCTTGCATACCATACAATTGACCAAAGTACACAACACCTGAGCGAGCCATCACACCTTGACGTTCCATTTCCTTGACAGTACCGATGACGGATTCGCGGTTGTGGCTAGCGACCATGAAAACAATCGGCGATGTGGTGGAATTCAAAGTTTCGCCCGTGGCCTGTTGATGGTCATGTAACTTGCCCAGCAAAAACTTCACACCACCGTTGAACGAGTTGTGAGTGTCATCAATGGTATCATGGATAGGTGAGGGATAACCTAATTGTGAAGCACGCTAATGAATTAAAAAAAAATTGTGGGTCAGAATCCGCGGGGAAACATTGGCGTTGCTAGTCCCTCTCCTTTGGGTCTTTTTTTTTTGACCCGACTCGAAAGGTTTCTCCCTGACACCCCCCAAAAAAAATTTTTTTTCTAGTTTTTCCTTTTTACCTTTCGTTCAGACACCATGTAAGCACCACGCACAAGTTTAGCAGCAAAAGTGAAATTTTCACGCTTGGCCCATTCCACGTCACGTTCCACCTTGGAGCGAGCAACCTTTGTATACATTTGATCTAAGGGGGAAAGAGGGGGGGGTGATGAATATTTGCGACACGTTTTTTTTTCCGGAATTTACATGTATTGTAAACAGTGGGAGCTCGGTCTTGTTCTTCGCGACGGTTATACTTGAGTTGCATGTTCATGGCAACATGATCAATCGCTTCTTGGAAATATGATTGTTCGGCATCAATCATGATACCAACGCCAAGGCGATAGGCAACAGCACAGACTTGATCCACTCGGTTGATCATGCGGTCATAGGCATCAAGCTCATCTTTGGTCAGTAGGCAGTCAGCTTCCTGGAGGTGCTCCTCCGTAGACCACCATATATCACGCGAAGGGCCTTGCAAACTGAAGAGCTGGGTAAAGGTGATAAGGTCCATCTGGGGTTGGTGCTCATGCATGTATTGGACAAGCGTGTTGCGTTGCTCAGCTTGTTGTTCAGACTGGCAAGGAGGTAGGACTTGGTCGACAACCTGGTTCAGGGCGGCGCTGCCGACATAGCCATCGACTTGGTTGGCCTGGAAGATTTGTTCCATGCAGGTGAAGACTTGATTGAGTCGGAGCAAGAGTTCGGGGGGAGCAAAGCCAGTCACCTTGACAGCAGCAAACGAACGGGTGCCAGGCCCACTGTCGTTGGCCGAGCCTCTAGCACCGGTGCGGATACAATGGCTGATCATGTTGACAATAACATCGGCGCTTTGCTCTTGACGCCACCATTTGCCGAGTGGCTGGGACAGTTCATCGTACATTTGGGGCACATCATCCTGTTCCAAGTGCAGGTCAGCTTCGACAGACAAATCCAGGATACAGCGGATACCATGATGACCAAGCTGGTCCATGGTTTGGATACATTCTTCGGGTGTTTCGCCACCACAGAATTGTTGGAAAAAGGTACTCTTGATAAAGGCATACACCAGCCATTCCATATGTAATTTCTGGGACCAGGAGATCACATAGGGAGACATTTCCACCAGCCATGGCAATGTGCAAAGCTTGTAGACGAACAGACCAATCAACAGGTCTGATGTCGACCGTACTTTGAAGGCAGTCAAATTGTCTTCATCCTTCAAATCTTCGACAGTAGCAGCAGGGCCCATTCGATAGGCTGCCTTTTTCACAAGCGATGAAGCCTCGGCTTGAACGTCATCCATCATCAGGAAACCCACCAGCATGGCGCTAGTACCTAACATCAAAGGCTTCTTCCAACCAGATGTTCGTGTATGAGGGAAGGAAGAGTACATGCGTCTGTTGAAACGAGGACCTGAGACGGTGGTAAGCATCATTGGATGTCTTGTGCCAGGATGTGACACGGGTGTCAACATCGGTCGCAAAATACGTGGCAAAGATCTTTTGTACATAAAAAATTCACTGGCTTGATGCTGGATAAAAAAAAAGTGAAGACGATTGAAAAAAAAAAGGAAAAGAAAAAAAAGAAAAAGGATCGGGGGGTTTAATCCTTTTTTTTTTTTATATATTCTTTTGGGGGGAGAACGAAAAAAAAATGTTTACCCCGTTCGCTTTGTCCGCAAAAAATGACTAATTTCTACCATTTCTTCATGTTCAAAATACTGGATGGGCTATCAAAAAAAAATAATGTATAACGTTCATTGACCTTTTTAAATATGCTGTTCCATCCTCTCAAACATAGTCGATTGGCTTTAGCCACCATGGAAAAAAAATTGACAATCCGGCTTACGGGTTGTCTTGGTCCCTTCGAACCCTCATTGGTTCCTCAGCTAGAGGAGTTTTTTTTTTCTTTTAATGCAACAAGCTCGATTGTTTAAATTTTGAAAAATTGGTCTCTCATCTTCTTTTTTGTATGCTTCATGGAAATAATGGTGTCCTATTAGAGAGCCACAAAAATAGAATGATTTTAAACGATAATAATAATAATAATAATAAAAAGATAACACGATAGCAGAGCAAAAACAAAAAAAACGATCATTTCTTTTGTGCAGGTTCCAAAAGAACCGTGTCCAAATATGGTAATTTTCTCATTTTCTTTTTTCCCACATTGAAACCAATGAGAGACGAGCCTTCATTTTTTGACAGACGAGCCACGCATCAAAAAAAACCAAAACTCTGTGCAACAAGATAAAGTTATCGCTTTTTGATTTGTACCACACAAAAAAGGGGACCAAAAAAAAAAAAAAAAAAGGATGGAACGGTGTTTACCCTTCCTAGCCTTGATATTTTTATAATACCTTGAAATAAAACAGGTCGGCTCCCTGCCTTTGTTTATTTGACTTGTAGTGACTGAAGATAAAGCGTTTCCATGTATGCTTGATCCATCCTTTCCTGAAGATATTGGCGCCTATGTTTCTGTCGTTGGTCAGCCAATTGGTGCAATCTTGTTTTGATAGGATGTGGTCTAGGCGTGGTTGTCATTTTATTCATTTCTTCCAAAGTTTGATGCTTCCAATTTAAACTAGTATCTTCCCACTGAAATTCTACTAACGGATTTCTGTAACTTTCCTTTGCTACATCTTTATAAACACATTGAGGATACAGTCGTCATTCAAAATTCTTATTCAAACTTACGGTTGGTCTTCAAGCATTTGGATGCAGGGTCCTGTGTTCTACAATGTTGAAACGTGAATGAATATAGATTTCAAAAAGTCAGGGAGGTTTTTCTTTGTTCTGCATATAGCAGGCCATTGATTGGCCAATAATTCGACACGGACAAAAAAAGGTCATGGCCCCTTTGAACATTTTGATCCCGGCCCCTCTTTTTCGTCTTCCAAATGCACGTTATCTAAAAAAAACAGGGGCTCTGTTACCTTGAGCTTCCTTTCGAGTTGGAAAAAAGAGATTTTAGGTCTATAGAGAAAAAGAAGCGAGGCATGATCTTGCTGTTGACGGTGCTGGAGGGGGGGGGGAGAAAAAAAATTAGTAGAAAAAGGATAGTTCTATTTTTTTTTTTTTTTGCCCCGCGTTTTCTATGCAAAAAGTGTTTTCAAAAGAAGCATTGTTTACTTGCGATGAAAAGATGCCTGAAACAGGAAATCATTTTGCTTTTTTTGGCGCACCCGGAACCATGATTCCGATGGCAGGTCTGTTTTCTGTTCCAAAAAAGGAACGGTCCAATGCATTCCTGTGCCAACTCAAAATTTTTCTAAACAAATCGAAAATCCTTTTACACCTTTGCATTGCACACGTGCAGTATAAATAAAAAGATAGGCCTTGGGAAATCTTTGTTTTTATTTCTGCGTGCAGGATCGCTGAGGTGGCACAGCCCAAGAATGATGGCAAAAGGCAGTGACACCGATGCACACACGGAAATAAAAAAGGGAACTTTTTTCTCTTTGATTTTTTTTTTAATTTCAAAACGGTTAACGAAAACAAAGTAGCTTCACGCCATTCCATTGATGATGAGAACTGAGGTAGGTAAAAGCCACCAAAAAGCCACCACCATGGTTCACAGTAATGCACCCTCCCAAGCCATCGGATGAGGCCCCGGTTTTCTTGACGGGTAGCCGATATTTCAAACTACGACAGCTCGGATCAGCCAATCACATAATTGCTGTCCCTACTGATTGTTTTTTTTCATGTTTGATCAGATTGTCTGGGAGGTCCCTGGCGAAAATGGCCGATTTTTTGTATTTTTTAGCTGGAGAATCGGAGGTGTCAAAACGAAACTGATCTAAAGTTGGCTGGGCGACCTTCACCAATTGACCTGATTTTTTCAGTATCATCCTGATGCATGCATTTGCGCACCTGTACAAAATTGCAGACCGATCTGATCACTCGATAGTGCTGTGTAGTGTTTACTTTTTTTTTTCAAAACGAAGAAAAAAAAATGGACCACCAAATTCAACTTCCGCAAGCGCCCTTCGATTCCAGAGGGTGTACACAAGGCAATTGGTTATTAGCGACAGTAGGCATTCCCCTGGACAAGCTGGATCGCCTTCCGGCACGCCAAATGCGTGGTCAAGGCGTTTAAAAGTTGACGCCTCTTTGTTAAACTGGCTTTCAGAAGCAAGGGCCGCTCTCGTTTTCTTATTTCCCTCCTTTTCCCTGTCTGCTTTTCTTTTTCATTTCTTTCTTTCTTTTCTCTCTCTTTTCTCTTTCTTTTGGCACGTATATGATACCACGCACTCGCAGTGTTAAGTCATTTTATTAATCCCTAGTAGTGCACTAATATCAATCAAATAAAGGTTTTTTTATACTGTTTCCTTTTTCTCAAAGTCCCGCCAGAAATTACCCAGACAAATTACCGGAACAGTGATTCCAATTCCGGTACTAGCTGATTAACAGTAGCCGCGCATACAAACTTCATCTGAATTGGGCGCGTGAACAAACCTGTGACACGCATCGCGAGCGACAAGCAGTAGCCAGTAGCCTTGTGTGCACCCTCTGGAATCGAAGGGCGCTTGCGGAAGTTGAATTTGGTGGTCCATTTTTTTTTCTTCGTTTTGAAAAAAAAAAGTAAACACTACACAGCACTATCGAGTGATCAGATCGGTCTGCAATTTTGTACAGGTGCGCAAATGCATGCATCAGGATGATACTGAAAAAATCAGGTCAATTGGTGAAGGTCGCCCAGCCAACTTTAGATCAGTTTCGTTTTGACACCTCCGATTCTCCAGCTAAAAAATACAAAAAATCGGCCATTTTCGCCAGGGACCTCCCAGACAATCTGATCAAAAATCACAGTGCAAAATTGTCCAAAGTCAATTCACCCTAAATTATGCATATAGGTACAAAATAGAATGACTATGATTAGAATTGCCTTTCTCTCAGTCAATGGATGGAAGAGGCAGAAGGTTGGCGAACGAGTACATATAATAATTTCGCACGCACTTGATTTTTCTCTCTCGTGCACTTGATAATTGATTTGGTGGTTCGTTCGACTGCTTCATCAATCAAAAATATCTAATCATGACTCAAATCAGAACCTGACTATCACCGACTGATGGCGGAAATCCCGTAGGACACATATTTAACTTGCTCACTCAAAAAAAGCACACTCACTCGAGCAGCCCGACTTCTTTTTTTTTTTTTTTTCTTTTTTTTTGGGGGGGGGGCGGGGCGGCACTGGTATACCATCAATACAACATTGCTTTGGTTCATATTGACAGGCATAGCATCAGTGTAAACGCAGCCAGTAATCATGAGTAACACGGCAGTTCACATTCCCATAAGCATTGATATACTGCATCATACTCAAACAAGGTCCTTTTTTGTCTTCGTTTCAATGCGGCCCAAGCTGGTGAAAGATGAAGCATTCTCGGTGAGCACAGTGTTGGGGTCGGGGCATTCGGGTGATTTTTTTTAGAAAATGTGTGGCTGCCCAATTGACTTCAAACTCAAAAAAAATGGCAAGGCAGCTACTTTTATCTTTCTTTTGTATTTTCTTTTGTAATAACGTAAATGGTTCTGCGCAGTAAAAAATCGCTGGACGATGACACAACCCTGAGCACATCAACAGGAGGCAGCACCCCTCGACTTCGGCAATCACATGATGATGACCATCATGGAGATATTGTATTCAGAACTTACCCTCAAGCATGGATTGCCTTAATTATTTTGATCGTGCTGCGCACTGCTACTTCTGTTTTCCAATTTACATTCAGCACCGTGCCAAGCTTGACGGGGGAGGTTTTCGGAGTCAATTTGACCGCAATCACATGGCTTGCAAATATCCAAGGTCTAGTCTATGTCATTATGAGTGTGTTTACAGGTTGGATCTATGAACAAATTGGCGTCAAGCGATCCGTAATGGCATTCCAGTTTTTTTTTTTTTTTTTTTTTTTTTTTTTTTTTTTTTTTTTTTTTTTTTTTTTACTTCCCGTTATTTCCCTTTAGTTGTTGATGGCAGGCTTTCTGTGCTCCATTGGTGCCGGTGCACGCATCATTGCGATTAAAACCTCGCCACCTTCTTTTGCACTAACCATGGTGGCCCAAGTCATTGGTTCGACATCCTCTCCTTTGGCTTTGAACATCATGTCCATGGTATGTAACAGTTTAATTGAACTATGCGTTAAGCCGTGCTTAAACTCCGCATTTTCGATCGTAGTTTGCCGTAACATGGTTCACTGAGAATTTAAGAGCCACGGCTGGCATGCTGGTAGGTTAGTTCGAGAAAAACGAGACTGTATGAAGCAAATAAATGGATACCAGCTCAGCCTTCTGTATTTTTAAGCATCCAACTATGGTGCCATTCTCGTTATGTTCATGGTACCCTCTATCACGAAAACAGTTGAAGATATGTCATTTACGGTAATGATGTTCAAACGTTTTCGTCACGCAATACTCACGCTCATCTTTTACATTTGAAGCTATATATCACAGCCATCATCGCAGCTGTGGCCTTTATATTATGCATGTTCATGCCCTCAAGGCCACCCTTTCCACCATCACACTCTGCGCAACAAAGCAGGCCCTCATTCCAACAGGGCATCGTCATGCTGTGCAAAAATCACCATTTCTGGCTTGTCTTCCTTGTGCAGAGCCTCAATGTGGGTATGAGCATCGCTTTTGGTACAATTTTTACCCAAATCATCGGTCCCTACGGCTACACAGATATCCAAGCTGGCCAACTCAATGCAATCGCATTCTTTGCTGGCACCATTGGCTGCTGTAATTTAATCCCAGGCGTCAAGCCCAAATGACAATTACCTGATATCACACTCTTTTTTTTTTGAACTCGTCGTAGCGATTGCTGGTCCAATGCTTGATATCACCAAGCAACACCAGCTGCTATTGAAACTCATGCCTCCTTTGGTACTCTTTTCTTATGTTGGGTTTTATTTTCTTAGCAAGTGCAACGATGGAATCAAAGACCAAAAAATAGGCTGACTAATATGCCATTATTTTTCTTCACAACATACTAGTGCGCGAGGACTCGTATGGTATGATCCTTTACTTGATGATCCTAAACCAATTTTCAATATCTTTCCTGGTCCCTGTAACCATGGAAATGGGTTGTGAAAGTAAGTGGTCGGGACTGCTCTTTTTTTTTGTTTTTGTTTTGAAGCTCATGCTCTCTTCTCCGGGATTGAAGCCAGCTACCCAGTGTCGGAGGCAACGTCAAGCTCAGTTTTATGGCAAGGGTCGCAAGTGTTTGGATTTATTATCATGGCTTTCATGGACCTGCTGCGTGATGACGATGGCCATCCAAAAAACAATATGCAGAGAGCCCTGTTGCTGTTGATGATCCTTGCTGGTGTAATGGTAGTCGTTGCCCTTGCGTTTAAAGGCTCTATGAAGCGCACCGAGGCAGCTGCTCTTGAAGAGGACACCCAGTCAGCATATCATTCCGAAGATAAAAAATTGGACCACATCATAGGAGCCCAAGGCCCACTGCGATTGTCAATTCATTCACACCTTCGTCCTTCCTCCATAGCAGAAATGAATCTTCCGCAACACGTGCCAGAGGCACGCAATGAACTACCGCCCCTGGTACACCCCAGAGTCCAAGGCATCAAGCTCTCTGACCGCCATATGACTTGAAAGAGGAGTCTGGAAGGCAGATGCCACTGGCCAATGAGAATACTGGGGGCTTTCAGTATATAATTTTAATAAAATTGCTATTACACAGTGCTTCCAACAAACAATGCCGCAAGCAGTTAAAAATGATGTCGCTAACCAATCAAATGTATGCCATTTTGCGCAATCAAACAATGTCGCACAATTTTTAAGCAAAAATGTGTTCATTTTTTTTAGCTGGTGTCAAAGTTGCACTCTGCTGGAGTCCACCATTGTTTATGCTGAATTCAATTTCCGCTCTTTCTTTTTTTTTTTTTTTCAATTTGATAAGGAAGACATTGAAAGGGATTCGGTAGGCTGTTTCATTCTTTCACCATGTTTATACATACATCTAACAAATGATTATAAATGGAACGTGGTGAGAGTTCAAATGACTGTGTAATACACATCAGTGGGGGTAGGGGCCAAAAATTGATAAAGCTGGTGGCTGGCATAGTGAATGAGGTAGCCAACGTCGCGTGGGGACACGGCATAAACGATAGACCAGAACAACGCACAACGATAAACCACCACCATAATAGAATCAAAGAGCGGTCGGTTAAGAAGGGCCACCACGGGGATGCTCAAGAACACAAAGGTCTGAATAGAGACGAATCTAATCAAGTACAAAGATGTTTAATGCTTTGTCACAACAGGTTCCCCAGCACGCTTCTCACAGTAATGCATATCCATCTTCACTTACGACAACGTCAAAGCATCAAATCGGTTGGTATTTCCCCATAGTAATGCTGAGGAGATGGCAAATGCTATCCCATTTCATCCGAATAGAGAGTCAGATGAGTTGCCATGATGGTTGCTGCTTATTTCTGTCGTAGACTTACGAGTGAAAAGAGTGGTCATGCGCTTTTGGGCTTGTTGAATGCGTTGCGCACAGCCGTCTTCGGAATCTTTGCTGCTGCAAACCACATCACACAGCGCTACGAAGAAGTCCAAAGAGAAGAACGTTACGATGCTGACAGCAGCCAATGAGATCGTGATTGGATCGGAATGAATCTTTGTCAAGGCTAGCCAGTGGGATGTCAAAGGTAAAAGATCGTAGAGAAACCGCCGGTTAGTGGCGATGATAGGCACTAGAAGCAGGTAAAACACGTAGTTGCATAGGATGCAAAGTGAGTGACGACCCATTACGTACAATGCTGTCAAAATTGAATGAAGAAAAGAAAGGCCCTGTTTCGGGAATTTTGGTCAAATAAAAAACATTTATTGTTTAGACGAATATTACTGTATTTTTTTTCCCTGACAAAACGTCCCAAAATTCAAGAATGCGAGATGACACGGCTTTCGAAACGGCAATCCTAAAAATCATTGGTGGGTATGACGCATTGATTCACGAGCTTGTCATGACTATGACGAGCTGGCAATATTCTCAACAACGGCCGTGGATCGTCAACAAGATCCTGTTACATGGAAAGCCAGGAAGCGGCAAAACCGCACTAGCCATGGCTATAGCAAGTAAGCAATGGCCACAATGAAACCAGTACCAGCCTTAACCTCGCTCTTTCCGTGGGGATTCACGTAGAAACATCTGGGCTCCCCTACTTGTTCTTGAATGCGCCCGATGTATTCATGGCAGGTAAGGAAAGAGTTGGATCGATTCATTTGTGCTGACCGCCTTTTTATTGATTGATTTAGAGGAAGGTGAATCGGAAATCAAACTGCAAAAGATTTTCTTTGACGCCCAAGTCAAAGACACATGTGTAGTAATAATAGACGAAGTAGATATGTTAGCGTGCAAGATGGACAAACAAAAATCTGGCTTGGACACTCGCATTTCGTCTGTGTTTCAAACTTGCATCGATCGACTGCCCTCCCATGTGTTCTTGCTGGCCCTAACCAATCGGCCACATGCCATGGACCCTAGCCTTCTACGTTCTGGAAGACTCGATACATCTTACGAGTTAGTCATGAAGACCTCGGAACAACGCTTCGATGTGCTGACACGCCTCCTTCAACGTAAGCCAAGGGCGACTTTCCGTCTCGAAACATTTGAGGAAATTGCTTTGCTGACCGCGTGTTTGTGGGATGAGGGGAATAGATCTCCCTTTTGATACCCCTGAGCAGCAGCAGGATTTTGTCCAAAAGCTGTCTCAACGAACCCATGGTTTTGTACCAAGTGACCTCCAAAGTCTATGCGCGCAGATAGTTCTGCTCTTGGTCAAACAGGAACATATCACTTCTCAGGTAATACATCCAGTCTTCTCCCCAATTGACCATTAAGGTTATTTTGGCTGACACGCTTTCTTCTTTCTAAAGAAACCTATGGTGACATGGGCTCTGATGGAGGATACTTTGGCAGCGGCGCGACCATCTGGACTGAGTGCGTTTGCAAGCCCAGCTCCGAACGTTCAGTTCTGCGATATATATGGTATGGACACAGTGATACGTGACATCAAGGTAATGCGAGTCCAGTGACGAATATATGTATGAGGCGATGTACTGATAAACTCGCCCTTTTATTTCCCTGTAGGCATCCGTCATCACGCCATTCCAACGTCCAGAGCAATACATTGCTTTGGGCATTACAGCACCCAAAGGCATTTTGTTGCACGGGCCACCAGGCACTGGGAAAACTATGATTTGCTGTGCGTTGGCAAGAGAAGCTGGTGTCAACTACATCTTTGTTGAGGTATCTTCAAAAAAAAAAAAAAAGGAATCCGCCAGGAACTTATTTCTGCATTAGAGCACTCAATTGCGATCCAAGGTCGTAGGTGAATCCGAAAAGAGCATTGCCAATCTCTTTTCACATGCACGCTCAAACTCGCCGTGCATCCTATTTATCGACCAGGTAACGTTAACTTTTCCTTTCCTAATGAACTCATCACTCTCTTCTAGATTGATATCCTGGTTCCTAAGCGTGGGTCTCGATCGACTTCAGAAAACACGGGCGATCGCATTGTAACTGGATTTTTGACTGGTAAGGAATTTGGTCCTGCTGAAATTCCTTGTCCATAAACTCATTACTTGAACATTTAGAAATGGATGGGTTGTTGACAAAATCCAAATCGGCGTCGACCATGGCACAAATGGACGTCCTGGTGGTTGCCAGTACGTAAATCAGAACGGAAGATCCGAATAGTTGAACCGAGCTGACCCTCCTCTTTATTCCCTTTAGCAACCAATAGAATCGAAGTGATTGACGAAGCCGTGCTTCGTCCAGGTCGATTTGACGAGCACATCCAAATACAGCTCCCTGATCAGCATCAACGAAAAGCCATTATCCAGGGGTTGACAAAAAAAATCCCTCTAGAGATGTCACCGGAGCAGCTAGATGAAATGGTGACACAATCTCGAGGCTGGGCTGGCGCCGACCTTGAGAATATTTTGCGCGAAGCTGCCATGGAAAACCTGCGACAAGATCGCCAAGCAACAAAAGTAATCAGAGGAATGGTTGGAAATGGAGAGGGGGGTGGGGTATTCTGATTGAATGAACGTACTGAATCCCCAATTATTGCCTCCATTCTAGGTTACCTATCAACATGTGCAGAGGCAATTTGGAAAATGAACAGAGGTAGCTGTGTAACTACGGCGTATTCTGACCCCTTGTGCATGCAATCCGATAGTGTCATACAGTATCAAAAGCCGGTATTGGCGCGCGTTAGAATAAAACTTTGAGGATGCAAGCTGTGTCGGTGACCAGCTCGTTGATGCCCGCTACAATGCCGCCTTGTCAATTTACTAGCAGTCAAGTGCATTCATGCCAAAAAGGTCCATCAAACAAGAGAGCGATGTGGATGCAAGCCAAACAGTTCCAGAAAAAAAAAAGACAGCATTTCAAACGACTAAACATTTTTGAGCTGCTTTTGTCAGGCCAAGTTGAGGAGAGCGCTATTGAATCTGGCACGAAAGAAGATATCGGCGACAATGGACCTGTTTGTGAAAAATAGCTAAACTTTGGACTTTTGGATAACATTTTAATATCGAGGGTAGTATTCGCTGATTGTCAGCTACACAGGCAAAGAATCGAAGGCACTTTACCAACTACACTTTTGCCTAGCTTGTCATCTACACTTTCGATCCAAATCACCTTGTCATCTACACTTTTGCCTAGTTTGTCATCTACACTTTCGATCCAAATCACCTGTCAACTACACTTTTGCCTAGCTTGTCATCTACACTTTCGATCCAAATCGCCTGTCAACTACACTTTTGCTTAGTTTGTCATCTACACTTTCGATTCAAATCACCTGTCAACTACACTTTTGCCTAGCTTGTCATCTACACTTTCGATCCAAATCGCCTGTCAACTACACTTTTGCTTAGTTTGTCATCTACACTTTCGATCCAAATCGCCTGTCAACTACACTTTTGCTTAGTTTGTCATCTACACTTTCGATCCAAATCACCTGTCAACTACACTTTTGCCTAGCTTGTCATCTACACTTTCGATCCAAATCACCTGTCAACTACACTTTTGCCTAGCTTGTCATCTAAACTTTCGATCCAAATCACCTGTCAACTACACTTTTGCCTAGCTTGTCATCTACACTTTCGATCCAAATCACCTGTCAACTACACTTTTGCCTAGCTTGTCATCTACACTTTCGATCCAAATCGCCTGTCAACTACACTTTTGCTTAGTTTGTCATCCACACTTTCGATCCAAATCACCTGTCAACTACACTTTTGCCTAGCTTGTCATCTACACTTTCGATCCAAATCGCCTGTCAACTACACTTTTGCTTAGTTTGTCATCTACACTTTCGATCCAAATCGCCTGTCAACTACACTTTTGCTTAGTTTGTCATCCACACTTTCGATCCAAATCACCTGTCAACTACACTTTTGCCTAGCTTGTCATCTACACTTTCGATCCAAATCGCCTGTCAACTACACTTTTGCTTAGTTTGTCATCTACACTTTCGATCCAAATCACCTGTCAACTACACTTTTGCCTAGCTTGTCATCTACACTTTCGATCCAAATCGCCTGTCAACTACACTTTTGCTTAGTTTGTCATCTACACTTTCGATCCAAATCACCTGTCAACTACACTTTTGCCTAGCTTGTCATCTACACTTTCGATCCAAATCACCTGTCAACTACACTTTTGCCTAGCTTGTCATCTAAACTTTCGATCCAAATCACCTGTCAACTACACTTTTGCCTAGCTTGTCATCTACACTTTCGATCCAAATAGCCTGTCATCTACACTTTTGCCTAGCTTGTCATCTACACTTTCGATCCAAATCACCTGTCAACTACACTTTTGCCTAGCTTGTCATCTACACTTTCGATCCAAATCGCCTGTCAACTACACTTTTGCCTAGCTTGTCATCTACACTTTCGATCCAAATAGCCTGTCATCTACACTTTTGCCTAGCTTGTCATCTACACTTTCGATCCAAATCGCCTGTCAACTACACTTTTGCCTAGCTTGTCATCTACACTTTCGATCCAAATCGCCTGTCAACTACACTTTTGCCTAGCTTGTCATCTACACTTTCGATCCAAATAGCCTGTCATCTACACTTTTGTCTTGCTTGTCATCTACACTTTCGATCCAAATAGCCTGTCATCTACACTTTTGTCTTGCTTGTCATCTACACTTTCTATCCAAATCACCTGTCAACTACACTTTTGCCTAGCTTGTCATCTACACTTTCGATCCAAATCACCTGTCAACTACACTTTTGCCTAGCTTGTCATCTACACTTTCGATCCAAATCGCCTGTCATCTACACTTTTGCTTAGTTTGTCATCTACACTTTCGATCCAAATCACCTGTCAACTACACTTTTGCCTAGCTTGTCATCTACACTTTCGATCCAAATAGCCTGTCATCTACACTTTTGCCTAGCTTGTCATCTACACTTTCGATCCAAATCACCTGTCGGTGCTGAGTATTTCCCCTATTCCCGTCTTTTTCCATATTTCTCTTCTCTCTGCTTTCTCGTCTTTCTTTTTCCTCTTTCTTTTCCCTCTTTTTCTTTTCTTTTGCTTATAGTGGTAAGTCATAATTTCTATCCCTAATAGTGCACTAACATCGAATAAAGGTTTTTTTATACTGTTTCCTTTCTTTTCAAAGTCCCGCCATAAATTACCCAGACAAAGATGTTAAAGAATCGACAGTCTCTTTTTTTTTTCCTTCCTTCTCTTTACCTTTTTCCTTCTCTGCCCCTTTCTTCTCTTCTTTTCTTTCTTTTTTTTCTTCTTCTTCTTTTTCCTCCCTCTCTTTCTTTTTCTTTTCTTCGTCCGCACGCATATTAAAACCACTCGCTTACAGTGGTAAGTCTATTTGTTAATCTCTAATAGTGCACTAACTCCCCATTAAAGGTTTTATTTACCGCCGGTACTGTATGCGGGGGTAGAATATGGCATGATTTTTTTTTTCATGTTGAAAAAGAAAATGCTGCACAGCACTTTTGAATGATTGGGTCGGCGTGGAATTTTGTATGGATTCGCAAATAAATGAATGAAGTGGGTACTGAAAAAATCAGGTTGATTGGTGAAGGTCGCCCAGCCAACTTTAGATCAGTTTCGTTTTGACACCTCCGATTCTCCAGCTAAAAATTACAAAAAATCGGCCATTTTTGCCAGGGAACCCCCAGACAATCTGATCAAAAATTACAGTGCCAGTGCAAAATGATAGAAATGACCATGATTAAAATCACGTCTCTCTCAGACAGCTAGAAGACTATAAAAATTATTTGCACGCGCTTGATCTTATTTTCTGGCTCATTTGAATTGATTTAGCAGCAGCCAAATGACGGCAGGTATCTGGTAGAAGTCACGCTTGACTCTTTAAATAAAGCTCACTCACTCACGCATGAAACTAATTCTGAGAGGTTTGTCTGCTAAAACGATTATTTGCTGCTCAAGAAAACCGGTAAAATGGCTTCATAAATAAACCTAACTCACGTCAAACCATGGTCAAAATCTGGCACGCACGTTCACGCCCTCATACATAGCTATAAAATAAGTTGGCAAACTGCTGAAGATCCTGATGTTGTAGATTTATTACTTCTGTGGTCTATGATCATTAGGAGCTTCCAAGGAAAGGTCCAAGGGAACGGAGTCCCATAGGCCCTCTAGGTCATAGTGCTGTCGTACTTCGGGTGTGAACAGATGAACGACACAGCAGCCAAGGTCAATTAACAGCCATCCCGACTCATCGCTGTGACCTTCTTTGTGCAAAGGGATATCAGGTAAAGCGTCAGGGTGTTCACGCATGGTTTTCCGGATCTATTGTAGGAAAGAGAGAGAAATTAGTCGCACCTAGGCTAAGTCAAGTATAGACTCTTTTACGGTGGAGGTCAATTGGTCGGCCACAGAAGTCAGAAAGCGGTCGCCTTTACCACTTTCGGCGATAATCATATAGTCGGTCCAGTTGCACTTGCCACGAACATCCAGGATTTGGATATGGTCCATTTTGGCTTGTTCCAAGAGGGACTGGATGGTGGTCGGTGTCAAGGAGCCGTCGCGAATGAGTTGTTCTGAAGCTTTGGCAAACTGTTCTCGATCTTTTAAATGCTGCTTGGCATCAGCCTGCTTCTGCCATAGAGGCACAAAGTCTTGTTCATTGACTTCGTTATCGACAAACCAGGCTGTATCTACTTCTTCGTCTTGTTGATCTGGATACAATTCCGGAAACTCTTTACGATCGATTTCTTCGTCAAAATCTTCTTTATCGCCAGAGCCCGAAGCAGGTGTGCTTCTGGTTGTGGTTGAAATTGAGTGCCTATGAGCATAAAGCAAACTAGGTAGATAAACTGGCAATGAGCGTGGTAGCGCAATGCAGGCAGGAGTCCTTAATGATCGAGTTAATAGTAATCGAAACATGAAGCGGTGAGTGTCGTGAAAAAAAAAAAAAAAAAAACAAGAGAAGCGGACAGCAGCAAGCCTTTTTTTTTCCTTTTCTTTTTCTTTTCTTTTTTTTTTCTTCAAAAGTAGAACACGAACTGAATATTAACTGATGAATGACCCTGATCATCGTCAACCATTGCTATGCTTTTTAGCTGGTATGGCTTTATCGGTGATGGGGTATTCGTTTTACTCGCATTTCGAGAAAACACGTCCTGCAGAAACGACGCCATCAGACACTTCATTGCATACCCAGCGAGACTCCACTTTGGAAGATGGTACGTTTATAAGTATACCTTCATCCGTAACTTATAGAGACCGTCGTATATTCTTTGTAGATATTCCATTGCACTCCTTGATATATCTGGTTAATTCGACCCATGCTACAATTCAGAGCTGGTAAACACAAAAGATAAAAGAAAATATCCCAGGTGTCTAATGTCTCACGCCTCTTTATTAGCTCAGTGAAAGTCGCGATTGAACGAGCCATGTCTGGTACTCCTAACAAAATGAGAGGGACTTGTAATAATATTTGACGTATTTTGTTTTACATTGTGTAGAAAGATACCTGCTAGCCATTATCACAGCGTGCCAGAAGGACCAGCCCATCTCTTTACGCTCACAAGCCCTAACCGTGTTGCAGCTGCTCACTCAAACTGGTAGGATCCCTCTCATTTTATATTTTTTGGACGCTTTTCTCGCTTGCTCATGTTACTTTTTCTCTTAGAGAAACACCGACCTGCACTTTTGAAAGCCGGAGCGCTGAACGTGCTTGTGGATGGGCTTGCTTCCAAGGAACCAGACATGACTGAGCTCACGCAACGGTACGTTGCCATGGCTATTTGTGATTTGATCCAAGGAAGTGGTAAGCTGGATCTGGTTTTTAATGCAGCCTGATCCATTTCTTCTTTACTCTGGGTGTATGTATAGACACGAACAAGTACAATGCGATTGACCTTGGGATCTTGGACTCAATACATCGGATCCTCACTTCCACGATGACCCAAAAAAACGAACTCAAATATTGGACCTTGATGATATTACATCAAATTTCTCTTAGTGGTAATTACAAAAAAAAAAAAACAAAAAGACCAGATAGTCCTTAATCTGGTTGAGTAGATCCATTTCCAAAGGCATTGGTTGTACAAGGTTTTGTTGGTCTTCTAGCAGCCATGGCCAGAGCAACTTTTGGCAATACAAACATGCCGAAATTTTGTATGCAGTCATTGGTTCGCTTAGTGGCAAGTGTCGATACCATAGGTATAAAGGCAACCACAGACTGCAAACGCAACGCAAAGGCTCAGACATTCCACCTTGTCTCGCGATAGATTCCAAGATTGTCCTGCTTGAACTCCTTGAGTTTGACATTGTTGACCTGATATCTGTTTGCCTACGAGCCGATGATATCGAGCTGATCTATTGGGCAGCAGGCTTAATGCATGAATTTGTACTTAAAGGTAGTGTGCCTTGGAGTACAAATAGGTGGGGCAAGACATGCTCAGCTTACTCACCCTGTGCATTTAGACGTAGCGACTGACCAGTTCCGTGCTATCAAGGATATCCACAACATCTTGGCTGGGCTTTTATCTGCCGAAGAGATGTACATATCCAGAGTCGTGCTGCGCACCATCAAGTTTATGGTTTATGGACAAGGTAACGAACTAGCAGCGGCATAGATGGGCAGCTGACGATTTCATTTTTCTGCTTGATAGACGCATTTCGCCAAAACATGGTGGAAAGCAATATAATGAAAAAAATCATGCAATGCTTGAATTTGGAAGACGACGATGTGAGGTACTGGGCTACTTTATGCATTCATGCAGTGGCGAGCCAAGGTAACACGACCTAGAGCAGGGACATATTCACTCACACAGTCTTTTACAGTGGAATCGCATAAAGATATTTTGAGTGCTTCTGAGTTCAATATACTCTTGGAACTCGCTGTTCAGCAAAAACTCCATGCCGCTCCTTTTGTTGCCGACATTCTGACCTTGATATGCTGTATCTGTAAGTGAACCTCATCCGCCATTTTCCCATTCACGTGGTCGCTCGCTCAACCTCACATTATTTGCAACGAAGGGCACAACGATGTCTTGCTAGATAACCATTTGGACAACGTTGCTTCCACTCTCAATACCTTGCTCTCATGGGAAGAAGTCGAAGTTCAGTACAATGCAGCATCAGCACTATTCAACGTAGCTGCCATGCGTGGTAAGCAAATTTTCCGTAGCACCGTCTATTCTAACGGCTTTTTTTTACTAGATTCCTTTGCCGCTGTGGTCCGTGATAAATGCTGGGATAATTTACTTTCGGTATGCATCCTATCCACACATGAACGAGTCCAAGTCTCATGTGCCAAGGTTGCTCTGCTGCTCACCATCAAATGTAATCAAATGGCAACCCATCACTCATGCTTACGTCTCTTCATGCCATTGTCCGTAGTCCCGAACCTGAAATCAAGATTGATCCGCGAAGCTGTCGAGCCATTGATTGACACCTGCATCACCATGAACCAACAGGTCCTACCCATCATGATGATGCAGAGTGTCCTGGCTGCGCGTCATCACGGACGCCTCTCTGTCGACCTTGAACCATTTCCTTCTTCCTCTAGAGCAAGCACAGGTACTGATATGCTTACCTCCGCCTCACTTCTGGATAACCTAGCACCGCTGTTTGACCAACCTGCTAAGGAGCGGGTATCAACCCTATCTCAATTCCGCTTGCCCTTACCAACGCAAACCCAATTGGCCGGCGCCATCTATGCTCTGCGTTACTTTTTAGAAAATGATACCATAATGGCATCAGTGGTGGCAGGCGTATCCAATAGTAGCAGGAGCACAAGTACCCTCCCAATGATGCATTTGGACACCATATATACGGATCGACCTCTAGACAGCGGTGGTGAGGGTGATGACGATGAAGACGAAGTGTATGTGTCTCCATTGTCCATCCATCAGCAGGAAGCTGCCAACATGGTTTACTTGACTTCACCTCGCAACGATGATCTTCCTGAAGATATCCAGCAGCTAGTCGACGGTCTTGTCTATCAAGCCTTATACCCAGTCATTGGCCACTGGTGGGTGGCTTCGTCGCACCGCCATATCTCCGTCGATCGGCTGACAAGCAGTGAATTCCAGGCTCGACAGATGTTTCCACGGGTCCTGGAATGGGTCTATCGCGAAGCCCAGCTGGTCCCCCGATCAACACCGAGTACAACCTCGGCTGTCACATTTGGCTCACCTCGCTTGACGGATAACAGCTCCATGCCTCGCTCCATCTTGAACACCTCCACCCACCTTGCAAGTGACGCCCATACCATTACCGGCTCGACTTCATCATTTTCCCCGTCGTCATCGTCGGCTTCTTCAAGCGATGACGATGATGACGATCGCACTTCTTACGACAGTGACCGCGAGGACCGGAAACGACACCGACAACAAACGATCCAGCATGACATGTTCAGCCGCCACATCGAGTCCGCAGAAGAACGCTATGTGGCGACTCGCCGCGCTGGCGAGCTCCTTGATGACAACAGCCGAATGCCTTACCAACGTAAAAAGGGGGCATGGATGGACAACAAGGTATATACAGGACTGACGACACGTGCATTACTGGCACTACGCTCGCTACTTCGATTTGATAATGTGCGACGGTACCTGGTGCACCACCTGCATTTTGTAGAAATGATGATCTACATGCTTCAACACACGCCCTCACTCACTGACCACCTGCTAACTTGCCTTGGAGTTTTGATCAATACCCAGACACAACTCCCGGACGAAACCCTGAAGCGATGCATGACCGCAATGTGGCGCCATCTACTTGACCCCACTACAGTCCAAAAGCAGAAGAAGACATTCAAATATTACTCCAGCTTACTGATGACTTGCGGCTCTTGCATGGTTAGTAATGGTGAGCACTACCGTCGACCGGATGACGATAATGCCGCGTTCCCATTTGTATGTCTGGATGTGACCCGCAGCACTTTGTTTTGTCTGATCAACCAAGATAATCGACTTGAAGCTCGAAATGACTCATGGACCTTTGAAACAGTCGTGGCTACTCACAGTGTGTCACAAAAATGTCCTGGCCCCCTCCGCTATTGCTACCAGGTCAAGCTCAAGACTGCAGGGCTCTTACAAATTGGCTGGATTAATGAGCATGGGCATCTGGATGCAGAAGCTGGTAGCGGTATTGGTGACGATGAAAACTCATATGGCTATGATGGCTACCGTCGCAAGAAATGGTATGGCCGCTATCACTTGAAGGTAAACATTGTGAAAGCAAAATACCACGCTTACACCCCTTTCTATTGTAGAACACACTTTATGGGACCACGTGGCAAACGGGCGATGTGATTACATGCTCCATTGACCTCGATGTTGGTGAGATTCGATACTATCAAAATGGTGAAGACCTTGGTGCTGCCTTTACAAAGGTGGATAGGGCACGCACTTGGTATCCTGTATGTTTTCGTTTAAAAAGAAGGAAACATGCGCTGATTTTATTTATGATCTGACAGGCACTCTCGCTGTCAGTCGGTCAGGGCTGTGAATTTTATTTTGGTGGACCGCTTGATCCTCTCAGGTACAACTCTTGACTGGAGCAGAAAAAAAAAAAAAAAAGCCTACAGAAAAAAATCCCTGAAAGGCAATCAGAAACGTGGTAAACTAAAAGCCAATTTTGTTAATTTTGGGGTGGTACAGCAACATTCCTGGGAAATGTAGCTCTGTGTACAGCGCCAACTTCGACTCATTTCTCGGCCAGACAACTGCCCCTACCTCTCCATATAGTCAGGGCTCTGATGGTGTGAACGGCCTAACAGCAGCTTTGCAAGACATGCATCTGACGTCGCCTCTATCTACGTCTCCATTGTCCGTTCAAACACAATCTAACGATTTGGACCCATTGAGTGTGACGGCCTATGCTGAAATGAGAATCGCCTTCAAGGCAGATTCGCCGTCGAGTGTTATTGCGATTGGCTGGAAGAATGCACTGGCCAAGATGGATGTGGCGCTTGTGTATAACTTGGAAACATGTCACGCCACGGTGTGTGTCCATGCCAATGATATGCTTCCTGACCCCCTCCCAATGACGCTTAAAAATGGTGATACCATTGGCTTGTTTCATACAGAGCAGAATCAAATAGGCTTCACATTGAATGGACGCTTGCTACGTAATCTACTTTGCACCTTCTACATTCTCGTTTACTCAATTTGTTCTCTCTAGATACAATGTCATTGCAGACCCCATTTGCGCCATACCTGGCATTTTTTTCGGGTCCCATGTATGCCAAGATCAACTATGGGCAGGATCCATTTGTATTTTGGCAACAGGGCAATCATCCAAGGTCGAGGAAAGCCTTGGCCACATTTTTAGATGAATCCTTTGGAAAGAAGTCATAATTCCCATTTCAGAAAATGAAAAATAAATTTTATTTGTTTTTCGGATGAGGGAAAGTGGAACAAAACGAGAACCAAAAAGGAAAGGCGCTTTTTTTTATAGTTTTTTTTTTAATCCAGCCATCGCCATTTTACGTCCAAGATACCTGTGACAAAATCACCCAACTCGGCAAAAGCACTAATTGGTAGAGAGTTAATCATTTTTTCCTGAAAACACTGGAAGTGGCGTGCTTACCCAGGCGTCAGATCAAGATGGTTAGCATCGCAAGAAGGGCATGCATCTGTCACAGTAACAACGATCGTGTTTCCTGCAGGGCCTTCGATTTCAATCTTGCGGCCACAGTTACTGCTGACAGCATTCATGTTGCCATAAAGGTCATGACTCTTTAGTAAAAGGTTTTGAGTGAACTGTCTTCAAGCTTTTTTTTTCATTGTTACCAGGGCACAAATCATATCTTGGTCATCATTCCATTCTCCACAGGCACCTTGGTTGGGAGTAAAGAAAGTGACTTCACCAGAGGGATAGTTCCAATGAACAGAGGTAGGCTTGGGCTTATGTGTGGTGGTCGTGGTAGTGGTAGTGGTGGTTGTGGTTGTGGTTGTGGTTGTGGTTGTGGTTGTGGTTGTGGGCGTGTGGGTAGGGCGATGCTTGGTAGTGGTGGCAACAGGAGAAGGCTTGGTAGTGGTGGGCTGGTGGCTCTTGAAAACGCGACGCTTACAATCGATAATGGTGTTGTTATTCAAAGGGAGCACAAGCTTGTCGGCTTGAGCCTTAGCGATCTTGGGAAGTGTATAGTTAGCAATGTTGAACTGGCAGTCATTACCCTTATGAACAGTGCCATTGGCGTCGGTTAAGGAGACTGATTTCTTCGTATACAGATGAACAACACTTCCTCCGGCAACGAATTGAGGCAGACTAGCGTCAGCACGGCGGTTCAATGAACGGCAATTTGTCATCTGTGTGGTGGTGCCTTGGATAGTGACGTGTGTGCCATTGGTCTGGGCGATCCCTCTATCGAAACTTAGAGAGCAGGACACAGCATGCGCAGGCTTGCGATGGTGACACGCTTCCACCATCAGGGTAGATACGGTCGCAAATAGAAGAGTAACCAGCTTTAATTGCATTGTTCCAGCAATACAAAATAAATATAAAGGATGGGAAGGGGATTTGGCTAAAATAAAAGGAAGAAAAGAAAACTCTCTTTGTCGTGGACAATGACAAAGATTTGTTGCAGAAAAAAAAGTTCTAATGCGGGATTTCAATTTATAGAAGGTTGCACGGGTCTACCTGAAATTGCGTGGAGGCCAGGGGCCAAAAACTCCTTTGGTCACACAAATCGAAGCAAACGTGGCCATTTTTTCTGAGTCGAAACAATGCTTCTACACTTGTGTTTGCGAAAGATCGAAGGTCTTTTGGGAAATACGTGTCAAGAGAATCCGGAGCCAAAACCAAACGAGAAATTTCCCCCAACGAACCTCTGGTTTGCTGCTTATTTTTTTTTTGAGTTTGGGTTTCATTCTTTTCGGCTCGGCGGGCATGAAAAAAAGACGCAGAACTTTGAGAAGAAGCTGTGTCCTGTGTGACATTGTCTTGTATTCTGGACTCATTGGCCTTTAGCATAATTTTCAATGTCATGACCCAAACCGCCCAAAAAAAAAAACGTTCCCACTTTCAAAGCTTGCATTGTCAAAGATGCTTGAGGATCAAGGAAATTAAATACCCTGAATGGGCTGCACATTTAGCGGTACCTGAACAGCAACCCCCCCCCTCTACACCTGTTTTTCTTTTTTTTTTTTAGGTTGGAAATTTCGAACCATTGCCTTGGGGTTCTAAGGCCCACCACCTTGATGGAAATTTGAGAAACATGACGCTCCCTTAAAGACGCTTTATTTTATCTTCTTGCCCAACAAATAGCATGGACGCAGCATTGCTGCTCTTTTCTTTACAGCTACGCCATTACTGCACTCAGGCAGAGTGATGGATAGGTAATAGGAGGTGATCCAAGGCTCGTTTGATAAAGGATGATCGCCACATGCTGGGTAATTGGAGAATCATGGCGACACAAACGCTTCTATTCATCCAGAATGTTTTCAATCGTCTAGGAAAATGGTGCTGAGAATTTTTTTTTAAAAAAAAGAGCATTCCTGGGACAAAAGTCCTGAAGACTCGGGCGATCATCATTTATTTAAACTCAATTCGAGTGCTTAAAGCAGCCTTGGATGGCCACCTACGGTAGTTGACAACCAGGAGCATTGCCATCGAGAAAAAAAACGTGCCCTCTCCAATTCTCGTGTTGAATACAGTCTTTGCGGAAAGTAACATACTTGTCTCTCAAAAAGGCTCGGCTTCAACCAATAGACTGTAACTGTGAAGAGAAAATTCAGGAACGTCTGGATTGGGTTCGTAAATGGGAAAAAACAGATATGGATTTTACGAGAAACTGTGTCTTTCTTAACGAATCTGCTTTCCATATTAATTTGAAACGTGGTATGGCATGGTCAAAAAATAGCACACCAGCAGTGGCTACCGTTCCCAAACCACGAGCAACAACAACAACCATTCTAGGCGCCATTTCTGCAGAAAACCTAATCAAATGCAGTCTTAGACTTCCTCAACCCCATCCTGAAAAAGAGAATGCGGGGAAATGGCGTTGGGTATATGAGCAAAGGAACAATTATGGGGCACTACAAAAGCTTTCTTAAAGCTACAATGAAATGGATCAGTATCCGCACATGAAAAGTTGTTATCTTGTTATCTCGTTATTAAATACAGTGCAAAAAAAAAAAAAAAAAAAAAAGCTCTGCACGCATTGGAGATCCAGTTTGCATGAGGCGCGAGACTAGATTTGCGGGAATCGGAGGTCAAGTTTGCATGAGGCGTTGAACGGGTCCACGTGCACTGGAACTACCAGTACCTTGCATGTAAGTCAAACCTGGCTAGCGTGCAATGAAGTTTACGTTGCCTCAGAAAACCTCCAATTTGGCTATTAACAATTTCGTCTTGCACGCCAATCAACACTGAAAATCCTGTACCGGTGATTTGTCTGGGTAATTTTTGACGTGACTTTGAGAAAAAAAAAGGTGGTCCGAACCTCCAGCGCCTGGGCATGTTCTGCAGCCCATAGACCGGCCCACTTACTCGTCCCTTTCTCTTATCAAACTGGGAGGATATATTCAACGGCGAGTGGCCCGAAATTGGTGTTCAATTGGCTCAATTTATTTGCTTGCCGAGAGCGCCGGTACTGCTGTTCATAGTGCCCTCCAAACGATCATGTACATTATTTTTTTTATTGTTACGTAGGGTGTACTCTCTACACTATTTACAAAAAAGAATGACGAAAGAAGTTACATCAATGGTTCATCGCTGTTCGATAACCGGTTCAAGTGTAAATAAACGTCGGTCCCATAACCTTCCATGGATATCAATTTCAAATCGCCACCAAAATACCGTGCATACTACAAAAAAAAAAAAAAGTCAAAAAATGACCTCTCCAGTGATTCAAGGATCACCTACCAAGCGAGACAAGGGCAATCCGTAGCCAAACCCTGCCATGGGTGCCTTGAAATCGGATTGGTTGAACTCGGAATCCAGCTCTTGTGCCTCAGCGGTTGTGTACTACAAAACCAAACATGTTTAAGCGTCAGCGACAAATTTCATTTTTGGTTTTTGTTTATTTTTACCATGTATGTCCAGACCAGGGGAACCCCAGACCGGGGAATGCCACCGCCTTCATCGGAAATTTTGATGGTAATATCCTGCCGAGGTGAAAAAATTAAAAAGCGTCAGCTACGGATCAAAAAAAAAAAAAACCAAGGTGTACCTCTTTGCCATGGGCAATGACGACTTTGATGGGTGGGTATTGATCTTCGTAATCAGATCCATATTGCTCGACGACTGCACGTAGAGAGTTCTTCAGCAATTCAAACAGCATATGATTGAGGTGTGAAGGAACGTACATGAATTCGATATCACCAGGACAGAACATCTGCACTTCGGGCGCCTTAAATAGACCATAGTGCTCTTCACAAATAAACCGGGCATTAGCAATTGCATCCACAGCGACTTCACGGATGTTGGTCCGCGTGCAAATGACACCCACATAGTCCTTGCGAAAAGGGCCACGATACAGAGTTGAGTGTTGACCGATGAGCATGCGAATGCCGATGCGTGACATATAAAAACGGTCCAGGAATTGTTGCACCTCAGTGTCAATGTTTTGGGAACCAACTTTCTGCTTGTATTCCAGGATACCCTGGGCAATGGTCGTCACCACGGGGTCATGGCGGCGTTTGATGATCTCGATGGCCTTTACGAATTCCTGATTGTAAGTGTTGATTTCAGGAGGGCAATGGAATGCTTCAAGGTTGGTATAGTAGCGGTGGCCAATGGGAACTGATGGGTGATGGGTTTTGTTCGTTGTCCATCGTGCCGTCGTCTTGATCGATGGGTTGGGCACGCTGGCGGGTAGTGTCATGGATTCTGAGGACTGTGATGCACTGCGCAGTTGCTCCTTTACATGGCTGGATATTGTAGGTGTAGGTAGGTCAATCAAGTCCTGATGGTTGTTAGGAGAAAAAAAAATCGTTCGAGCCGCTCCTGCATCTTTTCGCTCAGGCAATGCCTCTTCCTTCCTTTTGCCACTGCTTTCTGCCCATTACCTGAAAAGATTGTGCATACCAATTCTTGACCTTGATGATAGATGGCATGTCACTAAGATTGCTGGGAAGCTCCTCTAGTTCTTTGACACGATGGGCTAACCGGATAGGTAGCTCCTCTATCAAAAACAAAGAAGAAAGAGAGACAGAAAGGATATCAACATCCACAAGTTTCCCTATATTTATGTGACAAATAATGCTGAACTTACCATGTAAAAACTGACTTGCTTTGAATAACGTGCCTTGCGATGGTTTTTGGCCTAGGAACAGTAATGAGATCTTCTCTCGAGAATCAAATCCTTCACCCTTTCCACTTACCAAACATGACCATTTGACGCAGAGAAACACCGGTTTGGGGGAACCGTGCAAAGTGCTTGATCTTATCATAGAGCTGTGGTGATAGTTGGAACATGGAGAAAGGAAAAAGTCGAGAAAGAAAGAACAAAATTCAAAAAGAAGCTGCGATGGAAGCTTACGGTTGTCTGGGTGTCGGAGTGTCAAATGTGGGGTTCAATTCACATGTTTGCATGCCATCATGAAATGTGTCAAAATTCATGCCTCCTGCGAGTAAAACTAGCCTTGGCTGCATGCACCAATGACGTACACTTCCATACTTGTTGTCCCATTTCCTGTGATATGAATAAACGCAGGCGTTTGATGAATGGCCATTCTCTTTGTTAGTCACTCGACTTTGCCCTATGCCACCTTGCCCAAGGAACAAGTCGGAAACCACGACAAGCGGAAAATACCATTGCGTTACCTTTTTTGTGCCCAGCGGCTTTTTTTTTTTGTCATCAACAATTTCCCCCCTCGGAAACATTGAATTCCCAAGGAAATACTTTTTTCAAGGGAGTTTTTTTCAGCACCAAAGTTTCATTCGTGTGCAGCCTTAACTCACGAAAGGGACATGCCCAGAATAACAATAGCGAATTCAAATGATTTTTTTCTCACCCATCAAAAAGAAAGTTTTACAGTACCGTACGGTACGGTGCCGTGCGGAACCGTAGCCTCGAAAGCCACTCAAACAAGACACTATCAACCAAGATAAAGCCCAATTTCAACTTTCTCCAATTAACTACATTTTCCAATTTTTATTTTTTTCGAAGCCAGGATACACGATTTTTTTCAAGCCGTGAATATTGTTTTTCACGATTGCCGTATGGCTTGCGTGCACCAGGCATGGTTTCGCGTGCATTTGATTTTTACTTTCGCGCGCAATAGAAAATAATTAAGCAGCCCATCTAATTGGTTTACCTGCTAATGAAATTTATTCACAACTCAAAAAAAAAAACCTGGTAATGCATGGAGGAAATCCTGTAACCGACTCCGCTACGCAAAATGCTCGATGTGCTCTAAGTGACCAAATTTATGAAGCGTCGTTTGGGAATCTGTTTTTGACGGCTCATGGGTGCCCTTGGCTTTTTCATTGTTTGGGCTCCATCGAGCCACCCAACACCCAAGGATAGCGATAGTTTCTAGAGCGATGATGGCCATATTCCTTTGAAATTCAACATTTTACAGCGTCACAAAAAAAAAAAAAAGCGTAAGCACCCCATTCGAGGTATGGAACTGTCGCCTACCAGTAATAGCCCAAGACATCAGCAATGCACCCAGTGTTCTCTGGTACACCTGGCTGGGCGCTGCGTAGAGTAGGTAAAGCAAAAAGCATTGTGACCCCAATCATGCAACCATGTGCATGGACAGGGCGGTGGCGGAACATGACTTGATATCCAAACACTGCCAATACCAGAGACAGTGCCCACATCAGTAAACACATGAATAGGCTAAAACCGAGAGTTGTGTTGGATCGGCCAGTCAGAATTTGCAGCCCAAGGTGCTGCTCAAAGGCTGTGAATGTTGGAGTAAAACTAAATGACGTCATGCTCGCTTCCAATCGAAACGAGAGTGGAATGACTTGTTTGGTCAAGACTGTGCGATTTGTAGTGACATTGTTATTTGGCACAGGTTCACTGACGTTGGTCCAAACATTTGCAAAGGCATCAATTTCAAAATAGCCGGTATATCGATCGAATGGATAGTCTATGGGGTCACCATTGTCATAATTGAACTCTACTTGCAGTGGCATCATTGTGTCTCCTGCCGAGTATGGAAATTTTTTCAACGATGAAAATCCTATCGTCGTATTGTACCTGTCACAGAAAAACGGTGAGTACTGATTGCAGTTTATATTAAATCCAATTTACAGCAACTGCCCGTGTGCATTAACCATATTCGCACTAGGTTCGAACACGAAATGAATCAGATATTTTTTCTCGTCGAAATCAACGTCCAGCAGTGAAGCGTTGGCCGTGAGAGAGATGTGTGATTGGGTGGTGTTTGGGTGGCTGTAATTAATCAAAATTGCTTCTCTACGAAATTGGTTTCGCATGAAATCATTCGTGCCTGAGAGCAGATCACAGTGTCTTACCTTCCTTCTCCCATGTAGACGTGCCACGTTGGGACTATTCTTCGCAAACAAAGAAAAAAAAATATGATTACCGCAGGTCATTCAAATGTTCGTTGTATTTGTTACGTACCAATGACGGCAAGTAAGATGAGGATGAATATCAGACCAGTCAGTAGCCTTTTCAACACTTTGCGTACCCGTGCCAGAGACATTTGTGTAAAAAAATAGTAAGGATCAAAGAGAAGAAAAAGGAAAGAGCCTGCATTTTTTTCCTGGCTGTCACTATTTGAGGTGGGGGGGGGGGAATGAGGGGGTTATCAGCGAGCATTCGTAGGAGAAGATAAATTGAACTGCCCCTTTTCTGGATGAGGGGATCAAAGTGGAACGGATGCACCCTAACCATACTTCAATTAAGACAAAGGACGAGTAGGGGATAAAGTTGACTGCAATAACAAAGACCGTTGCGCAGAAGTTGGAAAACTGTACTTTTTAGGATGCATCAATGGACAGCTTGTTGGGGCATGCCTTTTCTTTTTTTTTTATTTGTGGCGTTGGAATCAAAGAAATAAAAAAAAGGAGTCTTTTTATTTGAGAATGGTAATTGCAATGAAATTAGAAATTAGTCCAAAATTTCAGGGTATTCGACATGATAACTTCGGACAGGGCTGAAGAAATAAGGCTTCATCAGTTTTAAGTCATACACTTGCTCAATGTCATAACCACTGTTGTCGTCCCCACGGACAATACCATCCATGTACTGCTCAATAAAGATGTCACGAGCTTCCTGGCGCTCTGCGATTTGATTTTCGTTGACGCTAGTATACTTTTTCCAAACAAGCTTGTTATGACGTCCACGCTGAGTGCCTTTCACCACCAATGTCATAAAGAACCTCTCATTAGGCAAGGCTAAATCCTGAGAGTTGATTTGCAAAAATAGGTCGCCATCATCGTTCCTGCGCCATCGAAAAGTCCCAACAAACGTCTGACGTTTTCTCAGATACTTGCTCAGCCGTCTGACCACCACGATAGGCTCTGCAGTGGTGACATGCTTGACGACCGTACCATCAGGGAAAAAACGTAGATACCTATAATATGTCACCAGATGTACGGGCTGGTTCCAAGAGTTTTCTGATGACCCAGGGCGAATATAATGGCACGTTGAAATATACACTCCATCAAATCGGAGCCGTGGTCGTTCAATAAACATTTTCATCCAATGGCCACGGTAGTTCTCCTTCACATAACTCTCTTGAAGGCGCTGTGAAGCAGAGTGTGAAATACCAGGTGGTCGGTAAGCTTGCTCGCATAGGCATCGCCAGATCGTTGGCGATCTCGTCAATAGACAGAACTTTTTGCATACAACAGCCAATTCAAAGAACGTAGCCAGTGAGAGCAGAGTGGCATACTTCATAACGGTCACCAATATTTCGTCTGAATAGAAAAAAAAAGGATCCATAAGAAAAACGCAGCGCAGGGCGTACCAGTAGGTCGCACACTTTCGATTCCCTATGTGAGCGGTAGGATGGGAGAGCTTACTGGGTAGTTTTGCTAAAAACACCGGCCGGTAATCAAGCCTTGGTACTAGACTGAGGTCTTGCATCGAAAAGTCCTCCAAAAGTGCTTTAAATGGTTCGTGGCTGCTTGAATCCTTGCCTTGAATATACTCACTGCCGATTGGAATAATGTGCCGGAACTCGTCTGTCTTTGTGGCGAGGTCAATTTTGGCGGTCAATTTTTCGGTAGAGCCACCCTTGCAGTATTTATGATAATTCTTGTCCACATCGCTATCAATTCGAAACGCTTGCCGATAATGATCCAAGGCTGAAAGGCAATACAGCAAGACAAACATGGACAAGTTAAGCGGATGCGACGATTTTGTTGAAGCTTGGCCAAACAATTACCTTTACCCAATTGACCTTGACTCTCTAAATCGACTGCTTTGTCGTAGAGTTCAAACGCCGTAGTAGGTTGATATTGAGACTGTCGTTCAGGTTCATCAATTGTAAGTTGGCTGATGTCATTGACCAGAGCCTTGTCACAAGACGATGATGTATTGTCGTCAACAATGCTGTGATGGTCTTCGGTGTCAGCAGCATTAGTCTGTTGTCCAGAGTGCTGCTTAGAAACGACTTCTTGTTTCCATCTCTCTCTAAATTCATTTAGTTCTTGCTCTGAGTTTGGCGTTGGGATGGACATGTCTAGAGGAGAAAAGATGTCTTTTTTTTCAAAAAAAAAAAAAAAAAAAAAAAAAAAAAACTCGAATACGGGGCTTCCGCAGTTTTTATCTTTGCTGTGCCACTGAACTCTGAGTCTTGTTTTTCTTTCCCTTTAATTTCATCTCACAATGGTCAATAACAGTACGTACGAGGTCTAACGAAAAAATAATACAAAAATATGCACATTTTTCTCTATTTGCTTATCGCTCACCCGTGCCTTAAAAAAAGACACAGATGTTCCAACACTAGGAGTTCCAGAATTCCCAGCCCGAGATGGGCCACAACGTCTACCAGCAGCAAGCACTGGCCGACGTATCAGACACAAGGTCATGCTTGAACCTGGCCATTCACCACTGGATTGGGCTAGACTAAAGACCTCAGGCAATGATCTTCGAGTGAGTTCGATTTTAGCCCTTTCAAGAATCAATGAACTGTTATTAACACCGATTGCTAGGGTGTACCCCAACTCGCTAGATATACACTAGATGAAGTCAAGCTTCACAATACCATAGAAGATGCCTGGACTTCTATTCAAGGCAAAGTTTACAACATCACCCCCTATTTGAAATTCCATCCTGGAGGGGTGAAAGATCTCATGCGAGTGGCAGGACGTGATGGAACAAAACTTTTCAGTATGCGATGCACAACGACAACAAAGCTAAATATTGATATCGTTTTTTTCTTTCGTTTCAGTGTTGACACACTCCTGGGTGAACGCAGAATTCATGCTGGATGCTTGCCTAGTTGGTTTCCTTGTTCCTTGTCAATAAACTATACCCCTTTACTCGTTGTAGAAAGAGGTTCATATGCTGAAAAACGTAGCTGTGGATTAAATTGGCAGTTAGGATGCAATAACCAAGTTAGTGTAACAGTCGCCATCAGAAAGGGGTAAAGAAAAGTCACCTTCCATCAACATGGACATGTTTCAGGTATGCGTGCACTGGAAATTAGGTTGGCAACTTGGCGCGCGAGGTAAATATTGTTTTGTCTGTGAATGGGATTTCTTTTGTCTGCTAACAATTAATTCCTGTGCGCATACTATCACTAAAAATAATGTATCCTGTACCGGTACAGGCTTTTATTTTGGGTAGTTGTACCGGGTTTTGACCATCATTTGGCGAGTTTATTTTTGAGCTGTAGATAAAAAAATTGGCGGGCAAATCATCATTTGGGCGAGCCGCCGATTAGTTCAAACCCTTTTTCTTGTAAATGCAAGCCCAGCCAGTGTTTGATAGAAAAAAGACCACGTCATTTCAAATGACTGGCATTTTTGAACAGACAAGGAATTGCAGGCACCGTGATGCTGCTGCGGATGTTGAATTTCCCCAGCCAATTTTTTTTTCTACGTTTTGAAAAAGGGCGCGAGCCTTGGCCTAGTGGTCTTTTGACTGGCTAGGTGACCTCAGGATGTGGTTTCTAAGGATCTGAAGGTTGTAGGTTCAATTCCTGCTCCAAGCCATACCATCTTGTTAATTGGACAAAATAAGTTTAGCCTGGTTCTTGTACCCCTCTATGACGCTCCACGCATGGCCCCACTTCCTTGCTCTACTTGGTTAACAAGCATATCTGTCCGGTGTGGTGTGACCTCTGTTACCCTCACGTCTCGTTTGTTTAGCAATATTTCTGGCACGTTGAACAATGATCACACTTGAATAAACTTCTAGGATTCCGACCATGAGCCTTTTGAACATAAAAACTACGTTTTGAAAAAAAAAAAAGTGCTACACAGCACTTTTGAGTGACCAGATCATTCTGAAATTTTTCATGTGTGCGCAAATGTATGAGTGATGTTGGTATTGAAAAAACCAGATCGATTGGTGAACATCAACCAGCCAACTTTTGATCAGTTTCGTTTGGACACTTCGATTCCCCCAGCGAAAAACCGACCATTTTCATCAGGGGACCCCCAGGCGAACCGATTAAAAAATCACAGTGCGAACTTGCTCAATCAGATCACCCCAAATTTTAAAACATTTTCAGAAAACATATCAAAGTGGAATATTGCACAGGTGCAAGCTCTTACTGTATGAAATGTATGCGAAGGCTGTCGATCTCATGCCTGATTCACCGGTAAAAAAAAACGTTCAAAACGGCTCAGGAGCTCACAAACGGAGAGCGATTTTTCATTGGCTGGTTCACATTCCCCTTTTTCTTTTTTTTTCCGGAGAGGGGCGTTCTTCTTTTCGCACTCTCTTCTTTTCCTCATTGCCCATGGTTCGTAATCAAATCTTCTCTTGCATTCAGTTCTTCATCAACCCAATATGCACTTGAAAGATAGGTAATTGTTGAAACCAGCCTTTACGCAAATTGTGCCGGTTTGTACAATATGATTTGAAAAAAGCTCTTGCTCATGACAGTTTATTTTTCATTGCTTGACAACGATCAAGATGCTTCAATAATCTTGCTACTGCTCACCATGATCTTCCGTAAACTATGGTTATTCGCGTAAGACACGTCTTACTTTATGCAGTGTAAACTGTATGTTGGATTGTGCAAAAGATTTTGAAAGGTCTTCGTAGATCGCGTGTTTTCGTTCTGCCAATTCACTTATTTTTTATCTCCTTACGGTGATCAAATCAAACTGCCTTTTCCGCTGCTGTTACTGAACATCATGTCATTTAGTTATACGCTGCCGGTGTATATAAGAAGTTGTCTGCATTTTGTAAGCTGTGTGTTGGATGATGGTGGAGAAAAGGGGCCCTGCGTTGGATGATGCTAGGGAAGAAGCTCTGCGTTATCGAGCTATTCATTTTCTCTCGTTTCTTTTTTATTTTATTCGTCTAGTAGCTATCAATCAGTCGCCACCACTCTCGATACTGTTCACCAAGCTCTACAATGATACGCCGTCCTTGCGTGCAGGATACATTTTTCACCATGAAGCTGCACGTTCCCATAAAAACATTGTGCCACCTTGCATTCATATTCAATCCTCCAAACAGCGATCAACCCGCTACTATAACAGCTGCTACTTCTCATCATGATTTTCAGTTCCAGTATGCCCGTGCGTCCGTGATATTATGAAGTTATTTGTTGTATGCTGTATTAAAGAAAGGTTCTGGTTCATTCTTGTGTTTTACGATCGCTAATCGTTGATGGCACTTGACAGTAACCAATTTCCAGTACCATTACCTTCACCACTGCTGCTTCACATACCCTTACATATCACTCTCCCTATGCCCAGCAGGTTTTATCTTGTATTACACCGTAGTGTGCAGTAAGCAGTTGGTTGCTATCTGAAAGAGAAAAAAAATCCAGATGCAGGAATCGCTGGACATTTAAAAATTATGGGATCAAAAAATAAAAAGGTAGCTGATAAAATAACCCGCAAAAGGCGGGTATGTTGAGGGTCAAAAAACCTGCAAAACTGCTGGTTCCGTGAGGGGTTGGCTTTCCGTGAGTATTTGCGGGTTAAAAACCCTCAGTTTGCAGGGAAAATGAGGGTTTTCTGAAGGAACCCTCAAAAAAACCTGAAAACTTTGTGGGAACCCGCTGGTTTTTTCCACTGTGCCCTGCCCGGGTTCGAAAAAAGACCCATATTTAGACATAGCAAGAAAAGTGTAGTTTTTAAGCAAATACTTGCCTTCAAAGGGAATTTAAATAATTGTGAGCGATATATTTTTCTTTATATGGGTGATGGATTTTTTGAAAATATACTTTCTAAAAAAGTAGCAATTATACTTTTAGGAAAGTATATTTTCAAAAAATCCATCACCCATATAAAGAAAAATATATCGCTCACAATTATTTAAATTCCCTTTGAAGGCAAGTATTTGCTTAAAAACTACACTTTTCTTGCTATGTCTAAATATGGGTTTTTTTTCGAACCCGGGATGACTTGGTTTCCGTCCCCGCCTTGTCCGTTCAGACTTTGGCCATTTTCGCGCGTGTCCTGGAGACCAGTTTTTTTTTTTTAAGATGAGCGCACTTTGTCCTTCAAACGACATTCCCAAGCTTGAACTACAGCCTTTTTTTATATTGTACATCAGTTTTCCTTTCAGATTTTTTCTAGGAGAGCATTTGCGCCTCTAATTTTTTTTTCGAAATCCCCTGTACCTTTGTAAACCGTCACTATGTTTTTTTTTGGCTGCGCGCAGGTAGTTGGCCAGATGGCTCATACGATCTGATATCCTTTTTTGGGTTTTAAACCATGAATGATACAAGCATCTAGATAGAGCTTATATGAAATGATATTTTTCTGGAATAATACAAAGGCTTTATATGGTAGCGAAGGCGCATGATACACGAGGGAAACCAGAAAAAAGCGGTTTACAGCCAAAATCGATCTCCGTCGATCGGCCTCAAACTTGACATGATGGTAGAAGGTGTTGGATGGTGACCATGGTAATAATCTTAGCCTTGATAGGTTACAGTGCTCCTAGAAGCACTGCGATTATTCATTCTCGTCCAATTGACGGGGTTTCTTCATCAAATTGGAGCCTCGTCTAGTGCGACATTGTGTAGCATGCGCCTAAGTTAGGGTATAAAGCCTCCGGATTATTTCTTACTATAATCAAGTCTAGCCTGATCACCTAGAGATTCAATTCACATATCGACCTATTCAAAGTGCTCACAGCTAGAAACAGGTGTGAACAGTTTATTAAAGTAACTTTTTTTTATTTCATCCTAATTACATTAAGCACGATCTAGAATGATTGTCTCTTTCATAAGTCTTACGTCATGAAGAAAGAAATATGCAAGCTGAGGGAGATCTATTGTGTGGAGACTTGTGCTATAGAATTGGACAAGTGCACTAGTTTGCCCCGCACCTAGACGAATTGCTTACGCTTTCCATTGCTTCTTGTGTTTTCCCACTCCGAGCCAGCCCTTTTTAAGGCAACCCACTGGCTTTTTTTTTCTCCATGCTTGTTTTTTTAAAAACTCTCCACCCTATAATCCAACACCCCTGACATTTTGCCCATCATTATTGCCTATCATCTACTACTGCTATGCAAAATTTGACTTCCATCAGACAAGCCAGTCGTTGGCTGACATTTCTGTACTTTCTCCCCTCCTGTCTGACTTTGGCTGGGGAAATTTGTCTTTAAGCAAGTGTAGCTCACAAGAAAGTTACAGTACCGTAACCTCGAAAAAAAAATTGGAAAGTGTTCAAATTCCGCAACATTTTTTTTTTTTTTAAATGGTCCTCTTGAGTTGAATGGCCATATTCATCATTAAAACAGGAGTAAATGGGACCAAACTTAGTGTGAGAGGAGCCTAGTATATGAACTTTCTTCCATTTGAAAATGAGCTCTGGAAATATTATAGGGAGCAGACAGGGTATATGACAAAAATGGTGTCAAAATTAGTGAACCTCACCATCGCGTGCTTCCTCCTTTATTATCTATCACTGCTTTCAATCTCTCTGGCATAGATTCGATCAACTTGTTCCAATCATCCTCAGGGTTAAGATCATCCCAAGCTTTTTTAACCATCGGTCTGAACTTATCAAGCGTAGTTCCTGGTTTAAACTTGGCTGATACGCGGTTCTTCATTTTTTTCCAGAGGTTTTCAATTGGGTTCAGATCAGGCGACTGCGCTGGCCAGTCCAACTTCTCAATGCCATGGTCCTTTCTCCATTTCTTCGACAAAAGACTCCGGTGAGTGGAGGCACCATCCTCCATCAGAATAAAGCCAGGGTTCTCCTGCTGATACTTCGAAATAGGGCCCTCATAGGCGAGCTCCACAAAATCCTCAGACTTCGACTTGGTCTCGCGTTCATTCCTTCCGGTCTTGCGGAATATCGCCAAGTCAGT
This sequence comes from Hesseltinella vesiculosa, assembly GCA_002104935.1. Taxonomy (NCBI): domain Eukaryota; kingdom Fungi; phylum Mucoromycota; class Mucoromycetes; order Mucorales; family Cunninghamellaceae; genus Hesseltinella; species Hesseltinella vesiculosa. The sequence continues at coordinate 86,400 of MCGT01000003.1, read as the reverse complement.
TCGCTTTCCATGGGCTATACCTCCCCACACCATTATCGACGATCGATTGCTTCTGAAAGTCTTCAAAAGACAGTTTTCTTGGTAGCCTTCGTCCTTCAAACGCCATACGCGTACCTGCCTCGATTCTTCACCAATTTCAAAAGTCGCTTCATCGGTCCATAGCACGTTCTTCCAGTCTTCAATTGACCAGTTTCTGTGCGCTTTTGCAAATGCTAGTCTTGCTGCTTTATGTCTGTCGGTCAGGTATGGTTTTTTCTTTGCAACACGCGAATGGTATCCCATTCCATGAAGCTCCTTGCGAATCGTGCAGATGTGAACATCATTGAGTAGATTCACCTTGATGTCAGTAAGTGGAGCTCGCCTATTTTTTTTTACATACGACGAAAGGGCCCTTCGGTCACGGTCGGTGAGTTTTGGTTTTCTTCCTGAGCCCTTTTTACGTTCGAATGTGCCTCGATCTTCGTATTCGTTCATTATCTGGTAAATTCTAGAAGTTGAAAGCTGAAATTCAGATACGATTTCCTTGTTACTGCATCCGAGTTTTTTCATTCTGTAAACTTGGGCTTTAACTTCAGTTGATAGTGCCATGTTTGAGTGAAAAAAAAAGTGAAAAAGACACGTCTGATGACGTAAAAACCCCGTTTTATTTCCACGACACCTCTCACTGATTGGGGCGGAATTTGAACACTTTCCAATTTTTTTTTCGAGGTTACGGTAGAGGTCTGATACCTTGACCAAATACAGTACATATCATATACAAGTGCCCTGCAAAATCCAGTGACGATCGGTGGAGAATTTATTTTTGGCACACATTTAGGGTTCCCTGTGTTTTCGTTCAAAAATGGCCAGGGGACCCTCAGGGATTTTGAAAAATCATAAAAACATGATAGATCGGCTTTGAACTGATGGATCCAGTTCATTTTTTGTGTGGATATCAACAATGACATACACTAATGATGCTGCAAAAATCACATCGATTGAGCAAGATTGCCCAGCCAAAGTTTGAAGAATCATGAATTCCATTCTCCGCTCCCCCAGCTAAAAAACCGTCAAAAACGACACAAACCAGAAAAAAAGCGTTCTACAGCCAAAAATCGAGAGTACTGAAATCAAGCCAAAATCGATCTCCCCCGATCACCTTCTAATTTGGCATGGTGGTAGTGGGTGATAAGTGATACCCATGGTAAAAACCTTAGCCTTGATGGATCACTCATTGACCAGCTAGAGCCGTTTCCTTTTTTTTTTCTCGAAAAAAAAAGTTTCTCCGATCAGCTTCACATTTAGCATGGGGATAGTAGGTGACAAGTGATGATGATGGCTAAAATTTAAACCTTGATGGATCACTGGATGGTGATCTAGAGAGTAGGACAACCAGGTGGAATGGCTTCCCTAGGAATCGAACGCATATATGCGGGCTTTCAAAAAATTGGCAGGTCAATATGAAAAAAAAAAATCAGCAAAAAAAAAATGACATTTACTAGTTGAAAAAAGAGGGTCATAGTTACGGGGGAAACCAACTTTCCATAATAAGAATAGTTACTTGATTTAGTAACAAAAATAACTGTGAGCGATATATTTTTCTTTATATGGGACGTGGATTTTTTGAAAAAATACTTTCCTAGAAAGTGTCAATATCCCTCACAGTTATTTTTGTTACTAAATCAAGTAACTATTCTTATTATGGAAAGTTGGTTTCCCCCGTAACTATGACCCTCTTTTTTCAACTAGTAAATGTCATTTTTTTTTTGCTGATTTTTTTTTTTTTCTAATTTTTTTTTTTTTTTTTATATTGGCCTGCCAATTTTTTTGCTGATCTAGTGCTGGTTACTTTTTTTTTGAAAAAAAAAAAAAAAATCTTCCGATCAGCTTCACATATGGCATGGTAGTAGGCGATAAATGATGATTATAGTAAAAATATTAGCCTTGATGGATCAATCAATGACGAGCTAGACACTTTCAGCAAAAAAGTGTTGGGCAACTTGGATACAGGGCTAAAAACATACGAAGATTCACCCAAACAAAATAAAACGTTTAGCCCACAGTTTCAGCAAAAAAATGCTGGGCGGGTTGGATGCATCGCTAAGAGCAGTTTTTTTTTTGTACATCATTTTCCTTTCGGATTTTTTCTAGGAGAGTATTTGCGCCTTCAGTTTTTTTTCGAAATCTTCTGTACCTTTGTATACCGTCGCCGTGTTTTTTTTTTCCGGCGCGCTGGGTAGTTCATAGATCTGATATCCTTTTTTGGATTTTAAACATCGATGTTAAAGTTGTCACCGCAACCAATTCTGCCTGAGGACATTTGCCACACTCTTTTTTGATACGACTAAAATGGCCTCGGGAGACTAGGCTTGTGATTCTGTTTTATTGCTTTGCCATAAAAATCACAAGAAATGAAAAAAGGGGCAAAAAATAAGCCACGGCTCAAAAAAAATTTATGATACTGTAATTTTCACTGCTCGCACCACAGGGATTCCTCTTTCGTCAACGGGCACGACGTATCTTTTGAGTGTGTCCTCACGCACTCGATCTACGGCGGATCCACTTTTCTCGGGCTTGTCGTACTTGCCATAGCGCCAGGTACCAAAAGTATGCTGAGATCCGACACTAAGACTCGAGGTTAGAGCCAGTTTGATATCGGGAAGAAAGCTGTTCTTTATTTTTATCGGCGGTGAAGTGTAATTGACAATTGTTGAGTGGTGCAGGATTCAAGGCACGACACCTTTCAACGATTTCACATACTTTTTGTCCTCTTTTGTCAGTTGGGCAGAGCTTAATTAAAATTAAGTAGGGCTTTTTGGGTTGAACAAAAGGTTTTGTTTTATTTGATGAAGATTCTTGTGGGTTTTATACTCACAAGGTTGGAGAGTCAGGAATGGGCGGTGGTTGTTGGTCGGGTTCTATACGTCGTGGGGTCGTTCCTTACGACGTTTCGTTGTGATTACAGCCGCAGGGACTCCACAAGAATCGGTGGGACCAACATACCTTCTCGGTGGTTCATCTGTGACCCTGTCAACAGAAGAACCGGGCCGATAGGGTTGCGGGAATGTCGGGTCACATTTTTGGAAAAAATATGGTGGTCACCAGCCACGCTGACAATTTATACGGTACGCATGGAAAAGGAGGGAAAACTTCTAGGAATGTTGTAGGATAGGGAAAGAGATGTGAACGATGTTGAGAATGTGTTATAAAATAAAAGGGGCGGGTTCGCTCCTTTTGACGCTTGGTGGTAGTGATGACCACGGGTATGTTAAATACAAAAAAAAGAAAGAAAAAAAGGGTAACCACTCATATATTGGCACGTCTCACATCATCTTTCAGATTGTAATATCATCTTTTTGATTGTAATCCCCATAAATTCTCAACCTCTATTACAGCCTCTCTCTTTTTTCTAATCTGATTTTCGGAATTAAAAACTGTTTTTTTCGGTCTCGCTCATTCTTGACTAAGTCCATCGAACCGTTTTTCACAGGGACTCCTCGGGAGTCATTTGGACCAGAGTACCGTTTGGGTGGTTCATATGTGGTCCTGTCAACAGATGAACTAGGTCGGGACGGTGGATTGTATTTCCTAAACGGCTACGTTGTCCAAAGTAGGAAAAATGCGCTGGCGATCAGCCACACCGATAATATAAGATATAGAAATCACTTAGAAAAAAGCTAAAAATAAGGAGTAGGCGGCGGAGGGGCTTGGCGTGCACTTTTGAGCGAAAAAGATCGTGGCGGGCCTTGCTTCGCTGTGTAGATATGGCCAGTTGGCCACCACAGGGACAGCATGACTATATCGGACCAATGTATCATTCCTAATATAGAAATCGCAAGGTCGTGACCACCAAAAGGGTCAAGCGCAGACCACAGGCCCTGTCAATCAAGCTCCGCAAGGCTGAAACGTCAACCTTTCTGTGTACAGTATTGTAGCACCAAAAGAACGTATATAAGAATCATGATGAAATCGACTGCACTTCTTTCATTCAATTTAAATTGTCTTGTATGTCTTGTCTTAAAATGCCTACAACTGAATATGATCTTGGTTATGGAAATCCTGCTATCTTTAAGATCTATGATTTTATGGGCGCATCTGATTCCCAATCAGCTTCACCCTCTTTGGCGATTGAAAAACATCCTTTTGTCAACATTGACTACCAACAATCGCGCAAGGACCAACGCATGCTGAGCGCAATGCAGCGGTGCAAGATTTGGATTTGTGTGTACCAGCTGAAAATGTCGTACACAAACACGGCAAAATGCGTGAATGCGTCACGTAGCAGTTGCCACAAATATGCAAGGATGTTTGATGGCAACCCACCCTACGACTTGCTGGAGCAGTTTGGTGTTTCAGCGATGGCTGAAATTACCGCCCTACAGCCCATCCCTCAACCCCCAAGGATGGATCCAGCACTCCCTCACCTTTTTTGATCGTTGTTTGAGCAAGGAGGAGAAGCTCTAGTCCATGCACCTCTTTTTTTTTTCAAGAAAAATAAATGGTGTTTTTTTTTTTTGCGTGCACTGGAGATCTGGTTTGCGTGAGGGGAGACTGGGTTTGCGGTCTGGTTTGCGTGGCTGGAGAATCAGGTTCACGTGCACTGGAAATGCTTTGCGTGCAAATCAGACCTGGTTTGCGTGCAATCAATTTTTATTTTGCCTGTGAATTGGTTCTCTTTTGCCTGCTAAAAATTTTATCCTGCGCGCAATCAATCATCACAAAAAATACTGTAAATATCCCTGTTTGCTTTAGCATAAATAAAAGAGAAAACCATCATATACTTTATTCTACTCTGCCCCTGACACCCGTTTGCTTTAGCATAAATAAAAGACAATTATTATATACTTTATTCCACTCTGCCTCTGACATTAGATATCACATAATTACGACAAAGGGAACAGCAAAAAAAGTAGGCCAGCCCCAACTACACTCGAGGAAAAAAAATGATTCCAGCCGGGCTCGATCCGGCGCCCTCCTGTGTGTTAGACAGGTGTGATAACCAACTACACCATAGAACCACTTGGTATTGATAGACCATAAAAAGGATCTTGTCGTCAATTCGGTATTTCGGGGCGAATCGGCCGCCGTGATGCCGTACGAATATGATTGGTTTTTTCGTTTTCTTTTTTTGGGTTTTCTTTTTTTTTCTTATTCATTTTACTGTACCCACACTGTAAAGACCTGAAATTGTGGAAGTACCGTAAAAAGTCAACAGGAAGGAATAGCAAACTCTCGTTTAGAACCATTCCTTCAGTCCGAACCCCTTTCCTTACACTACCCACTCGTGCCGTCATATCACTATTGTGAAGTAGGTTTTTGGAAAAGGTTCGAAGGGGGGAATAGATGCAACAAGGCCATTAGTTGGCGATCTATGCGAAAAGGCTTACTGCCCCTATTCCTTAGCCACCATGAAATCAAGTCGTCCGTTCGTGGGTACGATTGCTATCGCGGACAAGTTGGTGAAATGTGTATTCGACTCTGGCGCCAGTGTGTTTGTCATTGGTGCCGGTCTGGTGAAGGAACTGGGTTTGATCCCCAGCGAAGACCGAATCGGCTTGGGCTCGTTCGAGGGCCGAACGGTCACTGATTGCCTGGTGATCCTTGACGTGCCAGTGAAGGTGAACGGCGCCGACCTTCCTGAGCGCATGTGCACTCAGGATGAGGGCGATCCCTCCTTGTGCTTATTGGGAATGACGTGGTACAGGCAGTACGGCGTCAAACAGGACCTTGGAAGAGGAGCTTAGTTTGCTTGCTGGAGCTTATGAAAAGTTTGATGACAAGCCTCCAGCAACATGCAGAGACCCGCAAGCTGGCTTTGCTGTCCATCATTTGAAACTTGATCGTGGGTAGCTGATACCGGTAAATTTCGAAGCATATCAAGCTTTGTACAAACGCGCAATCGAGCCTATGGATACAGATGTCACCGCCGAGACTCCAGCTGTGAAAACTCAACCGCTTACATCAAAACGCGGCCCTTACCGAGTGTATTCCGCAACTGATGTTGAAAAGTTAATAGATATGGTCACCACCAAAGGTATAAACGTATAAACATTTAGAAAATAAACATCCAGGCGGTGGGTAATGACCTGTTTTTTTTTTCTTTTAGGCTATACAGCGGCTGCAGCAGGCAGGGAACTTGGTATCAAGGAACGTACTGCTCAAGGGTACGTGGCTAAATTTTTCAAAGACGAGCAACAATGTGTGCCCATCCCAGGAATGTGTCATCGAAAAGGAGGCAATAGAAAGCTCTTTCAAGAACACACGGACTTCCTTGTTGCCTTTTTTGACGATGACCCAACCCACACATTGGCTGAAGCGAAAATTGCCTTGGAAGAGCAGTTTCCAATGACCATCTCTGCGTCTGGCCTGCGCGGCCACCTTCGCTCGCACTGCATGTTGACCCTCAAAAAGGTGCAACTCTTCTCAGAAGCAAGATTTTCACCAAGGACCATACAACTCCGATATGACAAGATCTTGGAATGGAGAGCTCTCAAGGACTTTGATTTTTCGACCAACTGCGCTTTCTTGGACGAAGCTGGTTTCAATCTTCACCTGCGTCGTGGGTTTGGCTGGGCACCCCGTGGTGAAACTCCCAAAGTCAAGGTTGCAGCATCCAAAGGTCCAAATATCACCATTCTTGGGGCAATTTGCGAGCTTGGCATTGCCAACCTCACCCTGCGCAAGCCAAATGTTTCTACGACAACTGACAAGAAGGGCAAGAAGGCAAAGGCAAAAGCCGGCACAAGGGCGGAAGATTTTTTGACCTTCATCGATGACGTTATGACGTGCCTTGAAAATGATGGCATCCGCAGGCGTTACATCATCATGGACAACGCCCGCATCCACAACAACGACACTGTCAAAGCTGTCATCAAGAACCGTGGATTCAAACCAATGTTCCTACCGCCCTACAGCCCATTCCTCAACCCGATTGAGGAAAGTTGGGCAAAATGCAAGGCAGGTGTGCGCCGGTCCCCCTTGGACAATCAAGACTCTTTGGCCCCAAGAATCCGCGAGGCTGCTCTCTCCGTGACACCAAGCGATTGGCAAGGATGGATCCGGCACTCCTGCACCTCTTTTTTTTCAAGAAAAATAATGGTGATTTTTTTTTTTTTTTGCGTGCACTGGAGATCTGGTTTGCGTGAGGGGAGACTAGGTTTGTGGGTGGACTTGGGCTTGGTTTATAAAAAGTAGGAGGTTGGACTAGCTTTTTATCCTCAAAAAGTTGAATGCTTATTTTGCTTTAAAAGATGAACGAGCTTTTATAGTTTTTAGCATCGTTTTGGGTACTTCTAAACGAATAATATGGTTACTCATCATGGCGATTAATCAACCTTCAGAAAGGTGAAGAAGCTGGTAGTTGTTCTTCAGGGCTTTCGAAGGAGGTCTACTTCAGAACCAATGGGCGTCGAGGAAGTCGGACCATGGGCTTGGCCAATGAGAGACGAGTGAGTCGGAACTTCAACTTGGGTAATGGGGCGGGAGGACGTCTGGGCTTGCTCCTCTCGACTGGGTTTCTTGACTGTGAAGAAGTTAGGTCGCTTCTTCCTTCGTTTGGCTCCGGCTGTGATTACGATGGGGACGCCACGCTCATCATAACGATGCTTTCTTGACTTGTACCTGATGGTTTGCCCGAAGATCTGGGCAAAAGTGGGCGCTAAACCGACAACACCCTCTTTCTTGCCTGACGTAGTCCTCGTGGGTCGTTCTCGGCAGAAAAGTCGCTATCAGAGAAGGTTGTGTGCGTCCTATTTTGTGCATGCATTGGGTTTTCTAGGTCGTCGTTCATGGATGGCTCTTCTTAAGGCATGTCCACATCAAAGGTTGCAGCAGAATCGGCATCACTTTCCTCTTGCGGGAGCATGTCGGTGTCCATCGTGAGGGTGGGGTTGTTGATCATGGGAACAGGGTGATCCATCATAGGTGTGTTGTCATCTGGAGGTTGGATGACTTGGCTGTCGAATGTGGAATGGTCGTCAAAAGCAGTGGAGATTACGTCGTCATCACCGAGGGAAAAAAAATCGTCGAGTTCTTGATCAGACCGAGGTTTTCAACTGCGTTGGTTCCTCCTCTCCCCAGATGCGTCGTTGTTGGATTCTGTAGGGAGTGTGTCGGTGGATGTGGCTTGAGGGACATGATCAGCTTGTGGTGGTTCGTGAACGAATTTTTCTGAATCGAGAACAGAGGATGAGTTGGGACGTATATGTGAGTTGTCTCGTAAGGCGCCGGCAGGCCATTTGGTCTGGGTAGCCGCAATGTCGTGCCAAGGCCTTGTTTCCATTAGTTCATCCAGGGCCCTTGCCTTTTAAGACGATCCTCATGAATCCAATCGGGTCGAGCAATACCACCAAAAGTTTCCAGTTGGTAAACATCCGTTTCCACGTTGCGTTGGAGGATGCGATACGGGCCTTCCCATTGGGGTTCCAAACCATATTTTTGTTCTGCACGCAGTAGCACTAGGTTTCCAACTTCAAATTGCACATGTTTTGTCACCTTGCACCAGCGGTCTTGCTCTTGGTCAGCACGGGTCTTCATCCTGAATGTGGCGGTAGCATGAGCTTGCCCAAGCTTTTCCATGGTTTCGACAGTTTTCCTTGCAGCCATGTCTCCATCGACGTCGCCAATGATATATGGTCGTGTGGGATCACCAGGGAGCACAGGGTCGCGACCATAAACCAAAAAAAAAAAAACGGTCTGTAACAGTTGTGGCGTGCTTGCGAATGCGGAGGGCCCAAAGAGCGGCATCTAGACTTTGGTCCCAATCATAGATCTGTCCACGAATATACTTGATCAACATTGACTTGATGGTGCAATTGAGGCGTTCCACCTGGCCGTTGGTGCGTGGGTGGTATGCCGAAGTGAAACGATGAGTAGCTTTCACACATCTGACGTATCTTGCTAACACTTGTGCAGTGAAGGCCGTGCCTCGATCACTAAAAATTTCTTGTGTGTTATCACGATTTCTTCGTAAATAAAATCAACCACGGCACCAACGGTGGCAGAGGGTGCAGCTCTTGCGATCGGCCAGTTGGTCATTGAGTCTATTGTCATCAGGATCCACCGGCTGCCTTGTCGAGTCGTGGGTAGTTCTCCAATAAAGTCCAGGTACCATCGTGCGAAGGGAGCAGGGATCTTCAGCGGATGCATTGGGGTTTTGTGGCCACTGCGTTGCGGTCGTCCAGCCAACTGGCACTCTTGACAATTTTGCAACCAGTCTTCAACTTCTTCGTGCATTTCAGGCCACCAGAATCTTGAGTCCATCAGGTGTAATATGGTGCGTTTTCCGGAGTGTCCTGCCATGTGGTGATATCTTGAAATTAAATCGGCTCGTCGCACAAAGGGGTCAAAACAAAGTTTTTTCCTTGATCTTGAACACGTCTTTGTCGGTTACTGTGAAGGTATGGCGTTTTTCGTCCAACTGAGCTAAAGTCACCACAAGTACTTGTTGTCTATCGTAAAGGTAGTAAAGAGGCCAGTCACTTGTTTGTGTCACCGGAGGAGTGAGATTCAAAGTATAAAGATATTCTGGGGTGATTTTGTTACTGTCAAGTGCCATCAACAATTAGCTATAGTAAAACGCAAGAAATGAGCATGAACATTTCTCTAATACAGCATTCAACAAATAACTTCATAATATCACGTACGCATGGACATAGTGGAACTGAAATGCATAATGAGAAGTAGCAGCTGTTATAGTAGCGGGTTGATCGCTGCTTGAAGGATAGAATATGAACGCAAGGTGGCACAATGTTTTTTTATGGGAACGTGCAACTTCATGGTGAAAAAGGTATCCTGCACGCAAGGGCAGCGTATCATTGAAGAGCTTGGTGAACAGTATCGAGAGTGGTGGCGACTGATTGATCGCTACTAGACAAATAGAATAATAAAGAAACGAGAGAAAATGAATAGCTCGATGATACAGTGCTTCTTCCCTAGCATCATCCAACGCAGTGCCTCTTTTGTCTATCATCATCCAACACACAACTTACAAAATGCAAACAACTTCTTATATACACAGGCAGCGCATAGCTAAACGACATGATGTTCAGTAACAGCAGCGGAAAAGGCTGTTTGATCACCGTCAAGAGATAAAAAAAAAAGTGGATTGGCAGAACGAAAACACGCGATCTGCGAAGACTTTCAAATTTTTTTCACAATCCAACATACAGTTTACACTGCATAAATTAAGACGTGTCTTACGCGAATGACCATAGTTTACGGAAGATCATGGTGAGCAGTAGCAAGATTATTGAAGCATCTTGATCGCTGTCAAGCAATGAAAAATAAGCTGTCATGAGCAAGAGCTTTTTTCAAATCATATTGTACAAACCGGCACAATTTGCGTAAAGGCTGGTTTCAACAATTACCTATCTTTCAAGTGCATATTGGGTTGATGAAGAACTGAATGCAAGAGAAGATTTGATTACGAACCATGGGCAATGAGGAAAAGAAGAGAGTGCGAAAAGAAGAACGCCCCTCTCCGGAAAAAAAAATGAAAAAGGGGAATTGAACCAGCCAATGAAAAATCGCTCTCCGTTTGTGAGCTCCTGAGCCGTTTTGAACGTTTTTTTTACCGGTGAATCTGGCATGTTCGTCCGAGATCGACAGCCTTCGCATACATTTCATACAGTAAGAGCTTGCACCTGTGCAATATTCCACTTTGATATGTTTTCTGAAAATGTTTTAAAATTTGGGGTGATCTGATTGAGCAAGTTCGCACTGTGATTTTTTAATCGGTTCGCCTGGGGGTCCCCTGATGAAAATGGTCGGTTTTTCATTTTTTTTAGCTGGGGGAATCGAAGTGTCCAAACGAAACTGATCAAAAGTTGGCTGGTTGATATTCACCAATCGACCTGATTTTTTCAATATCGCCGTCATTCATGAATTTTCACATTCCTTCAAAATCTCACATCGATCAAATCACTCAAAAGTGCTGTGCTGCGTTTTTTTTTTTTGTTCATTTTGAAAAAAATAAGGATTGCCATATTCAGCTTCCGCACAGCACCGTATGCAGTGTGCAGGACGGAATGTAGTGAAGTGGGTCAATGCCTGGGCCGTCCGTTTGACTTCAAATTTAAATTATTGTACCGGTTGTAGATGGTGAGCAGTGATGATGGACAAAATTTAGCTGTATTGGATCACAAAGTCGAGAATTAGAGATACGGCAAATCGCACTCTCACCAGCTCGTCCCAAGAATTGCCCAATAAAAACAACGTGAGGAATTGATCATGGCTAAGGCTGTACCAAATCATGCCAACATCACTTTACCATGGAGGACGACACTTTCAGTAAACTTTTCTTTCTCATAATTAATCAGCTTTTCCTTTCAGAGCTATCTTTTATCACACGGCTTTGCAATGATCAGGTAAGGAAATAACTTTTTTTTTTGACAACTGTAGGGTGGGTTTTTGTGATGTGCTAGTAACAAGGTATGGTGCGGCCGTTCCTTGATTTTTTATTTCTTGGATTTTTACTGTGCGGGTTTTTTGTTAGTCTCGACCGAGTCCTAACATTCTGTGTTGTGAAAACTCAAAACCCGCAGATTTTTTCCATTGTATTTAACGCTGGCATTGCCGTTCGAGCATGGCGCTCCAAGCGCGGTTGTCAGGGTCATCTTCCTGGGAACGAGAGAGACGGACCGGATGGAGTCAGAGTGGAAGGGCATACTGTATTTATTTATGGCAGGGGCGGGGCTAAAGTACCAATATGAGAACTTAACGTATGTACTAAGGCAGGGTTGGGACGCGAGCGAGAGGGAAAGAGACATACTGTCAGGGATATCAATCATGATACTGTATCGATGGAGAGGTGGTTTATACACAGTAAGGGAGGCGACCGATGTCCCTTCTTAGAGTATCATAGAAGGGAGAAGTGGGGCAGGTGGAGGAGAGCGTAAGGAGTCTGGGCGTGGTCGTCTGGAGCCATCGGCTCCTGGCATCGGCTCCTGCACAGCGGTGAAGATGAGCAATCCATCGAGCCTTGGCACACCATGATACGGTACATTATCTAGTTGGCATGGTATTTTTTTTTCACAGGGAACCCGCCTCGTGTGGCCAAAAATAATACTTTTAAAACTTAATGCTGTCATCTCTGTTAATGAGTCTGCTCCTAGGGAGGACGCTCGCTATTTAAATTCAAATCCTTCACAATTCGCCACAGTTCTTCCATCGTAGCGTCATCCTGTTTTTCTTCAATGTGCACAGCTGACAGTTTGGTGGTCAAGGTTTCCAATGCATCCAAAGGATTTGTATCATGGCCACTCGATGCTGAATGCATATAGTACTTTAGGATTCTTATCACCTGAAGGCAGCGTCAAAGGGAAAACCAATTAGGATGAGAGAGGGATGTAATAACTGTTGAAGTGAGGAATACCTTCAACACCTGGCTCACAAATTCTGGATATCGGGCAGAATTGTTTCGACATGGACTTTGCTGGAGTAATAGATTGAGTCGTGACTGAGCTAGCTGAAGCGGTGTTCGTTTGACTGCGCGGTGTCTTGTGGGGATGATACTTTTTCCATTGCCATTGACAGGTTGAAGTGGCGGATAGATATAGGCGCCTGAAAGAAGAAAACACGCTCAATAAATCCAAGTGCGCTTCCATGTCCACCGATCTTCTCCTCATGAATGCCTTACCAGCATCTAGTAAAGTTAGGATAGTTTCGACGTTGTTTGATACGACGGCAAGGTCAAGAGGAAGATTGCCGATAATGTCACCTACTGGATTGTTCACCGAGGCGCCGTGTTCAATCAAGAGACGGACAATGGCTGCATTGCCAGCCGCACAGGCCACTAGCAAAGGGCTTCTTAGTCTGCTGTCTCTAATCAAATCTAGGTTGAGAGGTGGGCATGTTGTTTCCAAGAGTTGCTTTACTAGAATAAATGTAGCATTAGCGCATTAAGATTGAAATAAAAGCATTGAAGCAAATACCTGCTTCTACATCATTTTGACCGCAGGCTATCATGAGTTTATCAGCTTCCGATTTGTTTAAGATTAGATTTTTGAGCTTGGATGTCGCCGCTGATGGTTTCTGTGGGTGCCTTTTTGCTGATTTAATTGGCTTGTGTAGGATATCGTTGGGAGTTCGGGCTGATGCACTATTGTCCGATTTCATTGCTAGGTAGCGTTGTGTAGGAAAAAAAAAAGAGCGGAGAAAAGGGAGGCTGTTTTCTTTTCAGTCTTAAAATAACAAGATGCCAGTCTCATCTACTGTAAGTGTTCATTGGACTGTATGAGGAACTGAATTTGTTATTTTATATAGGATAAACTCTCGACGATCAATCAGGTAATGATATTATAGATTAGATCAAAATAGCTGTGGCGCAAATTGCTAATGCTCTTGGAGCAGGAGGAATGCCTCTTGCGGTTTATGAAGCAGCCTTTGACATATCAAAAGTAAGAGAAAAATAAGAACTAGGCAGCAATGTCTTTGTTCAAAGGATAACTTCACTGAGGTTTTTTTTTTTTTTTTTTTTTTTTTCCTAACAGTGGTGATATGGATGTGGTGATTGACTACTACCATGCGGCGACGATTCCGCCTGATCTGGCTAACTGGGCGTTTCAACTTTTGAAAAATAATCTGTATCACCTGTATACGCGATCGAATTTAGGATGGGATGAAGCAGCAAAAATGACCGATTTACAAGCCCCTGAAGCGCGTTATCTAGTGGCTCGCTCAGCACATGATCCCTCTGACCTGAAAGGGTTTTTGATGTTCCAAATGGTCCTGGAAGAAACTATGGATGATGATGTGATGGCCGAGGTTGCGTACTGGTAAGCTCAAGGGTCACACTTGTTGACGCGAGCGAAAATGATGAAACCGCTGCTTTTCTTTTTCCAGCTACGAGCTTCAGTTGGAAGAACATGCAAGGAGCAGAGGGTTGGGAGAGTATTTGATGCAGCTGCTTTTCCAAATTGGGGATTTTTGGTGCATGGACAAGGTGATGCTGACGGTTTTCAAAGGTAAGGTGTGCAAAGGTTGGATTTACAGTCAACTCTAGCCAGCTTTTTTAAAGACAACACCGGGGCTATAAAGTTTTATACCAAGAAAATGGGGTAAGCAAATGTGATTTTTTTTACTATAGGCTAAAACTAAAAACCCATTAAAGGTTTGCTTTAGACGAAATATCACCTTCAGCATGTCTGTCAGCCAGAATGGCAAAGCGATTTGACTACGAAATTCTCAGTCGCCCGTGCCACCCTTGGTCGCCTTTGCATCCGCAGAGACAAGCCACTCCGAACATCTAAAAGAAAAAAAAAAGCTTGCTGCATTTTTTTTTCCTTCTTTATCTTCATTGTACATACCACATATTCAATAAATCAAAATGTATTTGATGTATTATTTAGATAAGACCGGCAAGCGTGTCTATACTCTAAAGGTAAGTTATACCTTCTTGCAACAAAGCTTTGTACGTTTGCTCATATTGATCTCTTCGATCGCTTTTGTTTTAATCAAATAGAAAGTCGATCCCAGTGGCAATGCCACCAAGTCTGCACACCCTGCTCGATTCTCTCCCGATGACAAGTTCTCTCGACAACGTGTCACCATCAAAAAACGATACAAGATTTTGCTCCCTCAACTTCCTGTTCGCTCATTGTAATGAATCCTGCCGTCTTTTTTTTTTTTTTTTCATTTCTTTGTCTTCATCTACATTCATCTAAACAATGTCTGTGATCCATATCCCCTTTTCCCACTTTCTTCTCTATTGCTTTTGTCATGAAAATAAAAAAAAATAGACATCTCTTGTGCTGCACTGAAAAAGGAATAATTCGGTGGAAGCTGGTTGTGAGTTTTTTTCTTTCTTTTTTTTTTTTTTTCTTTTGCGAAATGGCCAATTCCAAGTATGAGTATGTGCGACATTTTGAAACAGATGATAGCTTGTTGCCCAACACATGGATTATTATTCGGATTGACGGCAAGGGTTTTCATAAGTAAGCAAAAATCAAGCCAATGGGCCTAGTAACAGAATTGACATCCTTTTTTCTTTCGGCCTTCACAGGTTTTCACAATCCCACAAGTTTAACAAACCTAACGATCGGCGAGCCATTGATTTGATGAATCATTGCGCCAAGGCAGTCATGAAAGAACTGCATGATATTATGCTCGCGTATGGCCAAAGTGATGAATTCAGGTAGCCTCACTTTCTATTATTATTATTATTATTGCTTGAACGTCACTTTGAAACTAGTTTTGTGTTTCCAAAATGGTCGAATCTTTACTCGCGACGAGCTAGGTACGCACAATTTAACTATTTATATAGCATAGCTGCTTATCTTTTCACTCTATGTAGCAAACTAGTGTCAACGGTGGTCAGTATCTTTACCGCCAACTACGTACTTGCTTGGCCTCAATTTTTCGAGAATGTATGTTTGGCTTATGCACCTAGCTTTGACTCTCGAGCTGTGTGTTACCCTTCTGATCAGAACTTGCGTGATTACCTGGCATGGCGGCAAGCTGACTGTCATATCAATAATTTGTATAATACCACGTTTTGGAGCTTGGTGCTCAATGGCGGCAAATCAGAACAAGAAGCCGAAAAGGCCCTATGTGTAAAAAATGGGCACGAATGAATGGGACAACAAACGAGTCTCGCTCGCTCATTTTCTTCTTGCTCCCATGCCGATATAGGGGTCTTTTTCCAAGGACAAACACGAGATTTTATTTTCTGACTTCCAGATCAATTACAACAACGTCGAAGCGATCTACCGTAAAGGATCAACTGTGATTCGCTTACCACAGGAGGTCACATATGTCTCAGCAAAAACAAAGGAGCTTGGTACCCGCATCAAAAAGATACCAACGGCTGTTTTTGAGGATATCATTAGCCCAGAGTTTTGGGACAAGTACCAGCTGTTGTTGCCAGATACGAAAGGAAAATAAAAAAATTTAATGATTCATGCAAACCATATCAGCGGTGGCTTGTTGGCATCAACAAATGCAAGAACACGGTTGGTGTTTTTTTTTTTTTTTTGCCTCGTCTCATTTTCCGCCATTTTTTTATTTTATTTTATTCGTGCACAGGTTGTATTGAGTATATTATTATGAGCAAAATGGAACAAGATGAGCCTGGTGTCGAACATCGCGACCCAATGTACTTTGGCTACTATGCTCAATTGCAACATCAGGTAAAGAGGCAAAAAATAAACACTCCATGATGGCTCGTTTAGTTAGCTTAGGACTCTTTATTGATAGCAAAACATGTTGCAAGACACTGTTAGAACGTCAACATACAGATCTGCCATTTTACTAAATGGTCCACAATGTTTCCAAGATAAGCTTGTCATGGATGTGGGAGCTGGCTCGGGCATCTTGTCTTACTTTGCAGCACAAGCCGGGGCTGAACATGTGTATGCCGTCGAGGCTTCAGCCATGGCCAAAAAGATGGAAAAGCTCGTCAAGGATTCTGGTCCCGGTAAAAACGAGTTTATGCAAGGCAAAATCACAGTCATCAATGGTAATGAAATGTAGGCGCTGCTATGAATATAAATGTGTTATTCACATGTCTTCATTTTTATATTCTGCGTAGCCAAAATTGAAGATCCCAACCTTCCTATCCCTCAAGTCGATACAATAGTGTCTGAGCCTATTGGCGTGCTTCTTTTCCACGAACGCATGGTAAGGCACTGACTCGTCAACGAAAACTGAAGCACTTTCTTTCCTAGCTGGAAAGCTATGTGTATGCACGAGATCATTATCTGAAACCAGGTGGCGCCCTTTTCCCCTCCAAAGGAAGCATTTATTTGGCACCCTTTACCGATGCTGGTCTCTTTACAGAAACAATGGCAAAGTCGAGATTCTGGTAAAAAAAATGACTAGAGTGTGGAAGGGAATTTATATCGTGGCGACTCACGTGATTTATTGTTACAACCGTTATACCTTGATGGATAAAAGGGAACAAACCAATTTTTACAACGTGGACTTGTCATCCTTGTACCAAGATGCTAAGAGGGAAATGTTTGGCATGCCTGTTGTAGGTCACTTTGACCCCAATCAGCTGATGACAACGCCTACGGTTTTGGATACGCATGTGGTTGACTTTGCAACTGTGACAGTGGAACAACTGAAAGATATCACCATGCCTATTCGTTGGACTACCAACTACACTGGACTTATGCATGGCGTGGCAGGCTGGTTCGACTTGTCGTTTGCTCCCCCTCCTTACGATCAATCGACTCTTGATACCTTAACGGATGAACAAAGGCAGCTGTTGGCAGGCACCACCATCGACATGTCGACATCTCCCTCGGCCGATAGAACGCACTGGCAACAAGTACGCTTCTTGTTCAAAGAACCTCTGGCTGTTAATGCAACGCAGCAAATTCACGGCTGGATGCGCTGCATCGTGAATGAAATGAGAAGTTATACTATATTTGTTGAACTGGCAATGGATGCCTCATTGCTGTCTGACGCTGCACAACTTGATACCTCAAAGAAGAGCAATGGTGACTACACCTTTGCGGCAATATCCTGTCACCGACCTCTTGTTCGACGGGGTGTTTGGGAATTGCATGAACAGACGTACAACTACAACTACAACCCCGATGTCACGCAGCCAGGACAACAAATCGAGTATAACTGCCTGTATCAGCCAGATTCTCTCATGGATACGTACAACGATATGGAATAGGCATCTCCTATTTTTATTTCAAGTATTGTTTACAACAGTTTTGATACGTATTTGGTACATTGTAGTTGATGATTAAAATGCAGACATTTGTTTTAGAGTACAGGCCTTGCTACATTTTATCAAACAAAAGTGGTGTGACAGTGATTCCCAGTTTGGGTGTCGTCCGAGAGCAAGGAATGGACGTCAGGTTCATGATGGCCAGATGAATGAACGTGACGCAATTCGGGGGTCAACTGCGAAAGCAAAATAGTGCTGGATGATCGGCGGCCGCCCGAGGAGTGGATTGTAAGATGTGAGCCTCTTTGCTTGGCACGGATATATTGTTTCCATGGCCTGTCGTCGTCTTGTTGAGCGCCGTCTAGGTCAGGGTCGCTGCGACCAGAAGCGGTTGCAACGATAGGAAGGCGAACGGCAGCAAGCGAGCGCTTATTTTCCCACAAGGCGAGCTCATCGACACCACGGCGGCGCTCAGGATCTTTCCAAATGGTGGCTCTCGGAACGAGGGTCAACGATGAAGTATCGATTGGTATAAATGTAGATGGCACTCGTGTAACAGATTCAGGCAACTGTGTTAGCGGCAAGGACACCACCAGTCGAGGAGGCTTTGCTCCGGTAACTGGTAAATATGGATTAGGAGGGCATTGTGGAGGCGGAGGTTCTGAGGATGAAGAAGGGAGGATAGAGCGAGTCGCAGGGAAGGAAGATGGTTGCTTGAATCTTCGATGGAAGAGATAAAACAGCGTGGCGATGATGGCCACCATGGCGAGAAGACCCAGAATGGCAAAAATAAACAATACTGGAAAGAGAGGCTGCCATAGGTGAATCCACACTGCATCGACAGCATGCGAAGATGTAGGGATAAAGGTGGACGAGGGAATATGTGGTACTGTAGTTGTGTATTGGGTAGTGACAGTGACCGTGACAAGGTAACTTTTGGCTAATGTGCTGGTCGAGCTGGGTACTGGTAGGGTATCATTGTTCATGCTGGCAAATGCTTGGAATGCACAAAAAGACGTAATGAAGAAAGTACAGATGAAAAAGAAGTGAAATTGGGACCGAGTATGACGAACAAATAAAAAAGGTAGATTCAAAATCAAAAAGGAGTGAAAAGGGTAGATACAGGATATATTTTTAATGGCGACCAAAGACTGATGGCGACACTATGGGGCTAGATGGGTTGAAAACTATGTCGGCGGGTCCCTTTTTGCATTTGGAGAGGGGCAAAGGAGGTCAAAGAAGTTCAGCCTGCAATAACAATTTTTCTTAGAGGGATCTACATAATAAACTCTTTATTGTGAAAATGAAGGAGGGAATGTACAGGGTAATTTAAAAATACAACAGAAGGCTGTTAGCTGTTGGAGCTGTGCTTTTCCAACGGATAACGGCTGGGAGTGGAGGCACCAGAGGAAGAAGCGGAAGAGGATGGAATGGCAGTGGCAGACTCCATGGGATGGCCAATGGTGCCGATAACATCAGTATGTTCCTGCATTTCTTCGCGCATCTTAGCATTCGACTTTTGATATATATCTCGACCAGTGGGCTCTAATTCATGCAGATGAATGGACCCAAGGTCTTTTTGCTGGAAAATGTCAAGCATCACAGGCTCTTCGATCAGATCGGGCACACCTTTGATGACGGTGTGCTGATTGGACGCTATCAACTTGCGGATGTTTCTAAAAGGGCGTTGCTTTTTCTTCTTTTTCTTCATGGCGACAGCTATATCGGTGGAGGCTGTCATGGTTTCACTGACATTGGCATGCTTGGAAAAGTCATCACCTTCTTCGGTGCTGCTTCCCGAAGATGAGCGACGGGGGGTATGTGCCTCTTCCATCGGCAGATAAGCGTAAGCACGTTCGCCCATTTCCGACAAATCGGTACCCATAGCCTCGGCTTCATCGTCCAATCGCAGTTTCAATGAAGGGAACAGACTGATTACTAGCAAAATGAGGTACCTACAGAAAAACCGAAAGGTCAGCTGCACTTTTTTTATTCCTTAAAGAGAGACTTACGTCATGACAAATGACCAGCCAGAAACAGCAACAATACCAAGCAGTTGAATAGGCACTTGCATCCAATTACCATCAAGCCAACCACCGATTTGGATCTGATCAAGAGGCGTGCCATCAGGGTAACCGAGGGCAATGACGGATTGCTGAGCGAAGATGCCAGTCAAGACCAGGCCCACGAGGCCACCAATGTAATGCACAGCAAAAACATCGAGAGCATCGTCGAATCGGTACTTGTGTTTATAATGCAAAGCAAGATTGCATACAGAGGAGCCAAAAAATCCAAAAGCCAAAGATGCGCTTGGGTATACAAAGCCAGATCCTGGGGTCACGGTAGCAAGTCCAGCCACAGCACCTGACAAAATAGAGAAAGGAGAATAATGTGGGTGGGGTTGAATCAATAGAATGCACTTGCAGTTTTACCGGTGCATAGTCCAATGATACTCCATTTTCCGTTGCGACGATAATCCATGAGTACCCAAACAACGGCACCCACACAGCCAGCCAAGTGAGTACAAATAAGTGAATTTACACTGCGGGCATTTGCAGCTAAGGCGCTACCAGCATTAAAGGCAAACCAGCCAAACCACATGAGAGCCAGTCCGAGGAAAACAAATGACACGTTATGAGGGGTGTTTGCATTTTCATTGTAATCGCGACGTTTGCCAAGCACCATGGCATAAGCCACTGCTGCAAGTCCACTAGAGCAATGCACAGTAATACCACTATTGTAAAAGAAGGGACTGAGTCTAGGAACTATTTTCTCATTAGCAACTTACCCAGCAAAGTCCATGACCCCCATGATGGCTAGCCAGCCTGTGTTACTCCATGTCCAACACGTGATCACATCTGAAGAAATAGGTGTCAGTTTCCTGATTTGGTGTGGCTGTCAATTGTTTACCATAAACAAGTGTTGTCCATAAAAAGAGAAAAATAATGGCAGGGCCAAGCTGTCAAAGGCAAAAGAATTAGGGTTGTAATTTCTTTGGGCAAGTCATGGTCGAATGAAGAGCGGTGCTTACCGACATGCGCTCTGCTGCTGAACCAAAGGCAAGAGCTAAACGTGCAAAAAGAATGATCAGTCTACTGTATTCCATGTAAAATGACAGTGGAAGGACCTACCAGGTGTGATGCATGCAAACATGGCCTGATATACAAAAAATGCGGAGGATGGAATTGTGTGGGATGGCAACAGAGGCTCAGAGCCAACATTACGCATGAGAAACATGTCTAAATAAATCGTGAGCGATTTGTCATATGAAAATCAAATGAGTAGCTTACTTGCATCACCAATGAATCGACTGCCTGTTGGTGAAAATGTTAAGGAAAAGCCAATCAGGTACCACTATTGAAAACAAGTTAGTCATGCCCAATCTGCTACTTGTCAGCTTTTACCTGGACGGACACCACACCCACTGAGATCAAACAGAGATACATTAATGACAAGGCATTTTTAGCTCGGGCAAGACCCGCGTAAAAGAACCCCAAGGCTGGGCACTGCCATAAATGTTATCAATAATCTGGTTGTCTTGATAAGATATTAATGATTACCATCAAGAACACAAAACATGCTGATATCATGACAAACGCTGTGTCACCTTTATCTACTTCAGTCATTTTGGTTATTTGTATGAAATATGCTGAAAAGAATGAAAAGGGATCTGGACAGAGTAGAAAAAGAGGATGCAGGAAGAAAAAAAAGAAAGAGATGTAAAAATAAATGTGCAAGAAAGTGATACATGCGCCTGTAGATAACGATTCCCTATTTCGCACTATCGCAGATTGATAACGCTTTCGCTCCGTTTATCAACGGTTATTCCTTGAAATGAAAGTCACAGATTTTTTATCCTCAAAGTTTACGTCCTCCTTTTTCCTTTCCTTTATATTAGTGTAAAAAAGGCAGATCACAGGCGAAGTAAGTTTTCAACACAGACCCACCTGATTCCAGTGCAGGCAAATCTGAACAATAAAATTAGCAGTCTATCAATGATCATAAATTATGCCGTAGAAGCATACCCTAACGTGGAGAAAGCGCATTTTTTTAAAACCACTAAGCAGCGTTCATCATTAATTGATTTGATTGGCTTAATAGCGCGAACGTACGTAAGAATATAAAGCCATCAACTTCAATGGCTTGTCCTTCGATTTCACCGATGCAAGCAACCGCAAGGGACACCCGAGCGATTATACATCGATCTCAACGGGTACATAACAATTACCAAATTACAGTACGGTACCGGTACAATAAAAAACAAAATTGTACAGAGCCGCAAGCATGGGCGAACTTATGAGTCAGACAGTAGCTCGTAAGTGCATTTTGTCGGAGGTTTCTTTTTTTTCGAAGCATTATATGAAGGATGATCAATGTTGAGTTTAACAGATTTAAAACTGTAAAAACAAGCACAGGAGGAAGCAAAGTATTGATCTCTCCCTCACTCTCGCTCTCTCTTTCCACATAACAACTAACGAAATCACTTTCCATATTTTGTTGCTGCTTGTGTGACAATTTTTTAGTTGTAAAAGCTATCGTTGATGACATCAGTGGTCATAGCATTGATTTCATCCGACGTTAAGCCTAACAGTTTGGCAGCACCAACAAGCGCGTGTAAGGATTTCTTGAGTAGAAGGGTACCTGCATTTTTCTTTTGGTCATCCCAGGAGGAAGCAGGAGCTGGAGGTACAGGTGGCTGAACTTGATTATTTTTTGTAGTGGACATGGAAAGAGGCGTGATTTTGCCAAATGAGGCCGAACGAACAGGCGTTCTCGTGCGTGACTCTGGATATGCACCTGGGACGTGTTGACGTTGGACATCGTCATCAAGAAATGGTGGAGGGTGTTGTAAGGATTTGGGTAAACTAGGATCGACAGAGGTCATAACATGAAAAGGGGGGCGTCGCATAGTATTGGCTGCCGAAGAGGCACCAGGAGGTGGAGGGGGTAAACTGGCTTGGAGCATGTTGGTCAATTCTTCCAAAGCTTGTGAATGGGCATCCATGAGATTGGGCACACTGGGAACGGTATATAATGGATTCCAGGACTGGTCATATTCTTCATCTAACTCTTGCTGTAGGCTAGAAGGAATGTAATTAGACGGTTCAAGTGTTGTTTCTGGCCCAGGAGTCAGCGTATCAGGGTTTTCGCTCCAATGTGCATAGTATTCGTCATCTGAGTCGCTGTCTTCTCCTCGAGTATTCGAATCTACGTTCTTGTCTAAGTCATTCCTTTGATCCTCATCCGATGACCATTCACCCCAATATTCAGCCGAGGCATCCTCATCGACTTCAGGCTGTTCAAAAAAAAAAAAAAAACGAGGAATAAGGTTTTTTTTTTCTGGTTTTGCCTCTTGCAAGTACTTTACCTTGTGGGGTTTACCGGTCTTTTTGGTGGTGATATTCAGCAAATATTTACGTTCTGCTTCTTCTAATGTTGTAGACCAGGTAGACTCAATGTCCTGCCATTCTTGCAGAGGAATCTGTTTTGTGTTTTGGTACTTGAGTTCAGGTTCTTCCTCTTGCTGTTGCGGGGTATTTTCGGCTTTGGTTTGCTCTTGCTCCAATATGAGAATGACCAAAAAGACACTGTCGTCTTGTTGCTGAAAAGGTATGACGACATGCATAGTGTCGGCATCGAAGCGCTTAAAATAAACAGGATTCTGGTATACATCATCGCCCAAAGCTTGGTGCCTGCGGTGGGAAGTCTGCCAGAGCAGTTCAATCTGTTCTGGGCATTGGTCTTCCTGCCATTGGATAATGCTGTTCCATTCATCTGGATCGGAGTGACTCACTGGATGTAAATAAAGAATCCGCTGTTTCAGAGCTTCAGAAGCTAGTGGTACCAGAGCTGGAAAGTGATGCTGCTGTCGTAATTCAAGTATGGAATAGGCTAATGATCTTGCTAAATGTTCATTGGCATAGTTGTCAATTGCTTCCATACTTGCACTTTTTTTTTTATAGGTTTTCCGCTTTTGTGAAAGTGTGGTTGCTTTTTTCTTTGAGCTGTGAATAAATACTTTGGTGGGTGAACCAATCGGAAGAACCCCTAAATCATTACAGTGTACGATAAAGAAAAATCAGGCATGTGCGAATCCATTTTGTAAAAATCAGTGATAATATAGCTCCAACTCTCCAGGCTCGGTATTCTGCAAGTTATTGCTATACTGTCACATTTCAGCTTTCAGTGCAATCAAACCAACTCCAGAGCGAAATTCAGAGCCAATCTAAAAAGTTCCGAAAAATTCCTATTTTTTTTCTTGGCAGCATTTCGGATCACTGCATGTATTCCACAATTTGACTTTACAGCTTCCGTGTGCCCTCCGATTTACTTTTTAGCGAACTAGGAATCAAGGTAGCACTTCGCCCAACTGGTTTACCTGTTATAATATTTTATTCTGTCCAAAATCCAAACCCTGATTCCTCCAATCGATGATGGAATCTGGCATGGCACAGTATCTTCAGTGTTGATTGGCGCGCAGGATGAAATCTTAACCAATCTGTTTGGTTTTGGGCTAATGTCACTAATGAAAAACCTCGTGTCGGTGCCATCCATCAATGTGCCAGCTCAAAAATTTATTCATGTTGAATAGGTACATTCACGCCTAGTGACATTCTGGCGACCCTCCAGATTTTGAACTGCCGCTGGACATGCCTACACAAAGTTGGCTACCATCCTTTTTTGGTTTTTGCTCGATATTGCAACATTGCAAACCATGGGCACCCAACGCTACATGGACCATGGCTACGTGATCCATATATGAGTGATTTACGCACGTTAAAAAATGGAGTATTCATTCACACATCACCTGTTATTCCATTTTTTTTAAATTGTATCATCCCAGCGACCCTAGACCCAGGACGTGTTTTTCACCTTTGATAGTGAGGAGACCGCATTGATCTGATCATTGGAATGGAAGAAAAGAGGAAAGTCGTCACATTTTTCAGGTGGTCCGCTAGGCGTGCTGATTTTTTCCCCATTGTAGACCTGTGCCGCAAATGAAACCAAGCACATGGCATCATCATGGGCGTGACAAAGACCTTAACCACCGCATTCCATTGATCCTCTTTGGTGATTGTCTTAAGGGCCGGAAGATGGTCGCCCCTTTGAAAAAGCAACTCCCTGGCCCATCTTCCCTGGGTTTCAACCAATTGGGAGGCTAGCAACGGCAGGGCAAGCTTGCTGTCATCTTGCTAAATGAGTTCAAAGCAAGCAAGGTAGGTAAAAAAAAGCATGTCAACAGCAACGAGGTGACACATTGTTTTCTTCAATGCAGCACTGCTCTGTGTGCCATGACCCAACCACGAACTCAGTCACGAATGGTAGCAAAGTTTATGGACTTTTTGCGCTGCAGCTCTTGTACGGTCATCTTTGACCGGGATTTGATTGGGGCCTGTAGCATGGTATCCATTGGCCAGCACTTCTTCCAACACAAACAGCGTCCTCTGGCCATTTGCTCGCGCCGACACCCTCCAATCTCTCCTGTCGCTTAGATTTCAAAGACTGCCAGTGTTTAATGCTTTTATCCGGTAAGCGGTGCTTTTAGCCAACGCTTGACACAAGACCTGATTGGTAACGGAGTTTCTTTTTTTGCCATAGTGGAACGAAGTTTTCAAAAAGAAAGGACTTCCCTGCTTGTTCTCTTCGCACTTTCCATTTTATGTCTTGTTTGCCTGCCTGGATCGCTAAGCAACAATGACAACATCTGATCTTGGGCAAGCACTAGCAGAGCACTTCCAAGCAACTTTGCACTTATCTCACGTTGCGTTGGCACTTGAATGGACAATATTGACCCGCTTTATTGTGGGCGTGATGGTGGCGACTTTGCTATCAATTGTTTATTTGGTGTGGACGTTGCGAGATTCACAACAGCCTTTACATGTGTGGGAAAAGCTGAATAAGCCTGTGATCAAACTATTTCGACCAAAAATATTTGCATTCCTACTGCGCGGTGTCAATCCTTACGTTGGTAGCATCGGTAACATGGATCGTGATAATGAAATTCTCTGACCACCCTATTTGTTTTGTTGTTCTTGAAGACATTCGAATTTCGACATTTTCCAAAGGGTTTTGTACTGGGATTATGAGAGTAAGTTGGGCGGAAACTTGAATAGATTTCTTACTACATGCATAAAATAGGACAGACACAAAAATCGCAACCCTTTTAATAGGTATTAAAGGGCAGAAGCCAGCGAGGAATTGATTGTTGATTCACTTCCACTTTTTTTTTTTTCAAGCATTCATGCCACGGCTTTGGCCACACTGGCCGAAACGGTTGGTGAATTGGCGCTCTTAAGCACACTTGCAGCCAAGGATAGAGCTATCCTAACATCTTTAAAAATGGAGGTAGGAAAGGGTAGTCCAAGTCCAATACCAAATTGACTATTTTATTTTTCTTGGCATGAACAGTTCAGCAAGAAAGCCCGTGGTTTATTAACAGCTTCGTCGGACTTCGCCCCGCCCACCATGAATGAAGAGTCAAACGAGGCGAACACGGTGGTAGTAATCAAAGATCGTGTACTTGATACTGTGGCTGTAGCTCATTTAGTATGGAACGTGAAGCGTGGTGACCAATAAAGTCGTGCTCTGATAATTCCTAGGGAAAAAAATAAATAAGAGCTCCTTTTTCTTCTTTCTTTCTGTTCATTGTTGGTTCCAGAAAAATGGACTTGTTTTGTAAGATGCATCAAGAGCTCACTAAAGATCCCATTTCAACAGACACATTGGTTATTTTGCTAAAAACGATAAATGAGCAAGACACTGACTCCAAAGACATAACGGATCAGGTTACCTTCACTCACAATTTCAAGTTTTGGCATTCTAATTTTTTTTCTTTTACAGCAACGGATAGATTTGATCGTTCAAGGAACAGCAGTCATACCCATAGATCATGTCGCCTCGTCAGCCTTTTGCCAACTGATATTCAAGCAATGTACCAAATACGTAAGCTAATCGTGTTTCTTCCAGCTTTCGCCGAGTCTTACTTTGATTTTCCAGATCCGGCTTTCCAGTTTTCGATCCAGCTCCTTCGAAAAATGCATGGACTACGTATTGAATGGATTGGAAGTTGTGGATTTGTCTGCTGAACACCGAGTTGACATTCTTCGTGCCCTAAGCTCTCTGCTATACGATAACAGCACGAACACTCTCAAGGTAAAGCGGAAATCAGCCTGGCCGGTTTACTCAATATTCTTTGTAGTATTACCCGCGACTAATTCCGATGTTACTAAGCTATTCTGATCGTGACGTAAAGCCGCTGGAAATACGTCGGATGGCCATCAACTGCTTGGGAAATGCATGCATAGGGGCTGGACCAAAACTTCAACCCTATTTTAAGAGCATATACGACCTATTGATAGCCAGCTTATGCGGTGCAGATCATCTTACCAACTGTCTTACTGCTACTTCGTCATTTGATCTGACAGACCCTGCCAGCCGAAAGGTGCTCTCTTTTCGACTCCGGCCTCACATTTTTAATTATTTTTTATCTGCAATAGATCGCAAGTAGCACACTTCGTGCCCTGCAATTTGTGCTTCTACAGCACAGACCTGTGTTTGATAGCTCTCAAATTGATATCTTGTCTATAGTCCATAATTTCATTTTTACGCAAGTTAACGTATACTCATATCAAGTTTTACAAACCCTGGCAATGGATGGTCAGCGTCATTTTCACACACGCCTTTTTTTGACGCGTTCAGAGATTCAATGGCTGATCATTAACTATTTTTGCTTTTTAGATAAAGCTAATATAACAATGACACTCCAGCGATCACTACATAAACGACTATTGAACCGGCAAAGAATTCCGGCCAGCTCCACAGTGGCTTGTCATCAACGCTCGATTGGCCGCACGATGCCCAATACCACATCAAGCTCTGAGTCTGAACTGTCGGACCCAGACTCTGGCGTTGTCAGTTTACGTCGCGTGTACGTTTACAAAAAGGTACACTAAGTGGGGTCTCATTTTTTTTTCATAGTCGTGATGAAGCAAAAATACGAACAAACGCTCTTCTTTGTTTGCTAGCAATTGCCAAGGTATTATACAGGCAATCTCACCCCAACCGTCACCATAGTTTCTGATTTTTCCCTTGTTACGTAGACAAACCCTCGTTATTTATACCCTCATTGGCATCGATTCATCCCGGACACTTTTTCTTCCTTTTTCAAGAACAATGCAAATGGCCAAACACTAGCTCCTAGCCTCAAATCAGATCGCCAGCCTCCCTCCTTGATGACCGTTCTACTGTATGATCCACAACCAAGCGTCCGCAAGTCAGTTTGCTACATCCTGATGGCCATGCTGAATAACTCTAAACAGTACCTAAGTGTTGCATCGGAAAGGTTAGCTCTTTGATTTTATCCTGACGTCCACAATTGACTTCCTACACTTTATTATTTCATCAAAAAGGAATATCAAATCCTCATTCACTTCTCTATCGGAAAATTTGGCGTCCATACTACGTGACCTGCATCTTGGGTTGGAACAAGCTCTTATCAAGGAACAGGATACAGAAATCCTATGCCTTATTATGAATGTAAGTTAAAGTAAAAGAATCATGCATGCTGATTTTGCACCTGTTCATGTTGTTGTGAGCTAGGTTGTTTCCCAGCTGGTCTCCAATGTCTCATACGACCGATTGGCCACAGGATACCTCTCTCGCTTTTACCAGAAATTAATGGATCTCCTGAAACGCTTTGCTAAATCGGCTTCAACGTTGTCTTGCATTATTCAAACGCTCTCTGCAATGGCAGCTGTCACGTCTGACGAAATGGAAGTACTCTTGGTCAGAGGAAACGAAAGTAATGGGACTTTGATGGCGTTCCTCATCTCAGTAGTACAAGACAAACACGTTGAAAATCTGTTGCAGCAGGATGCCTGGTCTATGCTATCTATATGTGCTAAATGCCATTTTAAAAGTCTATTTTAGTAAGCCATATCCTACTTTATCTTTTTTTTTTAACATTGACCATGGTTTAGCGGCTCTTGGGAACAGCTGGAAGCATGCGTAGATGAAGCTATTTTGGATGAAGACGAGCAAATACGACGTGCATCGATGTACTTTATCGAAAGTTATGCCAGTGCATTTGCAGCTATGTGTAATCAAAGCTCACTAGATACGAACAAAATGGTAATATAAGGACAGCCTAGCGATTGTATCCAATGGCATTGATATGTCACTTCTGTTACTGGTAGACAACGTGTATATCCTGGTGGCAGTCCAACCTTGAAAAGCACATACAGCAGTCATCACTAGACCCGTCACCGAAGGTTAAGGTGGCGACCTGTGATTGTCTTGCGGCGATTTCATCATCGATATTCGAGCAGCTTCCGGTAACGAAAGAACTAAGGGCATCGGAAGACGTGATCTGACACGGCCGTGTTCCATTCACAATAACTAGATGCGCTACCAGAGACTTTCAATTGCCCTATTGATGCCACTGACTGAAGATCCAGATGCTGCTGTACGAGCAGCTGCTTGTAGAGCTATTGGTGTGTTTATACTATTCCCAACTCTTCGTGAAGATGAATGCTTCGTCTCCGACGTGACCACCGTTGTTTTAAATGGAATGAGTGACCCGTCATTGCTTGTGCGATTACGAGTCAGCTGGGCTCAGGGAAATTTGAGTGATTCTTTGATAATCACCAGGTAAAAAAAAGATCCTTTGAAGTGAAGGAGGTTGGTCATTCAGCTCATTGGATGTCACTATCGTTTACAGTCAGACTACTGAGGATTTTAATCTGCCTGAATGGATCACCTTCAAGGACTGGAATCGAATGCTTGAAATTGCAAGCCATGCTGCAATGGACAATGACAAAGTACATTCACGAACACACACGCAAACAATGGCTAATATTTAAATTTAAGCTGAGACCAAATGCAGTTAGATCACTTGGTGGTATACTTCGTATCGCGCCTTTGTCGTATTTTGAGCGTCGGGAAAGTTTAGATGTGGTTCAGTCGGTTATACTGGCCATAGTCAAAAACATGGAAACCGGTTCTCTCAAGGTTAGCGCAGAAAAAAGTTAATTCGATCACGAAAAAATTGCTTACGACCATTTTCAGGCACGGTGGAATGCGTGCCATGCAGCGAGCAACACTTTGAAAAACGCAGCCATACCCATAGGCTACGTCAAGAAGAATACGAATGTCAAGCAATATCCATGGACACCGATTTTTTATCAAACCCTCCTTCACTGCATGACAAAGTGCGCTAATTATAAGGTTCGTATCAATGCCTGTCTTGCGCTAGCGTCTCCAACTGATGTTGCTCAATTTGGCGATCAATGGGAGCCTGTCTATAAAGCCTTGATAGCAGCCTGGGATGATATCCAAACTTTAGAGGCTGGGACTGACTTCAATGAGAGGAAATACAGAAGCCAGTTGAAGGACCAGGTAAGAAGAAAGAGGTACGTCGAACTATTTACCTGATTTTCCTTTATTATTATTATTAGCTACAAGCAACGTTGAACCACATCCATGCTTGGCTGCCTCCAGAACTCCAAGCGAAACTAAATTTTGATAAGTAAAAATTCAGCCATCCACATTAAAAAAAAATCGTGATTTTTTTTTACCATTCTTTCTCTCCACTCTCTTTTTCTTTTAATAATAATGGAATCACCGATCGAAGTGTTACGGATAGAGCAGAATGTAGTATCCAAAGAATTGAATCGATTTCGTGCCTGCGATCAAGTAACCCGCTCGTTTTATTGTCGAGAATGGGCACAGTACATCTACAAAAAGCATTTTGTCTGGAGTGCCAAAACACAAGACGACATGCAGGATCAGGGACAGATGCAAACACTATCGACTGGTAGCTATAACATTTGCATGCTGCAGCATGCAGCCTCCAATGCCAAACGCAAGGAACGATCTCCCAAATTATCTGAACAGTTTGATATGTTGCTGGATGCCAAATCCCGTGAAGAAACCAAATGCCAGAATGCCATCGACGATGATAACGAGGCTCACATTGATTCCAACCCGTGTTTCAACGAATCAACACTGACACAAGACATTATTCAGGCATGCATGCTATGGCAGACGTTGCCCAGTAGTCTCTCTGGCTTACCGTCCATCTTTGAGCCAGTTCAGTTCAATCCTTTTCCAGACGCCATTCCGCTGGACGACGACATTAAGGCACCAGCACAGCTATTGGAGCCCTTAATAATTGAGAGGCAAGCGCTCTGCCTTCCTTCCGAAGGATTCCATTTACTCAAAAATCTCACGGGTGATATATTCATTTCCCACTCTCAGCCTACATGCCACCACATAAAGCCTGACGATCCTTCACCGAGTGATTTGGAAACACAGCGACAGATCCTTAACGAAGACTTGGTCAACGTGACGAGCAAAGTGCTGGAAACAATGGACAAGCGGTTGGCGACATCATGGAGGCCATTACTGGACTTTTTATTCTATCTGTCTCAACTGGAAGAACGCAGGAATCAATTGATGGGCCAGCGATGCCAAGCCTACGTGGACGAATTTGTGACTAGCCAAGGTGTCAAGTCATTTGCTGACATGTGGAAACTGGTGCCGACCAACAAAATCGACCGAGCCAAATTGATCAATGCTTACTTAGTAGATTTAGTTGACCAAGTTCGGGGATTTTTACAGGAGTTCGTTATTCCTCGACTGGCAAAGATTGGCAAATTGATTCAAGACCTGTGGGACTTGGTGGGGCCGACGATACAACATATGGCCGAGCGGATGGCGTGTCATGAAGAGCGAGACAGGGGAAGCGCTGAAAATTGTAAAGCCGTGTCTCAATCGCTTAAAGGGTTATACTCGACCAAGGAAGTCGATGAGGCCATTGACCGAATCAAACGTGCCATGGCTGAGCGTGTGGAGGAATACATCGAGCAGGTGAACCAAGTCAAGGACATGATCGACCAGCCATTCCAGCAAGGTGACAACGCATTGAAAAAGAAGATCAAGCGCTTGGAGAGCGGCTATTACTCTCTCCGACAATTTTTCCGTTATGAGGTCACGCAGAAGATCTTCCCTGAAACCTTATTTTGCAAGTTTACGCTGGTATGCCTTGGTGCTTTGATGCAAGAAGGCGAAGTCATGGAAGCCATGATCATCGAAACTGAAGTCAAGAGTTTTATCGAAAGCCATCGGGACCTTGTGAAGCGGCGACAGTCGCTAGTGCTACAATATGAAGAAGGTGTACAATTTGGCCGTCGCGAACTGGCTGGTATCTTGGGCAAGCTGTTTTTGAAGGAGGGCATGCGCATCAAAGGAGAGACAGTAGCCCTGAAGCGACAAAATATGCTCCTCAAATCAATAGGTGTGTCCGAAGATACGAAATTGGACCCAATCACACCAAGTGTTACGTCGAACAAGAAGAAAAAGAAGAAGAAGAAGAAAGGTGCTGCTCCTCCTGTTTCCTCGTCCTCATCCCTCCCGGTGCCTCTGGGGAATGGCAATTCCTCCAAAGGCGAAGAATGCACCGTGCTGCTTGATGAAATCCAGTCTCATTCAACAGCCATTGCCGCCCCCGTGGCCGAAGCTAATTATTGCTTGCCAGCCGAGTCTGTGTCAACGCTAAGTGGAGAAGTACACGCAGCTGAAATTACTTCTCCGCCTCATTCAAAGAAAAACAAGATAGTGGCTGCTCCACTTCCTACAAAGTCTAGAGAAGAAAGCAATCTGGTACCACCAATCACTCAGCCAGATACTAAACCAGTGGTTGCGGTTACAGAAGTGCCACCATCCTCCACAGCACTTACCCAGTCTCCTTCATTGACTCAGCGTATACCCAGTAATTACGGCCAGACCCCCTTATCGCCCCCACCTCTTCTTGCTGAAGATACCATGGACTTGCTGAAGACGGTAGAAAAGCTGCAGAAAGAAAAGCTGTTTTTGGAACATGCTACGCAATCTTTGCAGCAAGAGTTAACAACCGCTAAAGCCAAGTGCGATGATTTGATGGCGCTGCAATATCAAAAGCAACAATATATAGAACAGTTGGAAACGCAGCTCAAGCAATACCAGCTACCTTCATCTCGACCACCCATCACCTCACCCACTTCAAGGCTCTCCTTTTACACTTCACCTCCTAACCACTCATGGGTGACAGCTGGATTTGGCAACCAAGACCTGTTTGAAGGCATCCGGCTACAAATGCAGTTCCCATCCTCCCCACATAATCACCCATTTTAGATATATTTTTTTAATACATACACTTTGCAGTATTTACAAAAAAAAGTCGAGTGGAAATACACATACATCATTCACTGATCTGCAATTTGACAAGAGAAGCGGGGTATTTTTTTTAATCAAGAAAGCTAGTAAAAGAAGCTCAAAAAAGTAGAGAGAAAACAAAGGAAGAATGGAAAATAAGGAGAAAGGGATGTGAGAGGTGTTACGATGCTGGAAAAAGAAGGGGGAGGGGTAATCGACGGAAAAAAAAACAATAACAAAAACAATGAGAAATTGATCAGCACACAACTTGTTGCTGAAGTTGGAGGTTTTGCCGTTTCAAGCAATCCACTTCCATACGTAGCTGTTTGTTCTCGTCTTCAACCTTGCTCAGTTGCTCAATAACTTCTTCAGCGCGCTTTTTGTGTTCACTGACTTGTTGTTCCAAAGTGGTAATGTATTCTGGAAAAAAGAAAAGATGAAGACGCCCGTTGATTTTTTGATAATGGTTATTATATCCTTTTTTACCCTTTCTACGGAC
Source organism: Hesseltinella vesiculosa (assembly GCA_002104935.1). Lineage (NCBI taxonomy): Eukaryota > Fungi > Mucoromycota > Mucoromycetes > Mucorales > Cunninghamellaceae > Hesseltinella > Hesseltinella vesiculosa. The sequence continues at coordinate 53,104 of MCGT01000003.1, read as the reverse complement.
GCGGAAATTGCGAGCAGAGATTTTGTTTCGAAGCTGTCTTCGTTCCTTGGGTGTCAGTTTCTTGATATCAATGCCATCAGTTTCGGCATAAGCTTCCAGTGAGCCAATAGCATCATCCGTGGAATCACGCCTTGATTTCTTCATGGAGGTAAATTCATGTGATTCGTCTGGGAGTTTGATATCAGCGGCCACGTCCACAACAGGTGATTCGGTAAGTGGCGCCTTTTTGTTGTTGTTAGTAGAGGACTTTGCAGGCTTGATTAATGATTCAGGTGATACAGTGTCAGGTAGATCGTCCTGATTGGCGGAGAAGAGCGTGGTGTCAGCGGCAGAAAGACCAAGACTTTCTTCTTCCTTGGCGTCTTTCTTATCAATGCAGTACTGATCATCCTGTGCTGGTGAATTTGCTTTTTTCTTGCTTCCATCCTTGGACTTAGAGTGTAAGAGTGCAGTGGCTGCTTGTCGCAATGCAAGCTGGTGTTTGGCCAATTCAATAAGCTGTTTGATTTGTTCAGTGGTGGGAAAAGTCAAAGGTGGGGGAGGAACGGAGGCCGCCGCAGCAAGAGCAGCAGCTGAGCAAGAAGTCAAGTTGGCTGTATTATTGCTGATGCTGGCATGTGAAATAAGTGGAGATGACAATAATGGTGGGGTAGAAGAAAGAGTGGAGTCCATCTTTGAGCCTTCAGCAGACAAATACTGATTCAGGTCTAAATAATCTGTGGGAAATAAATCCATTGGTTCACTTTTGATTGAATGGCTATCCAACCAGTCCATATCAACAATGTCTTCAAAGCTCATCATCTGTGTTGTAAAATTTGATCTCTTCTAAGATTATAAAAAAGTGTGTGTGTACTATAAAACAGGTAAAGTAATGAAAGATTCAGAAACGAAAAACAGAAAAAAAGGAAAGAAGAGCAGTGAGAAAAGCTGATAAATATGAAAGATTTTTGGCTTGCTAAAAGCTCCCTTGCTCGCCCCCTTTTTTTTTGTTCCCCCAAAACTGCTTCTGACTTTTAATGTTGGTGATTTCATTGGCTGGCTAAATTTGCCAAGTTTGAGGTTTCCCTTGCAGTTCTCTGTTCTTCCATCACATTCCACTCATTTGGATATCGGCAAAGGATGGCCCATCCTAATTGTCGACATAATCAAAAAGCACAGGGCATTTCTGGAGAAAAGGATAATTAACAAATCAAAAGATTCAAGACTTGCTGTGACATCAAAACAATTGCGCCCCATCAAATTTGCAACAAAAACAAAACAAAACAATGCCTCACCTCACCAGAATCTCCATCGGGTATCCAAATTGTTTTTTTTTTCCGTTTTTCTTCGATGCACCCTTGCTCAAGTTTAACAAGGGCTCATGTTCGATGGAGAAGTAAAAGGAAAAAAACTGAATTAATGCTGTGCACGCACGAGCGAGTGAATAAAAAGGCTCATGGCATTTCCTTGCGAACATGCATGTGTCACAAACCGACAATTCCTATTTTTTTTACGTTTTTCTCCTTTTCTAGCCAAACGGACACCTCCTTAAAAAGCAGAGCTCTTACTTTTTTCTTTTTCCAAAAACCCACTCGAAGATGAAAACATATTGTCAGTGGTTTCATGAATTTAATGTAATCGCGGGATGAGAAGGGATTTGCATTGCGGACCATCAACTGTGTCAGTTGAGCGCAAATGCCCTTTTTGGCCTAGAGAAGCCCCCTAATTTTTGCGTAAGCAGACCTTGCTTTACAGCGTGTACTGTACTCTAACAGCCGAATAGGGGGAAAGAAACGACGCCTGACCCAATTAATAAAAACTCTCGAGTCCTTGCGTCTCTTCTTTTTTCTTTTCATCATCCTTGTTTTTTTCCTTCCAGCATGGACACCAACTACTCATTAAAAGCTGCTCCGCTCAGTATACCTTTTGAACGTCGATTTCAAATGTTCTCCACCATAATCTGGGTGTCCATGATCATGGCATCCACTAGTGCATTCTTCGTCTTTTGCACTCAGATCCAGTTGTGGCCCATTGTCATTGCCTACATGACATATATGCTGATGGATACGGCCCCAGACACAGGAGGTAGACGCAGAGATTGGGTGCGCCAATGGCCAATTTGGAGAGGACTGGCTGGTTACTTTCCTATTCATATTATCAAGGCAAATATTCTGTAAATGTACACTTTCTGCGGTTGACTGACCCAGAACTTTCTGCGTTTCAACAGGAAACCACGCTTGATCCAGAAGGGAACTACTTATTTGGTTACCACCCTCATGGTATATTGTCGTTTGGAGCCATGTCCATTTTCACAACGGAAGGCAGCGACTGGTCTCAACATTTTCCAGGAATCACCCCTCACTTGATGACACTTTCATCAAACTTTAAAATTCCCATCTACCGGGACCTACTGCTGAGTCTTGGGTTCTGCTCAGTGTCAAGGTCGTCGTGTGAGTACATCTTAGGATCTGGGCCAGGACAGTCTATTGCCATTGCTGTAGGTGGTGCGCAAGAAGCCTTGACTTCTCTTCCCGGTACAAACAACATCATTGTAGAAAAGCGTTTGGGATTTATTCGTCTAGCGATTCGCAAGCAAGTTTCTTTGGTACCTGTATTCTGCTTTGGAGAAACCGACTTATTTAAGCAGTGTATTCTGAAAAATGGCTCCATCCTTGCAAACATCCAGGCTTTGGTGAAGAAACATCTGGGTTTTGCAGCTCCATTATTTTATGCTCGGGGAATTTTCAATTGTACGATCAACAAACCAAAAACCAAACGTTTACCTCATTATTTTTGTAGATGACATTGGGCTCTTGCCTTACCGAAAGCCTGTAACGTGTGTCATTGGTCGCCCAATTAAAGTGCCAAGTCTGGAACACGGTCAAACAGAGGCCACACCCGAGCAAGTTGCTCTCACCCAAACAACGTACATCCAAGCTCTAAAAGAATTGTACGATAATTACAAAGATATTTATGCCAAGGATAGAGTACAAGAGCTTCAAATCATCGCATGATATTTTCCTTATGGAGTGCTTCCAAGAAGCAATAAATACAATATTCCAGTTTCATTTGACGAGAATCAGGTTTTTTTAAGCCGTGAATAATTTTTTTAGCAGACAATCGGGCGAAGTATGTGCAAGTCAAACATTGAAATGGAGCTGTTTTTTCTGAAGAGACTGATACCCATGAGCTGCTTTTGCCATGCCAAGCTGAGGAGACTGATATCCATGACCTGCTTTTGTCAAGCCATGCTGAGGAGAGCGAACAGTCAAGAGGAGGTTGACGATATTGGAACAGTTTTTAAATGGTGGCATCGACATTGGGTTTTTGTATTATTTTTTATCATCGATGTAATATTCGCTGATTGCCAGCTTCTCTCTCTCTCTCTCTCTCTCTCTCTCTCTCTCTCTCTCTCTCTCTCTCTCTCTCTCTCTCTCTCTCTCTCTCTCTCTCTCTCTCTCTCTCTCTCTCTCATTTCTGCGCCACATGCCCGCACATCAATGTATGTTTCAAGGGCCAAAGAAGAGAAAAGAGTGTCCAGCGACGTCAATCGTTGAAAACACTGTATTTCAGAAAAAAAAAACTTGATCAAAGGATTCTAGGTTTTGATTGAATGGCACCAAGTCTTGATTTCACTCTGTTCATGTCTTCCTTAGCACTAAAAGAATCCAGATGTTACACAAATTTGCTGCTTTGTTGCTGCTTCGCTTAAAATCAAAAATATTACGTCTCAGCCCAATGCTTCAACTCAGGCACCATATCCCTGTGTCTACAGTCAGTTGATTTAGCTATCACCTCAGTCTCGTCAGATGTCTTGATATGGGTGATGTCGTATTTGGAATCATGTAGAGCACAACGCACATTCAATAAGCAGATGATCTGTACTTCGACGAAGTTGCATGGGTCAGAGTGTCCATAACTTTTTTATCGACAGAGAGTGGTCATTACCTGTCCAGGTACAATGTATGCTGGTCGAGAAAATGAATTGACAACCACTTGGCATATCGCCATAGATCTATCAGTCACCAGCAGTTTTTGTCTCCAGAGCGAGATGTTGCAGTTTCGTTTCGTTTGCAAAGGATCATGAGCGTCTGAAGGGTAAAGAAGTAGATGAGTTGTTTGTCTTTTGAGTGAACAGGCAAATTACCCAAAACATAAACAACCATGTCAGTATCAGTGTCAGAGACACTCTTCATGTCAATGCACAACGAAATCGATCGTAGAGGATAGGTGGTGGTTGACGGAGGTACAATTTGTTCCCAGCTGGTTAATCGAGTGGTTCTCAAATGGAGCCCAATGTGATTTTTGAATTTTGGTTGATACGGCTGGACAAAGAATAGTCGGTAGGCATTGCCTTCAATTAGTGCTGAATGTGTGAATTCGGTTGCTTGAGAGATCAATAAAGTTGCCAGAGTCTTTTTCCTGGTAGAAATGTCACAGATTCGAAGTCTGAAATATCCAGACACATTTCGTTCAAGCGGCGACTTGTTTTGCAGTTGGTCCAGGGACAAACGGACGAACTCCTCTTCCTTTGAGCTCCTGATTTGCGATGCGCCGCTGGCCAGTGTTTCTGAATACATCATGGGATATTTCTTGCAAATAATGATTTCTAGCATAGTAACCACCCCACCATCTTCATAAACATTATCGTCGATTCTTCGTACCTGGCGTCTTCTTTGTCGCTGATACCCAAGTTTCCAATCCCATGCGCAAGGCAGACAGCTGTTGGCCGAAAGCAAGAGGGCTGTTGAAGTGCGATCATGTTTTTCATCAGTTGTCACCAAACTCGACAGAGGGGAAGTCGCAGTGGATCCGTGTTGTAACTTGAAACGAATATAAAAAATCAACGCCACTATTTACTACAGTGTGTCTCCTAGCTTTACCTGCGCACCCACGATCATGATTTTCTGCCCAATGTACAACCTTTGCAAATCCAGCATCATTTCCAATCGATTGTCCAATGCAGCTGATATTTGGTACCAACCATCTGTCAACTGTAGTCGATACGCCTTGCTGCCATCGTTCCTGACTTCGGCAACGATATCTGCAACCATCAGGACCATGGGCTTTGTCGGGGTGTCATCATGTTCCATAATACGTTTGATAACCGAACGCTGGCCCATGTTGATTTCTCGCTCGTACCGATAGAGTAGCTGATTTATAACATGGGTCGGTGACCATTGAAATTTCCCATCTGGAACATGCTCCCATGGAAATTGGCGGATCCTAAGCGCTAGTTTCCAAACAATCCAGCCATAATGGTTACTAACCCATGTCTTTGTCAGCAGAGATGGCAAAGCGCCTGCCTCTAAAAGTGCTTCATACGCATCATCAGATGTCCATTTAGGGGAAAAGGTGTACATTCTTGCTTGGCGAACCGATAGTTGAATGATATCTGCGGGTCTATTTATGCAAGATAAAGAAAAGGAAGGTAAAAAAGGTTGTTTGTCTCCATTACAGACGTGAAGAATGCGTACATGTTCATGCTGAGAAGCTCTTTGTTGCTATACACTTTAGGTTTTCCAAGGGTAGACAGTGGCCGCCTGCATGATGAAGCTGCATACAAAGACATAGATGGTTAGGTGTTCAGTATATTTACAATTCATTGCCAGATTTGCCTCAAAGTGGAATGAATACTGCAATAGGACTTACCAGCAAGATTGAATACAGAAGGGCCTTTGATACGAATTGAAGCTCGCGAGCGATTTTCCAGACCAGCTTTAGCAAGTTCCAAATCCACAGTGGGGGACTTGAAGGGCTTGATTGCCCGTCTTTGCTTTTGAAGTGCTGAGGTTTTCGACGTGACGACGGTTCCGCGATGAGAAGGGATGGGTTCCGCAGGTTGTTGGTATAGCGTCAAGTAAGGTGGCGCGTTTTCGTTTGTGATCTTGTCCAATTCTTCAGAAAGGACGATCGAAGTTGACGCCGTCGTAGCATCTGTATTGCTGTAAATATCTGATAGCTCTGTACCACTCGTGGAAGCTTCGTCATTCTGTATATCAGCTTTACTTACTTCATTAACTTTTTGGTTTTCTACCGGACGTCGAGAAATTGACAGTAGTTCTTGGGCTGAGAAAAGAAAAGAATGATTTGGCTCCAAGTGACTCGTGGAGGCGTCATTGAGAGATGGCCGGGAGGAGCATTGTGGAGCTTGTGTCAAAATGGTGGGAGTGGTAATAGGCGCGAATATAGACGCAGCATGCAACCTGGCTTCATCGGAAACATGGATGGATCGACGTTTACTTCCAGCTGTGCGAAAGCCTCCAAAGTTTTGGATGTACTCCTCGTATTGACAAGATGAAGTATCAGGCGCACATTGCAGAGTAGTGGCTGGTCGTGATTGACCGGGTATGGACACGCACGTGTCACTAGGAGCAGGAGCAAGAGCAATACTATTTGGTGATCGCTTTACCAATGGACTTGTCGCCGTACTGTCGTCAGTCAGTGGTGGAGTCGATGACACAGTTGTTGCGGTTGCTTGTGATAAATCCGCCGGAAAACTGTCTTTGGGTTCACTTAATAACCTGTAAACTGCTCTGCTTGCAGTCAGGAATGCTTGTTTACTTGGGGCAACGTTTTTTTTGGAGCCAGCTGATTTGAAACCACCAAAGGAATACAAGGTTTTTTCGGTTTGCTGAAGCAACATCTCTGTCGTAGGAAGGGATGAAGCGGTCGTTGAGACGCTGTTGTCAATCTGATTTAATAAGGATGGAAGACCGATATCATCAAACTCGAGCCAAACATTGTCATCATCACTAAGATCAGTGGATGCTGAATGGTCTTCTTTTTCAGAAGGTGCAGGTTTTTTGTTAGGTGATAGAGTTACTGTATGATTGGTTGAATCATGCAGAGGTCGACAGTCTTCTTGTTGGATTGAATACTGATCTTGATTCACGTATTGTTTCTTGTCATGAGAGCTGCATTTTAATCGCTTGTTCTGCCTTTCTTCCTATACAGAAGCAAAATTGGGCAATGTGAGCTACAAGACTTCTAGGTAATATTTATTAACAATACTTCTAATGACACTGTGGAGCTTAGTTGCTCATTGGGGATTTGTAATGGTACAGATTCCTTAACCTTTTCTTCCGTTGCACTGTTACTTATTCCTGGCCATTCTTCTGCCATTGTGGCTTTATCATGTTTCGAAAAAAAAAAAGAGCGCCTTGAAGTCGCAATTTAAAAAACCTTGAAGTGTCCCTCAGAAAAAATTGAAGCGTTGGGAATTTTGGACTACAATGGGCTAAAGGCATTTGGTGTACGGTACTGTAACAGTGCTAAAAGGAGCAAATCCAAATGACAGGGCACCAAACGTTTAGTGCTCTTTCTTTTGGTTGCTATGCTCTCTTTTTTATTTGTGAGTACCACATCCGTCTCAATGTATAAGGCTTGGTTGCTTCAGACTTACACACGTGCCTTAATAATATAGCTCTTCCTGCTCTTGGTCATCACCACAGTTGACCACAATCGATGCACAGCAAATGTGGCTTTATTTTTGATATCCGACAATTTTGGCGGAGACAGAGAGTGACTTTCTTTCTAGTAAGTCAAAAAAAAAAAAAAAAGAGCGCTCCTACTCCCCAGCCTCTTTCTCCTTGTGTTTATTTTTAAGATGTCAGTATCATTTAGACAAGGATTAAGTAAGTCACCCCCAGTTACTGTTTCGAGAAGAGGGTGAGGGTGATTGATGCAGAGAAAAATTACGGATTATCACTGATCATAAGGTTTCTTCAAGACAAAATTTACCTACCAAACATCGTATTTAAAATGGTACGAGCACCCAACTTGCAGCCTAATCAAGTAGCATTCCGAGTGCCACCAAAGTGCAATAAATTCGACATTCATTCATATTTGACCAATATTTACGGGGTAAACGTGCAAGAAGTCCGTACAATGAATTATGCAACAACACACAAAAAGGATCGCACCGGTAAACTGGCCGTAGGAACAGCCGCATACAAGAAAGCAATTGTCACTCTGGATTCTGAATTTATTTACCCGAGCGAACCCGAATGGTGCGCACTGGATAATGAACAACATAAGATCGGCACCAAGGCAGCTGGACGAAAAATGAAAGGCTGGCGCTTCAGAGGCACCCACAGTGAACGAGTTGCCCAAAAGGACGTAAACGACAGGCTACAAGCACGAATGGAAGAAAACCAGAAGGGCCAACCAAAGAAGAAATAATCGTTCATCCACAGCATAGATTTGAACAAACGAAAGCCAATAAAAAGTAAAGCTTGTCGGGTTCATCAATGGCCCATTTTGTTCCCCACATTGGTGCGACAGTGCTCCTACATTAAATTTGGTCGTTTGCTAACCATGCATAGTCCAACGATGGAGATTTCCATCCCGAAACGGGGCGTCTCATTCAGCAATTGGAGCACACAAGGTCTCCAAAAAATACCCCATCCGAGTTCAGTAAACACCTTTCCGCATGCGGAGCATGCCATCCCATCCCACCAAATCACCAGCCCATGAGAATATGCCACCTGAATCCAGTACCTACACGATCCTCACACACTCTTTTTACGACTTTTTACGGCTTTCAGCACTCAATCGAAGGTTTCAATGCTTATATATGGCGTCAACAGGTGTTGTCTACAATCTATACAAGAAGTATACCAAGGCCCGACGTAATATGCGTGGCCACTGCAAACGTACCCATTGCAAGCCTCAAAAAAGAAGATTAATAAAAAAATGACCCTCAAGATTAACCTGACCAAAAAGGCGATACTAGAGCAACTTGCCACGTTGGATATTTCATTTCTATAACGAGGACCGAAATTTTGCTGTCGGTTTGACGATATCTGGTACGGTGGACAGATGGAGAGCAACATTGCAGACTTCATGAGTACCCAACGCGACCTGGACCGTAGCCACCAACAAGGCGAGCTTCTTGTTTTCTCACAAAATAAGTTCAATACAAGCAAGGCAGGAAAACAAAAAGGGGCACGTCAGCAGTAACGAAGTGACTCACTGTTTTTCTCTAATGCAGATCCGTTCTGTGTGCCATGGCTCTACCATGAAATCTATCATGAATAACAGCAAGATATATAGACTTATGCAGCGCAGTACCTTTGCAGTCGCTTTTGACTGGAATGTGATCGCGGACTGCAACATGGAGTGAATTGAACAGCAATGCTTCCAACACGTGGAACGCTGTATGACCCTTCTACCTATACCACGCTATCCAACCACTCCCGACATTTACTTTTATTTTGACCCTCCAAGCAGCCCTGTAAAAGGATTACCACCTGCTCCAGCAAGATGTGTCTAATGCTTTTGCACATGTGTACAGAAAGCGGTGCCAGCACGCTTTACACAAATCCTAATTGGTAACAGAATTTTCTTTTTTCCAGGTGAGGAATGATAGCTTACTTTGTTTATCATGCTTGAATGAAGAACGTTGGTGCTAGCCAACTTTACCTGTTTGATCCCAAGAGATGCATGATGCTTATACTTCTTGGTGAGCGACAAAGCAAACCGTAAAAAACCCAGCTCTTTTTTTTTGTCTGCTTTTTTCTCACCTTTTTTGGGTAGGCGCTGTTTTTCATCAGGAGGAAACGCGCCATCCCTATTTCTTTCTTCTTCGTTTGGTTTTTGTTTACTCCTTTATATCAATATAATATTGTTAGGACAATATTACGCAAGCAAAAAAAAAAAAAAAAAACAACCGGAGCAATGGTAAAGCATGAGAAATAGAGAGTAGGAAACAAGCTGGGCACCCTAAAAAAACAGATTATAAAACATTCTTAATGAACGTTTTCCATCGCCAGTATCATCATCCTATGTACACTTATGGCGAGCCATCAGAGCAGCGAGTTTATTCCGATACATCACAAATCCAAACGCAGCAATCGGCACGACCCGCTATGGTTTATGATTCAAGTACATCGTCTCACACACCTAGAGCTCCACAAGCTGGTCCTTCAGCTCAATCCTTTGACTACATGACTCACCATGGATCCCAACAACCTACAACATCATCCATATCACCTCAGATGGCCACTAATAGTCTGTACCGTCCAAGCTCTAGTCCAATCTCTCCTCAGATGATAAAGCAGCATACATCTTTTGATGGGATAAAGCAGTCTTATAATTATAACTCGGTAAAATAAAACATACACACACACACATACAGCCAGCATCTATTCGTGGTTCTCAAATGATATTATCAATTATTCCTAGATGCCCACCTCGGAGATGGTGCTTCCTCAGCAACAGCAACATTCGCCCAGACAACAACAAACATTGTATAACCCCATCAATATCAACAATATGGTCCACGGTTCTGGCGTCAGCAGTGATTTGCCTACCACCTTGCCACCTTTGAATTCCACCGCTCTCAGTTCACCCAGTCGGTAAGCTCTAGGAGTCTACGATTGACCAGGTTGATTGGCGTCTTCTTTTATTTATTATTTTTGTGACTAGAAACATTGCACAAAGCAGTACTTCCACACCACAGTACCAGACACACGCCCAGTTACCTTCGCACCAACAGCATTTGCCCGCAACATTAGACCGAAAGTTACCCCAGCAGCAAGTACCTGCCCAAGACTTTGAACAGGAATTCGGACCTGGGCTTTGCCCGTATGGCTGTGGCATGTCTGGCTGTGCCGTCAGCTTCCCTGTATCCAACGGCCTGTTTTATCATATGAAGAGCTCACATCCCTCCTTTGACGGGATCGATAAACCATATCGCTGTGCTATGCCAGGCTGTACCAAGCGCTATAAAAACATCAATGGATTACAGTATCACTTACGTGAAGCCAAAGGTGCCTCTGGCCATGGCATGGCTCCTCAGACGGAAGATAATGGCAAGGCCTTCCGGTGTGATATGCCCGGTTGCAAAAAAGCCTACCGCACCGCCAATGGTTTGCGCTACCACCAAAATCACTCCCACAGTATCGTTGCCCAACCCCCTGCCATGCCTGCGCAAAGTCATCAACACCAGCGCCCAACTTTGCACTCACAACAACAACAAACCCATCAGCATCCAGGTTTACCTCCCACCCAACATATGTCTTTGCAACAACAGCAGGCCATGTTGGATCGGCAGTACCACCAACATCAACAGGAGCAACAGCTGCTGCCCCGCCCACCTGTAATGAACCGTTTGCCTCTCCAAACCATGTCTCCTATGCCAAGCCACCCAGCTCCGTCCTTACCATATCACCACCAAGTTCACAATCGTCAATAATCTTTTTTTTTTATTTTAACTCAAAATAAAACTAACTAAATACGAAAAGAATGGTATGGTGAAATCGAATATGTTTGATTGCACAGGATGCTTAACGACAGGAAAGGCCTCTGCTTTTATCCTTTTTGACTGCTAACTGGTTACATCGGTTATTTTTAACACCCAATCAACACGAAGCAAACAAAAAAAATTTTCGCATACAATATAAAAGTGGCTGGTTTTTTCATTTACTTGCACTCTTTTCTTCAAACTTTTTCTTCCCTTGAGCACTGGAGTCAACTTGACTTGTCAAATTTGTGTATATTCAAGGGCGATACTTAGTAAGAACTACGATCCTTCACCGCTATGGCTCAAGGGAAAAGGGCCACAAAGCTGCTTAGTGCAACATTTTGGTATACTTGCCTTGAGCTGGTGGAGTGACCGGCATGATATATTCCTGAGCCTATTGTAGCTACTATGTGGCTGTGACTTGCGGCAAAACCATATCATGACCATTATTATTTTTTGAGCTTTAAATGAAAAGGCATACCTGCCACCTTTTTAGTTAAATAACAGTACTCACGTTTTTTTTCCATAATTTCTGGGCTTAGTGCCTTCCTTGGTGTAAGCTCTTTTGCAGGATTTCGTTTAGATTTCAACCAAGAATAAACACCATGTGAGTCGATTTTTCATCTTTTTTTTAGCTGGGAGGGAGGAATTGGTCAGCCATAATCAATTGATAAAAAAGTATCAGACCAATCTGCTCACTTAAAAAGTGCTGTGTAGCGTCTTATTCTGCTGCTGCTTTTTCTATTCAAAATAAAAAAAAAGAACTTGGAGTGGGGTACAGGTAAGATTGAAAGACCAGAACCGCCTCCTGGCCTTGTCTTGTTTTCTGTTTGAATGCGCTTTTGGACCCATTTTCGCCCTGTGCCACGTCTAATGTTGAAAAAGATGACACATGCATTAGATTTTACTTTCGCGTCCACTAGAAATAATTTGGTGGTTCGTTTGATTGGTTTGCAAAATGACCTTTAACTTCTTTTGACTAAAATTGCAGTATTATTTGATGGTGAAGTATCTTTACTAGTAAAAATATAAAAATAAATTTTATTCACAGTTCAAAAAAAAAAATTCGGTACTAGTATTGAATAAATTGTTGTAATAATTAACCCCATACGTCTTCATTGTAACGGCCGTCATCAACCCATTGCTGAAAGAAGATTTCAGCACTTTCATCCGAGTCAGCAGCACCAAAGCTTTTGGTCATGTTTAGGAAAGCTTTGCGCACGTCCCGACTCATACTACCGGCGCCACAGATGTAGACAACTGCTGGCTTGATTGAGGTATCCCTCGGGTTCATCATTGTCCAAACTTGGTTCGCTTGTAGCAATATCTGATGCTGTACATACTTGCTGGGCGAGGGTGGCACTTCCCGGGAGAAAGCCACATGCAACGAGGTAAGTACGCCTTGAACTTTGTACTTGGTCCATTCTTCCTTGTATATGAAGTCTTGGTCCTGACGTCGACAGCCAAAGAACAGCACATTGTCACCCACGTTCTTCCCCTGCCGTTTCAATACTGCACGCTCTTCCATAAAGCCACCTAGTAACAGTAATCTCCCTTGAATACCTATTACTATTGCTATTTTCTTTTGGCTTACGGAAAGGGCTCACACCAGTACCGGCGGCGATCATGATGATAGGCACTTCAGGATCCGTGGGCAGGCTAAACGAGCTCTTGGCGGATTTGAACAGGGCTCGGACCATTGCAGAACCAGAGTTTGAGGTCAGACATTGGGAGAGGTACGACGACGACAGACCAGGGTAATGCTTACCGTTGGCCACATCGTCGACCACACCAACAGTCAAGGTGCACGCTTCGCTGTTCACCAAGGGTGAGCTGGAAATCGAGTAGCGACGAGGCTGGATGGCAGTAACAGAGGCAAGGAACTGGCCGAAGTCAAAATCCTTGACTTGAGGGAAGGCAGCCTGTACATCCAGCATAGTGCGATGAGCCTTGATGAAGGCAGGATAAGGGTCGTTGGCATCAACATCAGGGGTGAACTGCTTGACGACAGCATCTACAGTGACATCATCGGTTGCCTTACGCAGCTGCTGTGCAAATGCGCGTAGAAACAAACGTGAAGGTGGCCCGGTCAAATCAGCGTAATACGTCAAGGCATTTCGGATAGTGCATGGACCTTCAATGACAGCTGCAAGAGTTCTAGACGATACATTCCGCTTGGACTCTTCTTCCACCTCAAACACGGAATCGAGAACCCATCCAAAGTTCAATCCAATGGCTTCAGCCAACGTTTGACTGTTTTGGGGGAAAACTTCTAAGTGGTCGCCAGTGCTAAGGGTAAAATATAGCGTTAATTGACTGCAGCAATATTTCCCATTTCGACTCACATGAAAGGCTGACCATCTTTGGCATTAACAACAGGCGTTAGATTTCTAATGTCCAGTTCAATATGACGAGTGCTGCGTCCAGAGTCTTTTTGTTGAAGTTCGCGATTGACCTGCACGTAAGCCTTCCCATACTTGCTCAGATTATTGTTGTTCGCACCTTCTTGATACTGAAGATCCGAAGGACTAAAGTAATTGACCTTGACATTGGAAATTGTCTTGCTAGTTGCTTCCACAGGGACTACAGACTTGTCAGCTGAGGCTACAAGACCGTAAGCTCCCAAAATGCTCATCCAGAAGCGGGAGGACCTAACAAAAAAAGTTATTGTACTTTCCTACCACTCTCCCGCATACATTATGCCTTACCAAACATTGAAATCGTAGTCCATGTCTTCATCTGCATCCCCTTCACCTCTCGTGAAGACCCGAGTTGCACCCATTTGTTCCAGAGTGTCATCCACCTTTGTAGGAAACTTCTGATATGTGTGCCAGTTCTTGTTACCTACACCGAACACTGCATACAAAAGTCCTTCAAAGTACTTTTCATGGCCAGGTTCACAGAGTTTCACATCCAGGAATTTACTGAATTTCTCGGCAGAATCTGGAGGAAGGCCATTATATGTGGCTAGAAAAAAATAGAGCGTGCGTTTACAGTATAAATGGTACCGCTAGAATTCTTGCAACCGACTTACCAGTACAAACGACAATCATTTCCTGCTTCCCAGGAGCACTGTACTTGCTACCTTTATACCCGTCCCATTTGTCCATTTCCATAAACCGAGCAGTGAACCCAAATTCCTTGGCCTGGTTGAACAGCTGATTTGCAAAGTCCTGAGCTGTGCCTGTTTGTGTACCATAAAGGAACGTGATAGTGGGCAAACGAGCTTGCTTGTCAGCATCCATTGTAGCAGGGTCCAGATGAGGATGAGGCATAGCAGCAGCAAGCTTTTTGGTTTTATCGGTTTTAGGCAAAGAAGTATCGGCAGTAGGTTCAGGGAAATTGGTCCGGTCATGCACGGACATGACCAGGTTGAGGGGTTTGGTTGTGCTAGAGGTTGCATCGAATTCAATGGCAGGCCCGTCTAGAAACGAAGACAGTGGAAGTGAGCTGTCTGTGATGACTACGAGTAGCACTTTGGTTCCTCTTACCATATCTCAAATCAAACTTGTGTAGTATCATAGAGGCCACCGTTTTAGCTTCTTGTAATGCAAAAGGACGACCGATACACGCACGAGGACCAGTGCTGAAGGGCAACCAGGCCGAGGCTGGGCGTTTTTGTTCCTCGTCAGGGTCAAAACGATCAGGATCAAACGTGAACGAGCTAGGGTACACCTTTTCGTTGTGGTGCAATGAGTAGACGTTGATGGCGACGGCTGTGCCACCAGGGATTTTGAAACCATAAGGTAAAATACAATCTTGGCGACAGAACTTGTTCAATTTGCGAACAGGTGGATACATGCGCAGAGTTTCCTTGATGACCTGCATCATGTACTTCAGGCCATTGACTTGCTCTGTGGTGGGTAATTTGTCGTGAGTGATTCCGACATTTGCAATTTCTTGCAACACCTTTGCCTGCACATCTGGATTGCGGGCCAATTCATAGAAAAACCATGCCAGCGTGTTGGCGCTAAAAAAAAAATAGCAAAAAATACAGTGTAGGCCTCAGTTTCTGAGAAACATGAAACTTACGTTGTGTCGTGACCTAATCGTTTTTTTGAAAAAAAAAAAAAAAAATTGAGAGATGTGTTGCCAATCACGATTAGCGCGATTCGCACCGATTTACCAGCGATCATGAAGGTCACAACTTGATCACGAATATTTTCGTCAGACATATATTCGCCGTTTTCATCGCATGCATTTAGCATGTAACCAAGTAGGTCTTTCTTGGCGTCCTTGGCATCAGGGCCACTTTTTCGTTCTATCACGACGTCAAGGACCTTTTTGTGCATGAGTTGGACACATTCGTCAAACTTGCGGTTGTTTGCAGTTGGAAAGTGTTGCATGAATTCCATTTGCTTAGTACGTGCCAATGTCAGATGCAAAAGGGTGCCCATAGCCTCAATGAGTGGATCTTGGGGTGAGTCCTTGGAATCCAGCAGGCCAAACTCGTAACCAAAGCCGATACGGCCAATGGTTTCAAATGTGATTTTGGTTGTCCAGTCCAGAATATCAATTTCTTCTCCAGGCTTAAATTGATCGAAAATAGAGATTGCCTGCATAGTAATTTCACCCATTTCTCCTTGGTAGTCCTACAAAATATAATTCAATGCCGTGAAAAAAACTTGGTTTTTATTAAAACTCTTTACCTTAATTGCACGAGGAGAAAATGCTGGCATTAGGAGCTTGTGAGCAAGTGCCCAGTGTTTCGAGTCGGTGTCTGACGTAAAAAGACCGTCACCAGCAAACTTCTGGACTTCTCGTAAGCTGGTAGGAGCAATCTATGGGAGAATACAGAATGGAGTGAGAGTGAAGAGAGATGGACCGAACATACCTTTTTGGTAAAGTATTCATTTTCCTTTAAGAATTGGTCGGCAATGTCAGTGTCATTCGTGCCAATCGTGCGGGTGCCAACCACTGTCATATCTACAAGAGGCCCATAGGTTTCAAATTGTTTCATCCAACCAACATCTCTGAAAATTTTCAAAAAAAAATATGCGTGAAGTCGTGCATGCTGGCATTCTTTGTTTGTGTGCCTTACAAGTTTGGGAGTAGATCATACAGGTTGCCAACGAGAGGCAGTTTTCTAGGGCCAGGAATCCCAGTTCGGAGGTGACAGGGTAAGTCAACAAATACGATTTGCTCCTTTTTCAAGTCTTCCAAGCCTCCGAGCAATCGGTTCAAACTGTTATACAGGAGAAGGTTTTGGGGGTCATTCACCAAAATGTGTAAGGCCACCGCTGCCAATTGCCGCACTGTATCCAGACTGGCATTGTCGTTAAATTCTATGGTTTTTCCTGTACTTTCGGAACTACCCTTCAGGCATACGATAAGATTCTGCATATTATTTTTTAATTTTTTTGACGATAAGAGAAAGACAAAATAAAATAGGAAACCCTCAAATTTCATTTCAATGTCATGCAAAAATATCCCAACCCATGTTATTTTTTGCATGCCGCTGGTAAAAAACCATGGGGTGTCTTATACTTAAAACTCGGTTTTGATGACAAAAACCGGCAACTTTCTTTTTTTTTTGCCACGTTTGCACCTTCGGGTGCATACCACTGGTCATTCCTGTATTGACAACTCCGAAGTGGGAAACCCATGAGGTTGGAAGCGGTTGCTATCTTACATCTTGGTACATCTTGGTTTTGATAACAAACGTCGGCAACAGATTCCCGAGACTTTCTTTTTTTTTTTTCTTGCCACGATTGCAGCTGCTAGGTATGAAAAAAATGCACATCAAGCGATACAATCCCAATCGGAGCCACTGATTTGGATATGTCATGGATATATCACCTCACCTTCTACGCCACCATTGCCTCCGATCCAAAATTCCCACCCATTTGGCCCGAGTACAAGTCAATCTTTCAACGACGAATTGGTATAAACGGTCAAGCAAGCCCAGGAAAGTATCATCGCCGAATTTTGACGATTATTGCAGTATGTCTTCGATTGATCGACCATGATCTCCACCTTGAGCGCGAACAGCGAGAAGCCGGGAGTCGCCAGCCTTATAGCACCCGCAATCAAACCACTTCAGCCACCGTCACTTCTTCATCCTCGTCCTCGTCCGTTGATCTCGTATCTTTAATCTCCACCTCCACCCACGATTCTCTACAGGATACCGATGATAATACCATTTCCATGGATACCAACAGAAATGTTACCATTGGGACCCTGGGTCTGACTGCTGCCCATATTGGAGATGACGATACCACCGGAGACCCTCAACCTGACCGATTCGCTATCACCACTTCCACTCTTACACGATTCCCATAGTATTTTCTCTCCGTCATGGCAAACATACTGAAAAAACTTGGAGGCGGGAAATTTATCTGACTAGCAGGAGCCTACGCCTCAACAGCAAGTATCACCCGCATGGACTTTGCTACCAGAACGGAAGAAGCTACGAAAGCAAAAGAGAAGTCACCTGGCCTTCGTGTTGGCGAAGATCATCAACGACAACACGCCTTTGGCCACAAACCGTTTTTCACCTCAATTTTCGCCACAGTCATTGGATACCATTGCTCAAAAAGTTGAGTCGGCCAAGTGCCAGATCGCAGCTGGAACATTCAACCACTCATGATTTCCATCAAGCCCTGCAACCCGCCTGTTCACGCTTGTGCTGCCTCCCAGCTTCAGCGGCATTACATTCGTCTCGATAAGGCTGGTATGATGACGGTGCTGAATCGTTTTGGTCTCTCCAAACATCTTCCTCTGCCCAAGCAGCTGCCTCGAATGTGACCAGCGACCAGCTGCGGGAATTGAAAAACGATCGTTGACCAAACCTGACCCTGACCGTTGTATTTTTTACCTTGCGATAACCATTAAGGAATAAAATGTACAGGTCGTTGGAAAACAAGAAGGTTATGCCTCATTCTTTTGTGTATGTATGGGGGGGGGGGGGATACTGACTTTACACTGTTTGATTAGGCCCATCCCCATGTGATCGCAACAGAAAAACTCGTGAGTAAAGAAGCAGTGTCGACTGCATCGACGTCATCAGCGGTATTCGAGTGCTACACCCGCATCCGTGACACCACCACATAGATACCGTCATTTTACAGCGCCAATGTATCTGTAGCCGACAACCGTTCCTTGCTTGGAGGGCAAAGTCAATCAAGAAAGCCATCGTGGCCAATGAACGACAGAACCTCATGACAATAACAAGTACCACTCATCCGGTTCGCGGGGTTGGGAATTGGCACGCGCATTAAAGGGTACGCCAGAGTTCGCGGTCTCTGGCATTGACGTATCTGTCGGCAGGATGGGATTGCAATGATCGTGAATGAACACCAGACCTCACAGACCTGTCCTTTTTGCAGATGCTGGATTGTTCATCCAAGGTGTGAAAAACGGTTCGATGGACTTAGTCAAGAATGATCGAGACCGAAAAAAAACAGTTTTTAATTCTGAAAATCAGATTAAGAGAACAGGGAAATTGTAATAGGGTAGACGGAGATTGCAATCTAAAAGATGAAGAACGGGAAGAGAGGACCGACGATGTGAGACGTGCCAATAAATGAGTGATACCTTTTTTTTTTGTATTTTTAACACCTCGATGGGTATAAACAAGTTGCTCCCCTCCGTGAAACTCGGCGCAAACACTTTTGGCTTGAGTGTATTGCCGTTCGTGGTGCTGTGTAAAATTTGTTCAGAAAACAAACTTCTCCTTGGGAGCGGGATTAGACTCCCCTCTGAAGATTTGCATCTTTTTTTTCTCTTTACTACACCCCATGCATTGAGGTATGAGGGTGTGTGGATCCCCTGTCAGGGCGACAACAGTCTCATAAGCATCAGAAAAATTAGCAATGACTTGCCATTTTATGATGCTGACCGTTTTTTTTTCCTCAATTGCGACATTTATTTCTGGTTTAAGTGTATCCCTGAAATCATTTTTAAAGATGATATCTTAAAGCTTGAACCAAGGAAATTTGGTGCAACGAGCACAAATAGAAGGGATGACAAGACAATTACATATAATAAGCCAAAAATGATGGCAGTACGCATTCTCTCTTTTCGTTGTCGGATAGTATACACACGATTGGACTGTTGATTTGTTGGTGTAGTCCAAAACAACATCCTGGTGTGGTAGCGATCGGCCGAACGAACAAGGGCAAGCAAAATTAATACAAGGTACATCAGATGAATGATGATGAAGTCATATGCGAATCGACATAGTTCGATGATTTTACACAGGTATTCTCTGGAAGGTTGGCTGAGAACGTGCCATCCAAGCTAGAAAGGAGTTGAGAGGATATGATCTCAAGTAACACTTTACACTTACGTCTTGATAAAGCCAGCATCCTGTCCACCAACAGCGACCGATACATCCATTACTGAACTCCCTTGTTAGTATCATGGTGAGCAGGTTGCAGAGGACCCGTTGGATACCAACCACAACAATGAACAAAAGGAGTGCACCTTTTACTTGCCCTTGCTCAACTTCGTATATCCAAAATACAGTAACCAACGTGGCGAACAGAGAAAAGACACATGCCAGTGATGCAATGATATTGCCAAAAAGAGAGACGTGATGTCGAAATAATAGTGATATGAGTGGGCCGACAACAATAGATATAGCGAATCCAGCCAATAAAACACAGGCATTGGTGAGGCCAGGTAGAAGTACTGCCACACCAGCACGAAGACACAGGTCCATTAAGGACTCTTTTTCTTTTTGATTTCCTCCATACTGATGGTGGACAAAAATATATATAAAAGCACAAAGCCCTACGTTAATCATAGGTAACAGGAGCTCTGTAAACACCAAAACAAATCGAGACGGCCTTGGATAGCTGACGCGTACCGTATCTTTGGTTTTTTTTTCACCTGTATACTTCATACGATTCATCTGTTGGAATGCAGCCCATGAAGTGGTGTCTGAGACATCATTGCAACTTTGGAAGAGCCATTGAAGAACACATTTGTAGTCGATAAGGGTATCCATCAATGAAAATTGGTGCGGATTAAAAATATACGGAGATAGGAGAAGGGCCACGACAGTAGTCCAAAAGTAGATCAAATGAGGAACCCATGTGATGATCGAAGCAAGTGAAAGAATCATTGTGAATTCAACAGCTTTGTAAAAACTAATGTTGGCAAATTGCATATAGAGATAAGCAAATCGTTGTCTTGAAATGGAAAATCCGCGGCCGCTGCTGATGTATTTTGCTCTTCCAAAGGTGAGATTGTTGAGGATAGCGTGGGCGTAAGTTTGAGTGACAAAGATCTCAAACAATGGAGATAATGAGACCAAGTGCTTGAAAAGGCGGTTCACAGCCCGCCAGAACCCACGCTCCGTAAGCTCTTGCATAAACAAAGGGAGGAATGAGATCACCAAGACGACAAATATAGATAGCACTACGTTCTTGATCCATTCATACACGATAGGCAGCTGAGAGGCACAGCCATCTTGACAAGACCAGCGTATAGCTGTGATCAACAAAAGCACCAATAGGAAAAGACGAACGGCCAGCATGATGAAAATGTTGTTGATGTGGAAGCCAGGATGAGCATAGAAAAAAGTCAAGAATCGATCCAAGGGCAAATGGGTTCCCAAATGGTAATACTCTCTAGAAAGCGTTTGCTCACCCATGCCAGAGCCAATCTTGGTAACGAAGTTCAAAATGGACCCGAACCCAAGGTCACGTCCTTTTGCACACTGATAGTAATCGACGTATTTGATGCGTCCTCCACGCTGGAAAGCGTTCATTCCGGCATAGATATCTTCGTTCAGATGAAGTCCTTTCTGGCCTTTGCTTACACCACCACGGGTGGTCATAAAGATGGCATTCAAAAAATCTGGATGGCCGTAGTGTAACTGCTTGTGACGAAAGTAAGCGAGGTAAGTTAAATGTAAAAATTGCCAGGTTTAAATTTGCCTTCCCGCCAATGGTAGCCATTATTCTTTGTGTCATTGTTCCAAAAGTTTGTTCCTTTCCTGCGGCCACATCACCTAACACGCCCGCCTTTTCAGAAAAGATATATTCTCTGGCACCAACTATAGCTACGGGCCCGTTGGAACTGGAGGCACTGTAAGGATTTTGATATGCATCTGACGCTGTGTCCAAGTCTTCAAATTCACCCAAGACGCTTCTAATCTTGAGGCACTCTTCTAGATAGTTATCTTGATTGGCATCAATTAGCTGCAGGTATTCCCCACGGTGAAAAATAACCGATGTATTCTGATTATCGGATTTGCCGTCACCGAGAATTGGATCGCCAGGTAACTGGATGCGATACTTTGGAACACGACGTTTGTTTTGAAGTGGACAATGACCATCAATTAAGCAGGAATAAAAACTAGTATGGCCGGTTGTCTCGTCCTCTTCTTGGTCAATGTAAGCGATTTGCAGATCTGGATACATGCCAAAGATAAGTTCCAGACTGTCTAGATCATCTCGCGACAAAGTCGCATAACGTTGCATGGCCACAAGAAATTTGAATTTTCTTGATGCCATATTTTTCAACGTTGCTTGCAGTTCCGTTTCATCTTGGGCAAACTTTGTCAGTTCGGGAGTTTCGACACGATACAGAAGCTTGATCGCACGGTGATAATTCATGAATCCTGTGATTGTACGGTAGAGAGTTTGGGAGCGCAATGATGCCCAAATACGTGTTCTCAGAGTGTACTCTGGGGTGGCTGATTTGAATCCAAGATAGAAAAATGGAAGGTCATCTGCTTGGCATATATCATGCCGTTGGCATTCCATGGAATCAAATGCACCATATCGGCTGTCCAAAGATGTTTGATCCAATTGAGATGTCTGTTCTGCCATGATTTTCGTATCATTTACAAAGTTTTCCCATTCAACGGGATGAAGACTTTGCAGGTACTCCAAAAGTGTCATATGGCTATGCCGGTCATCTTGTGTTATGATTTCTTTGAGTGTTAGTAAGATCTTCTCATTGTAATGGGGGGTCAACACTGTAAAGCATGGCATATTCGGTACAGGAATTGCCTTAGGCATAGGAGATGTGAGGCTTTGAGCGAGAAACTGGATTCGTCGTTCTGCTTCACTTTCTGGGTGATAGAACCCCGACGATAATGAACTGTCTTCCTGAGCCACAAAGAATGCGGGCGTTTTCAAGCTAGTTTTTCCATTTTTAACTGTGTCAACCTTTAGGCACAAAGCGCATCAGTAAGCAGGACGTCCGTATTTTTTGCATTGTACTGTTCTCACGTACCTGATAATACATTAGCTTGGATACATTGTCGGAGGATAAGATGTGTTCACGGTACATGGAAATAACAATAGCATTCCAAATTTGTGAGCAGAGAACCTTGGGATGGTAGGTGATATCCAGATCCGACGAAGCAAGCAGCTTTGTGTAAATACGCTTCTGGAAACGAGTAAAAATATTTTTCCATGGAGTCATGATGGATATACCGAGGTAAAAGGACCGTATTACAGAGAAGATAGTGCTCCAAACAACGTACCAGAGGTAAGTATCCAGAAAGAATAGCACCATTTCTGTCAGAATCATCAATATAACAGTTGTGATCGGCATAATCTGACATGTATGGAATGCTATCTTTGATGACAATGATGGGCCATTGCTGATTTCGTAGCAGTTCAACTCCAAGGCACCAACATAGTTCAATGCATCTTTGAATGATAGTGCCAAAAAGAAATAGGACTCGATAAACTTGCTTCCAAACACGCAGAGCCACAAACCAGCAGAGATGAACCTGTCATTTTTCCCAAGCTTGGCAAAGTGGCTAGTAAACACGTTGGACGCCTTGTTCTTGCTACTTGCAAACAGCACTGCATTTGGTGTCCAAACCAAAAATATAGTAGTCAGGACACTTACAATCAACTGAGCTACTGCAATGACTTTTGATATGATGCTTGATTGGTCCACATGTAGACAGTACACAGAAGGACCGGCATTAACAGCAAGGATGGAGATCAGCAAGGCTATACGACGGCATATATGGCCCACACTTTTCAAACGCAGCGGTAGAAACATTTGCTCAACAAGAACACCAGCCATTGTGATCAAGATGGCTGTTGCGCTACCAAGTGCTGTCATTGATAGGATCACACTTAATTCTACCTGGGAATTGGGCGATACAGCACTGTCACGTGAATATGTTGTGCTAAGTGTGGCATAGAGCGAGCTGGCATTCGGGATGATATAATACCAAAAAGTGGCAACATGAAGGGACCATATACGAGTGAAATTAACAATGATATGCATCCACGTCCGTTTTTCTTTGAACCGCTTGCTGAACGCTTTGTACCAGTCAATGTGCCTCAGTGCCACGTAGCGGTCTTGAATCGGCAATGAATGTAGAGCCGCACCGTTTGACTGGAGCTGGAGAATACATGTTGTTGACCAGAAATGCTGATTTATATCATCATAGCCAACAACACTAGCATGGTCTTTTTCCTGTGACACATTTTGTAGTCTGATGTAATTGTAGAGGGGCGTAACAATACACTCCAAAAAATCATGGGCTGGCGCAGCTGGGATAAACGGAAGCGTTTGGGCATGATTGAAGTGGTCGCTGGCTGTTTTGAATACGAAGCAGAGAAGTTCAGGACAGAATCTGATTACTGATGCCTCTCCCCAAATTAGAAGCCAAAGTGCAATATCGCGGATCCGTTGATCGTTTGTAAGTTGGTTCATTTGTGCTACCCAATGTCGTTCTTTTTCATCTTCTTCGCTCATGGACTCTGATGGATCCAGTTGAACGCTGAACCACCATTTTTTGAAGTTGGCATTTGGTCCACCGATGTAATCCGCGTGCAGCGTCATGATACTTTCGTTTAGTGACATTCGCGATGACCTTGAATCGATTAGTGTTCGTATCTGCTCTCGGATGTTTCGAACGCTGTCTTCTTGAAAGCCAAAGCACTGCTTCATGTCGTCAAATATCTGTTGATTATCGGTTACATGGTAGGTTTGAGGTATGAGATACTCCATGTTTGCCAACTTGTTTTCGGCGAGTGTTTCCATAGAAGCGTACTGGGTAGAAAGAGACATTGTCGACTGTTGATGTTTGGGGATATTTTTTGCATCCAGCAATGCAACAAGCGAGCTTGCGGATGGAGTATACTTCAAGTATCTACCGGGTTGGTGTAATTCTTCCTTAACATGCCCATACACGTCGATGTCGAGAGACATGGATTTTCGGTGTCTGTGGAGGTGCGGAAGCGAATTATCGGATCGTGAACCTGTTGACAAAATATCTATTTTTGCGTGTGAAAGGGGCAAATAGGAGAATACAGGCATTTAATATAACTAGAATCAAATATATATTGTCACTTACTGGAAGCGTCTTCACTGTTGGAGGTTGTTGTAATTCAAAAAAAGAAAAAAAACTCAGTCAATATTGTATAAATCATTCAAAAAACTTCGTACGAGCTTGAAGGAAGGAGTGACTGCACATTGTCGCTATATGCTGAGTTGCTTTGTGGAATCATATTGCAGATATCACTGCTGTTTGCCACAGACTCGTGCTCACTCATTTGACGATGACCCCCCCAAAAAAAAAAAAAGGCAAAGAAAGAAAAGAGAAGGGAATTACGGAAGAAGCAATGAAAGCATCGACAAAATCATTCGACTGTCTTTGTTCTGTTTTTTTTTATTAATTCTCTTTCTTTGTCAGGGACAATCAATTTTCCCTATAAAGGGAAATTGCAGGTACTCAATCACAGGGGTTCTAAAGGGGCTGTGGCTTTCCGGCACGGATCAGGGCTCGACCACCCCGAATGGAAACGGTGGAGAGAAACAGAAGGTGGCTGTCCGCAGCTTCCTCATCAACCCTCGCTTACCAAATGTCTGACAGCTCACTTTTACCGATTCTTTTTGATGCAGAAAATGACCACTGCAATCTTTATCGGTAGCCACACATTGTATATGCAAAGTTACAGAACAAAAGATCACGAAAGAAAAAGAACTAAAAACGATCATCTTGCGAAATTTTACTGTTATTTTTGTTTTCCGACTGTTCAACGGGTCTCCAGTGGAAAGCTGTATTTTTTGGAGGATTTACAAAAGCAGACGTCAACTTAACATTTGCTACAAATACAGATATTAAAGTAACTCCATGCTTTTCAGAAAGCGGTGTAACCACCACTTTGACTCGTTATCGGCATGTGAAAGCAATAGTTTATCTGTTAAGATGAAGCGTAGAGGGAGTGGATGAGGATTCGGTTGCAGAGTTATCAAGTGACGAGGAGTAGCTATGTTGGTGATAGCTTGTTGAGGATCGATGGCCTAATCGGAAAAAAGGATTGAAGACACCTCCTTTTATTTTTTTAGGAGGCATTCTTTACCACTGCATCGATCGCACGTGTAGCTGGAGCTGGTATCGGTATCGAAAGGGGAACCAAAGCGGGTTTCCAGGGCATCATCATCATCATCATCATCATCATCAATGGGGTCGTCAACAAGTGCAGTACCATGGACATAGTCCATGAATATGGTGCTGTCGACTTGCAAACTAACACGCTGAGAGGACGGGTGTAGTAAGTTATGTGTCGACCTGTCTCTCTCGGAAGCATACTTGCGAATGTTGTCTTCATGATTGACTACACGCCCTGTGCATTTTAGCGTCAAATCTCGGTATTGCATGGGGAACATCATATGTAATCGCCAGACTAGCTCTGTTTGAGTGGGCGGTAGTTGTCGTAGTTCATGATCCCGCTGGGCAAATAGAGAAAGGAAAGCTTTGTAATGGCGAATACCACGGATCACGGTGTCAGGGTAAACCCAAGGGATACTCAGAAGACGTATGGATTCGCGGTATTGCTTCTCAGCCGCCTGGATCAGATTCAGCGAGAATGGGCTTGGGTTGTTGCTATAGCATGCATTTATGCACGATGTAAAGTCTTCAAAAGAGTTTGAGAAAATAGTGAAAGTGAGGTTTTTTTTTTGTCAATGGGTTACCTAGGAGTTTCTCCCGTTTTGCCTTTTCTTCAGGTTTCTTCCAGCCTTGGTCCAGAGCACGGAAATGCAGCTGCTTGACAAGAATGGCCTCGATTTCATACATGGATTTCGTTTTGCCGGAGACGCTAGTGAGAATGAATTCGCTAAAGGCCAGGGAGCCTGGGATCACCTTTTCTTCGTGTCGGTGAAAACGAAGCAGCATCCCAGCTACTGCATTTGCAGGGCGGTCCTCAGTTAGAACGCGACGCACGTTACCAGTATTGTTCAACAATGTCCCTCTAAAAATAAAAATCAGCGTCAGGCTATCTTTTCTTTTCTCCAAAAGAGAATGCACATCATACCGCAGCCAAGCCAGTTGGTCTGTTTCAGTTTTTGGGATAGGAGAATGGGCTAGATCTTCGAGAATTTGCGCCACACTTGCGTCATGCACGTTGAAATCTTTATCACAACACCAGCAGCGCAAAAGTGTATTTGCATCCACTCGCCATTTTCCATAGTCCGCACTAATACAAAACCGTAACCATGAACACATTTCTTGAAGACTCTTCGTACTCTGTGGTTGTGGTTACCTATTAATTTTATACCCTTTTTTACAATATGGACAATTTCGAAAACTGGGTAGCGGTTTGTAAAGGTCTTCCACTGTCAATTTAAACGGTTCGTCACCGTCTCCACATTTTTCTCTCCAAAAGGCTACTGAACTTTCGTTGGGAGCATTTCGTTGCACATGCTAAAATAAAAATCTTCTCATTAATAACTCAATGTTGTCAATTTCAGCACAAACCAATTGTTCCAGTGGTAATGGAATGAACATCATATGGGGTATCATCATTCGCTGAGTATCCTCATAAAAGCGATACGGTGATAGCAGGTGAACATGATACATGTACGCAACGTCTGAAGAATTTGCATGCTGAGGAATCTTTTCCTTTTTTTTCAATTATTCTTTTTCCATTCACTTGTTTACCTAGTGGCGGTACAAGATGTGTAACGTTCGATGGTTTATGTTTGCAACCGTGAACCCATTGTGTATACCTTATTTCGGCCCTGGCGTGAAAGACATCCAAGTGATCTTGAAACATGTCCCGCAGGTGGATAAATTGGTCAAGTAATGACAAATAATAGCCAGCATTTTTCACAGTAACGACATTCCCAAGCGAGGGAAACACATGTTCAATCTCATCAAGGCAAGCAGGATCAAAGTGCTCAAAATCCATGCGCCGAGAAACAAAATATAATAAGAAAGAGGGATAGATGCAGTCCTAGGACCTCCATTTTTTTTATCTCCAAGTGCCACAAACTTTCTATTTAAGTGTGGCGCTGTAACCTTGACAACGGTTCAATGGACAGTGCAATACGCAGTATTATTTCTATTGACTTGCACACACAAGAAAAGGTCTCGCCTGCACTTGATTTTACTTTCGCGCGTACTAGAAAATAATTTAGCAGTTCCTTCCATTGGTTTGCCAGCTAAAAAAATTTATTCACAGCTTAAATAGAGCCTGATTCCCGCCAAATACTGTAATATTCATTGGCATTAGAGAGGCGAATGCATACCAAGCTTTGTGCTAAATTCAAGCTTTGATCTCTTTTGGAAGCGAGTGAATTCTTTGTCATCATGCAGTTTGACTAGTTCTTGAATTGGTATCACGAAGATCGGCAAGACGCAACCTAGAAAGTACACAAACCAGGGAATTTGGTGAAAGGAAATCGGACTTTCTTTGATTGTAGCCAGGGACACAATACAAAAGATGAGTTGAAGGATGATGACAGTGAAAAAAGCGCCAATCCAAACTTTGTTTTTCAAAGGCGATGAGCTCCAGATAACATTAGTTCGGTACAAAAATGTTGCAGAAATACATGCTAAATATGACAGCAGGTAAAGGCATTATCAATTTCAATTGCAATAAGAAAAGGGACTTACCAAGACACCAGACAAAACTGACAAGCATGAAATTCTGCGCGTAAAGGATGCCTAACTGATTGTTTCTTGACCAATGTAGCCAGCCACTATTGCTACCAAAGAACCCGACCACTTGTTGTATGCTCAGGTCAAGGCTGTAAATCAAAGTCCTGGAAAGAGAAGAAGTGAAATTGCCAGAATGATAAGGTATGAGCAGCTTACAGTGAGAACATGACAATGCAAATGATGATTAAAGGAAAGAAACGGAATGCAAAGTACAAGCAAAACCGCTTGATATCAATCAAGTGATCGATGTTTTTGCCAGGCATAAGGAGCATGATACTATCATCATGAGGCGAGAATAACATTGACAGACTCAAAATGGGTAGGATGACCCAAAGCACCCAAAGAATTTGATATCCTGTTAACACAGGCGGCAGCAAGATACAGTTTGACAACAGTTGCAGGATGGTCATGGACAGACAGGCACCTAGATAAAACATGTAGCTCTAGGCCGCCAAGAAAGTTATTACTACAGCGACAATATCATCAAAGGAGTTGATGATATTGTTTGACTTACCATTCGGATGCAAGAGAGTAACCTTCGAGCATCACGTATCAGCTGTGTTACAGCATATAAACTAGTTTCATACTGCATAAATAGCGCACAAGGAAGGCTCACCAGGGAAGCGCCTACTGCCAATGGAGGCTGGCGACCGTTCAATGACAGGCGCCCACGGTTCTGGACGCGCGTGTGCATGGGCTCCATAGCTATGCTAATGTCGGCCAATGCAAAAGACTCCATGTTTTGGGCATTCAAGGCACTGCCAATGCAACAGACTACTTCCCCATTTTCTTGGAACACGCGTATCATTTCTTTGTTTGCCTTGGATGTGCATTCGGCAAACAGTGACACATGCAATGGGATATCGTCCACATTTTGAATATGAGGGCGTATCTGATCAATACCACGAGGAAGCTGGGCTTTGATATCATGTGTTTGAATGTACCCGTTGCCACAATCTTCATCATCGGGGTTGGATAACAATATGCAGCTGTTCCAATCTGTTTCTAGCCCAAGGCGCTCGGCAAATGCTAAAGTGGAATCTACACATGAGGCCGCTAATACTCCACTTTTCCTATATATCTCATCAAGTTCTACCTTTTGATTCTCTCTCAGCTGTTGGTGAGAAATATACAAATCGAATTCCAGCAAGGCCCAGATCTTCAATAAAATCCACTACGTTCTAGCACCAACATTTCCCATACGGATATTACAATGAAAAAAAACACGTTAGCTATTGGTAGGCATAATGGCAGAGTGTTTACCTGCTTTGGCTGATGACCCATTGCGGCCATGCCCAAAAAAATTTGGCCATTGACAACTTCTTTGTAAAAGGCTTCTTCGCTTTGCTCTTCCTCCTGTCCATTATATTCAAATGAATGATCGGATTCACCGATGCCACCAGTGTCAGGGACATTGGCTGCATTGCATTGTTCATCGTTACGAGAAGAGGTACTCAAGCGGGAGGAGTCAAAACGCTTGAGATGGGGCTGGGAAGTCTCGGAATCGTCATCGTGGTTGGTGTTGCTACTTCTAGAAGTGCTGGAGTTTGAACTGCTGTCACTTGTCTGTTTATATGGCAAGACAACAAAAGCACAACCTGGGTCACAGTGTTTATCATCGAAAGGACTCAAACATGGGATATGCGACTGGTTTCCTGTATTAATCGGGCGGTAGGCATATGCGATGCATTGCATGTCGTGAATTTCGGCATTCTGATAGAAATCCAAAATCTTCTTTTCCATCTATTTTAAGTAAAACCTGCTTGTCAGTTCAGCACTTGAGAAAAACTGCGAGCCATAATTTCTTGTTTTCCTAAAGGTGAGTTATGTGTTATCTTGCCTTTCTAGTAATAGTTTGGAGCATCTTTCCATCCCAATAGTCAGTACATTTGTCCAATACTAACACGGGGTGACCATCGACCAGCAGTTGATAGTTGCCGGAATTTTGCTCTTCATACACGGTAGAAAGTGTGCTAGGCACTTCATACGTGTAATACTGGCTGAATTGATAGCGGGGGGCGGCCAAGACATTGTGGTATGGAGCAAATGTGTATATCTCGGCACGGAGAGCAAAAGACTGTAATGCAGCCTCTTGAAACCCAATCGACTTGGCCAAGCGACACAGGCAGGTCTGTCTTGCTGGAGATGTTCTACCATAAACTTGAATCCTAGATCGACTTCGATGGTAGTCTAACCGTTTTTTCCCTTGTAATACACCACAGCTTGTGTTTAGCATAAAGTTCAATCCTACTGGCTTCAATTGAGGAAGGTATGTTTCCCAATCTTTGTCTTCAAACGTATAGCCATCTGGTACCCCTGAATCTTCTTCAATGTCCAGGTATGTGATATCACCATTGGCATTTGGAAACATGAGTTGCTCTACAGTAGGAAAAGGCTAAAACGATGACAAAATCATACATGATGATCAGCAACATGGCTTGCTGTTTCCGCAGCATGCACTTACATTGGCAATCGTACCTTCCCTATCCAGGGAACATATCACCGTCGTACTTCCCAATGATTCCAAGAGGTTAGTCGAACGGGTCAAGGAATATCGGTCCCATTTGGAGATTAATGAACAAAATCGATCCCAAACAGCATCTAAAAAAAAATTCATCAACCTCATTCCCAACAGTTACTTCACTTTCCATACTTGGGCTGAGCTCCAGGTCTTTCGTAGGTGGAGGTGCCTCAGTGTCAAACTCATCAACTTCTTCATCATCTTCATAATCTGTTTTGGATATTTGAAGGGCCTCAAACAAGATCAAAAGCTGGGCACTACCAAAAGTTCGTGCAATCAGCCATAAACTAGGAATACAAAGTGGGAGCAGGGGCAGCACTGCCAAAAAAGGAAGCCAGAACACCTCCTCGGCCAATTGATCCAGCTGAATATCATGTTGTCGAAAGTCTTCCAATCCAAACCGGAGGAGATTGATGGCACATGAGATAGCAAGAATGACCCAAACAACCACGTTGTACAGGATGCCATGTATTTTTTGCAGTTCGTTTGAAATTACTGTTTTCGGTCGGGTTTGCGTCAGGGCAGATCGCAAGTTTGCTTCCAATGGGTTGTCTAGTAACATAAAATGGTGGTGCCCACGGGTCTGCATATATTCACCTATCATGCCATTGGGAGGTGGGATTCCGAAAAACGAGGGCTTCAATATCTGATCCTTGGCTAAGTAATATTCGCGCACAGTCGATGCCGAATCATCAAACATTGGTTGGTATATGTACTTGAGTCGGCCTGGGGCTTTGTCCCCGTATACCATTTCCAATATATCCCCTTGCACCAGCAGATTAGTAGGTATTACGCAGACCACACCATCCCGCACGACTTTGGAAACCGTCATGGAAGGAATGAAAGGGACTTTCATTACTTGGAAAAGATTCATACCATTGCATTCCAGGGCTGAAATGATGGTACTGGCACGATCAGCCATTTCATAATGTGTCAGCTGTTGTTCTCTCCGGTAGACTAAACCATTCCAAACTGTCATCAGAAATATCAACAAGGACTCAACTAACACACCGGTAAGACGGTACTGGTAAGGGTCACTTTCAAAGTACCCTGCAACAAAGAATACAAAGCCTGCCAAGCTCAGCGTGAAGCTGAGTAACGTATCAGGACGAAAAAGCCAGGAACGAATTTCTGTAGCCATGGCTTTGCAAGAATAAAGAATAAGCTTGCCATATGTTTAGGGTCTCTATTTACTAAGAGGTTCTTACCAACGTTGTTGGCAATTTTCAACCTTTCTTCATCCAAAATTTGATTTCCTATGACTAGCAGCTTCCTAATAATAAAGATACAACACAAAGTGTGAATGGTAGCGCTCAACTTCACTATGGGCGACAGAAAGCTTCTGTATTTCTTACTGCAATGCTTCATCACTCGTTAATCCGTTCAATACTTGAGGATCAGTGTCGTCCATGCTTTCGCGCCGACTCCAAGAATGGGATTGCAGGTCGGCTTCCATCACACGCTGTGTACGCTTGACCATCTTGTTTAGTTTATACGAGGATCGGTCTGTGGTTTTGGAGGTAGAAGATTCTGGTTCATTATGTTTGCTTTGAATTCTTCGGTTCTTGGCTTTCTGTTGAGTCTGGAGCGTAGCATTGGTGCGGTGATCCACAGGACATTCGCTTTCATCGTCTGCTACGGCTGAATCGTCATTGTCCAGCTTGAGGGTGTCAATCATTGGTGACGTTGTTCCAGGTTCACAGCTGGCAATGAGCCCCAGGTCATGGAAATTGCTTTCAGCATGATCTGTGTCTATTTTATCATTGGGTTTAAAATGAGTGACATGAACAGGTTTTTTGTCAATGGTGTAGCCAGAATGATGGGCACTGTAAGGGTGATCGCTTTCTGATTCCTCATCACCGGAACGAAACAAGTGACAGGTACCAACGGCTGTAAAATGGGGGACAGTAAGGTCATTGCGTCGGTGGCCATGATCTATGACAACCTGTGCTGATGCACTGGAACTTGTTGACGACGCGCTCCATATGCTTTCGTTGGATGGATTCGTCATTTCTTGAGATGTTCTACGCTGCTCAGCTGAATTAAGGACGATGTGCATTGCGCTTCTATCGCCTGCCACAGTATTGCATGATGCAGAATTTTCAGCCTTTGCCTCTGATTCATTTCCTTGATTCATTGCAATAAATCAACGAAGACAACGAAAACGAACAAATAAAAAAAAAAATCCCAAACTGGTTTTATTCATTTTTTAGGCTGCTTCCATATTGCGGCGTGACCTCTAGCATGGGCATTCCAGCACATCTATCCGTATTAATTTAAAAAACGTTCATGTTAGCAACGTTGATTCCTCAAACGCTTTAAAAGCTCTCTTAACTTGTAAAATAATCGGACAAATGGAATACATTCTATGTGAGTCTTGCCTACTTCACATTGATATTGCGCAAGCTCATTCAATTCACATTTTGTTCTAACTGGTTTGCATGTTTTTACCCTTTGCTGGGCGCTGCTTTCAGACATTGGCACAGAGTGAGGATGACTACAGGAAGGGGAGGGGAAATGCCGAAAGAGAGGCTTGAAAAAAGGTTTGCCCAAAAAATGCAACAATGCAGTGCTTCCAACAAGCAAACACAGTCAAACATGATGTCGTCAGCCAATGAAAATCGATGTCGTTGTGCGCGCAGGATAGAAATTTTATGGCGCTCATCACTAAAAATTCTGTACCGGTGTTTGTTTGGGTAAACTTATAGCTGGACTTGATGAAAAAAGAAAAAGGAAACAGTATAGAAAAACCTTTATTCGATGTTAGTGCACTATTAGGGGTAGAAAATATGACTTACCACTATAAGCAAGTGGTTTTTGTTATACGTGCACTAAGAGAGAGAAAAAAAGAAAAGAGGGAAAGAAAAAAAAGAGGAAGAGGCAGGAAAAGAAAAATAAAAAAAATATATTTAATAAAACGAAGAAAGGAGGGGGCAATGTCAATTCTTAACACCGGTATCTTTACTGTACCTAGAAATGGGTCGCTGGCATCAACAAAAGTTCAGTGGAAGCAAACGAACTGAGCTGTCTTACAGTTTCACTCCATGCGTGCTCGACTACAGCATACTGCGTATATTGTCGTTTATTTTCTAAACTTTTCTATAAAAATGGAATAGAGGATTTGTTCTCTGGCACGTAGGAATTCGGCGTCCAGATTAGGGAGCTCTGGGAAACGTACAGAAACTTCCTGGATGACTTTCTTTGATAAGGCACCTGGAATATCTTCGCCAAAATCTTGGTGCCGTACGTTGGAACTGCTTTTGCACTGCTTCACTAACGAGTCCGGAAATTCCAGTGTGGTGATGCTATCTAGAGTGCCAATGGGGATGTCCTGAATAATGCTTAACTCAAGTCGTTTATCCTGTAAAAGTTCGTTCAAGTGTTGTGCTCCCTTGTAAGCTAAGTTTGCATAAATATGTGTATCAAAGACTTATTCTCTTCATTCTGCTACCTTTGTAGTGGCTGTACAGGCGAAAAAGATTATATGCAAGGGGGATGTTGGGTATGAGTGGCACAACGGCAAATGTACAGGCAACAGGAACCCAATAGGCTGAGTAGCGCATGTATTTTTTGTGGTACGGGATTCGCTCTTTGACAAGCCTCGTTAATTCTTGTTCAATTACTTCAGTGGAGAGATTTGCGTGATGAACCAAAACAGCCTAAGAAAAGGACATGAGAATTTTTACATGTCCGAGAGGGGTTATAGTGTCTCAACAAGTGCCTTTTCGATTGGTGATTCTAAATGCTCTTTTGTGGGAATTTCCTTGAGAAAGACTTCATTGTGATCCAGCTGCTTCAAAATCTCATCACCTTTGTTGTGGATCCGCTTTTTCCAGGAATTTGGCTGGCTTTCTCCAAGCTCATTCCATTTCCTGCTCGACCACTCGATAGCCTTTGATATTTTAGACGATGTAGGCAAGGTCGAATGACAGTAAAATGCAATTCTATCTTTGACAATGGGCAATGCCAAAAATTTCATTTTCAAAGTAAGGGAAAAGAATGGAAAAATCGATGAGTTTGAAATGTTAATTTGTTGCCTCTTCTCTGTTGCACTTTTGCTCCCGCTTTGCCCATCATTCACTTTTTATTGTTCCACTAGGCTTATTTGGCAAAATGTCTAATATAACAGAAGCAATTGGCGATGATGCATCAATGCGATCTGCTGACTCGAATCCAAGTATTGCAAAGGACTCAGAAAAGGCTCGCAATCGTGCATCGAGCACGCTCTCTTTGCGGCAAAGCGGCACTTGTGAAGAATGTGGAAACTATTTAGATTCAGACAAGGATTTAACTATTCGATCGCTGTATGATTCAATCGCCATCCACAAACAATTGGTGGAACAGAGCCAAAATGAGAGAGAAGAATCGGCGGATTTGTACGAAGGCGCTCAACAGCTCCTCAAAGAACAACAGCAAACAATAGAGCGGCTCCAGAAGGACAATTCACAAACCATAGATGAACTCAACACAAAGCGGCAAGAGTACAAGCGCATGGAAACCAACTTTTATGCACACATGTGCGCCATTCGGGCGACCGATGACGATTTGTCCACAATACAAAGAAAAATCACCAATCTTTTTAGCCAAATTAGCAATTTCTGCATGGGATTGCGAAGTCAAGTGGACATCGATGCTGGCACATCGTTTGTTTTGAAATATTGGCCAAGAATGGAACCATGGATACGAGAACAATGGATGGACACCAACGGCAAGCTGTCTGCTGCGCATATCACTGTGTTTGTAGAAAAATTCATTGCTGAAACTTTGATTCACCGCATCTTTGATGAACCTATCCAACTTGGTACTTCCGTTAATACTGCCTTTGCGTACATCGATAAATGGATGCGTGCTCGCCAGAAGCACGATTGGTCTGTCCGCTTACGGCAGCAGCTTACCAGCCTGATGGTTAAGCAACCGATGGAGGAAAGCAGTAACATCAAGCGTGCCCAGGCCAACCTTGCTGATGATATTTTTGAGGTCCTCGACCAAATCTACATCACAGTATCTGATACATCGCGGGCAAAACTTCTCAGTCAGATACAGAAGTCCTGTGAACTAGCCCTAGCTGTACATGGTCAAGAGGCCATTATACGACCCTACGTTATTGAAGAAGGTGTCAGCCAGTTCCAAGCAGAATTGATGAAGCCGAACAACAAAGGCAAAGAAGATGGCGTTGTTTACCTTGTCGTCAGTCCTCCTTTTGTCGTCGATGACCCCACACCTGAGTCAGGTCAAGAATGCCACGGGTTTATTGTGCAAGGAAAAGTAGTTTGCTTTTAATCAACGTGTTAAACAAATCCCGGAACCATCCCGTACTGCCTACCATTTCAATCCACTCAAAAGGTGGCTTTTACATATTTGACGCAAATACAGTACAGTAAACCTATGCAACTCAACACCAAGCTGACTTTTAGTTCTCGAGCATATGAGCAGTTATAAGTCCCAGCCCACGGCTATAATTCACCTAGCTCTGTGTTACGGTGCAGGAGAGCCCATCTGGGAGGGCTTTCAACTATAACCAATCTGATTTAAGTCAGTCGAAGAGCATCAAACTTTGTTGGCCGCCATTGCCCCTCCCAGATTTGGCCATGAACTTTGCGTGCAATAGACCTTGGTGAGTGATAACCATAGTTTGGCACTAGACAATGGGGAGTTACAGTACTGGTATATGACAGTAAACAGCCATATCCTGGCAACGTCGTGTTTTCACAGTAATTGGCTGGTTATGGATCCCAAAAAAAAACGTGCCTGTCATTGGGCGGCAAATTTATTAAGGATAAAAATAGATTACTAGTGTTTTTATTATTCTCTTGTCAGTCATCTTCTTCATTCTTCCCAGCCTTGACCTCTCTCTCTCTCTCTCATTTTTTTTACATTCCATCTCACTTTTGAGTGTTGCAGTGATACTTTGATAAAAAGAGAATGCCTCCTGGTTACAACAACTTTGGTCCTGGAGGACCAACTGGCCCACCCAGAGGCCACAACAATCAATATCCAGGTGGTGCTCCTTCTGGCAACAGTACATCCATTGGGCGCCGAGCAACCACCCTTGGACGTGCCCCAACTAGACGAATCATAACCGGGGCTAACAGTAATGTTAACAATGCTAGCCAGGACATTCAGCGCGGACGTACCCTGATTAGGCCAGAACGATATCAAGAACCTGCTCCCTTGATGACTGGGAAACCTCAAACTGGAAGCTCAGGATTCGAACCGTGGGCACTATTTGCACAAATCATTACCTTTTGGGCTTTATCACCTATGCTGAAAGCATGTGGTCTGACAGACAAGGGCATGCAGCAAGCTTGGCGTGAAAAGATCACTCTGTGTTTCCTTATTGCTTGCTTGGGTGGGTTTGTCGCTTTTATCACTCTTGGTATTTCCACTGTTCTTTGTCCTGGTAACAGCTCTGTCAATTCTGCCAACTTTGCTGATTATAACGATACTGCTGATGCCTGTAAGTGAATATGGCATGTGGGCAATATCTAATAACACTCAATTCTTTCATATCTTTAAATA
Source organism: Hesseltinella vesiculosa (assembly GCA_002104935.1). Classification (NCBI taxonomy): domain Eukaryota; kingdom Fungi; phylum Mucoromycota; class Mucoromycetes; order Mucorales; family Cunninghamellaceae; genus Hesseltinella; species Hesseltinella vesiculosa. Next base: position 15,961 of record MCGT01000003.1, on the reverse strand, counting down.
GATGACATGGTCGGCGTACAAGGATGGGCATTTAATATTTCGACGTACAAACCTAGCGGCAATGCAGATTTTTACACTATGTTGCCTGGTACGGACGTGACTAACTATTTCCAACATGGTGGTGCAGGCGTTGCTCAATGCTCGGGCGATGCGTCTTACGCATCGTTTGCTGCTGTTCAGCTCAACCCTTGTGCTGGTGGTACTTGCTCCCTTGGCCCTTTGAGCCAAGCCAATTTCCAAGCCATCAGCATCATCAACTCTACCAAGCAAGTTGCTTACGATTGGACCCATATGGCCAGCGCCAACTTGACAAACTTCTTGGTTGTCGATGGTCACGTTCTCAACTTTGATCCTTACATAAAGGCCCACCCAACTGCCATGGCCAATGATGAACTAGATGCTGTGATCCGCTCTGTACTGAATACCACGTTTGCTGAAGGTGGAAAGGATGCCACCAAGTTATTTTACCGGTCAACAAGCTTACAAGCTGCCATCCCTTGTCTAGTGTCAAAATACCAAGCTGGTGTGATCGGCAAAGACACTGTGGGGTGCTTCATGGCGTCCATCGTTTTGTACGCTTCTTTATTGGTTGTTGTATGTTTGGTCCTGGCCCGTTTCTTCATGGCGCTTATCTTCTCCTGGTTCATCTCACGTCGCCTGTCACAAACACCCAATAGCACAGGCGAAAGTGTGATATCTGCCCGTGCCGCTGCCGGCCGTGCTCAGCACCACCGTGAAATGTTTCCCAATCAACAATCACTGGAACTGGCCGACATCAAGCAACCTTTAACTGGTGGAACTGACTTGGTTAGCATCGGAAATGACCTGTATACAGTCATGCTGATTACGTGTTACTCTGAAAACACAGAAGGCATCCGAGGCACTGTGGAGTCGTTGTCGTCGACTCTATATCCTGATGACCGCAAGCTACTCTTTCTAATTGCTGATGGTATTATCACTGGACATGGTGAAACCATGTCGACGCCTGATATGTGTCTTCAGTTGATCACATTCGACAACCCTGCGATGGCCAGTCCTGAAGCCAAAACATATCTCGCTGTTGCCAACGGTTCCAAGCAATACAATATGGCCAAGGTCTATGCCGGTCATTATGGTAAGGCACCTCTCGCCAATCACGTGTACTCATACCTCTACTTCTTTTTGAAAGTGTGCAAGGGCCACAAGGTACCAATGATTTTAGTAGTTAAATGTGGCGGTCCTAACGAACAAGGCAAACCCAAACCCGGCAATCGCGGTAAACGTGATTCACAATTGATCTTGATGAATTTCTTCAGCCGTGTTACCTACAATGACCGTATGACACCCTTGGATTATGATCTCTTCCAAAAAATCAAATATTTGACTGGTGTTACGCCTGATGTCTACGAAGTGGTATTGATGGTAAGCTGTAGGAAAGTTTTAAAACAAAGTACTGACTTTTTTTAAATTTAGGTTGATGCTGATACCAAGGTATACGATACTTCATTGCGAGTGCTAGTGAATTGCATGGTCAATGATAATTTGATCATGGGTCTTTGTGGTGAAACCAAGATAGCAAACAAGCGTGACTCGTGGGTGACAGCTATTCAAGTGTATGAATATTTCATATCGCATCACCTTGCTAAAGGGTTTGAAGCTGTATTCGGTGGTGTGACGTGTTTACCTGGCTGCTTCTCTATGTATCGTCTCAAAGCGCGTAAAGGTGATGGTGATTGGATTCCTATTATCACCAAGCCTGAAATTGTCCAGGAATACTCGTCCAACACCATTGACACGCTTCATCAAAAGAACCTGCTTCTCCTTGGTGAAGATCGTTTCCTTACCACCCTTATGCTTCGGAATTTCCCCTTCCGTAAAATGGTGTTCACTCCTCAAGCTATCTGCAAGACCGTTGTCCCTGACGAATTCAAGGTTTTACTCTCACAGCGTCGTCGCTGGATCAATTCAACAATCCACAACTTGTTTGAACTCGTTCTTGTACGTAATCTGTGCGGTACCTTTTGCTTTTCTATGCAGTTTGTAGTCATGATGGATTTGATCGGCACGTTATCTTTGCCTGTGGCCATTGTCCTTACGGTGGTACTGGTTGTCAACATGGCCAAAACCCAAATCACCAGTTTCACCACCGCTGTCCCCTTGATCCTCCTGCTCATCGTGCTGTTTTCGCCTGCATTTTTGATTCTAATCACTACCAAAAAATGGGTGTACTTGATGTGGATGGTTGTATACCTGTTTGCTTTACCCATTTGGAACTTTGTCTTGCCTGTGTACTCTTACTGGCATTTTGATGACTTCTCATGGGGTGAAACCCGAAAGGTTGAAGGTGAAACTAAAGGTGATGATCACTCCAAAGCTGAAGGACAGTTTGATCCTAGCAAGGTACCATTGAAGCGATGGGAAGATTATGAGCGCAAACGCATCCGAGCTGCCAAACGCCGTGAACGAAAGGAACGCGAACTGGGATTAGCCGGCAGCCATCTGACGCCCGATGATGATGGCGTGTCAGACGTATCTAGTGCAACTGGCCCGGCCCCAGCCCATTACTTTGACCCTTCCAAGGAAGCACCCGCCAAGTCCGGTTCTGGCTATTATCCAACGTTCACCCCTCCCAGCGGAACTTCTGGGCCACCTCCTCAACAGCAAGGCCAATGGCAGCAATATCCTCCTCAGTCGCCTCCGTTCATGGGTCAGGGTGGTCATCCCCCAGCCAGCCAGTATCGGGGTCCCCCTCCACGTTGATAGATCGTTTTTTCCCTTCTTGTCGTTTGTCGTTATACTTGCTTTTATCACTATCCATGCTCTTTTCTCTTGGGACCTGTCCATTTTGCTTCATACCCTCTTTAAAATGAAAAAAAGCATTTTCTTAGCGTCAGATGAACTTATATATCCCGCAGGGAGCAGAAAACCATAAAGCAGTGGGCCTGTGCTTTCAATGTGTCTGCGATTTTTTACAATTCATGCTTACATTGCATGTCGACAATCCCTAGCCCATCATTGTCTGAGAGGTATATACTTGTAACCATGATCACCCCTTCCATCATATGCTAACCGTGTGCAAAATTTGACATGATCCATTTTTAACGAATTTGAAGTCGCCTGAAAAAACGGGGTTTTTTTCAGCTGACGTTTTGGGACACCAAAACTAACCTGCTAAACATTAGTTAGGATATCTCTGCCAATCGACCTATTTTTTTAGTATCACCATCTTTCACACGTTTTACACACACGCGTCCATTGATCTGCAGAGTATGCTGCAATTTTTTATGTTCAGAAGATTCATGGTCATGGTTGCACGTGCCAGAAATAATACTAAACGAACGAGTCGTGAGGGTAACAGAGGCCAAGCCACACGGGACAGATTTGCCTGTCAACCAAGTTGAGCAGAGAGTGGGGCCATGCGCGGAGCGTCATAGAGTGATACAAGAGCCAGGCTAAATAAACTTGGGATGGCTTGGAGTAGGTTCTCAGATTAGCAAAAAGAAAAAGAAAGTCAAAATGTCACATTCCGACTTCTGCTCAAAACTCTGTGATCAGCCCAGCAGTAATGCATGTTTGTTTTGATCAATGGTCTTGGTTAAAACCATTGATGGCTCAGACATTGTGATCTAAGAACTATCTTGGAGATGCTGGAAATAAGCCTCCTTTTTGGATTGGGAACATGAATATGAAAAAAAAACGCCACTGCTGACCCACTCCACAAAACTGAAAGATCTCACGTTTAGGAGTTTGATTGGTCAGAAATATTAACATCACTGACGTGCAACTTTTGAGCGACAAGCTTTGCCAGAAACACTGCAATCGGAATCCGAAACAAGAAGGGGAAATAAAAAACCTGCTATTCGTCACTAACAAAAATCATCGTTTACAAATTAAATGAAGGCAACTCTCATAAACTTATATTTTTGTCTGAGCTTGTCTCTTAGCTATGCATTAGCATTTGAATGTAAGTTATATGAGCAAGCTGAGGAAAAAGCATCGAAAGAGAAGAAATGAGCTTGGAAAAGCCGTTCACATACACTGATATGTCACATTTTCATTTTGAATGATGATGATATCAGCAAACCAAGAAGCACAGGCATATTTACATAGGTATGGCATTGAAGGTCAAGATTATAACAAACCTGATGGATCAAACTTGGCTGACATTGCACAACAATACCGCGATTTGGCTTTGGGTACAATGAACTTGTTTGGCGGACGCGTAGAAAGAGTCTTGGAAGGGTTAGATGTCAAGCTTGATGTTGCCTATGGCTTGACTCAAGAACAGCGTAAACAAATCGTTGGTCATGTAGAGCAGGCTTTGCGCCGTTTAGCAGTTCAAGGTCAATTGGTGCAAGATCAAGTCAAAGCCCGGTTGGATCAACTGACTATGCCCAATACCCTTACCGTTATACAATGGCAAGACATCTGTAGTGACATTGTCGACATTGTCACTCCTCCAGCTACAGGGTGGTTCGCCTCACTGATCGGCAAGGTGGTCAACATCGGTAACAAGGATCCGTATCATATATGGCGGGATGAATTAGTCAAATCTGTCCAACCAATTGAGCATGACGCTGACACCACCCCTATTCAAACTGCACTGGACATGGCCGTTCATGCGGAAAACGTGGGCACTCCTGATTGGAAGTATACGACCTTGCAGTCGATCCTGGACGAAGTCAAAGATTTGCCTGCTGGTGCCGAAAAGGAATTGGAGACTCGGCTGAATGCCTTCTCGATCTTTGTTCATGATTTCCTGGATTTGCCTCCTTCTCATGTTCCGTGCAACTTTCCTTCGTCTTGTGATGAATTTATCCAGCAAATCAAGGCCTGGGTCCAATGTGCACAAGATCATCTGCAGCAGATTTTTGACAACTTCTTGGCAAAAAGAACAAAGGACATCATGGTTGTGGACCAACGCGAAGACTTATAATAATCTTCTTGGCTTATGGAATAAAGGCTCTGCGAACAATTGGACGATATCTTTAATCGAAACAAATGGAAACTAAGTGACACTTCGGGGCAATGGTAAACGAACGAACGATTTAGGCTTTGGTACAGGTGGTGTCCAGCCATGGACGCTGGCCAGTGATTGTATTTCTCTAATCCAGAGCGTGGCTGAAGTGGGGAATGATTGGACCTTCGTGAATTCATCATACACAGACTGGCCAGCTGCATCGTATCCACAGGCAACCATAGCTCGCATCACTAAGTAGTACGTTTTGGCCAAAACCATTAGGCGGTTAGTATGGAGTCTAGGCCATATAGTGTTCGCAATATAGTAATAATCCTTTTGCATATCTGAAGCTTGCACCATAAAATTCAAAGTTGTAGCATCAGGCAACAGTGCCATGTTCGAGAAGATTTGCTGCATCGCCCGGTACCACGATTTGTCCTTCACAAGTGCACCAAGCAGTGCATTATAATGAGGTAGAGATGGCTCATTGATGTTTAACCAATGCTGATAGGCAAGTTCAGGAGAACCCTATATCAAAAAATAATAACGTGTCGGTCATAATTTCACTTTTTTTCTCCCTCTTCTGCTGCATTTACCAAACGACCCAGGGCAGTCAGGTATATAGTGTCGACCATGGCATGCTCAGGCATTGAAACATACAATTTTTGAACCAACTGGATGTATTCTTGCCGGGATGACTTTTTGACAAATTGAGCTACTTTTCCATAGGCCTCCATTAGCACGCCCTGAGCATGGGTGTCGAGGGGTAGATCACGAAGTACTTGGATAGCTTCCAAAGGTGATCCGTGTTTTACAAACAGGCGAGCGAGGATAGTGTACATAGGAACATCTGGCTCGATGCCGATGTCCGTCATATCTTTGAAAAGTCGGTGGGCTTTATCAACATCACCAGCTTTCGAGTAGGCATCCACAAGAGGAGCAAACACGTGGGAAGTGGGCTTGACATGGTAAGGTGCCTGGTTCATGAGGTGGAGTATGCTATGGGCTTTGTTTAGTAGCCCTTGTTGGGCGTATCCATGCACCAAGTGGGCAAAGACAAAGCTGTTGGGTAGTACGCCTGCATCTGACATTGCACGCAGTGTGGCCTCGGCCTTTGGCAGGTCTTGCTGATAAACAGCATTCCGAATACGGAGGGCATAAGTTATGGTGTCGGCAGTAGGAGATTCCTTAATACCAATGTCTTGAAGCGACAGAGCGGCCGGGGATTGCCTTTTACCGCCATTGCTGATGTCAACATCCGATGTCTCAAATAGAGAATAGTCGTCATCAGGCTCGCTTTCCACAGGAGTATGGCTAGCCATGATTTCCGCCAAAAGTTTACCGTGTATGTCCAGGGTGGTGTTGATAGTTCGCTGGTTTGGCGTGAGATTGTGGGCAGCCATCGCCTTGACCACACCATCAAGACGTTCAAGTGTTCCTTTCTCATCATTGGGTTGCCATGCAATAGACAGGGACTGGTTGCAGGCCACAATGTTATCCAAAGGTTGAGTCGGAAGGCGCATAGAGATGCTGAGGTGATCTCTAGCCTTCCAGAGCATATTATTAATCACAGTATTGGGTTCGAGACCGTGACGGGCCATGTCATCCAGATATTGCAAGGCAACGTCGATTTCGCGGTGCTGTAGGTGGTGATTGATCAGCATACCATAAGTGACATAGTCTGGACGGAGATCAAATTCATGTCGCATACGCTGGTACCAGGACTCGGCCAGGGGAAGATTAGTCTGGCAAAGCGCATGGTGCACTAGAATGTTGAAGGTTGCGACGTCAGGGTGGCACTGGTGAGGCACTGACAAGGAAGACAGCAAACCGAGCCGAGACAGAAGCTCGTTCGCCAACGATTCATGGTTGGCTAGTAGAGCTGTGCTGAGCATAGCATTAACAAGCAGGGTACTAGGTTTGTACTTCCATTTTTGCATGATATCAAAACACTCGTGGAGCGAGGTACACGTCGTTTGGAGCCCATACCATTGCTGCACACGGGCGAAGTGAGTGGCTTGACTGGCAAGTCCTAGTAGGATGTGCTTGAATGTTTGTCTATTGGGCCTCAGGCCAGCGTTTGCCATGTGCTCGATCCACTGCTGAGGTCGCTGGTGGTGCCGGATTGCGCCTTGAAGTAACATATGAAAAGTGGTGCGCTTGAAATGCAGGCCTGACGGAACCATAACTTGCAAGAACCATCGTTCCGCGGATTCCCAATTGTTCATTTTGATATGAGCGGCAAGGATGTGGTTGTAAGTGACAATGTCAGCGACCGGGCGCTTTTTTTTTCGAGTACGGGGTGATACCATGCTATCAAAAATCACAAGCATGCGATCAAGGTATTGTTGCTGTTGGTGGGTATCGCTGTATTTCCACTGGCGAAGATACGCACCAAGCATTTTGTTGGCAATGGTCGTTGTCAAGGTCGAGTGCGAAGATGTTTTCGTCTTGCTATGTGGATCGATGGTTGCATAGAGTGCTTCGGCGTGTGCTAACTTTCCAAGACGGCCATAACTTTCGATAGCTGCAGCAATATCATCATGAGACCAGCGGTTTGACTGTAGCCACAGACTTTGCAGCCGCTTGGTCCACATTATGACCAAACGAGGATCAGAAGGTAGCTGCAAGACATCATTGTGTAACAAGACTAAGAGCTGCCGGGCATTGGTTGAGGAGAGATGGGATAGATCTTTGACTAGGGTATCGAAAACTTGCCAAGCAGCAGTATACTCACCGATCGATAAATATGATTGCAACAAATCTGTTCCACAGGGCTGCTGGATCAAAGCAGATTGGATAGGTATGGGCTTCTTCCACTGCGAAGATTCATCTCGTTGCATGGATGGTGTGGATGATGTGACAACAGCTTCTGATAACACAATTTTTAAATCATCGATCAAGATCTGGCGTCACGTTTCTTGTTATTTTTCTCTCTGAGTTAACATTTTACCTTGAGCATTTGTATGCAGTCGTTGCACATGTAGTTTTTCAGTAGTATATCTAAACATGAGAGCTCTCCACTGTCGTAAAACTTGGCGTTGAACACCATGACACTTCATATGAGCCATTAAATACTCCAAGTACAAGCGAAAAGAAGAAAGCCGTTTATTTTTTTTCTGTAAAAATGGACCCCCGCTTCATTTGCGCCACCAGTTCTTGCAAAAAAATCAGACCAATCAATCGCGCCGCTGTTTTCAAAAGCACTCTGAACTACCAAGCATGGATGTGCCAGTTCCTGATCCCATTAGCTCAAACCTCCTTACTATGGCTTGTCGAGTCTCCGATCACCATGGTTTGATAGTATGATGGAGCTGGGCCGCCTTCAAGCACATTGCTCCTTGAATTGAAGTACTGTTTATTCCAAAAATATATAGCAATTTTACAAGAAAAAAAGTAAAAATAAACTGTGCTTCTTGTCTTTCAACAGAGGAACGTTTAAAGGTTCAAGGTACACCTTCAGAACTTCAGGGTTGTCCTTGGACGCCGGTCGATCTTCCCGGTCCGCTCGTTTCAGTAGCTAAGGCAGTTTGGGTGGCCACGGAAAGTACGCTGGCCGAATGTCATCTCCAAGACAACCCAAGTTGACATTGCTCTTTGGCGTTGCTTCAAATTGCTTGTTGCACCGCTTTAGGCCATGAAAAAATATCAACGTTATTCAAGGTTTACAATCTAGCAAATCCTTCCGAGGTGGTGGGAAGTTGAAGAGATAGTTGAGATAAGCTGATGTGGTAGAAAAGGCATTGTACAGTCTCGACGCTTTTTGTGATCCCCTTTCTTCTTGATCAAGCAATTTTATTAAGTAAGTACGGAGGCAAGGTGTCAAAAAAAAAAAGCTTCGAGACAGCATTTTTAAATTTTGATTGGCCAGTATTATCAACGTCACCAACGTCAAAAAGCGGATCAATTTGCGTCAAGAAAACACTGTTAAAGTTTTAATGTGCTACCTCTGCATCAGTAATGACAATTCACCAATGCGACTCTGTAGGGTACGGAACAATCTCGATTGCTGATGGTTTTTCCCGTTGCCACTTTTCCAAATAGTACTCCATCATGGTCTGTGTCTTTTCTGATGACGACGGTACAGTGGGGATGATATGTTGAATGTTGAGGCTTGCAATAAATGAGGCAAGTTCTCGAAAGCTCGAGTGCTCAGAATAAGGTACACCATATATTTTGACTTGATTGGATGAGTATGACAGGTTCAGATCCACCTGGCGTTCTTTAGGAGGCTGTGTAACAAGCGCTAATGAGCCCACCTCCATCTCCGCTGTGAGACTCTGGCTCGCTTTGAAGGCCCACCCTGTCGGTTTGAAGGCAAACAGGATGCCAAAACGAGGTGCGAGACTCTTCAAATACGCATGCATATTCTTTGAGCACCAGATTAAAAAAGTGAGAAACTGGTGTGCAATCCGATCCTTCCATCTCGTTTTTTTCTGGTACATTTCTCCACACTCTGATCGGCCTCTTTTGCATTTGACACTTACTTCAGCCTTGATATCGTTTAACGGTAAAACATGCACTTGCGCTTCTGACTGATCGGTGGTCAGTAGGTTCTCTAAATCGGGATTTTCTTGGCAAAGAAGGACGCGTAGCTTTTGCTCCGTGACAAAAATCTTGCTCTGCAGTGCATTTGCAATCGCTAAACACATATAAACCTAATCATCAGTTTTCTTTTTGGTAGGTATGCTTGAAAGCCTTACCATAGAAGACTTTCTCCTTTCCGATAGTGTAGGCGCCTACGACTACTAGCAGCTTGCTCTGACGTTGATCATTTTGCATAGGCAAAGAAGGAGTTCGTTTGATCCATTGGTCTAGCAGTGAAGGTATCGAGGGGGGACCGCAAAGATAGCCCTGGACAACTTTGGTCACAGCGTCGATGCATTCTTCTTGAGCAGGAAAACTGTATTTGGCTTGCAAGTAGGTGGTATCCAAATATAGATGATCGATAGGAGGGTTGCTATTCTGACAGAGTAGAGGATGGAGACACATTTTCGGATTGGCACGGAAATCGCCTGTATGCACATGACGAACCCATGTAGATTCGCCATCCTGTCGCCGTAAAACATCAAACACAAACAATACAGATCCAGGGCAATGGTTAGCGTCAATTAAGCTGACTTTGACGGTGTCTGACAGTGCTGTCACTTTATCCAAAGGTAGCACATGCAAGTACTCTCTTCCTACTTGAAGCTGCGATTGTACAAGATTCGCTGTCACCTTGGAACAGTATATCGGTCCATGCACCCAAGACTTCTTCAGGCCTCCATAATGATCACTATGGAAGTGAGTCAGAAAGTATCCATGGCAACCGGGGATGGCCCCATATGAAAATGCGTCCACCACAAATCTAGTATCTTAAGATAAATGAATATATATTAGTCCAAACGAAGACACGGAAAAAAAAAAATGCCCTACCTTTTAGCCATTTATAACCCGGGATGGGTTTCTTCGTAGTTTTACTCCTTGGCAAAGCTACTGTTGATGTCCGAACATCTGATTCTGACGAAGTAGTGGGCGCGGCAGCTGCTGCGGTATCGAGTGAGGTATGGGAAAGCTCCTGAGTAAGTTCCAAATCGTCTACTTGATCCAGACCTGTCAATGAGCCAATGGGAGAGATTGACACATTTTTATCCAAGCACTCGTTAATATGTAGTTCAAATTCCCGGGTCATCAAGGTCATCGTTTCATTGCAAACAGGGCAACAGCGCTCCATGGTTAATTTGAGCGACAGCTGAACAGCTTGGTCAAAGTCGTTCAGAGAGTCATTGTTTTCATGTGCCCTGTGGTCCTTGGCTGTGGGCAATACGGATATATCTTTTGGGACATAATGGAAAAAGCTACTGATCAAATGATTGCCTGTTTGCTCAATTGGCTTGTCCTTGGTCATTTTTTGGGATTGATGGGAAATAAAAAAGAAAAAAAAAATCGGAGTCCATCGAAAATTGTCACTTTGGCACGAAGCATCAGCGGGACTGAATCCATACCTCCCTCGTCCTCTCAAGCATGCTGAGCCCAAAAACGCTTCTATCACCATGTCAACCATCCATGAAGGTAAATAATGTATAAAAGAAGATAGGGGAGCCTTGCGTTACTCACTCGATTTTTTTATCCTGCCGGAGCGATTCCTGATGTGCTGCGCATAGTATTCAAGGCGAGCTGGCCAATACAAGATCCATTCGATACGACCTCCAGAAGGTACTTATTGAAGAGGACGCTTGAATGCAGGAGAAATTTGACACTGCTCTGTACCGGTACATTATCTACATAGCCAAGGGGAATTAAATCAAGAAGGACAAGAATAAAGCAAACACAACGTGTCGGCGGTGCCAGCGACTGCCATGAAAAAAACATGCTGCGGAAGAGTATCAAAGTCATGTCTCTTTACAAATCTACAGATCTTCTTACTCTACCGCTACTGTGTGAGGTTGTATACAGTATCAAGAAGACCTGGAAACTCAATAAGAAACTACAGCGTGAAAAGGCCAATGTATGGTTGCACGAAAACGAACCGGGAGAGTAGGATACAAACACAACTGACCCTCAAGAGCAGGCTGCCAACTTTGTATGATCTCTCCAAGTTCCTTGCAATCCGACCTTTTACCGTCAAAGTAGTTTGATCGCCAGCGTCACCTCATCATATGGCGGGCATAGCTCTCCAATATCCTTATTAACTGTACGAATGAGCAAGGACATCGATGGCGCATCCATTTTGTTGACATCGTATCACCCATCTCTCCAAGATGAACCATGGAAATCTTTTGAGGACAAGCTGACACAGCATTCCTAAGTGTGCATCTTACAAGGCAAACAATAACTTGTTTGCTTATAATTTTATGCACTCCGCGCCATGGTCTAATGAAGCCATCTTCTGAAAACTGTGCTGCAATCATCAGCCTCTCATTCTAACTTTTTTTTTTTTTTTTGCTGACCTACCATCTTGCTGACGTCGGTTACTGTTATTCATATTTCCATTTTTATTGGCTCTACTTTTTATTAATAAAATAAAAACCTAGCTGCTTGTGGTGAAACTAGCACCGCAGCCACATACTTCCTTGACGTTGGGGTTATGGAAAACGAATTGCGACGACAACTTATCTTCTACATAATCCATCTCTGAGCCCAAGACAGTCAACAAGGCTTTCGAATCAACAAGCACGGTTACGCCTGCAAAATAAAATAAAATAAACTGTTATTCAAAAAAAAAAATGGACACATACCATCTTGTTGCACCACCTCATCGAAACGATCTTTCTTGTTGGTAAACTCGAGCATGTAGGAATTTCCAGAGCATCCTTTACTTTTTACTCCTACTCGAAGAAACCTAGGTTCATCTTCTTTAGTCAGTTTTTTCAACCGATCCACAGCCGATGGTGTCTTTTAAAAGGTGCTTGTTAGCGTTGAATCCTGCCATGCCATTCACTTTGACATTTGATAAACTTACCAACACCAATGGCGCCTTCCTTAATCGCAGCTTCGATCCTGATGATTTGGTTGCATTACTAGTAGCTTGCTTCACTATCGCAGATAATGACATGTCTTGAAAATTTAAGTTATAGAGAGAGTTTGGATGCTGACATTGTATTTTTATTTTTATTTTTATTTTTGCCAGACCAACAGAAAAAAAAAAAAAAAAGAGTCAGCTTTCTTTCCAGTAACAACTAATCGTTCCTCAGTTGCTATAAGTGAACCGCCATCGTGCCACAGATTAAATCGAGCGCCGTCGGTGCAAACCGGCGTCCCTGCTACGTTAATGATCCCTATTCCTCAACCACATCGAGAAGTTTTGGAGCAAGGCAAAGGCTGGCGACCTCCGAAGCAAGAGGCACAATTTACAAATATCTGTGATGGTCAAATACGCCCAGCCCGTATGAGGGGCAATTCGTCACTGACCAACCCCATCCCTTTACCATTCTTAACAAAAACTAAAAAACGGCACTTCTAATACACTTAAACTAGAAATTACAGTAATGTCGCAATTGAATGGATAGTGTTTCCCGGTTAGATTTTTTTTTTTGTGGAGTTGGTCAACTCATTGGGTATTGATGGTATCCACCCCAAAATTCACAGATTATATGTTCAATATGTATAATTTATAAAGGTACTTTTGTATGTAAGAATATAAATTGAGAAGTGGGTGGATTTGGCTCGATGACCGCAATGCTATCCCAAATTCTGTAATAAGGGTGGGCCAACCGCCAACTGATGCCTATTTTGGAAACTCTCACTACTTTGCCTTTTTACAGCATCCGTATTTCACCAAATCACGCCTTTTCACTTTGTAATGCAGAGAAGAAATTGTTTTACCACCAGAATAAAAAACAGCAAGCATAATATACAGTGAGATTCATAGGCAGAGAGAAGCGGTATGAACATATGAAAAAAGGGGAATAAAAATGAGAAAAATTCCCTGCAACCTCAACGAAACGATGGAAGGAGCGACTCCGCCTGTTACCATTCCCACCTTTTTGCCACCATTCCTCATTCCCGTAACCCATGCCATAACCCACAAGGATCTTCATAAAAATAAAACGACACTCAAGACCGCCTGGCCATTTTTTTTCTAAGCTCTGCCTAAAAACTGACACTTTGTCATGCTTTGAATCCTGTACTGTCACTTTCTAGACAGAGCAAAAGAGATAAGTGAAAGTTATTCTTTATTTCGATAAAAAGTATATGGGATATTTATATTGGTGATTCGGTGGATCACCACAAAGAGGTTAAAGAAAAGAAAAAGAAAAAGGTTGGGCGGACAGAGGTCCCAAAATGGAATCATTGGTCGGAGTTGGCAGGCTTGTTCTTTAAGGAAAAAGGGTTGTGGCGCACCTTTTTCCTTTTGTCCACCGGCCCAACATACCTTTTGGGTATATTGTCCGTGATCTTGTCCACCGAGGAACCAGGGCGACAAGGTTGGCGATATTTTCCATAAGCGTGATGGTAGCCGTGGGAGCGAGGGCGTTGAGATGTAAAAAAGCCGACAGTTCCACACAACAATTGTAATTACACTTTGTCGTTGATAAATAAAAAGTAAAATTCTTCCTGCAGTGCACGACAGATGTTATAGGATTTTTCCAACAATCAAAAATAATACTCATGTCCCATTCGTTTGGGACGGTTACGAGTCTATGTGGAGGAGAGGAGCATCGATCTCCTTACCTCTCGCATGCTAAGCGAGCGCTCTACCATCTGAGCTACACCCCCATATATTTGATAGACCGTAGAAAGGGCCTTGTTGTGAAATCGGCAGTTCGGCGCCCGATTCGGCCCGAATTGCCGAATAATTGTGATTGGCCATTTTCCTTTTCCCTTTTTTGTTTTTTTCTCTCTCCGCTTCCAATTCTTATTTTATTTTTTGACATCTGAACCCTGATTAAACACATCTCTTTTTGACGTTTTGAAGCGGAAGTGAAAGGTCAACAGAAAGAAGGAGAAAACCCGTACTTTTGTTCTATTCCTGCAGTCCGAAACCCTTTTCCCTATACACCCACACGTGCCGTCATATCATTTTGGTGGAGGAGAGGAGCATACACAATTTTATTATTACAACTACCTACTGCAACAGTGACCGCACGACATCTTTTTTTCTTCTTTACACTTTTACTTCTTCGCTTCCCTTCCGAACCCCGACTTGAACCGTATACTTTTCCAGACATCTACCTCGTTTTTTTTTCTTTTTGACACTTTACATCGTACCAATCATGACCAACTCAATCGAATTGTACAACTTAATTGACAAGCCCGACAGCTTCAAAGGCGACCCTCAATTGGAAAACCCAATGTTGTGGTTACGAAATATGGAAACCTGGATGGATGCCTTAGACCTAACTGAGGAACAGAGGCTCAAGGTAGCACCTACGTTTTTGAAAGGCGCTGCTGCGACCCAATATGACAAGAAAATGGAAAAGCCGGAAACGTGGGCCGCCTTCACTGCAAGATTCAAGGAAACGTTTGTGCCAAGCGACCTGGAAGAAAGTTGGCGTAGGAAGTTGGATTCCATGAAACAAGACACGTTGTCGGTCTCTGCCTTGAAATTAGCTCTCGAAGAACTTTTCTTTCGTCTCGATATCACAAATGATAGCGAAAAGAAACGTCATTTGATTAAGTCACTAAATTGGGAACTAGCCAAGTGGGTGGAACGCAGCCGCCCTACCACCTACGACGAAGCCATTAGTTATGCCCGTCAGGAAGAAATCATCATGAGCAAATATGGCCGCACCAACCATCATGGAAGTTTGCAAAATCAAGATTATCGAGAGCAACAAGATCCTTCCCCATACTCAACTCCTATGGATCAAGAGAAACAGTGGTATCTACCAAGCCGAGATAATGAAAGCATCACTGACACGATGGACAATTTAGCCGACGCGCTCGGCAAGCTCAAGGTCCACTTCACTCCCCGTCCCACCCAAGCACCAGCGCGACGTTATCAAGTACCTCAAGATTATGGCCAACGCTATGAATCTGGTCCTTCTCGCAACACCCCACGTGGTCCATTCCAACCTTCCCGCCAACAAGGAAACGGCTGGACCTGTCACAACTGCGGCGATCCCAACCATTTTGTGCGCAACTGCCCATTCCCCCGTCAAAACCGTGGTGATCCTTACCAACAACATCAAGGTCCGGGAAAAGACCAGGGACAATAGACCAAGGGATACCTATTGTCCTACAACCCCCAACTATCCCGATAAGAACGACGGATGATCGTGACAAAAAAAAAATAAATAGCGAAAAAAAAACGATGACGACGCTTACACTTCCCAAAATTTCCTTAGTGAGACGCAAATACGCGCAATACAAGGTGTGAAGGTGTACAATGCAAAACATAGGAAGCGACGAGGACACACTGACGCCACAGGCAAGTTGGTGATCAAGGACGTGCCGCCTACCCCTGATGGGAAACCGAAACAAAGAGGTCCTCTCCGTCGTCTACAGGTGGATGTGCCCCCAGTTGACATTTGGAATGTGATGCAAATACGACGGCTGGACCAGGTGGTGTATCCCTCGCGCAGATCCTCGCCAGAG